>CM061266.1:77270000-77895000 GCA_030848825.1 Tadarida brasiliensis
TAAAAAAAACATAACTTGATTAACTTTAAAGGTTAGTAACAGCTCAGGCTGTTTTGGTTCAGGCATTAGAGCATCAGCCTAAGGACTGAAGGGTCATGGGTTCTATTCTTGGTCAAGGGCATGTACCAGGATTGCAAGTTCGATCCTGAGCCCTGGTCAGGGTCATGCTGGAGGCAACCAATCAATATGTCTTTCTCACATCGATGTTTCTCTCTCTCTCTTTCTCTCCCCCTACTTTCTCTCCCCCTCCTTCCCTTCCACTCTATCTAAAAAAATCAATGGAAAAATATCCTTGGGTGAGGATTAACAAATAAAGGTTAGTAATGAATGGAGTCAGAAATCATTTTATGCCTTTTGAGATCATTACAACACCTTGATTTGTCCAGAAAAATTAGATTTCTGGAAACCTCTAAATTAAGTAATTTGGCATCATAGATTCCTGTCTTTGTATGGGTCTCAGTAAGATTAATCAAGCCCTGGCCAGGTGGGTCGGTTAGTTGGAGCATCCTCTTATGCATCAAAAGTTTCAGTTCCTGGTCAGGGCACATACCTAGGTTGTGGGTTTGATCCTCAGTCTGCGTGTGTAGGCCTGGGCATGTATGGGAGACAACTGATAAATATTTCTCTCTCACATTGATGTTTCTCTCTGTCTCTCTCTCCCTCCCTCCCTCTCTTCCTCTCTCTCTCAAATCAATAAAGACATATCCTTGGGTGAGGATAAAAAAAAAGAAGATTAATCAAGTATTTTACCAAGTCCTTATTGTGGGAAATAGTCTGTCTCATGGGTTAACACTGAGTACTTATGTGAAAAAGGGACATCTCCTTTATGCTTTATATAATAATAAATCAGCTGCCTCTGGGGTTTGTAAAATTAGAATACATAATACTCCCAATACGCCAAGGTTCTACCTAGGGAGAAAAGAGAACATCTGTCCCTTCCTGAAGTGTTTAACTGTTCTTCAATCTGGAAATGTTTGCCAATTAGAATTGCCGGGGAGGAAAAAGGAATTATTTGTTTTTTATTAGTATGCCTTCCTCGTGCGTTTTAAGCCAACAGGCACTTTTGTTGTGGTGCTGATGGTGGTGGTTGTCACTGCTAATGAGTGAATGGATGCCTAGAGGGCTAACTTTTCTTGAGAGGGGAAAAAAATGTCTCAGTATGAAAACAACTTCAAATCTTCTGTTTTCTGAGGGTTAGTCCGCCTCTTCCTTCTTTTTTCTGAATATGTTTTATCACCTAACTCTTTTCCATTCTCTAAATGAGGATTTTGTTTATTTATATCTCATGCTGGAGATGCATCAGTCATAGCTTAGCAAACTCCTAGAGGTGGTAAGGCTTTACCTTTTCTGGCTCAAATAAATAAACGGATGATTTTGACCCAGGCATCACTATTGTGACCTTAATGACCACTTCAACAAGCTTCTGGAGGACAGAGTTGGCATTATTCCTTCAAGAATTTACATGGCAGAAGCAACTGCTTGTATTGAAACTAGCATGTCCTATCCACTGGATATTACCCCAAAGATTCCTCTATTATGGAAAGAGATTCCTCTTAATGTTATGTTATTGATTCTAAACTATATTTTCATAAACAGGGCTGATTCTAAGAAAGAGCTAACACGCCTTTGGATACAGTCATCTGAATATTTTCTAAATTATCTTTGCTGACTTAGAAATCACAAATCACGTGCTATCCAATTAAACAAGTGTGCAAAACACAGCTCATAGACAAATTGACCATCTCAGGTGGCACATAGCTGGCTCCGACCTTATTATCGGGGAAGAAAAACCCAAGAGAAAAAAGAGACCAAGGGGTGACTGTTCAGTAATCTTGTCATGCACCTTCTGCCACACATTCATTAGAGCACCAGAGTTTCTAAAGCTGAACACGTAGATTGCTACTCACTGGTAGATATTGGTTGGTGAATGAAAATTGTTGCAGCCTCTGACTGAGGTAGTTTAAACAATGAAAAACTCCAGTGAGCTACACTATTACAGATAAGGCAGAAGTTAGTGGATTCAACCACATGCTCATGAAAATTTGTATCTTTTCCACTTTATGATGTTAGAGCCTTAGAAATCATTTCTATATGCATTTGTTGAGACCACTGAATTCTCCAGAGAAGATGTTGTGACCTATGAAATTAAAAATGGCTATGCAATGTCTCCTGCAACATTTAAGGTAAATTTGTGTGCAGAATGCTGATTATGAAATGATTTTGTGGTGTTTCCTTCATCTCTGAAAGCACCTTGTGGTACCAGATAACATCTTTTGATGGGCAGTTTGCCTGTACACTGTGCTATTTTTTCTCTTTGTTTCCCATAACTCTGAATTTGTTTATAAATAGGAAATGAAAACACGAACTTCTATCATTCAAGGACTTCCCCAACTTTCTGGTGATATCAATGTTTCTACCTCACTGATCTCTTTGTTTTTTCCTTCTCAGCTGCAAAAACAATGTTAAATTACATTAATTACATGAAATTATACCTATACACCTATACAATATTTATAATAGCAAATATATACCTATACATTATATGTACATATAATCTAGACCTGATATAAGCATTTGTGTTGCTAACCCCCAACTGAACCCAAATATATCAATAGTCCATTAGTGAGCCAAAACCAAAGATGACACTAAATAATTAATAATTGACACAGCAAAACAATCATAGCAGTTACCTGCAAACAATGCGCAGTATGACTTCCCTGGTGTGGAATAAGTGATCATCAGCCTCGGACACCGCCAAGAAAGAATTAAATTTAAGAAATCTGTAAACAATCATTGTTGCAAGAAATTAGTGATATGTGATATCACTAAAAGATTGAATGACATTATTAAGTATAAAAAATGAAACATTGCCCAATTGGTGTGGCTCAGTGGTTGAGCGTTGACCCATACACCAAGAGATCGCTGGTTTGATTCCTGGTCAGGGCACATGCCCAGGTTGTGGGCCTGGTCCCCAGTGGGGGACAGGCAGGAGGTAGCCAATCGATGTTCCCTCTCATCGATGTTTCTATCTCTCTCTCCCTCTTCCTTCCTCTCTCTCTGAAATCAATAAAGAAAAAGAAAAAAGTAAAACATTGCCCTGGCAGGGTTGCTCAATGGTGAGAGCATCTGCCTACACACTGAAGAGTCACAGGTTCAATTTCCTACATTGATGTTTCTTTCTCTCCCTCTCTCTAGTCCCTTTCCCCCATCCCTTCCACTCTAAAAATCAATGAAAAAAATATCCTCGGGTGAGGATTAACAACAACAAAGTGAAACATTAATGATTCCTAGTTATGTCTAGTGTACTAGAGCAGATAAAGGTAATATGTGTGGTAAATGAGGATTAGACTGGAATTTAAGAACCTGAGTTCCGGTACCTTCCTTATCACTACTTGTGGGACTGTCAGTGTGTAACTTACCCACTGTGGATTTGGGTTTCTTATTGAAATTGAAATGGTACAGTATGTATGTGGGGACATCTTAGATAGGAATCTCTCTTGTTCACCACTTAAAAATCTGCATAAGAGCAAAAAAAAAAAATAGACAAACTACACTTTCATTGATACAATAAGACAAAAAGAATGCATGCATAAATGCCAACACAGGCAAAGAGCTTGCTAATCATCAAAGCCATGCAGGAAGTTATGGTTCCAGTGCACAGTGTACAGGAAAGGGCAGGGTGTTTAACAGTGTAGCTTTGGGAGGCCAAGCAGCAGCGATCCCAGAATGAGCTACCAACATATGTTCTAGGTGATCAGTTACCCACCCCGAATCGCAATTGCTGGAGGGTTGAGATGTAGCAGAATAGAGCAGGCACTGCCCACAATTACGAAAGGCAATGAATAAGGGCATGCATCTGTTAGAATTCCGTGGAAGGAGGTACATTATTTACCTTGGATTCCAGCAAAGGTTCGTTGCAGTAATCGAAGGGAAGCCTGGATACACAATGTAAAGACAGAAACTTTCCTGAACCTAGCTCTCTTCAAAGAGACCCAGTGGAAATCTTTATATCCTAATAAAACATTTGGTCATGCAGGCAACTGAAGAGATCGTCTTAGGAAACTTGGGAGGAAATTTGAATACCATCACCTCGCCCACCAGCCAAAAATAAAAATAAACCAAATAGTGCGGCTGGTTCACAAAACCCCAACTCTTTTAACCATCAGTACCTGAAAGGATAATATTTATGGAAATAGCAATAAAACTTACAAAGAGAAGAAAAACACTTATCAGTAAATATGTTACTGCATATTAGAAGAAAAATGTATCAAAGGATTCCACCATGAATTATACTTATGAGAGAAGAACACAGAACTAAAATATAAGAATTCAGAGAATATATGGCCTGAAAATAAGAGAGGGTAAGTACGTGAACTGGCCAAATTGTGAACTAACAAAATGCAGAACAGAAAATGACATAAAGCAATCTTAGAATTTAAGATGAAGTTGAATGAAGCAAAGAGAGGTGATGATGTGAAACACAAGGGATATGGAGAATAAAAATGGGAAATTAACCTCCTTCAAAAAAAAGCCCACAAATAATTACATTAAAAAAGAGATAGAAAATGATAGATTTAGAAATTAGTCAAAAGAGAATGTTTTACAACAATGGAACAGAATAAATGTTTCAAAATATATTACTATCCATAAGCCTTGAATCTACATATTGAAAGTTGTACTGTGTATCAGGGGGAAATTAAATACAATGGTTAATATTAAGATATATCCTAGTAAAGTTATTGAAATATAACAAGAAACATTTTGGCAGCAAGGCAAAACACCAAGTCATTTGTAAAGAAAACAAAACAAAACAAAACACTATTTCTCAGGCTATTCTATCCTATTATTCAATGTCAGAAAACACTAGACTTAGTATCAAATGATCTCACTTATATGTGGACTCTAATGAACAAAACAAACTGAAGAACAAAATAGATCTAGAGACATGGAAGCAGGGAACAGACTGAGGAACCACAGAAGGAAGGGGGGAAGGAGGCGGGAAGAGATTAACCAAAGAATTTACATGTATATAAGCATAACCAATGGACATGGTGAAGGCAGGGGGTGGTCATCTTAATTACATAGTACTTTTTTTTTTTTTAAACTCCCTCATTCATAGGTTAGGAGCTTCTTTTCTTTCCTTTCCTTTATTCTTTATTGATTGTTTTAGAGAGAGAGGAAGGGAGAGGGAGAGAGAGATAGAAACATCAATGAGAGAACATGATTGGCTGCCTCCTGCATGTCCCCCACTGGGGATTTGACCCACAACCTGGGCATGTGCCCTGATCTGGAATCAAACCAGCAACCTCTTGGTGCATGGGTCGATACTCAACCACCAAGCCACACCAGCCGGGCTACATGGTACTTTTTCATCCTTAACCTGACTTTTAATAATTAAAACCTCTACTTTTATTAATTTAAAAGGTTACTTTAAGGTTAATGCTATTGGGGGCAGGGTATTAAGAAATTTGTCTTTGGATTTTGCTTTGACTTCAAATGTTACTTACTGTCCACTCAGTTCAGATTGCCCTCACGAGCTGCTCTGATTACCCCGCTTCATTCCGTTTCAGAGGAAAAGCAGCAGAAAGCCCGCGTGGAGGTTTTATCTCCAGCCCCTCCGCCCACTCCCTTCCCCTGTCTTGCTTTGACATACTGTCAATGGGACAATCCCTTATTGTGAAAATGCCCTGCTGATAAAATATAATTGAATCCTGATCTTACTTCCTTCACGTGAATATTTTCTGTAGGTTTTCAGAGACAAGGATTTCTAACAGCCCTGCCCCCCCCCCCCCAGTTTCCCAGCGTCCCATGACAAGGACGAACCCCAAGCATGCTCTGATAACAGCACCTTTTCGCTGGCTGCTTGGGGAACTACAAACCCACTTTCCCTCGGCCTGTGTTGCTCTCTTGAGAAGCGCGGCGGGTTCCCAGACATTTGCTCAGTCCCAAACTGTCATGACAGAGGCAATTAATGTGGTAATGAGCGTTTGGCATCCAGAATGTTATTTCCTGCAGGGCTTGTCACATATTTCAGAGAACATTAAGAGCAAACAAAATTCTGCTTTGTGTTTTTCTCCCTATCCCAAATACTTGGACCCTGAAAATCACCTACATTAGAGGCATACCAGGGAAACAGATTGACCAAAAAATGGGGACAGAGGAAAGCTCTGAGAAATTCCAAGTTTTTAGACTCGTTGATGACACTTATGGAGATACTGAGGAAAGAGGTAAAACATAATGTTCACTATATTTTTTCTCCCTATACTGCCAAATTTTACTCTAACAAACAATTATTGAATGTAGATTAACTCTAAGCTTCAACACATATTTATGGGAGACCGACCATAATAACTTCGTAACAACCTCACGACGGAACTTGATTTTAAGACAGAAGAGGGTTTGATTAAAATTTTGAAGTGAGAAATCCTCACGTGAAATTCCCGAAGCAACACTGCAGAATACACGTTGTCCTCTGATGGAGTCACTGCCGTGTTTAATAATTATTCTGTGAAACAGATACAGCAAACTCATCAATGTGCTACACCTTTTAATTAATAAATTAGCTGAGCATTAGTAATATAAATCAGAAAAAAAAAAAGAAAAAAAAGAGAATGCCACCGGAGTAGCTTGGATATTCAAGCCATTTTATCCTGTTTCATCCTTTGGAATATTTTGTAATGAAGCCTGGAATGTCCATGTCAGATAGAATAGTCTAAGGTTCTGTGACCGAGATGATATAACACATTCTCTGAGAGTGGAGAATCGTTTGAAGGTGTCTCCCCATAATGTGTGAAACCTTGTGACCTCAGGGATATCTGCATATACCTTTAGGGAGCACTCTCATGGGAGTGTGTTTGGGGAGTGGAGCTTCCTAACTGCAAGGCAATGGCTGTGCAGATGGCAACCGTGTATCCAATGTGTCTAAATCCGGGTCCTTTTACTAGTTCTACAGCCAAAGAAACATGACATAATACAGCCTCTAGTGGCTCCCGAGGTGCCCACAGAGACTGTACCATTTTCTCTGGCACAAAAAGCTACATACTTTTTTCCATACTTGTGGTCTGGACAATAGTTTACCATCTTTCACTCTCCATATCTCTCAGCCTCTGACACACAGATCTACAGGGGTACAACACTACCCTGTAAGAAGAAATGTTTCTAGTCTGTTCATAAAAGAAGGAAAATAGATTACTGAGATGTTGGAAGGGAGAGATAAAAAAGTCAGGAAGATAAAATGGGATAGATAATTTAGTAATAGTGTTTAGGTAATCTACTGCTGTCTAAAAACGACCTCAATTAGTGGCTTTGCACAATTGCATCATGTCCGGATCTCTCATGGGGCAACAGTCTGATCGTGGCTGGGGCTGGAATCATCATGTGTCTGGTAGTTGGTACTGGCATGGACTGGAAACACCATACGCCAAAGGACTGCCTCCTCAGCAATATGCTCTACCTGTTATACCAACTTAGTTATACACCCTTGTAACTTGATATTCTACATTTTACTGATGAATGAAGGCAGGTATCCTATATGCTTTTACTGTTTTTTTTTTGGTAAGATCATTTTATGTCTTGCTAACTTACAAATCAAATATGTTAAATAAAAGTGCTGTCACGGATATGAGAGCTGTGTCACTGCTGTGTGTGAATTCATTACACGCTCTCAGAGAAAGCATTGGGTAGTAAAAGAAATTAAATTGTAAAACAACTATTAATTTATGTTGACACAGAATAAAACTAAAAATAAAGAAGTGTTTGTAGCTGATAGGTAACACCTGGAAAAACTGCTGAGTGGTTATTCTCAATGGGAGCATTCTGAAATGCTGCATGCCAGATCTCAGAATTGTCCACTAAAAGAGCCTCTGAGCCTAGTTGCTTAAATCATCAATAACATTCATGTAAACACCCACCACAATCATCAAATACTTCGCCAAGGAGAAGGATCACAACCCACTCAACAGATATGGTGCATTAAAACTGGTCATTAATATATTTTGCATAATAATATAAGAACCAAAATATAGCCTGGCCGGTGTGGCTCAGTGGTTGAGCGTCAACCCATGCACCAAGAGGTCACCAGTTCGATTCCCAGTCAGGGCACATGCTCAGGTAGTACGCCCAACTCCTTAGGGGGGCATGCAGGAGGCGGCCAATCGATGTTCTCTCTCATCAATGTTTCTATCTCTCTCTCCCTCTCTCTTCCTCTCTGTCTAAAATCAATAAAGAAAAAAAATAAACATTTTTTTAAAAAAGTACTCAGTCAATTCTATACATACTTAAAGGATTTGAGAAAGGGAATTTTTATGAAAAATATACACATTTTAGTCTAATTTTATATTAACTCTTTTGTGTTTCCAGCATGTTCTAAGCATGTTCTAATCTTTAAGGATTATGACATTCACTCTTAGACTTAAAAGTCTGCACCTTAACTCACTGATATTTAAAGATAGAGTGTTAGGTTTTGGTTATTAAAACATGAGTTTTGAAAAAGTAGATCGACTTCTGGCATGAATGAGGGGTTTTAAGCTAAGAATTCAATATGTAAACTCATTTTATGCTACTCAGCATGTGTGATACTTAGGGCAAGTCTCTAAATCACTTAGTGGTTCGATTTCACATTTAAAGATTGGACTATTAGGGATTGTATTTCAAATGCACTTTTCCCTAGAATGCCTTTTACATGATACGCATGATTGTCTTTGAATCCTGGAGGAGGAAGAAACATCGTGAGCCTGTAAATCAGGAAATGAGATACTCAGTACACGTGACTAATCACAGAGTGAATTAATAAAACATTTTTTGCATGTCATATCCCCCCCAAAAAATATGTCTACTGACTTTCAATGTGCATTTCTTTTCATTAAACCATTTTTATTAATGGAAATGAGAAGCACAAAAGCAGATTTGTCCCTCAGTTCACCAAGATTGTATCAAATATTCCTCCCTGGCCAGTTTGGCTCAGCGGTCGGAGCGTCAGCCTGTGGACCAGAGAGTCTCAGGTTCAGTTCCCGCTAGGGGCATGTACAAAACAAAACAAAAGATTGTATCAAATATTACATTTTATTTTATCAGATATTCCAAAAAATTATTGTATAAAATATTCAAAAAAATTAAGTATATGTGTATTTTGGGGTCATAATTATTATCATGTCTAGCAGGAGTAACATGTAAGTCTCCATCTCTCTTCTAAATCAAAAGAAACAAAGAGAAAAAGGAACACTTTCTCTTAGAGGAGTCAGGGTTAGAGTTAGACTACCAAGTTCTGCATGGAAGAAATGTCTGGAACTCTTCTTTATTCGTGGATACTCTACAATAATAATAAAAAAAAACTTATTTAAAAATTTTAAATTATATTAGATGCTCTGCAAATTCAGGGTGAATATATTTCAGGGTGAATATATTATTTTATTCCCCCTCACCCCCAGTTATTTCCTGTGCACTGACAGGTCTTACCATCACAAACTTACTTTTTGCAAGTGATACCTGCCACTTCAAAATTATTCATAAACTCAAAGATTTTATTTATTCTAACAGAAGTACATCTTGCATCCAATTTCCAAATGTCTCCCTCTTCAGTTTTACCACTGTGATCTAAACCACCATTATTATTATTCTCTTGAAATAGCATGTTATTTTCCTAAAGTACCTCTTCTTTGTTCAACAAAAGTACCCAGAAGACAGCTCTAAAACATAAATCAGATTATACATTTCCCCTGCTAAAAACTTTCCATGACTTTCCACTGCACACACAAGAATTTCAAACTCCATAGTATGGGCAAAAGAGTGCATTATGTGGCTTTTGCCTACCTCACCTTACTTCATTCCCTATCGCTCTCTGCTAATAGCCCGTGAGTCAACAACACAAATCTCCACTCTGTTCCTCCATTGCTCCAATTTTTTGTTCATGCCTTTAGAACTCTGCTTACTATTTACTCTTTCTAGAGACCTAGGCTCCAGAATAGTAAGTGTGGCTCCTTTATGTCATTTAATATAATGTCTACACCTTCCACCCCCACCAGAGTAGTAATTTTCCACTACATTAACTAATTTTGTTATTGCTATGACAGTTCTCATGAAGGGAAATTGTTTTTCCTCTCATATATCTATTCCTTTAGTACCATTTTCCCTTATCATTAGAATGCAAAGGTATGACAGTTTTGCGGATTGCTAGAACATAGGAAAATAAAAGTGTCTGGCACATAGTAGGCTCTTGGTAAATGTTTGATGAATGAATTTCTAGTGAACTTATGAATAAATGCTAGACATAAAGTGCCTGATAAAAATCTGACTCCTTCAGCATTGCTGTTGCTTCATGCTTTCACTTAGTTTGGCTGTGGAAGACCAGAAAGATTACACCAAGGACTCCTGACTAAGGTAAATGGCAAGAAAAGACCAATAAGTCCTCAAATGAGTATAAATTGGAGAAGCAAGGCATATATGGTCTGATGATATTATAGGAGGAATAATTTCTCCTTGAAAGTCATGGAAGGTGCCAGAAGCTCATGTAGGACTGGATTGTGTAGCTCAGTGATTATATTTTGGTTGTGAGAGCATGCATTAGCCAGAATTTTCATTTTTTATGTGACTAAATAAAAGTTTGCCACAAAGGTCTGCCTTGACAGGCTCTCTTAGGCATCATATTGTTTCATCCTATTCATCCTTCAAGTACTCACAGCGCTTGAATGTGTATCTTTGAAAGGAAGCATTTGATCTTTCACCTGAAATTTTAGCATCAGATGTGGTTGACTTTTTCAGAAGCCCTCTTCCCCTTTCCTGTATCTCCAGCAGACAGCCCCCATCATTTGACTTCTCTTTGTTTTAAAATATAAATGTAGTTCTAAGCTGCCAAAAACAACAAACAGCAGTAATGATAAGAACTAACATTTGAGTGTTTAATACATGCTTGACACTATGCTAAACACTTAAGCATTATGAAGCATTTTTATTATCCCAATTTTATAAATAAACTCTGCACATCAGCCAAAGTGATTTTTTATTTGGAAATCTTATCATGTGATTTTCTAGCTTAGACTCTTTTTTATTTTTATTTTTAATGTTGATATTGTTGTAGACTTCCCCCATTCCCTCCCCCTTTTCACACCTCTACCTACCCCCTTCTTTTAAGTAAGTTTTCATTGTTCTTGGAATACTCCCTTCATGCAGCCGCAAAGGTCCAACAGGACTCAGCTCTCTCTCTAGCCTTGTCTTCTATCAAGGTCCTCCTCCCTCTCTGTATTCTGGCCACATTGGCCTTCTTCATATACATGTTTCCTCATAACCAAAGAAACTGCTCTTTCTTTCCTTGTGTTTGATTATTTGATTAACATCTTTTCCTCTTTATTTCTTCATCTTCACTATGAAAGAATTAAAATAATGGATACATTTTTTATACTTTAGAGTTTGGGGGTCTACATGATAAAAGGGCATGCTGACCTGCTTCATTAGGAGCCCTCCCTTCCCATATTTTCTGCTAGTCTTGGCAGCCACTCCCCTTAGATTTGTAATCAATACATTGTAATAGAAGTAATGATCTTAAGTTCTGAGCCTCATATGTAAGAGACATGTCACCATTTACTTTTGTTCTTTTTGGCCATGGCAGAAGCCATCAACCAGGTAAGAAATCCCAGCGTCCTGAGATTATCACTGTAAACCCAATCTAGCCCCATGGAGAGGGTGTATGGAGAAAAACCAGGACACCTGCCTGTAGAGCCTCCACTGAGCTGCTGTCTACCAACCAGCAGAAACTTGCCAGATGCTAGAATGAGGCCATTTTGGAAGTGGATCTGAGCTCCCTTTGAGCTTCTCTTTGCTGATGTTACATGTGTCAGAAAAACTCCCTGCCTAGTGATGCTCAAATTATAGAACTGTGTGCAAATAAATGTCTACTGTTACTTTACGATTTTAAATCATGGACTGCTTTGTTTCGTAGAGAAACAAAGTACAGAGCAAGCATTACCAGCTGAAAGCCCACAAGGCATAGCCTAAAGTTGACGTGAATGGTGAAGTCAGAAGCCATCCTGGTCAACGTGGGGAGTCATTGTTTAGGACTTTGTTTTGGAAGAGAAAAAGATTTTGAAACCTCTGCAAGCCTGGTGAGAGAAAAGAGAAAGACTGAAAGGTTTTAAAACAAATTTGTTAACCTTAGCAATCTATCATTTTTGGAGGAATTTTCTAAAAAAGATGCAATAAAGGTCAAAATATTTTAATTGTGTTATGGAAAATGACTTCAAGCCAACAGTAGACAATGAAGAAAAAACTGTAGTTTACTCTCAATAAACTATCTATAGTGATGTTTCATTTCTAAAAATGCTATAAAAAAGGATAGACACAGAGCTATAGAATAAGCCCTTAATGCTGTTTATGCACATATTTTAAAGTGTTTTAAAATTAATTTATTCAAATTGAGTAAATTATATTCTGAAAATATTGTTTTAAATTGGACTAGTGAAGTTAAAATAAATCATTATAAATAGCTATGAATTTCAGATCATACACTCAATTGTGCACAAAATGTAACTTTATTTTCTGCATCTAAAATTAATTTTCTGGTATGAGCCTCCTCTCCTTGGGATGAGGGAATTTGAGCACTTTCAATTCAGTGTCTGCTGTACCCCTCATGCTGAGTTATGTCAAGGTCCCTTAGATTATGTAGTGGCATTTTATGGGAATTGTTGGCAGTTGGCCAGTGTATTCTTCCATCTCGTGTTTACTGATCTTTCCTGTTCTCCAGTGGACTTTACATTTCATTCCATGATGTAGGTGCTAAGTAACTCTGCTGTGGACAACAGTCCTCTTCTTATCTCTCAGTATTCTGTAACGTAGATGGCTTCTCTTAGAAATAAGGCAAACTATCATTCTGTGCTTTATGATATTCTGAAGCATGTGCTGACTTTTAAGGTTGTTTTGAATCTCTTGGCCCTGAGGCTGGGTTATGCAGGTCCATTCTGCTATGTCTTCCTCAAACCTATCTGAACTTTCTAGCGTGGACCAGGCACAAGACTTCTGCATGGAGACTAAGCCACCAAATATTTTCTCTTGCCTTTCCCAGATTCTCCATTCCTTATTCTTTGCCTAGTCAAGAGCATGTGCCTAGTCTTGCTTATGGTAACCTGGCATTCCATATGTGTTTTTTCAAGTTTTTAATTTACAGCATAGAGTATATGGGCTAAGTTTTTCAGGGCTTATATTTTAAAAACTCAGAATCTCAGATGCCTACAAAACACAAAAGCTTTGGATGAATGAAAGGAAGGGCAGAAAGTATAAAGAAATCTTGGAGACCCAAGTTCTTAGTTAAGAGTTTGTTATTATCCTACCATAATATTTTCTGTACTTTTCCATCCACTTATGCTTGGATTTAAGTGCTTTAGTGTCTTCTTCTTACTAAAATTTGTTCTGTAACGGATCTGAACTATAAATCACTGAAAATATTTTTATTAATAAAGATGTATATTGAAGCTTAATGAAAAACTCTCAATATTAGAATATAAAGAATTAGTCTAACACAAAGCCACCTTCTCTGGAGTCACATAGACTTGCCTTTAGATACATATTCTGCCATTTCATTAGCTATGTAACTTTGAGCACACGATGTAAACTCTTGGAGCTCATTGTCTTAACTGGGGGGAAAAAGGTGATAATCATAGTAACCTTTCAGCACAGATGAAGGGATAAATATAATGATCTTAAATATAAAAAATAAGATACATGAGAAATGTATCTTATAGACATGAGCATCATAAGCTTCCAATATGTATTAGCCATCGTGCTTATTGTGCCAACAGAGCCAAATGTAGGCATCTCATGAAAAGTTTTTATTGGAAGATGTGTGTATTGCCTCCACAGAGCACAGCTAGACAGGAGTGAAGGAAATTAGTCTTCACTATATCACACTGGAAAGCAGCCACTTGTGGGTGGAATCGTTGTATGTTCCACTTTTTTCTACCCTTCTGGGAGACAAGAAAACAACATTTCCAATTAAAGCACACCAGGAATGTTGTAAACCAAATGTAATCACCAAAGTTTAAACTATATCAGGAAATGCAGAAAAAAGAGGAAAAAAAAAAAAAAAGCAAGATTATTTTATAAAGAAACTCCAAAGGAGACATTGACTTAAATTATTTCAAGTCAATTAAAAAACAATTTTTACCTGTTGCATATCAAGCACTTTAATATATTATATAAAGTATAATTTTAAAAGAATAAAGAAAGTGCAAAGTTCTTGCCAACTTTTGGGGAAAATACTGCATATTCATAAAACAAATAGCGATATTAATAACTAGTTTCATGGAGCAATGACTATACATACAATACTATTTTATACCATTATTACTTGTTTTATTTAAACTTTACAAAATGCCTATGGAATAGTAAAATTTTATTTTTCCCATTTGCCAAATAAGTAGCAAAACTGAGATTTGTGTTTAGGTATTCTAATCTCAGAGCATCCTCTCTTTGCCAATATGCTGTGCTGCTAATTTAATAACTGATCTTAAGAAAAAACTAAAAGCAAATATATAATACATAATATATGTTTGCAATATATGATGTAGAGAAGAAAAAGTCCCCATCCAGATGGGAATTGCAAGAAGGGCATTAAAATATATTTTCATTTGAGGGAGGCTTTAAAAGATATTTGAAGACAGTTTAAAAATACCAGTACGAGTGTTTTTGGTAGGAGGAGAATAGATGAACGAAGTTATAGAAGAGGAAAAATATAGAAGTTTCACTTTAGGAAGAGTCTAAGATAAACAGGAGAATTAGAAGGAGATGATTTTGCCAGTAGATAGGGAATCACATAAGATCCATGTTTCAATATCTGTTTTCCATAGTTAATGGGTGGTGGATTGCAGAGTAAAACATAGGATGTGTCAAATGTAAAGTGAAGATAATTGCCTAAATTTTTACCTCCTTACTTGCTACCTATTATTTTTTTCCTCTAGACATGGGGACTATAAAAAAGAAATAATATCACATTTTAAAAGTAGCAGAACTCCTTCTGCACATTAAATATCTCGTAAAAAGATCATGAAACTACATATAAAGGTAGAAATACCCTATTTTAAAGAGGAAGTAGGGGAAGAAGGTATAAATCTGCCCCTCTGGCTAACTTTCCCCTTGCTGTCCCTTTTTGAGTACTAGGCCCCTTTGCAATATATCTGAAAAGTGTAATAGTTAGCCTGTGACCAGCATGTCACCAAAAAACATCTAAAATATAATAGTTTTACCCAGTTTATTTTTTTTTTCTTTATTAATTTTAGAGAGAGAGGAAGGGAGAGGGAGAGAGAGATAGAAGCATCAATGAGAGAGAACATCGATTGGCCACCTCCTGCATGCCCCCTACTGGGGATTTGGCCCACAACCTGGGCATGTGCCCTGACTGGGAATCGAACCGGTGACCTCTTGGTGCATACGTCGACGCTCAACCAGTGAGCCACACCGGCTGGGCTACTCAGTTTATCTTTTAAAAATCTATACTTATCCCCTTCCTTCTGTTTCATTTATTTATGTAGTTTTCTCTTTCTCTCTCTCTTTTTTCTACTCTTGAACTGGTGGTTATGGACTATGGTCACCTAATTGCAATCATAAGCAAAATGTTTTGGGGAAGTTTCTGACCCATTGGCTCCTTGGTGTTGGCTACCAATGCACCATGTTACATGCTACTGTTATTAAATTAGAAGAGATATTTTTTTCCCTTTAATGTACTCTATTTTTACAGTGTAAATGTGCCATTTCAGCATAAATATTTATTGGCTTACAGAACATGGAGCCAATGATGTCAGTCAAGCCTAAAAGTTCTGATGCCTCCTAGATCAGATTTGTATGGACAGGATGGGCTTGTCAGATTAAATTAGAGCTTCTGGAACTGATTTTATTTGGCCTCTCCATGTAAAGATGGTCTTAATAACATTTATTTATGCATTAAGCTTACACTTGCTGGAGGCTCACCTTGGGTATGAATTTGTGCAAGATACCAGAGCATGGTGAAATATTTTAGGTGTCCTCTAACCCCAGAATCTCATCTTGGAACCCTTATCTATGTTAGAGACATACTTGGGGGAAAAAGATCACGGTACTTCAAAATCAGTCAGTACTGCTAACCGCAGTAGTTTTAAAGATCTGGACAGAGTGCACATGCTTCATATGGCAGCAGCAATTCATATTTATTTTGAGGATAGACCACGGTAAACAATGATGACAGGCTTCCCTCATTTAGTTTGTTTTTTCTAGGATGCACAGAGATGTGGTCTGAATACTGACTTATCTAAGAGTGATGCTGTGTAAAATACATGCAATGTCTAAACACTTCATAATGACTAAAAGTCTACATAATCATGGAACATTGTTAATATTAAGTAATTTATGTAGAATCGTTCAAAATCACTATAAATATTTAGACATCAAAGAAACAGTATAAAGTTAGTAAATTGACTTTTCCCATTTTTTAATCAGAAAATAATTTTCCAACCTCTGTATTCTGTGAAAGAATCCAATTTAAAGAATTATAATAGTCTTTGAACCAAGATGAATGGGAAATTAGAACATTCATGTTTTTTAAGACAGAAAGGAACCATTTCTGCACAATAAAATTATATAATTGTTTTATCTTTGAGAAGGATAACAGGTTGTTTTTAAATGGATTGTTGCCATTCCAAATTTCTACTGTGACTGATTCAAATAAGAACTGTCTGATGTTATGAGATTATATGCACCAACAAAGATACATCATTAATCAGTTCAAATATATGATATATGTTTATTTTCATTAATATAGTAAAAATTTCAAAGTACCTGATGAATATTTGTTAATATCTTTCCCCCATTTTCCTCATTTTCTTGTATCTGTCAACCTTAAATAAAATGAGAGAATAGAGCACCCTTATTTCCCTGTCATCTTGCTGAACTACAAAACACTGTCACCATAACAATCATAAAATTTGATTTATTTTTTCATTCAGTTACCAAGAAATGGGCTTAATCTTATATGTTAAGAATAAAAATAAGCTCTAGGTATTATTAATGCAATCCACTAAGACAAGAGATCATATCAAATATCTATGAGTCAGCGGTTCACTGTGACAATTGAAATTGTTGGATCAAACCACATATGAGCCATGCCATTTAGAAGATAGAGTCAATAAACATATTAAGGTTCTTATTCATGGTTCTTTTCCTCAGATGGTAGACATAAACTATATTATATTATGCATAGAATTGACTTAAATAAAAGATGCCAGTAGCCTTTTCCAGAGTAACTTCACATAAAAATATACTTTATAAAACAAAAGCAGATTTTGCCTACAAGTTCTGTCACATATTAGTATTTTATTCTTGGCTTCATTACCAGAATTTTACACTTGCAATTCTTGTCTATTTTTCAAAGTTCTCTAAAATAATTACTATTTCTTATGATATTCCCAGAAAAGCTTTATAAAGCATATGTATTTTGCACAAACAAATGTAGATTATTCAGATTAATTAAATTCCAATTCTGATTCTGCCTTTTCTAATTCTGTGGTCTTAGGCAAATCAGTTACACATTCAGAGTCCTTTTTTTTCTCTCTTGAAGCTTCTAAACAGCAAAAGAAACAACCAACAGAGTGAAAAGGTAACCTACAAAATGGGAAAAAGTATTTGCAATTATATGTCAGATAAGAGGTAAATTTACAAAATATGTGAGTAATTCCTACAAATCAAGAGAAAAACAAAACAAAATTCACTAATTACCTGATTTAAAAATAGGCTATTTTTTTTAATAATATCTTTTTATTGACTTTTTAGAAAGAGAGGGAGGGAAAGAGAGATAGAAACATTGATGTGAGAGAGAAACATTGATCATCTGCCTCCTGCATGACGCCTACTGGGGATAGAGCCCACAACCGGGGCATGTGCCCTGACTTGGAATTGAACCCAGACTTCTCGGTCCATTGGAGGACCCTCAATCCACTGAGTCGTACTAGCCGGGTGAGCTAAAGTCTTGAGTAGACATTTCTCTAAAGAAGAAATACAATCAATAAAAAGATGCTCAAGGTCACTAATCATTAGGGAAATATGCATACTAAAATCACAATGATATATCACCTCACACCTGTTAAGATGGCTATTATCAAAACAACAACAATAAAAATAGAAGACAACAAGTGTTGTCAAGGATGTGGAGAAATTGGAACCCTTGTACATTGTTGGTGGGGATGTAGAACAGTGCAGCTGCTATGAAAAACAGTTAGGAGATTTTCCTGAAAAAAAACAAAAAAATAGAACTCTCATGTGATCCAACAATCCCACATGTGGATATTTAAGTGAACTATTTTAAATCAGAATCTCAAAGAGACATCGGCAATGTTCACTGCAGGATAATTCACAATAGCCCAGATATGGAAACAACCTAAATGTTCATCAATGGATGAATGGATAAAGAAAATCTTATATATACATAAAATGAGATACTATTGAACCTTAAAAACGAAAATCCTGTAATACATGACAACATGGTTAAACTTTGAAGACATTGTGCTAAGTAAAATAAACCAATCACAGAAGGGCAAATATTGTATGATGCTACTTATATTCTGTCTCTAAAATAGTCACAGTTATAGAATCATAAAGTGGAATATTGGTGCCAGTGGTTCGGGGGAGGAAGAAATGGGGACCTATTATTAATCAGTGGACATAAAGTCCCAGTTATGCAAGGTAAGTCATAAAGATCTGTGTGCAATAGTGTGCCTATTTTTAACAATACCGTATTACACATTTAAAAATGTATCAAGAGAGTAGGTCTCCTGCTGTGTTCTTATCACAATAAAATAAAAATTTAAAGAAATAAAATCAAATTAAAAGATGTGCTAATAAGTTTGAGGTAGTCTCATGTGTTCATTTTTCCCTTTGTTTCTGTTGCCTTAGGTGATGTATCAGTGAAGATTCTGCTGCATATGCTGTCCGAAATTTTGTTGCCTACATTTTCTTCTAGGATTTTTATGGATTCACGAGTCACATTTAAGTCTTTTATCCATTTTGAGTTTATTCTTGTGTATGGTGTAAGTTGATGGTCTAGTTTCATTTTTTTGCATGTAGCTGTCCAATTTTCCCAGCACCATTTATTAAAGAGGCTGTCTTTACTCCATTGTATGCTCTTGCCACCTTTGTCAAATATTAATTGAGCATAATGTCTTGGGTCAATTTCCGGATTCTCTGTTCTCTTCCACTGGTCTATCTGCCTGTTCTTGTGCCAGTACCAGGCTGTTTTGATTACAGTAGCTTTGTAGTATAAGCTGATATCCGCTATTGTGATCCCACCTACTTTGTCCTTCTTTTTCAAGATTGCTGTGGCTATTCGGGGTCTTTTATGGTTCCATATAAACTTTTGAAGTATTTGTTCTAGTTCTGTGAAATATGTCACTGGTATTTTGATGGGGATTGCATTGAATCTATAGATTGCTTTGGGTAATATGGACATTTTAATGATGTTAATTCTTCCAATCCATGAACAAGGTATGTGCTTCCACTTTTTTATATCTTCCTCTATTTCTTTTTTCAATGTCCTGTAGTTTTCTGCAAATAGGTCCTTTACTTCTTTGGTTAAGTTTATTCCTAGGCATATTAATTTTTTTTGCTGCGATGGTCAATGCAATTGTTTTTTTAGTTTCTCTTTCTGTGAGTTCATCATTGGTGTATAAGAATGCCGTTGATTTCTTGATGTTAATTTCAAAAGCTTCTGCACAGCAAAAGAAACAACCATCAAAACGGAAAGGGAACCCACTATATGGGAGAGCATAATTGCCAATGATACATCAGATAAGGGGTTAATCTCCAAAATATATAGAATGCTCATACAACTCAACAAAAGGAAGACAAAGAACCCAATTAAAAAATGAGCAGAGGAACTAAATAGACACCTCTCCAAACAGGACATACAAATGGCCAAGAGACATATGAAGAAATGCTCAACATCACTAATCATCAGAGAGATGCAAACTAAAACAACAATGAGGTATCACCTCACACCTGTCAGAATGGCCGCCATCAACAAATCATCAAACAACAAGTGTTGGCGAGGGTGTGGAGAAAAGGGGACTCTAGTACACTGCTGGTGGGAATGCAGACTGGTGAAGCCACTGTGGAAAACACTATGGTGTTACCTCAAAAAATTAAAAACTGAATTGCCATTTGACCCAGTGATCCCACTTCTAGGAATATACCCTAAGAAGCCTGAAACACCAATCAGAAATAATACATGTACCCCCATGTTCATAGCAGCACTATTTACAATAGCTAAGATCTGGAAACAGCCCAAGTGTCCATCAGTGAATGAATGGATAAAAAAGCTGTGGTACATGTACACAATGGAGTACTATGCAGCTGTAAGAAAGATCTCTTATCCTTTGAGACACCATGGAGGGACCTCGAGAGTATTATCCTAAGCAAAACAAGCCAAGCAGAGAAAGACAAATATCACATGATCTCACTTATTTGTGGAATATAATGAACATAACAGTCTGAGGAACAGGGTAGACCCAGAGATGTGGAAGTAGGGTATAGACTGACACCTCTCAGAAGAGCGGGTGGGGGGGAGGGAAGAGATAAACCACAGAACTTATATGCATATATGCCTAACTGATGGACATGGACAACAAAGCTGGGGACGGGGTGGTGGGATGGGGAGGAGGGTGTCAATGGGGAAAAAAGGAGAAACATCTGTAACAGAAATAAATTAATAAAAGTAATAATAATAATAATAAATCCATATATTAATTGTAAAAAAAAAAGATGTGCTAATAATGTATATACTAGTTGATTTATGAGCTTGTGAGGTACATCAATGCAAAAAGGTAAATGTTTGGCAAATTGTAAAACACTAGGAAGAATCTGAACCCATATTTGGCAACGTATCTTGGTTGTCAGAGGCATTCACTTGGTCTCAGACAAACTAAATTTGAGTGCCAGGCTGTGTGTGTTAACAGGAATATGACAACTTAATATCTCTGAGCCTCAGTTTCTTCATCTGTTAAAAGGGAAAAGTAACATCTACCTCACTGTTCTTTCTTGCTCAATCCCTCCATCCCACCCCTGAGCACCCTCCTCCCCCAGAGCTGTCTGTCTGCTCTCTATCTATGAGTCTGTCTCTATTTTTCTCATTAGTTCAGTTTGTTCATTAAATTCCACATATGAGTGAAATCATATGGCACTTGTCCTCTTCTGACCGGCTTATTTCACTTAGCATAATGTTCTCCAGATCCAGCCATGCTGTTGCAAAGGGTAAAATTGTCTTCCTTTTCATGGCAGAGTAGGATTCCATTGTGTAAATGTAGCACAGCTTTTTTATCCACTCATCTACTGATGGGCACTTGGGCTGCTTCAAAATCTTGGCTATTATAAATAACACTGCTATGAACATAGGGGTATATATATTCTTTCCAATTAGTGTTTTTGGTTTCTTCAGATAAATTCCCAGAAGTGGAACCACAGGGTCATAAGGTAGCTCCATTTTTAATTTTTTGAGGTAACCCATACTGCTTTCCACAGTGGTTGCACCAGTCTGCATTCCCACCAACAGAGCATGAGCGTTTCCTTTTCTCCACATCCTCACCAGCACTTGTTGGTGAATTTATTGATTGTAGCCATTCTGACAGGTGTGAGGTGATATCTCATTGTGGTTTTAATTTGCATTTCTCTGATGATTAGTGATGTTGAGCATCTTTTTATATGTCTATTGGCCATCTGAATGTCCCTTTTAGAGAAGTGTCTCTTCAGGTCTTTTGCCCATGTTTTATTTTCCAATTAAGGTTAGAATTAACCAAGGTGATATTTTTTTAATTGTCAAGGGACAAATTTATACATTTTTTTCCCAATTTCATTTAATTTATATTTCTCATTGGAGAAAAAAAAGAAAACATACTGTATTGTTGAGGGAGATTTTGAAATTTTATGTTCAACTTAAAGTCAGTTGAGCCCTGCTAGACACCCAGCTTCAGGTGTTCAGGTCAGGAGTCTGTGAATATTTCAAACATACCTTGCCTGTATTTTCTCCTTTTTTGTTTCCCTATAAATTGTTTTTGTTTTTTTTTTTTTTATTAGTAGCCAATGAACTATTACTAAGATCCCATGTTGTATTTTATGCTAGAATGGTTAAAATCCTCATTTTACAACTGGGATATTAGACAATAAGAGCTAACAAAGTAAGTTTTGGTGTTCTTCAAATGTTAGCTATTGGGAAGAATCACCTTTTGCTGTGTTGCCAAGAAGATGGAATAACTTGATTCAGAGTATGGTGAGCACATGGTGCTATAAAAAAACAAATGAGAGGACTCATATCTGTACTATCAAATATAAAATGAAGATCAGTTGATTAAATTCCCTTTGAGGAAATGCAACTTGAAATTTAAGATGAGGATAATCTTGCAGGCTCATTTTTCAGGTTGCTTATTAAGGAAAGTAAATGATTTTACCTAACCGGAAGAAGACTGGGAAGGTGATCCAATGCAAAGAGCACCTTAATCTCTCTACTGTATATACAGAGCAAGAAAGTAAAACATTTTATTTTCTACTCTTCACCACTTCTTTTACCTCTCTCTCTTCCCAGAGTTGTGGTCCAAATTGAACTGATGATTATTGAAGGGGATCTTTGTTAATGCAACTCAAGGAGAAAAAGACAACAGAAATTCCTTTAAAACATATTATATGTTTATGCAGAAAAAAATGCAAACAGGAGCTTGATCTTGGGTGTAGCTTTTTTTAAAAAATCCATCTCTGATACCAGAGTAACACTTCGTTATTGTTGCCACCCTCTAACTTCAGCCTGCAGAGTGGTGCCTGGCTCCACCCCGAACCTGAACGGACAAGGACGCACAAGCCTGTGACCAATCCCAAAAGATGTAGAAACCGGAGTATAAGTAGTGGGGGTCTCTGACACCAACCAGAGGATCTTCTCTGTGTAGCTTGAGTGTGCAGACCAATCTTTTGCTCCACTTTGAAGGCCCTGGGAAGATTGGGAGGTCGGGGGAGCACCTATGAATTCTGACTCCAAAATGGATCTCTGTATTCTAGAACGTGTCACTGGAATTGAAAGTATGATTTGCATGCATTTTGGAGTGTCCTTTGGTTCTTGACAGGCTAAGAGTAATAACAGTTGGTCCTAATAAAGGAAGGGAAATCGTTTGTATTGATCTCTGTAATATTTTCTCTCTTGCAGCTGTTATGAACTATAATGCCTATATTTATGTTTAAGACAATGTATATCATCTTATTATTAAGCTCCCTAAAATTCTGCAATCAGAAGGAGCTCCATCTATACCATTTTCCCCTGAGACTTCAAGGGTCCCAGATGCTGATTATAACACATTGTTAAAATTTAGTCCTTGTCAAAAGGATTGTTTATAACTTTTTTTCTCAATGAAATATTTTATTTATATTCAAAGGTTTTCATAATTTTTAACTTTTTCAAGGGTGTTGTTCTGAAAAAGGAAAATAATTTATATCAAACTCTGTAGAAAGTATTTCAGTCTATAAACATAATATGGAGGTTATAAGATGACTACTAAAATGAATAAAAACAATATACTAGAGAAAAGATAATTTAGCAACATTAACACAGGGAGAAATTTAAAGTAGCATATTTTGAATGTTTAGTTTGAGCCAACAGTTCTGATAGGCACTTTGTGGATGTTTTATCTCAGTGAGTTAAATCTAAATAGTAGGTAAAGTCAGCACCAAATTATACATATGGAAACAAAAATGTAAGGTCAAAACATAATGGATTGTGGAGTTAGAACTCAAACACAAAAATATTTCCAAATATATTTCTCTTTACATCAGTATTACCCACATTTCTAGAAAGCTTAGTATGAAAAATAATGTATCTGACACTGAGCTCATTAAATAGACTTAAAAATTATATCCCTTTACAAAAATTAGCTTAATTTCAGTTCTGATATCTATTGATGACAAAGTTTCATTTCTCCTTGACCACAAGGTTATATTATTTTAATAATTGCTATTTCTATTATCTTCTTCCTAATCGAGACTGTGTGACTCTGGCACTGGTCTATCTAGTTCTGATTTAAAATTTCTTTGGGAAAATTTTATGACTAGGAAATTTAGGAAGCCAATGTGTTCATAGATATTTTTCCTCCTTAAGTAATTTTGCAATATAGTAAAATAGTAGACTAGATGTTAGAATAGCAGATTTTAGGGACTGGTGATCAGATATTAAGACTCAAAAACAATGGTTATAATGAAAAAATAATTAATTCATGAGGTAATCTATTGAGAATGTTTAAGCCATATATTAAAGATGAGAATTTCACCACAGAATTAATATTGTATACTGAATAGAGGATTCAAGATGGTCACTTACATTTTAAATAACATTTATTTATTAAGAGACTATCCATAAAATATTCTGCTATTGAACATGACTCTTCAACACAAGTTTTAACTGCATTTCTAATATTTTAATGAACTTTATCACATTTGTCTCTGATATCAGCATGTATATAAACCATGCTTTCCTATTACCTACTTTTTAGTTCATTTTCTATGCAGAAGCTTTCAAGTATTTTTAGAAAGAGAGTACATGGTCTATTTATTATTATTATTATTATTATTATTATTATTATTATTTAGAAGTCTTTCTAGCCCTGGCCGGTTTGGGTCAGCAGTTGGAGCGTCGGCCCAAGGACCAAAGATTTGTGGGTCTGATTCCAGTCAAGGGCCCGTACTACAGCTGCAGTTTGATCCCTGGTCCTGGTGTGGGAGGCAACCAATCGATGTGTCTCTCACACAACGATGTTTCTCACTCTCTCTCTGCCTCCCTACCTCCCACTCTATCTGAAAATCAATGGAAAAATATCCTCGAGTGAGGATTAGATTAAGAAAAAAAAATCTTTCTAAAACAAACATATCCAAACTGTGACTAGATTTTTAATACAGTCGGCCCTCATTTATCGCGGTTAATCAGTTCCAGACTCTACTGCAATAAATTAATTTCCACGAAGTAGGATTCTTTATTTATAAATGGAATATTTTCGTAGTTAGAGCATAGAAAACCTGTTTATGACCTTCTAAATACGTTTTTTAACATTATTAGAGCCCTCTAGAAATGAAATAACACCCTTTAGTCACCATTACACTCGTATTACCCAATATATTAGACAAAATAAGACATTAGACGTTACAAATATCATATTATTATTGTACATTTAATTACACACACACACATTTCTTACACACAACCACTAACCTGTGAAAATAGTGCAACTTGTTCAATGATGAAGCAATGACAATGAAGAGATGTTCTGCACAGCAAAAAAGAGCAAGGTTACTGCCCCTCTGAAGGCACGACCTCAGTAGGAGAGTCTTCAGGTGGTGCAGTATCTTCAGCAGGTGCTTCGTTGTCTTCTTTCTCTGAAGGAGTACTAGGAGTAGGCAGTGGGTGATAGGCAGTTGCTGGCACTGTCTTTTCAAAAGGAGGCATTTGTAGGGTTCTATCGCTCCATCAAGTGCATTCTGGAACCACAATGCACACATCATTTGTGGGTCCCATTTGCCAATCATGTCCTGTACTACCTTAATAGTTCTCATGACTTGTGAGAGATGCTCAAGTGTAAGGCAAACTTCCTCCTCCTGACCCCCAGGCACCTCTGGCTGCTCTTCCTCCTCCTCACTCGCAGACTTAGTCATCTCCACCAGATCCTCGTCAGTTAAGGGATCCAAATGTGTCTCCAGCAGCTCATCCACGTCATCGCGGGTCATATCCGTGAAACCTTCTCCTCCCAGCATCCGGGCTAGCCTAACTGCCTTATCTACCACTTATATCCTCTGGGTGAATCCTCTGCAGTCGTGGACAATTTCAGGCCACAACATCTTCCAGCTGGCCTTCACGGTCTCTGTCTTTATGTCCTTCAATGCAGCCTGGATGTTCTTCAGACAGGTCGTGATGGTATACTGCCACCAGTACTCCTTCAGCAAGAAGTTCTCCTCAAGGTCCATGCCTTCGAAGAGGTGCTTCAGGGTATGTTGCATGTGGAGGGCCTTGAACACGCAAATAATGCCTTGATCCATGGACTGGATCAGCAAAGTGGTGCTGGGAGGAAGGAACTCGATCCACACACTGTCGTAGGATAGGTCTTGCGCATGACCTCCAGCATTGTCCATGAGGAGAAGGACATAAAACTCCAGTCCCTTCTCCATGAGATACAGCTTGACTTGGGGGGTGAAGCACTTGTGGAACCAGTCCAATGACAGCTGCTTCATGATCCAGCTCTTGTCGTTGTGCATCCAATGCCCTGGCAACAGGTTCTTGTTTTTATTCTTCAGGGCCCTAAGGTTCTTGGCCTTGTAGATAAGTGCAGGCCTGAGCAAAAATCCCTCAGCATTTCCACACATAACGGTAGTCACACAATCCTTATACGCCTTAAAGCCACGGACCTTGGCCTCATCCTTGAAAATGAATGTCCAGGAAGGCATTCTTTTCCAGAACAGTCCTGTTTTGTCCATATTGAACACCTGTTCTGGATGACACTCGCCCTTCTCAAGGATCTTCTGGAATGTGTTGTTCATGTAGTCCTCTGCTGCAGGCTGGTCAGCAGAGGCAGCTTCTCTGTGGAGAACGACACTCTTTAGATGATACCTCTTCTGGAACTTCTTGAACCAACCCTTGCTCACTGTGAAATCCATGAACATTGCAGAAGAGGGTTCTGGTTGAGATTTGTCCACTGTAAAGCGCTGATAGAGCTGCCTCTCCTTCTCCCAGATGACCAGCGAATCCAACGGAATGTTTTTCTTGCGGCTGTCGCTGATCCATACAGCTAGGGCAGACTCCATTTTCACTATGAACTTATTGCAACTTGTCACAAGGCGCTTTGCCTCCTTGTTGAAAGAGACAGTAGCCGTTGCACAGGTGTTCTTTTCATCTTTATGGATGGAGCGAATGGTAGACTCATTCAAGTCGTAATGGCAGGCAACCTCCATGATTTTCTTGCCATCTTTGATCATATCCAAGAGTTTCACCTTCTCCTGGATGGTAAGCATCTTTCTCCGGCACTTAGTTTCATCGTCAGAAGGCTTAGAAGAAGAAGCACGTTTAGGAGCCATCGTGGGGCTTAGATAAAAGTTCTCAGAAATTGCAAACACTTACAAGAGCAAAGATGCTTCCGATGTGTAATATGAGAGAAACGAACTTGCATGAGGCTGAGCCAATCAGTGGCCAGGATAGGAAGAGGATAGGATAGCCAATCAGTGAACAGCACGCTCTGATTGGCTTGGTTTCACCACACCCGATTTTTTAGAAAAAAGTTATTGCCCACACACAAGGAGTGGTCCAGCAGTTGCACCTGGTGTTGAAGGATTTGCGGGGGTGCTCGAATACATAGGCCTACAGTCCATACGTACAGTAATTTTCATTTTAATTGTAATACAGAGATGTATAATTGACTCAGACAACCGAACGTGCGCTATATCATTTTCACTGTCTCAATCAACTTTTTAATGAATATATTTGAAAAAACCGCGATAGAGTGAAGCCAGGAATGTTGAAGCAAGAAGTGGCGAGGGACGACTGTAATATTGTTACAAAGAAAATATGTGAACTTTAGGCATATTTGCCTTTTTACTATTGGAGAATCTTTTCAAATGAGATATGTTTAACTAATTAATAAAAACCTATTTAACTTAGACCAATTTAACACTTATTTGAGAGCTAGTTGAATTTGGTAGATTTCTTCATATATATATATACCTTATATGCTTATTGTTGTTGTTTATGTAAGATTGAAAGGCATTTTGAGTGTCTGTTATACCTCAGGTGCCAGAGATAATGTGGTAAAGCCAAACTGACACATTCTTACAGTCTAGGGATAAAAACAAATATAAACCAAACTAATCATAAAACTAATTATGAACCTTGGTAAGTATATAGAACTTTGAGAATATTAAACAAAGAAATATGACATGATATGAGAAAAAATATTCTTTGAAAAAGTAAATTTTTTGATAGGTATCAAATGAGTAGAAATTTAGAAATGATTATAGGTTGAGTAAGACTTCCACTTCTGGCTATGATGAGTTTGAAAAAGAAACTCTCCTGCCACGAATAACTAGAAACACTGGTTGAAACATCAAAACCAAATAAACAAAACAAATTAAAAAACAAAAACAAAAAGCAGCAAACAATCTTTTGAAAGTATCACAGAACTACTATGGCAGCCCAGACTTTGAGTAACCATGATCCTAGAGAAATGAGACAATGCACTGAGGTAAAACTGATATTTGCTGACTTATAAATAGCATGACACTTAAAGATTATAAAACTTAACAAATCTTTCAGAAATAGTACTTTTGGTAGTGCTGCTGAAAAAGTGCTGGGAAACAAAATTTGGATTTCAAGGGAAGGGTGGACCTTTATAAGCCCCAGGATTTCAGCAGATAACCATAAGGTACTAACCCATAGGAGTAAGGTGTAAAGGAACTAAACAAGATCCCAGTGTCCAATCACCAGAGTCTGAGATGGGATTAAGATATAAGGTGACTCGCCCTTAATCTAACTCTGTCAAAAAAGAAATTCAATTCTCTATGGAGAAAAAACAGAGCATCCGCAATTTTCACACAGAATATATGGCATAGTCAGAAATTATCAAAAGAGGAAATAGACTTTCAAAATAGGCCCATACCTAATTCAGTTATCAAAGGTAACAGAGACTATCTTTAAATGAATTGTGATTAATATGTTCAAGAAAGTGGATGACAAAATAGAGACATTCACCACAGATTAGGAACAGAAAAAAAAAAATAAAATGGAAATTCTAGAGTTAGATAATATAAAAAAAAAATGTTCTTTAAGATTGTGTTAAATGAATTTAGTAATAGATAAGATGGAGCTGTTGAAAGGTTTAGTAAACTGGAAGATGTTAGCATAAAATATATACATATTACACAAAGGAAATACCAACAGAAAATGTATAGAACAATAAGTGACAAAAACTAGTGTCCAAAATTTATGAAGAACTACAAATTCATATAAATAAGAAAGAAAATTATGTTTCAGAAAGTTACGGTTTATGAACAAAGAAAACAACAACTTGGATTAATGGACAGGCCTTGAAAATTAAAAGATGACAAGAAAGATAGTGAGAACTGCAGAAAGTTTTAACTACCTGGAGATATGTAATTACATTTTAAAGTAGGATAAAACCTGGAGCAATGTAGACATTACTTGTTTTATCTCCCTCTCCCTATACAAATAAACACATTTGTATTTCAAAAGATAAAAATCCAGGTAAGTCCAATTTTTATTCCCAAAAAGGAAGTGTGTATATTAAGAAGATCAGATTCCTTTCATCTTTTAAAAAAAGGATGGATAGCCTGGCCAGTGTGGCTCAGTGTTGAGTATTGACCCATGCACCAAAAGGTCGCTGGTTCAATTCCCGGTCAGGGCACATGCCCAGGTTGTGGGCCCAATCCCCAGCTGGGGGCATGCAGGAGGCAGCCAATCGATATTCTCTCTCATCAATGTTTCTATCTCTCTCTCCCTCTCACTTTATCTCTCTTTAAAAATCAATAAAGAAATAAAAAATTAAAATAAATAAAAGAAATAAAAATAAGGATGGATAACAGCTGGAGAGCATACATATAAATTACATGAGGTTCCTAATTTCAAGGCTTCTTTCCTATAATCTAGAAAAAAAACTAAAAATAAAAAAAAACAAATCCTTTAATATTAAAGTTACCAATGGTCTATTTCACAGAACTAGAAAAAATATTCTAAAAATTTATATAAAATTACAAAAGACCCTGAATAGCCACCACAATCTTGAGAAAGAAGAACAAAGTTGGAGGAATCATACTACTTGATATCAAACTATGCTACAAAGCCATAGTAATCAAAACAGCATGGTACTGGCATAAAACAGACATATGGATCAATAAAACAGAATAGAGAGCCCAGAAATAAACCCATGGCTTTATGGTCAATTAATATATAATAAAGGGGGCAAGAACATACAATGGAGTACAGACAGTCTTTTCAATAAGTGGTGTTGAGAACATTGGACAGTTACATGCAAAATAAATGAAACTAGAACACCTTCTTACACCATACACAAGAATAAACTAAAAATGGATTAAAGACTAAAATATAAGACTTGAAACCATAAAAATCCTAGAATAAAACAGGAAGTAAAATCTCAGACAATGTTTGCAGCAATATTTTTTCTGATATATCTCCTTGGGCAAGGGAAACAAAAGAAAAAGTAAACAAATAGGACTACATCAAACTAAAAAGTTTTTACACAGCAAAGGAAATCATCAACAAAAGTGAAAAGACAGCCCACTGAATGAGAGAACATATTCACCAATGATACATCTGATAAAGTGTTAATATCCAAAATTTATAAAGATCTTGTATAACTCAACATCAAAAAAACAAAACAACTATATTAAAAATGGGCAAGGACCTGAAAAGACATATGAAAAGATGCTCAACATCACTCATCATCAGATAAATGCAAGGTAAAACCTCAATGTGATATCACCCCACACCTGTCAGAATGGCTATCATCAATAAATCAACAAAGTGTTGGTGAGGATGTGGAGAAAAGGGAACTCTCATGTACTGTTGGTGGAAATGCAGATTGGTAAATCCGCTGTGGAAAGCAGTATGGAGTTTTCTCAAAAATTAAAAATGGAATTGCCTTATGACCCAGAAAATCCACTTCTAGGAATATATCCTAAGAAAACAGAAACACTAATTCAAATGAATATATGTACCCCTATGTTCCTTGAAGAGTTATTTATAATAGCCAAGATTTGGAAGCAGCCCAAGGGCCCATCAGTAGATAAGTGTATACAAAAGCTGTGCTACATTTACACAATGGAATACTACTTGTTGGGGTTGAGGAGGAAAAAAGAAGAAGAAGAAGAAGGAGAAGGAGAAGAATAAAGAAAATTTTACCTTTTGCAACAGCATGGATGGACCTGGAGAGTATTACCCTAAGTTAAATAATCCAGTCAGAGAAAGACAAGTACCATATGATGTCACTCATATGTGGAATCTAATGAACAAACTAAGTTAACAAAATGGGAACAGACTAATAGTTACAGAGAACAGACTGACAGATGTTAGAGGGGAAGGGTTTTTGTGGACTGGATGAAAAAGCTGAAAGGATTAAGCAAAAACAAAAAACAAAAACAACACCCACGCATAGCCACAATAATGGTATGGTGATTATCAGAGGGAAAGGGGGGGATGAAGGGAGGTAAAAGAAGGTAAAGGGGGGAAAAGGGGATAAGTGGTGATGGAAAGAAACTTGACTGTGGGTGGTGAACACACAACACAATATACAGATGATGTATAATAGAATTGTACACCTCAAACCTACATAATTTTATTAACCCATTTCATCCCAATAAATTTAGTAACAAATTTAAAAAATGTATCAAAGAGTTAATAGCATTCCCATGTTTGTTGCAGCACTATTTATAGTAGCTAATATGTGGAAGCAAACTAAATGTTCACTAACAGATGAATGGATAAAGAACAAGTGGTATATACATGCAGTGAAATATTCTTTAGCCTTGCAAAACAAAGAAATTCTACAGTACACAACAATATGGGTACAGCTTGCATTAGGCTAAGTGAAATAAGCCAGACACAAAAAGCCAAAGATTGCATGATTCTACTTCTATGAGATATCTAAAATAACCAGATTTATAAAATCAAAGACTTGAATGGTGGTCACCAGGGACTGTGGGTAAGAGAAGAGATGGAAGTTATTAATCAACAGGCATAAAGTTTCAGTTGATACAATGAATAAGCTCTAGCAATCTGTTGTAGTACATTGTACTATAATCAATGTGTGTTGGACACTGAAAATTAGTTAAGAAGATAGATCTATGTAAGTGTTCTTATCACAATAAAATTAACCAACGGAATAAATAACTCTACAAAAAAAATAAAAGAGAAAAGACCCTTTCCCCCTTTGATGCCCAAGTAGGGCTACCTATTTGGATCTCATTGCATTGTTGCAGAAGGGGGGAAAATAAGGCATGGAGTACTAAGGCATGGAGTACTGTAAGTAATAATAATTTGTCCCTGCTACAGAAAGCTCATATTTACTTTAGAATAATATGAATAAATATAGATATTAAAACTTGCTTAAATCTTACTTTAAAAAAAAGCTGTTTATAATTGAGGATGTCCAAATGGCCAATACACAAATGAAAATGTTCACAACCTCATTAATCACTGAGAATTGCAACTTGAAACTACAAGGAGAGATCACCACACAGACACAACATTTTAAAATGAAAAAGACTGATGATACAAAGTGCACTGGTGAGGTTGTGGAATAATTAAAACATTCAAAAACTGCTGATGGATGTGTAAATTAGAGTTACCACTTTAAAAAGCTATTCAGTAGTACCTAATAAATTTGAACATTGGTGTATCTTATGATGCTTGGTATATTTCCAACAAAAACATAATAAATAGACATGCACAAATGATAATTTCAGGGCTATTTGTAATATCCAAAATAGCCCTAATTTCTAGAACTGGTAAACTGTATTATCTTTATGTACCCCCCAAAATGCCAATAAATATGCAGCAAAGACATAAACAAAAATAATCATTGGATCATTATTTATTTATAATCATTCCCAAATGGCAATAAATATTCATAAAAACATACACTGGATAAGTATTGGTATACTCATACAATAGAAAACTATATAGCAATGTAAATAATGGACTACCATACATACCATCCGTAATCATCTGGTTGTATCTAGAAAAAGTAATATTGATTAAAAGAAGTCAGAAACAAAATGGTACCTTTTGCATGATTCTATTTATATGTATTTCAGAAATAAGCAAAACTAATCAATGAGGAAATATGTCAAAATGGTGATTTTCTTTGGGTAGCAGAGTAATAGTTACTGGGGAAAGTATATAGTGCTCATAATCTTCTATTTATTAACCTTATTACACTGAAGTGTTTATTTTGTGAAAAGCTGTACATCTGAGCACTTATAATTCTGTGCTTAATGTGTGTTAGTGATACTTCACTTTTCAAAACAGCTTATTTAAAGTAAGTGTAATATTGAGCATCAAAATCTACATTTTTAGGTAAAAATAGTTTAATAAGATATTAGGTTTATATTACCTAATTTTTATTAGAAGGAAACTAATTTTTTTCCAGCTTCCTGAACTTTAATAGGTTTAAGCATATAAAATATAAGATATTCAAACTATTATGTTCCAAAATGAAATGCTTCCCTTGAACAATTGTTATATTAATTTGTAGCCAATGTATGCCAATTTTATCTTTAACATTTGATACATGGAGACGATAAAGGGCTTGTTTGGTGTTTTCTGTAAACAGAGCAGGATTCAGAATGGCAAGTAGCTTTTGGATTACACATCTAATGCTTTATTTTCATTTATTCTTAGAGTTTTACTACAACTGGTTTTCTTGCATATCCTCTTATTGAGAAGATATATTCACAGCAGAAGTGATCTCTCTTACAGGATGTTAAATTTAAATATCAAAAGGTGGAATCCGAGGTCTAATATCTGGACTACAATGGGTTCCGTGTATGTGAGAGATGGTTATAGTAATTCAATTGACCTGTTCCAAATCTCTCAGGTAATAAACAGTAGAACCAAAATTTTAATCCAGTTTGTCCAGCTCTGAAGCCCATACAGATTTCACTGTATTGCCTCTGAACTCATTTAATTTTCATTGTGAAACTTTTCAGTATCAAATATGAAAATCTTCATCTATATAGGCTTTTACAATAATGCATCTCATTTTAGGGTAGATTTGTAGCTCTATTAATCTGAATTAAAATGAATAAATAGGAATCGCTCCTACTACTACAGAAAGTGATGTGCTAAACACCACCCTCCCAGCCAATATAAAAATGCCAGCAAAACAAAGATTTGACCATACATTCTTAAGCAATGTATGCATTCTAACCTAGGACATCTTACTCTAAGATATGTGTATACCAGCATCAAGGAGAATGAATAGCATAGACATTTCCTGCTTGAGGTACTTTATGCAGTCGTTTTTTATATGTATTTTCCTATATCCATTAGAGAGAAACTCACTTCAAAAAGGACAAGGCTGTGATTGGCTTTTATGAAGATAAGGCAAGATTTGTAATTAAATTTCACCAGGGATCCACTGTCTTGCCCTAGGAAAAAAATGAAAGAACTGACAATCCTGCCCTTAGCATATAACAAAAGGGTCAGAATACACATTTCTTCTTCCTAGACTGGTGACCGCAGGTGACTTTTTGGAGCTTGGCTGAGGACATTTTCTTTTGCAAACATCACCAATCTCTTAGAAAGGTCAGCTCTGGTTCCCAGGATCCTTTGAGTCATGGAAGTTTGTGACATTCTGGCAAAGATCTGGAAACAACTAGTGTCCATAAGTGGTTATTGTTTAGATTTGTCCTTTTAAAGGGAGAACAAAGGTAGGCAAATCCTTTTGATCACACTGTCTCCAAAGCTTTGGACCTTCTATCCTGATGTGATTTACAAAAAAATTAAACTGATCTGGCCCACCAAGGAATGGCACCTCTGAATTAGGCAGATTCGCAATCTCACAGAAGGTGTAGTGGCACAGCAAGTGTGGAGGCGGCTGTTTCAGTCCCTTCAGGCAGTTATAACATAAAACCATAGACAGAGAGGCTTATAAACAACACACATTTATTTTTCAAATTTCTGGAGGCTGGGAAGTCCAAGATCATGGTGCCGACTGATTTGTGTCTGATGACTTCCTAGTTCATAGACAGTCTTTTTTGCTGTGTCCTCACATGGTGGAATGGGGCAAGGGATCTCTCTGCAGTCTTTTATAAGGACATTAATCCTATTAATGAGGGTTCTACCCTTATGACTTAATTACCTTCCAAAGGCCCCACCCCCAATAACACCATCCTTAGGAGTTAGATGGCATCATATGAATGGGGAGGGGGGCTCCCAAGCATCAGGTTCTAGCACCAGCATCTACGAATTGTTCTCAAACCAGAAGATGACTCAGGGAAATGAAAGGCAAAATAAAAATACACAACACTCAATGTGGGGTCAGAGCTGCAGGGCCTAACACAACAAGAAGAGCCATTTCTCCATTTATCAAGAATTATATATGGAGCTGTGTCCCATCCAGAAGATATGTTGATGTCCTAACCCCCAGTACCTTTGAATATGAGCTTATTTGGAAATTATGTCCTTACAGGTATTACCAAGTTAAGATGGGGTTACACTTGAATAGGGTGAACCCTGATTTAATGTGAGTGGTGTCTTCATAAGAACAGAAGCAAAGAGACACTGACCCATGGAGGAAAGATGGCCAATGTGACGACAGAAGCAGAAGTAGAAATGATGTAGCCAAGAAACACCAAGGATTAATGGCCATCATCAGAAGCTAGGAAGTGGCAGGGAAGGATTCCATCCAGAGTCTCAGAGGGAATATAGTCTTTACTCACAATTTAATTTCAAACTTCTAGCCTCCAAAACTATTATTTTAAAACACTCAGTTTATGGTACTTGGTTATGGCAGTCCTAATAAATCAATATAGCAAATAACCTGGGACATCAGCACAGATAGACATCATAAGAGAACAACCCATGCAGATGTGGTATGTGAAATACACTTTAAATAGTGCTATCATCTGAAATTGCAAAACATGTACATGTAGCATTTGGTCTCTGTGGCAAATCAAGGTTCTGGGCTCAGCAGGTGTAGATTCAAAAGAAAGTGTGAAAACTTAGGGAAGAACGTAGCCAGAATGTAGATGTTTTCCTCCACTGACAAAGGGTTTTCATCTATTCCTTAGACTAGTATAGAAAAACTAGAAATTAATAAATTCTTATTTTTTACATCCTTTATAGTTTAATGCATGTGTAAACCCTTAGTTACTAGCATGATAAATCGTATTATTCTCATACCAGTGTAGGGGTTTAGTCACTGCCCAGAGAAAAACAATATACCTCTATCACAATATTTTAAGGCATAGAAACTTTCCAAGTATTAAAAAAATAGAATGCCTATACAAAGTGTGTAGCCAATTTGTCTGTTGCCAAGACTCCGTAGTCAACATTATGGGTTAACTGATGTAAATAGCAGACTGCAGGGAATATTTCTTGGCAATGTTAAGTTTACATTCCAATCCTCTATATTACATCACAGATGTGTTCTGATTTCAGAAAAAGTTAAGTCCAAATTCACATGGGCAAAACATATAAAGTAAACCCATAGAATTAAATGCACAAAATAGAGTTCTGTAAATATTATTCTGTGAACAGTGAAAAATAGGTCTGTACCATGTAAAAATAGGTTATAAGTAGATGTGGCTACTAATCTATCACATAATATCAGTTGCAATGAAGAGCTTTGTCCTCTCTTCCTGATTTATTTTTACTGTAAAAAAAAATGAAATTTTTAGAAAAATCATGGTAATGGATGCCAAATAAACACACATTGCACAGAACTATTCCAAATTTCAAATACAACATGGTCTGACCATTTACATTAAAACTGGGCAATTTTATAAGATACATAATGTTAAACTTAACCTATATATACTATTTTATTTAAAGTATTGAGCATCTTTATTTTAAAATATTGTAAATATTCATAGTAAACATTATAGACTTGATACTGTTATAAATGTAATAATAGTTATTACCAAGACTAAGATATAAAATATTATCTTAGAGCAAATATAAAACATCTGAAAAAATCTTTCATGAAAGATCTATTTATCTGTAGTATCTATATCTATGTATCTATCTTATGTATATGTATATGCATATGTATAAGTAAATTAATTAATTTGGGAACTTTTTTATTATAGTGACAGGTTTAGTACACAAATGTGTCAGTCTTCTTTAAAGTTAATAGTGAAGTACCAAAATATGTAAAATTTTATTATTGCTTATTTTTTCTATTTTCTGCTTCCCTCATCTACTTGGCTCATAAGCAAAATCATCATCAAAGAACTACTGAGTACCCTAAGGACTTAGCAATATACTAGGTGTTTGATCATTTAGAACTATAAAGAATATGCTTAGTTACTGTTGAATTGAAATGCTGAGTGGTCCATTAGGCAGAAGTGAGTAACTCATCCATCAAAGGCATCATGGTAAATGATTACTCTGACAGTTCACATGTTGAATATGAGAGTGCTCATGAGAATGTATATACTGGATGATGTGATGTTAACTTTTCTATTTTTCCAGAAGTCTGTTTTTAGTAAAGATCTATAACTCTATCTTCATCACTTGTGGTGGTGTTATACATAGCATAGGTTATAAATAATTCTGACCAATTCATTATATCTATTCAAAGATAACCTAAGTGTTTTGATCTGTGACATGGGGTCATTGTTTCATGGGTAATCTGGAATTTAAATTGCTAAGTAAGAAAAAGAACATACAAAATTAGTGATATTCTCAAGATTTTTAAAAATGTAATTTACATACTAATGAATAACTGTATAGAAATGGCACCAAAATATACTCATAGCTTACCAAATCTTGTATAACTCAAAAGCAACAGAATACTTAGTTATATAGGCATGGGCAAAAGTAGTTTTACAGTTGTAATACAAATAAATTTAATAATTGATAAATAATAATATAAGAATAAACTGTTTTGCATACTCACAAATGTAAACCTACTTTTGCCCTCTCCTGTTTTAACAAGTGAGATATCACCAGAAAATAAAAGATCTGGACTCAATAATGGTCTTTCAAGTTTTCTCAGGTCTAAATTATTATTGCATTCATAACCCTAACTATTAATACCACATACTACATATAAATATTTTATAGTAGTACTAAATATTTTATAATAAAAATACTAAAAATGAAAAATTTACATTGAGTTTAACACATTCATCACAATAGTAACTACATGTGACCCAATTAACAACAGTGATGATTTTATTGGATATGTAAATAGCAATGGTGACAGACGGGTTCTTCTTCTCCATGTGTTTAAGCACTGTGAGACAGATGAGTGTGACATAGAATAGTTGAAGAATAAATATGTTGGAAAAATGAATGAATGAATGAATGAATGAATAAAATGAGTATAAAACTAAGGCAAAATAAATGTCAATTTAGTAAAATACATGAGCACTTTGATGCATGATTAGAATTTTTGAAACAAGTAAAATTCAGGAAAATTTTATCTTATTATTTTGGAGGGGAGGCAAAAATTAGCAGTTCTATTTGTCTCTTCATATCAGATCAAAATATTAAATAGTCTTACATTAAATTTATCTATATATCACTCTATATAAGCCTTTAATCTATATTTTAAAGATATATGTAAACAAGATATTATTGATATTATTACTATATCTTCTATAGTAGTAACATAAACATGAAGTCTAATTTTATTGCATAATGTTTTATATTTGGGGGGTTGACAATAACTGCCATTCAGTGGAGCTGTCTGCTGGATAAAATTATTAATTAATCATAAATAATTGCATTTTCTAATGGTTGTGTAAAGAGAAGGAAATGAATAAGAGAAGGAAACACATACTCAAAAAAGAAAATAATGTTAAATAAAATTCTCACAGAGAACTTATACCACTAATTAGTAATTTGTCTTCAGAGGCTAAAAACTACATAGTTATTTTCAAACCATTTTATAAACATAGAAATAATTTCTGGAACTACTAATTAATTAATTAATTCATTCATTCATTCATTCATTCATTCATTCATTCATTCATTCAATAAAGCAACTTAATGTTTATTGAATATCTCCATGTGTCAGTCAGTGGAAATTCCTTGAGGGAAGGCATTTTGTTTTATTTTCTGTTGCAACCTCACAACATGATCTGACGCAGTGGGTATTTGATACACACATGCTAAGTGAATGAATGAATGCTAGGAGCTAGTGTAACCCACCCCACCATTCTTTTGACATTTTTTCTATAAATTCTGACTCTGAATAATATGTAGCTTGTAAATAAACAATGTGTTTGCATTCTAGGAACTAACTTCAAAAGAAGCAGACTCTGATCTTCAGGCATTCCAATTCCAGGAGATTTGCTGACCTTTAACTGTAAAACCGGGATGATGAAACCAGGCCATCACTTGACCGGTTTTGAGATCCTTATCAGAATAGATTGTGCTGGTCTGTTGGTAGAGAAGTTTTCAACCCCTTTCCCTTTATCTCCTTGTTCTGTTTCCCCTCTCCCTCCTTATAAAAAGCTCTGTCTGCACTGATTTATTAGGATGGGCTTTGGCACAAGAGTTCCCCATCTTCTCAGGTGGTCAACACTTGAATAAACCATTTTTCCTTTTTTTAATGTTATTAATTCTCACCCAAGGATATTTTTTGCATTGATTTTTAGAGAGTGGGAGGGAGGGAGGGAGGGAAAGAGAGAGAGAGAAAATCAATGTGAGAAAGACACATTGGTTGCCTCTGGCAAGTGCCCTCAACTGGGGACAGGGATTAAATCTGCAACCCAGGTACATGCCCTTGACTGGGAATCGAACCCATGACCCTTTGGTGACCAAGCTAGTGCTCTAACCATTGAGCAACACCGGCCAGGCATAAATCGTTTTTCCTCACACCACTACCTGCCTCTCTAGTATTAGCTTTCATTGTGGCAGGCAGCCAAACCTGCATTCAGTTTCACTAGCACAAAGTCTATAGCCATCACCCAAAAGCAAATCAAAATTTTGTTCAGCCTTATGAAAAATAAGCTAACCTAGAGTACAAGATGTGGAGTAATTACTTAAGGCAAGGAAATGGAATTTCAAGAATTGCCAGATTTAAAGTGAGTGGTTTTTTCAAAGAAGGCCCTTAATGTATCTGCAAAACAGACGGAACTGCAGAGCTCCTGTCCCTCTTGTCATTCTCCTTCACAAGGACATTCACACATGAACGCAAGTATGGGCAATTTAAGAAAAATCTTGGCTATAAGAGTCTCTAAATAGCAGAATTAAGAACAGATTGGCTTTTTTTATTCACCCCGAAAAAGATCCTCCAAGGAAAGATCAATGATCAGGCGTGATTCATATCCCAGGAGAAAACTCAGGGACAAACATGTCAGTTCTTCACAGGTATTCCAGGGCGAGATCTTGGATCCACAGATTAGCATGTGTACTAAACAGAGAGAATTGTGAAAAAGTTCAAAAGAGTCAATTACATTAAAATATGGAACATATTTTAAAAGTCAAAGAAACAGGGATTTTTGTTTATTTTTTTTTAAGAAGTGTCAAGGAAGAGGTAGATTACAGCCTTCAAATGTTTATAAGTCTTAATTTGCAGACTATAATAACATCATGTAATTGTCTATTTTTATCACTGAAAATGGAAAAGAAGGCATAGACATAATGTGCATTACAACGAACTTGTTAAGTCTCTTAAAAATTTTCCTTACAGTGGTTAGAGTAGGTAACTAGTTAGATATTAACAAGGAAAGAGAGAGGGAATGAACAAAACATCTGACTAAGCAGGTAAATATCCTTGTGGTCACCCCAGGGAGTAACTGACATAGTTCCAGTTTAACAGCGTGGGGGAAAATCGAAAACATCTTGTGATAGGGAAGAAAGAGGCAGAGGAAAATTCCTCTTATTAGTGCATGTATAGACCCACACACAAGTCACTTAAAGTGACCTCTACTCAATTATGTCCCGATTATAATAAATAAGTATCGTGGTTTTGATCTCCCTTGTGGACAAACCCAGAGAATATGGGTAAGAGCCAAAATGGCAGAACACCACCCAAAGAAAATCAGAAGATAGACTTGTTGGAATGCAGAGTGGTGCAGCCACTATGGAAAACAGTGTGGAGTTTCCTAAAAAAATTAAAAATTGAACTGCCATTTGACCCAGTGATTTCACTTCTAGGCATATATCCTAAGAAGCCTAAAACACCAATTCAGAAACAATATATGCACCTATGTTCATAGCAGCATTATTTACAATAGCTAAGATCTGGAAACAGCCCAATTGTCTATCAGTAGATGAGTGGATAAAAAAGCTGTGGCACATATATGCAATGGAATACTATGCAGCTGTAAAAAAGAAGGATTTCTTACCCTTTGAGACAGCATGGAGGGACCTGGAGAGTATTATGCTAAGTGAAATAAGCTAGTCAGAGAAAGACAAATATCATATGATCTTACTTATATGTGGAATTTATTGAACAAAATAACATGACGAACAAAATGGATCCAGAGACATGGAAGCAGGAAACAGACTGTGGAACCTCAGAGGGAAGGAGTGTGTGTGGGGGGTGGGGTGGGGGGAGAGATCAACCAAAGAATTTATATGCATATATGCATAACCAGTGGACACAAACAACAGTGTGGTGAAGGCAGGGTGGCTGGGAGAAAAGAGGAGTGGTCAATGGGGTAAAAAGGGGGACATACGTAATACTTTCAACAATAAAGATAAATTAAAAAAAAAAAAAAACCTGCTCTTTTCAGGGATTGGATAGTTAAAAAAGCAAAGAAAAAACAAAAACAAAAACCAAAAAACCCACTCTTTTCCCAGCCCAAGAGAAAATAAGGAAGCTCACACAAAGATCTGGGCCAGCTGCTCCTTCAGCCTGCCCACCCGCTTCCTCTCCCTCCCAGAGTATACTTTTACTTCAATAAATCTTGTCACTGCCACTCTGACTCCAGCGTGTGTGTGGAGTCTTTCCTGTGACACCTCAAAGAACCTCCATCCAATGACACAGTGAAGGTTTTTAAACATTTATAAGTGACTTTCTTTGAAAAGTGATTACATCTCATTGAAAAATATTTGTGAATCACAGACATTTTCTTTTTCCAGATATGGATAAAATTATTCCAAAAACAGAGGGTTGAGTCTACTGTATCACTGTTGATCCTTTCTAAAATGATACTTTATAATTTCAATCCTCCATTAATTAACTATCCTCAATTAGTTAAATATACTCATTGTTTTTTTCTTTTACTTATTCAAATATGAATGGCATTTTGCTGCATTATATAGTTTTTGTAAGACATCTCAGTTTTATAATAAAGCACTAAGCAGTATTCAAAGTATAATAACTCATGCAGGGTGCCCAGAAACTGAATAATATGGATCACTAGGATCCATACATTTTAAATTCAATTCTAAATTTCTTTATATATTTTTAAGGCTAGCTTTTGGGATAATTTATAGGAAAGAAATATTTGTTAATAATTGGATTTGAAACACTAATCATAAGAATTAAAGTCAGTTTTGATTTTAAAATGAGCCACTCTTGGTCCCTAATTTCATAGTAGTGCTGAAATAACATATTAGGAGGGACCTTTCAGGAAAGTGTGCTAGATAGTGATACCGTTTTAATAACCTGGTTATCAATTAACAGGAAAGGAACAGAGGGAAGGCCAGATAACGTACGCATGACATTTATACAGCTTTGCCAGGAAACTGCAGTTTAACACTCTCCATGTCTGTTCCCTGCAGATACTGGGGAAGGGACTGGACAATATATGCATGCCCAGTAAGGTCTGGGTGAGTGGGAAGGTGCTGGTCTGTCCATCACACCTGGAGACCAATCACTGGCCAGAAGAAGCGTGGTCACTACAAGCTCCTGAAGATTTGATATTTAAACTTCTAAACAGAGGGAGTTCCCTCTTTTGGCCCTCTGGCTCTCTTGCTTGCCTGCGCCCCTGGCTCTCCTGCTGCAGGGGCATGCTCCCCTGCGTTCACCCACATGGCTCACGGCCACGTGGACTCCACACAACAGACTGATGGACTGTGATTGGCCTGATGTTGCGTGGACTCCACCCACCATGGAATGGAAACTCTGGATACTGGCTTTGGTTTAGCTCTGCTGAACCTCTAGCTATCTTCCAGAACTGGTTTAAGGGAAATAGGACTTTGTAAACTAAGGGATATAACTTTATGCAGATAAAAACGATTCCTCTTCCTGTGTGAGTCTTAGAAAATTCTTTTTTCAGGATATCATAAGAGTCCCACTCCCACCAGCAAGGAAGAAAGGCAATTCCCACAGTTCTCCAGTAACAAGAACATGGTGGGAAGGAAGAAAACATGTACACAGAGACCGTTATTGACTTCCATGTTAACCAAACACTTGGAGAACTCTACTTCAAAACCATAAAACAAAGAAGGGTATCATCCAAATTCTTACTAAGTGAAAAGAAGATGTGATATGATTTAAAAGATCAGGGTAGAGATGTGTAAGCAGGATTCCTATGATTAATCATCCAAAGTAAACTTCATTATTTAAGAGCTATTGGACTATAAAGAAGCTGATTTCCCCCCCAACAACATGAATTACATTTTCATGGTGTCATAAATATTGACAGCATTATGTTAGTCATGCATTTTGATTTCTCTTTCTTACTGAGAATCCTATAGAAAGAAGGATTGTATGAATGTATTTCGGATGAATGCACCCAGGATTTGAAATGATGGGACCTGTGACTCTATGACTATTAAGTTGTTTTCATGCTGTTAAATATTTTGCATAACAGTGGGGAACAAAGGTACAAAGACCTTTTCAGTACCTCTTACTACAACTCTATTTTTCCCACGATTTGTACAAAGATTAAGTCAATAGTTTTTATTCTTTTCCCATGTTTTGTAAAGGATAAGATTAATGCATCAACATGTTAGATGCACTTTTTAAAAGAATTCTAGCTAAAGTCTAAAGCTGGAGACCACAGGTATTGAATACTGACCCATTATAAGTATCCCTGTAGCATTGACTAAAAAGTAGCAGACCTTGTAGTGACACTCACATTCCAAATGAGGTAGGTGATAGAAGACCAGAAAAGGAAACGTGCTTTTTTCAAGTGCATTTTTTACAGTGGAGGTGGGGACTTCCTGTAAGAGCACGAGCCTGATATTTCCCAGTCTGTTAGGATTTGACTATGCTGTGGCATTGCAGCAGCTGTGAGATTTGGTACCGGGCAATAGAACAGATTGATGTGGGCTAGGTAGGGACTGGCATACCTGTGGACATGGAGACTATGGCTGCTTTCCTTTGCTAGGGGTCTGAAGGCAGGAATCTGGCCAGAGCAGCCAAGAAATGCTCTAGGGAGATAACAGTCATGTTCTCATCTGCTGAGTTAAGAATACAAGAGCTCTTGTGGAGCTATTGGAGATGAGTAGCTCATCCTTTTGACTGTCCTAAGGCTACACTGAGGAATTAAGTACTTCTATTGTCAGAGTGTGGAAACAATAGCAAGCAGAAAAGAGCAGTCATTAATATTCTTGAGTCTACTAAGAAATAAATGAAAAAGATAACTATATGTCCTGTTTTATAGGGGATGGTCTTGGTTTATAACATTGTTCTGACATCCTGTCCCCTTACTATCCCTTCTCATTTACAAAAGTGAACTGATCTGGAGCTCAGGTGCCTCGTCAACTCATAGGAAAGAGGAAAAGAGAACAAAACATTTAAATCAGTTGCAAAAAAATTATGCAGCAAGAAAATGAGTTTAATGATTTTTTTTAACTTTGTTTTGTTGGTGCTCTTTTATTTTCTTTATTTCATTATAATTGTTTGTTTATCATCACCTGAGGATATGTGTTTATTGATTTTAGAGAGACAGGAAGTTGGGGGAGGAGAGAGAGAGAGAAACACTGATGTGAGAGACAAACATCAATTGGTTGCCTCCCAAATGCGCCCCAACTGGGGATCGAACCCACAACCTAGGTAGGTATGTGCCATGACCGGAAACCACACCCCCAACCTTTTGGTGTATGGGACAATGTTCCAACTAACTGAGCAACCCCACCAGGTCTGTTGGTGCTCTTTTAAAGTTTCACATATCCCGGCTGGTGTGGCTCAGTGGACTGAACATCATCCCATGAACTGAGAGGTCGCTTTTCAATTCCCGGTCAGGGCACATGCCCAGGTTGTGGGCTCGATCCCCAGTGGTGGACAGATGTGTAGGAGGCAGCGGATTAATGTTTCTCTCCTCACTTCGATGTTTCTATCTCTCTCTCCCTCCCCTTCTCTCTAAAAAGTCAATAAAACCATATTAAAAAAAAGTTTAATCATATAAATCTATCAACATTTCAGAAGGTAGGTATCAATTTTTTCTCCTGTGTGAAGTATCTCCCCTAAACAGTTTGGAAGTCCCCTGAGTATAAGAGCTACGTCTAAATCTCTGTAGTGTCTTTCTCAACATATTTATATTTTCTAAATAAATATTGAATGAGTGACATGAACAAAGAGTGAGTCCAAATTCTGTTAGACATTTAGGAGTAAATCGGAGAAAATGTCAGTCTCAGTTTCAGAAGAGTTGTTTATGGTTTTATATTACTTTGCATCATAATTAAATACATATACTAGGCATGCCATTATTCTAGGAATATCTTTACAAAGTCACATCTGAAAATAGTATTTATGTCTCTAAAAACAGACAGTACTGACGTAATTCACTTTTCAGTTTAGCCATTTTTGCGGAAACATCTCTGTTGTAATAAAAACTGAGATTTTGACCTGACCTGAGAGAAATAGTTTCTTATGCTGTCTTGGACATAATACAATTTAGATAGGGAATTTAAAAATAAGCAGGTGGATAGAAGGGAATGGCAAATAATCATAAAAGACCTGGGTGGTGCATAGACTCTTCCCCCTCTGAAAATACAAGATGAAAAAGAGAACATTTTAGGAGTGGCAAACATCACTATTTCAGTGCCCCTTCACCACTGGAATTATTAAACAGGATGGAAATACTAATTAAGATTTTACTGCCGCCAAACAGTATTTACTGTAGTTGAACTAGAATGGGTTTTAAAGCGGCTCGATCTCATCTCCTTGTTAAGATCTCCATACAGAGCCCAGGCTTCTCAGATTTAATCAGACCCGGCTCCCTCTCCTCCCCCTCTCCCCAGTAGAGAAGAAGCACATTTGGTACTCCACAACCTCAAGAGATTATTAATCTGTAAAAATGTCCTGCCTTCCCACAACCTCCCAGCCTATGGCAATAATTATGATGGCTGCTGCAGAGTTGTGCTGCTGTTCAAAGTGGCAATAATAATGATGGAATTAAATCCTCTTTCCTTATGTATAAATGCAACACGATTTCCATGCTACTTGGGTAGGATCCATTCTTTTGCAGCAGACATAGCTATGCATCATCCTTAAATATACTGTAAATCTTCTAATAATTAATAACTGTTAAAGCTCAGTTCCTTAAAAAATGAATTTATATGAATTATGAATCACCCGTAACTAAATTTATTTTTTTCCTTTCCTCAGCTGTAAAAGTGAAAAGGAAAAGGAGCCGTTGTGAAATATATATATAGTTTAAAAAATGTTTTCCACCCGGCCAGTGTGGCTCAGTGGTTTAGCATCGACCCGTGCAGCAAAAGGTTGCCAGTTTGATTCCCGGTCAAGACACATGCCCAAGTTGTGGGCCCAATCCCCAGTGGGGGGCATGCAGGAGGTGGCCAATCGATGTTGTCTCTCATCGATGTTTCTATCTCTCTCCTTTTCCCTTCTTCTCTCTCTAAAATCCATAAAGACAAAAAATTTTTTAAAGATGTTTTCCTCTTTAAAATACTTCGTTTTTTGAGGTTGGCTTTATTTTTTAATGTATTAATTCCTCAGAACCATCATTTGACTGCCATTTTCAAGAGGTCATATTTTGTTATGCTTATTTTTTAAGCTTAGCTGTATTGTTCTAATTGTGAATTTATTTTTATTATGAAATTAGTACAGCTTATTTAGGAAAAAAATAGCATAAAAAATCAAAATAAACAAATATAATACTACATATACCTACCATTAAGTTTTCGTAGTATATCCATCTAGAGTATTCTCTAGATATATATCTATGGCTACTGATATCAATATAGGTATATAGATATGTTGGTGGATCATAGCATACATTGTATTTTTAACTTGATTGTTTTTACTTAAAAAGCATAGCAAGTTGAAAGGTGGATGCTGCTTCATTGTTACTTAAGCATTTCAGTCTCTTTCATTGAATAGGTAATTTATGTAACCCAAATCATAATTCATTCTATAGTTTTTATTTTTAGCCACTAAAAGGGGACTAGTAATATAGCAAATAATATATTTTTGTATACTTTCTGACTTATATACTCTTAAATTTGTATTGATATCTCTTTCCTCTTCCATCCTGTAGTCTGCTACAATTTTCATCTTTCCAAGGAAACTGGGATTCAAAGGGTTTAGGAGCTTGTCCAAAGGAACAAAGCTAGAAAGCTATAGAACTTGCTATAATCTGCTTTCAAACTTAAGAGGTAGGTTCTGGCATTATAGGTAGGATTTAGAAATAGACAACATTCTGAGTGAAAAATTGAAATATAAGCATAAGAGGGTCCAAGATAAAAATGCAAAAGTATTGGGAAAGTTACTACAAATTCACCAAGAAACTGTAACTTGGCTCGATTTATAATGGAGGAAATGTTCTGTGAGTAATAACTATAAAGCTTAATTCTCAAGTGAGTTTAGAATACACGATACACTATTTAAAAACTGTAAGATTCATTTGTTATTATCTATTCAATTTCTCTTTCACTTTCCTTCAACAAATCAGGAAACTAAGACTAAAAGGTTTAAATTATGTTCCCAAGGTTTGCAAGATAATTTATGTGCAGGCATAACTAGTGTGGAATCTCTATTGCAATACTTGAGATGTGCATTAAAAAGCACACACAAAAGGAAGAAAAATGAAAAAGAAGGATGAAACCATTGGTGTATTCTGTCTCCTGTATTTGGCTCAGCAACTTGAAGATTTATGCTCTATAACTTAGTCATCTTTTGAATATGAAAAGTGTGTCTCAGTTGTATTTTAAATTTCTTCACTCACACCAAAAAATGGAGTGTAGAATTCTGGAAAAAAGTGTAAGGGTAGGGTGTGGTTGTGTGTGGGATGCTGTTTTATAACAGCAGTTACTCTAATACTAAACACATTTATTAGCTTTTTAAATATAGAAACGATGGCCCTTTATCTGAAAAATATTTTCACTCTCTGCTTGCTTATCCCCAAATATTAAATGCGTTGAATTGTGTCCTATGTTAACTATGTCAGTATGAGAGCCAATTCATATTTAACCATCAATGAACCATATTTGAAATCTCAAATGTTTTTTTACCAGCATGTTGTAATATAGTCAGATAGAAGAAAAATGTGACTCCTATTGCAGAATTTAGCAGAAAGTGGATCAGGTGCTTCTAAACAAAGACAACCTTTACAGCACCACAGTAATTTTCAATTTTTAGCAAATATATGTATTAAACCATTGCTGGTGCCATATTAACAACAAAACTCTTACAACTACAAAGTATCCAAATATTTACATTGGAAGCCAGAAAGAGACATCAATACAGGGAGACAGCTTTCTAGGCTTCAACCAGGTGTTGAGGGTAAAGCCCACAGGCACAGTGGGCAGCTGCAGCTTTATGAGGAGAGGACTCCGGATGCAGCCCAGTGGCCTCAGGCAAGGCTGAATGGGGTGCACAGGGAGCTGGCCAAGGCCTGATGTGGCCCTCCACCACACTGCGGAAAGGCCCGGATGTTTCCCCGGTAGACTACCCTGGAGAATGAACACAGCTTTGCTTGGGGGCTTGCCTTACTTACCACAAAGAATACAGTCCCAGAGGAAGAGAATTTAGCTTAGTTTTGTCAGAGAAAGACTTCCTAGTGATAAATGGAGGAAGAACTCATGGCTTTTAAGCAACTACTTCTAAAACAAGGTCAGACAGAAGGATCAAGTTTCATCAAACGAGTAAGAAATATTCAGCAAGGAACTTCCTGAAATAGTGAATATAACTGAAGCTAAAGCCCAGAAAGTTACCTTAAAGTTCAGGTACAAAAGAAGATCTAACAGAGAGAGAGCACCAAGTATTACTAACACGGTAGGTTTAATACGAAATGACAGCTTGTCAGTGTTTCCAGCCTCTCAAAGGAAGCCTGGGTTTTCTCTGTGCATCTTTATGTGTTTATCTGGAACAAAATTCATTGCCCTAAATGTTTTTTTTTTTTTTTTTGTTAATTCCAAATATGCACACTAGGTATTAACCTTAAAAGTTAATCGTAAAATTTTAGGAGTAGTTATTAAAGACAATATAAAATTAACAGCTACTTTTATTAAATTAGCATGAAATTTTTGATGCATTCATAGCTATGTAACTTCTTAAGATAATTAATTGCATAATGACTTTATATAAAATTAGAATAAAGATAATGTACTACATAAAGACAGGGGATGGTCAATATGATCGGTTAATCTATTGCAGTATGTCCAAGTCAGAAGTCATAATATCTATAAAATTGTTCCAATTTATATGCTTTTAATCAAAAATAACTTTGCTTGTCATATAAACAACCATGCAGAAACCAATGGTGAGGGAAGTACAATGTACAGTAATTGTCAAACTATGTCTTAGTTCCTAGAAAGCCTTTTATATTGAGGCAGGGGATGTGGGGAGACACATCATGAACTTGAGACTCATAGACAGCAAGCAGGTCAGAGACAAACATAACTTTAAATTTTCTATCCAAGCCCTCGTTTTACATAGGAGACAGATACCCAGAAAGGATAGATGCTTTGTTCCACGTTACATGGCCACAGAGTGCTAGCTCTAAGAAAAACTTATATCACAGTGGCTTTTCCCTACTGTTATAGATTAATTGTGTTCCCCCAAAAGATACATCGATTTTCTAACCCACAGTATCTCAGGATGTGACCTTATTTAGAAATAGGGTCTTTGCAGATGTAATCAATTAAGATGACGTTATGCTGGACTAGTGCGGGCTCTAATCCAATATGACTGTTTTCCCTATAACAAGAGAAGAGCCTCTAAGACAGATAGATGAGGGGAAAATACCATGTGACAACAGAGGCAGAGACTGAAGGGTTACAGCTTCAAGCCAAGGAGCATCAAAGACTGCCAGCAAAACACTAGAAGCTAGGAAAGGCAACGGAGGATCCTCCCCTGCAGGTTTCAGAGGGAGCATGACCAAAGAGAAAGTCTTGAACTTGGACTGCTAGCCTCCTGAATCTGTGAAACAAGAAATTTACTTCTTTTCTTAAAATTTATATTTTAATTGATTTTAGAGAGAGAGAGAGGAAGGAAGAGTGAGAGAAACATGAATCATCTGTTTCCCACATGCCATCCACCTGGGATTGAGCCTGAAACCCCAGCGTGTGCCCTGACCAGAAATCAAACCAGCAACCTCTCGGTGCATGGGACGATGCCCAACCAACAGAGCCACACCTGCCAGGGCAACATTGCTGTTGTTTTAAGCCACACATTTTGTGGTCCTTTAAAACCACACATTTTGTGGTACTTCCCAAGCAGCTCTTGGAAACTAATATATTTGCATTCTAAATATCCATCTCTCTAAATTAAAAGATGATAAAAAGTTTGCAAATAATTCAACACTATTTAACCTTATTAACCTTGTGCTTTTAGAAAATAACTTATACATAAATGTAACAGTAATATTAGAACCTTTTCTGAAATCTACATAACTTTATTAACCAATGTCACCCCAATAAATGCAATTAAAAAAAGAATCTTGATAATCCTAAAATCTATGACTTACATTAATATGTGATATTAAAGTAGGGTAAAACATACAGTTTCAAGACAATTTAGAAAATGAAAATATTAAAACTTATCTTTACCTACTTTAAAATAGCATTATTTCTTCATTCACACCACTGGTTATTCTTCATTTGTACCTCTTAGTCCTTACCCATCCTTATTTATGAGCGATTGGATAGGAGGAATATGAGAGAGGGATAGGACTGCATGCTTGGTTGGACACGGGACAACGGTAGCAGGTTCCATTGCATCAGAGTAATTTTAGATTTGTGGAAGTATCATGATGATTTTGTTGTCCAAGGGCACTAAAGTTTCTTGAGAAAAATGTGTCTCTTTTTATTTCATAAAAATATGATAATAATAGCTCCCCAGAGCAGAGATTTTTTTTAATTAAAATTCTATTTTTTGATTATAGTTTACATTCAGTATTATTCTGTGTTGATTTCAGGTGTACAGTATAGTGATTAGATAATCATATACAAAGTATTCTCCCTCATACTTTCAGTATTCACCTGGCATCATCGATAGTTATTATAATATTAGTGACTATATCTCTTATGCTCTACTTCAAATCCCTGTGAATATTTTATAACTACCAATTTGTACTTCTTAATCCCCTTACCTTTTTAACCCAGTCCCCTAACCCCACCCTGTCCCCTGGTAACTTTCAGTCTGTTCTCTGTATCTATGAGTCTGTTTCTATTTTGTTGGTTAATTTATTTTGTTTTATAGATTCCACATATGAGTAAAATCATATAGTATTTGTCTTTTTCTGACTGACTTATTTCACTTAGCACAGTAGCCTTTAAATCCATCAATACTGCTGCAAATGGTAAGATTTTATTATTTTTTTTATGATCGAGTAATATTCCACTGTATATATGTAGCACAACTTTTTTATCCACTCATCTGCTAATGGGCACTTGGGTTGCTTTCACATCTTGGCTATTGTAAATGACATTGCAATAAAAACAGGGAAGGTATATATTATTTTGAATTAGTGTTTTGGGTTTCTTCAGACATATACCCAGAAGTGGAATTGCTAGTCAGAAGGCAATTCCATTTTTAATTTTGTAAGGCCCCTCCATAATGTTTTCCACAGTGGCTGCACCAATCTGCATTCCCACTAGCTGAGCACGAGGGTTCCCTCTTCTTCACATCTTCACCAACACTTGTTTGTTAATTATTTTGTTTTGTTTTGTTTTGTTTTTGTTTTTTTAATCCTCACCCAAGGATATTTTCCCATTGATTTTCAGACAGAGTGGGAGGGAGATAGATAGAGAGACATCGATATGAGAGAGACACATCGACTGGTTGCCTCCCAAACAACCCCAACCAGGGCCAGGGAACGAACCTCAACTGAAGTACGTGCCCTTGACTGGAATGGAATCCGAGATTCATTGGTCCGCTGATGCTCTAACGGCTGAACCAAACCAGCTAGCTGTTTGTTAATTATTGATGATAGCCATCCCAGAGCAGGTGGACCTAGAGAGAAAACAGAGAAGAAGGGCAATGTAAAAAAGTAAATTGAAAGTCTTTTGTTTACAAAATCTAGTCCCTTCCATCAGCCATTATTCACCTACATTCTTTGATTTAGACAAATTAAAGATTTCCAGTTTTGATCCTTCACAGATCCAGTGGAGTCTGGGAGGGAAAAAATAGTGAAATTTAGATAGCTTTAATTCACAGATATTCAAGAGAAAAAATAAAAAAATAAAATTTAACACAACATCATTAACTCTGAGCTACAAAATAAAGAGAAATATACTTTTAAAAGTTACATATCCCAAGACAACATATTATGTCTGGATTCTATCTTATTGGGAAAGCGATCATATGTGACTTGGTGATAATGTTGGTGAATTAAACCCTGCTCATCTCCTTGAATGTTAACTCTGGATATTTTAGATCTTATTCATTATGATTAAAGTTCATACAAAATACACTCTATAAAAATTTAAGACTCTCTGATTTATTTTGACTTATTGAAAAATAAGGCTACCTAGAATTAATTCAGGAAATGTATTTAAAAAAAAAACAAACAGCCCAGGTGGTGTGGTTCAGTGGACTGAGCATCATCCCATGGACTGAGAGGTCCTGGTTTGATTCCCAGTCAGTGTTTGATATGGAAAAGACATGAAGGCTATGATTATTACAATAGCTTTATTAACTCAAAAGACTGTCACAATGAAACTGTGCACCTACTTTTGCCCACCCTTGTATTATTCTGTAAAAGAGTGCTATATACACAGAGCACCAAGTTCTCAAGCTCTCTAACACTGGGGGAATGATACTAACCCACTCTAATGATTCTCCTGTTCCCTTTATAAAAATATTCAAATGAACAATCATGATACAGCATATAGTTGGAGTAGCATCAGGCACTTTTCTAAATATTTGACGTATATTAACTCTTTGAATCCTTATAGCTATCCGATATAGTAGCCATCATCACTGTCTCTGTTTCATAAATGGTAACTGAGTCACAGAGAGGCTTAGAAACTTGTCTAAAGATACACAACTGAGCTCAATGTCACTGCTATGAAAGTCTGGCTTCAGAGGTTGTGGTCAAAATCTTAAACCACACCACGGCCATTTAAATATGTGTCAGTTTGTGCATTGCTACAGAATACGCATCCTTGTTCATTCATTTTTACATAGGGGTTAATATAAAGTTTAATTCCATACTTAGACATTCGTCTCTCTTACTAGCTAATGTGCTTGTCTCTTTATGGCATTTAACCAATGTAAATCAGATAGCTTGACCTTTAATCAATTCAAAGAAAATGTTTGTCCACAAATCTGACTTTTAGCGTATACTCTAAAAGCCCTTTTATTTCCGGGGAAAGAGCTGAAAAAAGACAACGGAGTAAGGCAGGGGTGCTTATATAAGAAAGCCCTTGCAGTTTAAATGCCTATGCTTCTAACAAAGCATAAAGCCAGAGATTATAATTCACAAAAGAAAGTTGGTTGGCAACTGGGATTCATAATAAAACTCAGGGTCAGACCACAGGCTCACAGAGAAAAAAAAAATTGTATAGAAAGGAGGAAGACTTTTTTTTCATGATATCATTTCCTGCATAGAGGGCTTTCCTAAGAGATTTATGCAGAGTCATAGCTGTAGCAGGAAGAAAAAGGGTGCTCTGTCCTTAGAATCAAAGCCAAAGAAAAAAAATGTAGAATAGAATGGCAGCAATAAGCTCTATCCCCTTGCAGTCTTTATGAAAAGGAAGTAGAAGTGTTTCTGATGCTCCCATTAAATGCAGTAAAGTGTTTTAGGAAAAGGATTATACTGAAACCGTTTCACCGCACTTAAAGAAATAATACTATTCTCAATTTCATTAAAACTTCAGAAGGTTTAAAAGCATTCATATTTTTCAACTTCATATTTAAAAAATTTCAAACAAGCACAACATCGTTAGGAGTCTTTGACCTGGTGTGTTTTACTGTAGTCATCCAAAATAAATGCAATTTTCTTAAAAACAAGCAAACAAACAAAAATCAAACAAGCCAAAAAACTGAACTTGTTCAGAATATTTATTGAATAACCAGTTTTCACTGGTTAGTTTACTAGTAAAAATAGTTGTTTACTCTAATTTTTTTTAAATTTTACTATATATTTTTTTATTATTTTTTTTAATTTTTTTAAAGATTTTTTTTTTTTTTATCCTTACCCAAGGACATTTTTGCATTTATCTTCAGACAGAGAGGGAGAGAGAGAGAGAAACAGTGACATGAGAGAGACACATCGAGTGGTTGCCATCCACACAATCCCAACCGGGGCCAGGGACAAACTGTAACCGAGGTATATGCCCTTAGTGGGAACCGAACCCGGGACTCTCTGGTCCACGGGCCAACACTTTAACTGCTGAGCTAAACAGGCCAGAGCTAAATATTATTATATTTTTAAAGTGGAGTGGATGTCCACTGTAAAAACTTAAGCAGCATTTAACAATATGAAAAAAATAGTATTAACTGAATCCCTGTCACCTATAAGTAACCCTTTCATGTATTCACATATTATCAATTGTCTGTCATTGTCTGTCAATATAAATTCATACTATTCCTAGATACAATTACATATTTCAGGATTAATAACTTAATAACAATGATGTCACTACTACAATTTTTAAAAGACATTCTATGTTGAAGGACCTTGAAGTTGTTTTACAAGTTTCTCCTCTTATAAACAAGGTTACAGGTAATATATTTATAAATATATCTTTTCACATTTTTCCAGTTACTTTTTTTGGATATATGCTTATCAATGGAAATAGTGTATTGGAGAAGATTTGTGTTTTAAACTTTTTAATATATATTTTCAAGCCTGGCTAGTGTGGCTCAGTGGATTGAGTGTCATTCCATGGACTGAGAGGTCCCAGTCAATTTCAGGTCAGGGCACATGCCCGGGTTGCAGGCTCGATTCCCAGTAGGGGGCGTGCAGGAGGCAGCTGATTGATGTTTCTCTCTCACATTGACGTTTCTATCTCTCTCTCTAAAAAAAAATCAATAAAAAATATTAAAAAAATAGATATTTTCAAATTGCCTTCCAAAAATGTATTAACATATTTTCTCAATAATATATGAGAATATTTCTGTTCAGATAGCCTCATCAATACTGGAAATAGGCAAGGGGAAGCTCTCTTGCACAGTCTTTGTGTCCATTAAGAATAATTTTCTATAAACAACCTGAACCTCTTGAGTAACTGCTACTCCACCCTACAGAGAAGTGAATTAATAGTTTGATGTTAACAGTCTCTGGTCCATTTTCTTTAAAAAATTTTTTTCAATTATAGTTGACATACAATACTATATTGTATGTCAATACAATTGTTATTATTGTATTACAATATTAATTACAATGTAATATTGTTATTACAATATTATTGACTATATTTCCTATGCTGCATTTGACATCCCCATGAGTGTTTTTATAACTGGCTACCTTTTTTTTTTTTTTATCCTCACCCGAGGACATTTTTCCATTTTTTGTTCAGATAGAGTGAGAAGGAGAGAGAGGAATAGAAAGAGAGAGAGAAACATCGACGTGAAAGGGACGCATCAAGTGGCTGCCTCCCGCACAACCCAACCAGGGCCGGGAACAAACTGCAACGGAGGTACGCGCCGTTAGCGGGAACCGAACCCGGGTCTCTCTGGACCGCAGGCCGACGCTCTAACCGCTGAGCCAAACTGGCCAGGGCTGGCTACCTTTCTTGATAGGGAGAAATTAATGTGAGGATATACTCTTCCTTGATGGTTTGTACTGTCAATGGGTTAAACTAGAATTACAGTTCCTAGAACCCCTTTGCCTGTGTGAGTCCAGGTTAGGGTTGTCCAACAAAGAATGTATGTGAGCTTTGAAAACTAAAATCAGAAACCATTACTTGATGAAGTCCATGCCATTAGAGGCAATGACAGAGATGGCAGAGATGCTGAGAAGCCCAGCTTGCTCTTACTTCCCTCTGCTTCATGCCCAGCTCATTTTCCAAACTACTGCCCTGCTGACCAAGAGGGTCATCACACCCTTCATACAATACAGAACTGTAGCACCACAGAAGAAACAGCTTACCAGGAGTCCTTCCAGAGCGTTCCTAAGGACTCCACAGTGTTGTTGAGACACAGTTGTCTTCTCAGATAAAATGGTTGGTGGCTTTACCAATACTACAACTCTCCCTTTCAGGTATTGATGTCCTCAGCTCTTCCCAAAGTCAAGGAACAATTAATTCCTATAATAAATCCCTTTTCTGATAACTCATCTGGTAACTCTGTTCCTTGTGTAAATCCTGCCTGGTTTTCTTTTTCTCTCTACCTGGACCAGTGAGAGAAGGTAACCTGGGTAAGTGGTGGTGGTCTACAAACTCAAGCATAACTTTCCATGGACTATTTCAAGGACTAAACTGATGGAAGGGGTGATCATGGAATTAGTAAGCCCATTTGGTTCTCATATCAGAGTATATTTACCAGCTAATTCTTTTGTTTTTCTTTATTTATTTTTAGAGAGAAGGAGAGGTAGAAACATCGATGAGAGAGAACATCGACTGGCCACCTCCTGCATGCCCCCCACTAGGGATCAGGCCCACAACCTGGGCATGTGCCCTGACCGGGAACTGAACTGGCAATCTCTTGGTGCATGGGTCGACGCTCAACCACTGAGCCACACTGGCCGGACCATCAGATAATTCTTTATCAGTAATAAAGGGGATATGTTTGTTCTCCTTCTGTGTGGGCTTTTAAATCTTGTCAATTGGTACAGAATGTAGTTGGAAAATAGATGCTATCAGCTGATCCCTTAACTACTTTAAGAGGTACTATGATTCTTCTCTCATTTTACTGATTTAATAAGCAAAATAAAATGACTTACATTTACATTTATTTGCATATTAATAAGGTTGGATATCATTTTCATTTGTTGATTCACTATTTGTACTTTGATTCATTATAAATACTAGTTCATGCGTTGTAGCCAGTGTTTGACCTACTTATTAATTTTCTTTTAGATACGGCAATAATTACACTAAATATTTCTAACTTTGTATTATAAATTTCTTTATTGTTCTATGTCAAATATATAAAAAATGGTAACATACTAAACACAGTGTTCAAATCATGTATCTGAAAAAGAACTTATAGCCAGACTACTTTAAAAAAAATATTATTATGCAATAACAAAAAGACAAATCACCAGTTTCACCAAAGAGAATATTTCAACAAAGATATGTGAGTGATAAATAAACACATGATATGATGCTTTACAATATTAGACATAGGGAAAGACAATTTAAATCAAAATGAGATGCTGCTTCACACCCACTAGAATAGGTATACTCGTAAAGTCAGGCAATAACAGTGTTGGTGACAAGGTGGAAAAATTAGAACCACATACACTGATGGTGGAAATGCAAAATGATACAGTCACTTTGGGGGGAAAATTGGCAGTTTCTTAAAAAGTTAAGAGAGATGAAAACATGTCCACACAAGACATGTATGTGATGTTCATAACAAGATTATTCCCAATAGTCAAAAAAGATAATCAAAATTTCCATCAACAGCCCTGGCCGGTTTGGCTCAGCGGTTAAGAGTGTCGGCCTGCGGTCCAGAGAGACCTGGGTTCGGTTCCCGCTAAGGGCACGTACCTCGGTTGCAGTTTGTCTCCAGCCCTGGTTGAGTTGTGCGGGAGGCAGCCACTCGATGTGTCCCTTTCATGTCGATGTTTCTCTCTCTCTCTCTTCCTCTCTCTCCCTCCCACTTTATCTGAACAAAAAATGGAAAAATGTCCTTGAGTGAAGATAAAAAAAAAAAAAAATTCCATCAATAGATAAAAACAAAATGGAGCATATTTATACACTTGAATGCTGTTGATCAATAAAAAAGTATAAGTATTGATACATACTACAATATAAATGAATTTAAAAGTATCATGCCATGTGAAAAAAGCCACATGTCACAAACAATATAGTATATGATGCCATTTATATGAAGTCTCCACAACAAACAAACCTATAAAAACAGAAATCAGTGGTTGCCTGGGGCTGGAGATGAGAGTTGAAACTGCATGATGGACCTTTTATTGAGGTTATGGAAATGTTCTAAAATCTCATTGTGTTGGTGGCTGTATAGCTCTGTAAATTTACTAAAAGTCATTGAATAGTACACTTAAAATGAGTAAATTTTATGGTATGGAAATTTTACCTCAATAAAGCTATTAAAAATAGATAGACCAAATGTAGTTAGTATCAACCTTTTTGGGCTTTATGGCTATAAATGTGATTGATTTTTACCTATGAAATATAGATTTATAAAATGGTTAGCTGGTTTTCCCAAGAACACGAAGAAAGGTGGCCCAGCAAATCAATCTTGCTAGCACATGGAGTACTTAATTCCCAGAGAACATGAAATTGAAATAGTAAATCTTGATAATGTATTAAAATATTTAAATTTGTTTTTCAAGTATTTTAAATAAATTATAAAGCATTAAATTATTTTTAGTAAAACTCATGTATTAAAACTTTCACTGTAAATAAAGCACCACGTTAAAACTTTCTTTGAAACTTCCTTTTCAAATGGCAACGTTTTGTAGTACATATCCTAAGTCTGAAGCTTATCCAGAAACTGAGAACGTGTGTCTTTGGGGATATAAGCACCATTTTCCTATCTTGCTTCAAATCATTTCATGATAGAGTCCGCAGGAGAACAAGCAAGTCAAAGCAAGCAATTCAAGATGAAGAAACCAGGAAAGAGGATCAAAGTACTTTCTTTACATATATATCTATATTAACCAAGGACTGTGCTTGAGAAACAATAGAGGACAGATTCAAAGAAACTTTCTTCGAAAAACCACAGAAGAATGATTCAAAACAACTATCTATTTAAAACTTGACTAAGAAAAGAAAGAGAAATAATTTGAAGACAATAAAAAACAAATGTGGTTCTAATAGGCACTCAGTATTTCTTTATGCTATACAGTTGCTATCATTTCCTCATTTTTTCTTTTTGTGTGTGTAGTTTTTACTGAATAGTTATTTATATCTATGTTCCTTCCTTCCCTTATTCAAATTCATTCTTATCTTTCATTCAAAAAACAACAAATGAAATTTATACTGTGAATTCTTCAAGAACTTTTATGGGCATTAATGTGGCCTGATCTCCATAATAATATGTGATATGAGTAGGCAGATATAATTATTCTCATTTTCTACACAAGAAAAATTAAGAGTAGTAATTTACTTTGTTAAAGTTCCAGAGCTGAGGATTTATAATGTTAAAATTTAAAACCAGGTCTTAAGAAACAGGACTTGAAACCCAGTAATTTTTTTTTTTTTTTTTTTGCTTTATTTCATTATTAGAACATTAACAATCAAACCATTTGATCTTGATTTCAAAAATAGAATCTAATGGTTAATCTATCCAACTGGTCACAAAATGGCCTGAGAACAAATTTGACTATGACTTTCAATGACAATAGTTGAGGATTGTTTTAGGAAATGAAATATTTGTTTTAGCACAAACCTGTGGATGAAAAAGTGGTACTGTAATAAATCATAACTTCCTAACTGGGCAGGTCTTGGTGGGAAGCCCTGTCCCAGGCCTATACACTCTTATGAAAGGTGTTTAAGCCAGCCTTGTCCATTATTCTTCTGCATTTAAGTTAACAAACCTTTGAAAAAGCACAAGCAATATCCCTTGAAGGTGTAACCACCCTCAACAGAGTACATAATCTTAACTATACTGTAGGTCAATCCTTGCCTTACTTTCTCCCACCTTCATGTAATCTTCCTGAAGTTCCTTCCTCAATTTTAAACACAGAAGAGACTGCCAAACTGTTACTCTTCAAAGCATTTGAGTTCTTGTTTCCTGGCAACTGTCATCAGTTTGGCTCAAATAAACCCTTATAAAAATTCTCTACAGGTTTGAAAGTTTCTTAAGTCAACAAACCTCAACTATGTCAAGATCTACCACTGAGTGACTGAGATGTTGAAGCATCAGCTATTTTATCTAAAAAAAAATTCTTATTTTTCCATTTTTAGATATAATAAAGAAAAGTATGTATTTAATAAATGTCCAAACTTCTGGGGCCCTCATAACTCAACAGATTACCACTTAATTTTCATATTTTTATATTTTAAATATTGTTTTAATTTTAACTTTTTAAACAGAAAAATTTTTTAAATATTTTATTTCGAAAAAGAAATGCAATCATTAAGTATTTATTATACATTAAATCTATCTCTTTAGCCCTAACGCCACTACCAAAGTAAAACATACCAACAAATGGTCCGAAAACAACATATTTTCCCTCAGTTTCTGTAGTTGACTCGTTGACCAACTTCAAAATGAGCAACGCCATTGTTTCTCTGCATTGCTCTTACTGAACTCATACTAAGGGTCATATTGAATAATATCGCTGATTTATTTAAATAGAAAGCACATAATGAATCTAGAAAGTATCATAAGTATCATTGTCAACTTTAAGAGAGTATGTTTCCTTACTGAGATAAATTTCAGCAGACAGACTGAACTTACTGTCCAGATTAAATATTTTCTTTTCAATGATTCTAATTATTTTGAATACCAAATGCTCTAATTTCCCAAGAAGGTAATTAATAAGCTACATTTAATATACCAAAAATCCCCATCAGTTTCTGCAGTATTCAAATCTTTTTTTTTTTTCTGTTATAAATGAGCACTCTCCATAGACTATTTTTTCACTTCTCTGCATTTTTAACCTTAAGTGTCAAGAGGATGGACATTGTGCTTTAGGTCAATGGGTTTCCAATCTAGGTTTGCTTTTTTCCTTTGAGATGCATTTGTCAGAGATCACACAGAATGTGGAAAATAAATTTACAGTTTATCTTATTTATGTCATGAAAGAGGAAAATAATATTTTACTCTTTTGAAGAGGAATTTTGTATTCAACATTCTTTTTTAACCATCATAGAAACTGATTTCTAAAGTCTGCTTTGTCACTGACTAATTCTGAAATGAAGGAACAGTTTTTAAATCATTTATAAAATGGAATTTTCAATTAAATCTTATTCTACCTCAAGTGTGTAACAATATATAATTATTATAATGTAAGTATATTCTAAATAAATAGAGATGGGTCCCCATGTCATACTAAAAGGTCTTGACAAATTTTTTAAAAATCATCTCCTATAAACAAAGTCTCAAAAACTCTTGAGATTCTTATTATTTTAATCCTGATATTCTTATAAGTGAGGTTTGTCCTATAATAAAACAAAAAAAGTATAAAATCATCTATATCTAATATGAGTTTCTTTTTGTATTTTTATTACTATGTTAGAGAAGATGTTTTCAACCTTGGAGAAAACCTTGCTAGGTGAAGAAAGCAAAAAAGGTTAGATAGAGTATAAAAAAGAAAGACTCTCTTCTTGTATAATTTCAGTACAGATCAACGTATTCCTTAGGTAGCATTTCTTAAGATTTATTTTTCAAAATATGAAGAAGCATTAAAATATAACAAAATTGATTATGATACATCATGCTTAGAAGGTCAACTAAAAATTAAGTTCATAAGTATTATTTCTTGATTCTCTCCTCCTGCAGTTAGTTGTTGCTTTCAATGTATAGTTTTAGTCTTCATGAACCACAAAGAAAAGTAATATATACATTGATGCATAAGATTTGATTTCTTCTGTCATTATCTTTGCTTTGCATATAACAAATTTTATTAAGAGTCATAAAATTATAAAGTCCTGGTATCAGCTCATGACCACCCATGATAGTGAATTCAACAGATTGACTTCATGAAACATAGAGCAAAATTTTTCTTACTCATTTCCCCCCAAATTTAGAAGTGTTAGCATTCTATGTAAACTAATATACCTTGGTTAAATTCAAATCTGAATATTTTCCACTTATCCCAAAGCATATGAAAAATCAGTAGTCATACTATATAATTCTAAGACCAAAATGTGATTCAGAGGTAACCAGAAATTATTTACTGAATTCTGCCAAAACATATTGTTAACATTAATGAAAAGTTAGAAATGATGAATGCAGATATAGTAAATTAAATCTTTCACTTCTTATTTAGGCATCTGTATTCCTCATTTACAATATGAAAAAAATGAATATTCTTTTCCTTGTCACAGTACTCTTGTAACCTGAATAAGAGAATATTCAACTGGAAACTCTTAGCTAAATACTCATAGCTTAATAGACTTCCTTCTCATGCTTCATGTTTTTGAGGAATAACATATTTAGTTAGGAAGGATTTGGGGAAAAGGATGTTTAATAAACTCTTTGCACCTTTGAAAGTGGAAAAAGACCTTCAAGAAGATGCTAGTCACCCTCTCTAAATTGTATCTAGAGCTGCAGCTGTGACTACTGTTTGTGAGATGTGTCACAAGGACTATGTAACGAATAATCAATTGAAGTGTGAGAATGCTTAATTTAAATAAAATGACAACAAATTCACGAATATCCCTACAGTATTTTATTTACTTGCTCCTAGCTACTACAGCTCCTGAGCTAGAGGGTGCAGAAAAATTTAGTTTCTGTGGCTTCAAAAAAATTCTTCTATATATTATTTTATGTAATTCCTGAATATTTGCAATTAATCTTCTTTTTAAACATTTTTAGTCTTGTGTGATTTGGCTTGCATATGAATTAGAACTATACTAAACAATCTTCTAATATTGGCCCTAACAGCAAAAGGCCTCACTATACAGATGGCTAAACTGGTATGATAGCTGAAAATATCCTATTAATCTCTCACCCTCATTTAGTTTTCCCACAACTCTACTCTTTGTCTGTGAAACAAGCAGGCTGGTACTTCATTTTATCAAGATTTTTGAAATAAGGTTAAAGAAATCAAGATGAGATTGATGTATGAATCACTGTAATAAAGAAAATGAGAGTCCCCTGGTCATTCATTTTCTGGCAATCCAATCTAATGCAGTTAGAGAACGAAGTTGTGTATAATCTGTGGAACTCCAGGTTGTAACAATATTAATAACACTTCACGGTATCAGAATAATGGTTCCTAGTTGTCAGTCATTTCTTTCATTACTCATGGAGACTTAAAAAGATGAATAAAGCCCTGGTTGGTTTGGCTCAGCCGTTAGATTGTGGGCCCTCACGCCAAAGGGTCGTGGGTTCGATTCCCAGGCAAGGGCAAGTATCTGGGTTGTAGATTTGATCCTGGCCCCAGTTGGGGTCGTGCTGGAGGCAACCAATCGATGTCTCTCGCTCTCTTTTTTCCTCCCTTCCACTTTATCTAAAAATCAATGGAAAAATATCCTCGGCTGAAGATTAACAAACAAAAAAGATGAATAAAGAATATTTGCAGGTTTCCTGTCTGAAGAATATTTTTTACAACTTTAAAGGCATTAGAGAGCTAGTACATGGACAATTTGGAAGAATTTTGCCTAAAACACAAGCATATGGACTGTATAAAAGTAGAAAACTGAAGTTTATGTTAATATAACTATTAACTGGATTATAACCATTATAACCATTATATGGATTTCTGATAAAGATCTATTTCAAAGAGGATCTCAAGTTCTTTTATAATCTCCTGATAAAGTTTCTTGTTGGAATATATTTCTAATGCAATTTAATGTGGTTAAACTTCATAATAAGAGCTTAATTTGGAAATTCAATTTGAGAAGTCTACATATTGTGCTTTTCCCGTTATTTTATTTCAAATAAAAACTACTTATTCACCATTACAAACACAAGTGCATATTTTTAAAAGATGAAATAGAATTCTGCATTTATGAGTAGCTTGTAAAATGACAGCTTACATATCTCCAAATACAGGTCAATTCTATAATGTTCAATGACTTTGCACTTAGTACATATCAACACATGGAAGTTTTATATTTAGCTAATGCTGATTAATTATTTTATATAATAATCTCCTCCTGACAAGGCAGGAGGTAACATCTCAGCAAAACAATTATATTGCAAATTGCATCAGAATTTGGATACAACATACATGGCACACATTTTGTTTTATTTTTTGAATTTAAAAGCTATGATAAAGGTAAATAGCAGAAAAGAGAAATATTTGAAACTGCATTCTATTATCAGACTTAGGCTGGTTATATTGTTTTGTTACCAGTTTCCAGAATTAAATATGAAATTTGAAGTTGAGTTTCCTAGCTGTCAAAGAGAAAAAAGAACAAAGAAAAAAAATATATATATATATAAATTTATAAAGGAAAGTGATTATTTTCCCTTTCTTTTCTCCTGAAAGAATATGTATTTAGAGGACTTTGATCGTTAAAGCTATCAATAGCCTTTAATTCTAAAATTTTTAGATAAAACTCAAAAGCTAAACATTACAACTGAATTAAAAGAAAGTGATTCTATGAGAGGCTAAATTGATATGATATGATCATGTATATAGATTGTGGTTATTTGGCTTCATACCATAATAGGATTTCGTCTGTCCTTTAAATGATAATTTTAAGATATAATGTTTTCCAAATAGCATTCAATAGGAGCCAATAGCAGATTGAGAATGATTCTTTAACTAGACCTGGAAAGCTGACTCTATTATTTGTTAAGATCAAATCCATGAGCATTGGATGCCAGATAAGAAGAGTAAGGTAGAAAATAAATTGCTTTAGTGGGAAGAAGAAGGTAAACAGAAGTAAGAGGATTATAGGAAAAAGATGAAGCTATTTTGAATATAGGAAATTGAGTAACCACATCACAGGGACGGGATGGGGAAAATAATACAGATGTTGGTGAATTAGGAAAAGAATATGAAATAGCTCCATGTGTTAGGTAAGTTACTTTGTATTAATTGTCATTTATAAAATTAACAGCAAGAATCTGGAAGAGTAGACTACTGTGGCAGCTAAGAATAATGTTGGTGAATAATTTTGTGTGAAAATCTCCTCCTAACATGCCAGGAGGTAACATCTATGCAAAACAACCAAATTGGATGTTTGATAAGACAACTCTGTTTAGTGATTAACTCATGCTTCTTAGTACTGCACATGGCTATTCATTCAGTTTCAAAATCGTTGCTTTCTTTTGGTCCTTATTGTCAGAAGTCATAAATGCTATTTTTGATGCTATTATATTGTCTTTCCAATTACCAAGAAGAAATAAAAACAAATGAAAAATGATAATTTCCCACTTGTGGACCATTAAACACAGGCTATGCATGAATTCTGCAGTTTAGGGTACTAGCTGAGGCCATTGTGGCCTAGTTTTCTTTGATAAAATTGCCTTTTTCCCTCACAGGCTTTTTGATACAGGTCATTCTACTTTTCTTGACTTTACTTTTCAATACTACTTCCCGTTATTTCTCTCTGTCATTTATTTTTCACCTTCCTCAGTAAGTAAAATTAAACCAGAAAGGCTAAAACTATAAGCCAGGTAGTGTTTATGGAAAAAAAGGTTTCTTTATGTAGTTTTTGTGGTTTAACGGCATTTATTTATTTTTGCCCTTTCTGTGTGATAGCTCAGTAAACTCGTGTCAAGACCTATCCAGCGCCAGGACTGTGGAGATAGAAATGGATGTGTCACAAACCTTCCCACTGAGCATTTATTTAGAAGGAACTGTGAGAAGTAAAATATAATTTCTGGGACACAAGGACAGTTTCTGGTGTTGACAATGGGAATATAACAGAGACACGTGGAAATTAGTGTGGGGGGACATCTTTAGTACTTCCAACAATAAAAATGTTTTTTTTTTTTTTAATTTAGGGCTAGAAGAGGCCATGGAGATTATCTAGTTTCCTTTTTATAAATGAGAAATCTGAAGAGTGCAGAAGTTAAGTGATTTACCCAAAGCCATATGAATATTTGTAACAGAGTTAATTATTGATAGTAGAACAAAGTTTTGTTTTATTTTTACTAAGGAGCCAATACACAATCTATAATGCACAGCTATTTTATTCAGACATTGGCAAAATAATTCAATCCTTTATGGCTCAAGTTAACACTTGATTTCTTTACTTTCTTGTCTAGTCCCCACCCCGTCTCTGCTATTTCTCTCTCTTTAAACCTTTCTTTCTTTCTTTCTTTCTTTCTTTCTTTCTTTCTTTCTTTCTTTCTTTCTTTCTTTCTTTCTTTCTTTCTTTCTTTCTTTCTTTCTTTCTTTCTTTCTTTCTTTCTTTCTTTCTTTCTTTCTTTCTTTCTTTCTTTCTTTCTTTCTTTCTTTCTTTCTTTCTTTCTTGTATAGGAAATTATTAGGGGGGGATAAACTTGAAATATCTATAAAAACCAAAGAGTTATCTTGAAAAATCAACCAATCCTTAAGAATTACCTCTTGATGATTTAAGTTTAAATTAATCAGAAAGTAGAGGTGAAGGGCCAGATTGGCATTCCCCTCTGCAACTGCCTCATTTCATCAGTGTTCAGAGTTCCAACTAATTGCAATGAGAACTCCATGTACAGAAGCAATGAATAGGGTGCAAGATGCATATTAATTTTGTAGAACATTTCCCCCAGTTACACTTGGTTTTTTAAAATTAAAGGGGGAAGTGCTTGGTTAAATAGTTGAAGACATCTAAAGAACACCGAATGTAGCTGGGATCCCTAATTAATATGTGTTTTACAGAGAGGAACGCTAGTAAGTTTGAAAGCATTGGGGAGTTTGATGTTATTTTTAAAATAAATTTTTAATTAAATTTTTCTTAATTGAGCATACTGAAATTCCAGTAAAGGATGCTTATAAAGTACTCCTTGGGGTGTGGAGGAGATCCACAGAGGTGTGGAGAAATATGTGAATTGGGCTGAGTATCTCATTAATTCTCACAACACCCTGTAAAGAAGATAGGAAGCATAATGTGCAAGTCACAATTCACTGATGTAAAATGACCTTGGAGAGAATGCAAAAGCCTTTGATGTCTGGGGACTAAAAAAAGCTTAACATGATTTCTTTCCACCAACCCACTTCCTCTGCCATGTGAATTGGGCAGAATTCTAAGTGTGGTGAGCTCCTACACCCTTGGCTTATATGATAGAGGTAAATTTTTAAATAAAGACAGGTAAGATATATCTTTTTTGTTCTTATCAGGGTAAATAATTCAATTTAGCATTTATTACTATGTGCAAGGCATTGAGTGTCTTTTGTGGGAGGCATAAAAGTAACTAGGTCTGCATTTCTTCAATGTCTTTCTCCATCAGTATGTCACACCTTCTATCATAATTCCAAAAATCTGCAAAGTCCTGGAAAATTGTAATCCTTTCTCACTTCATACAATTTCCATTAAGATACTGATATCATGAAGGAGTGAGTTTTCACACAATATCAAGGCCGCTCAGCACCATGATAGATATTAAAGTGAATATGGAAAACAGAAAATTATTTTGTCTGCAAGACAAGAATGATCTATAAGAATGAAAACAGACAAGACGAGGTTAAATGAATAGTAAAAAAAAAAAACTGAAGGAATTTGGAGAAAAGATATCTATGATTTGTGTTGATTATGTAAACTGATGAACAAGATACAGTTGTTATATAGTGGTATAGTGGTACTATTCTTAAGCTAATCTCAACCTACAATTATGAGCCCTAAACCTAATCTTAACATTTATTCTTGGGTGTAACCAGGTAACAAACACAAAACCTAACATATTCATTGCAGATGTCAAATCAAAATGAAATCACTGGAACCAGGTTTTGTAGAGATTTGCCAGTGCAGGGAGGAAGAGTCTATTTTGCTTTCTAAACTTGTAGTTATTTGTGTTCAGGATACCTGTCAATATAGAACAGAAAGTTAAAAAAAAAAAGAAACCCTTGCTCTTTCTAATTAATGAATATCATGCAAAGAAATTAATAGTGACATACTGTTCTCAAATACACATAATGTGATTATTTCCCTTCTTTTCTGAACTCCGAACTTCTTGAGAAAAGCTTTAGTCTCTTTTATTGTTTTATTCTGAGCATCGTGGATACTTATTAACATATGGGTTGCCAATGAGTGGCAAATATTTATTGAATGAATAAATAAATGAATGTAGTTTGTTGCCTTTCTTTATAATATTGATTAATTACCTGTCATAATAATAATTTTTGTAAACTATTTAGGATAACTTTGTTTAAGTCAACATATATCTGTCAATATATCCGTTGCATATAGTAAGGTGTCTGTGCCAACTGATATATAATAACCATTTGATTGATTTATTATTTGCATTGTAATTGTGTACAGATTACTGCAGCAGTTTTTAAAAATAAATCACAATCATTTGAATATTTTAATTTAAAATGTAATTAAAATATTTTATGTTGAAACTCAGCCCCAAATTTCCACAAAGCACAAATATTACTTGTTTTTACTAATTTACATAATATTTATATTTTTGTAACCCCTACTATTTTCTGTTTGACCTACAGATTATAACCTTCCTACTCAAGGAAACCTCTAATTCATTCCTAAATTAATAGATAACATTTAATATATCATGCTGAGATTTAGAAAGTTATACTTTTTCCTTCATTGTATTATGTTTTATTAAGTAGCCTCTTGCCCAAGTATCTAGATACGACATGTCAGAAACACTATATGAATATATATGGATAGATGTGTTTTCTGAATCTAAAAAAGCATAACTATTAACCTAAAATAATAATAATCATCAAAACAATAATGATAATGCTACTTTTTTTTGTATAGTACCACACCAAGCAAGCTAACTAATTATGATGTAATTTCAAAAACAGTGATAGACAATACCTAAGTCCAAAAGAGATGTGCACAGGAAAGGAAAATTATATTTTGAAAAATATCACATAAAAAGGAATTTAAGGTCCCAGAACATACTATATGGTTGCCCAGACTGATATTTCTGGTTTTCTTACCTCATGGAAAATTTATAGGAATAAGAGTATGCAATTTTGACTATTCTAAAATTTATAAGAAATATCAAAGAATTGTGACATTCTTTGCCTTTTTTATTAGAGCAGATAAGAATGGACTATAGGTTATGACATTTCCTTTCAATGAAAATTCTAAAAATCGCTCTTAAGTATACAGATAACCTTCAGTATCATACTACACTGATTCTTCGGAGAGAATTATTCTCTCTTCTTTTTCTGGACTTTTCTCATATAACACACTTATCAAGAAGCCTGGGGAATACACCTTACAGCATTATACCGATAGACATATCTAGGTGGGTGTGCTTTGACTTTGGAAATAAAAACTTCCAAACTAAAATAAGGATAAGTATCATAATAATCAAAATCTTTCTGTTTTTGACTTGCAGTAGCTATTTCTTTTAAGATGTGTAAGATAGACACTGAATCAGAACCTTTTCCACTGAAGGCCTTTATTTGAAACCAAGTTGATCAACCTATGAAACTTGCTGAAGAAGGTAAAATTAAAGAAATATTTGAAATGCAAGAGAGATATTTTGAATCTCAAATAAAATACTGTCATATTACCATTGGAGATGGGAATATGCAAAGCCATGAAGGAAGATTAAATTGTGTCATAAAATGAGTGATGAAGGATAAATATGGAGAAATAAAAGCATTCCTACATCCTGTGAATGTAAGAATAAAATTTGGAAGCACTATAATTAATCACAGCAGACCAGGTCTGAGTGATATTTTGGGGCCTAGAAAAAAAAAATTCTCACCCACTAAATGTGTTTCCATTTATCTCTTAATTACAAGCACAGCACCTAATTTGACCAAATCAAAAACAAAAGTACATACCAGAATCCCCTCTAGTAATTAATTATAAGTAGAAATGTAAAATAACTGAAGTTATATCTAAGATAAATATTCTGCTTATACTGCTTTGAAATAATATAAAAAATAAATTAGAAATGTAAATATTTTATTTGTACAAAGTACTGGAAGAGGTATTAAAGACAAGAAAGATCAACTTTTGAGTAATTGCCTAATTGTTGTGACTAGAACCTCTAGTATATTGTTGAATAGAAGTGACTACAATGGGAATTCTTGTTCCTGATCTTAAGAGGAAAGCATCTGTTCTTTCTTCATTAATTTTGATTTTAGCTGTGGGCCTTTTGTAGATATTCTTTATCTGGTTGAGGAATTTCTTCCTCCTTCCAGGTTGTTGAGTGTTTTGATAATGGAAAGCGGTTGAATTTTATCAAACACTTTTTTGGCCTATATTAAAATGATATATGATTTTTATGCTTTCTTCTAACAGTATGCTGTACTACCTCAATTGACTTTTATATGTTGAATCATACAAAAAAAAATCTGCATTTGGGGATATTCTCAGTTGGTCACATTTTATAATCCTTTTCAAGCGTCACTGGATTTGGTTTGTTAGTTTTTGTTGAGGATTTTTTTTATGTATATTCACGAGAAATATTTGGTCTATAATTTTCCTCTGTTGGGAGATCTTTATCTGGTTGTGGTATCAAGTATAATTCAGTAAGTGATCAGTGATTGGTAGGGATTTCTCTTAATGCCTTGCCTGTCCTTGATGTGTTGGCTGAAGATAAACTTCACAGGCCCTGCTGTCTTACTGAGGATCAGAACTTTCTCTCCTGTTTGTTCTGTGGGTTTGCTTAACCACTAGAGTTCTGCAACAGTTGATTTTAGTTGTTGTGACTGTATTTTTTATTGTTGTAGAGGCAAAGTGAGTTTACCAAGGTCCTTATCCGTCATTCTGGAAATCAATCTACTATGTGCTCCTTTCTGTATGTTGTACTTGTAGCTATCACTCTCTGGTTATCACTGGACCTGCCTTGAGTTCTTAAAACCCATTCACTTCTCTCACATTTTCAAATGTGCTCCTGCCAGTCTACTTTAGGCCTATTATCTACATCATCTCACATTAAAAGTAAATATGAAATAAAAGTCAAAAACGCTATGAGCCAGAGTGACAAAGAGAAGCTAAAGATTGTCACTGCTCATTAAGTCTTTCCCTCCAATTTCCTTTTGTTAAACTCTGTACTTCCTTTAAGATCAAATTTACATTTCTTCACCCCTGTGAAATGTCTCTCCTCCAATCGGAGTTAATTTGTTCAAATAGCTACTGTAATATATATATACTATAGTAGTGCATCTATTGACACCGACTCCCTCTTCCATACACCCACATTCTCATTCTTCAGTTAGATTATAAAATCTTTCAGGGGATCAGCAAGGTCAATAGGCTTATGTTTTTTGCCAAAATTGGGGAAATTTTCAGCCATTATTTTTTCTAATACTTCTTCCCTCAACACACACACACACACACACACACACACACACACACACACACACACAGACTTATTCTCTCCTTCTGGGATCGGATGACACATACGTTAAATCTTTTATTATATATTTCATCATCTGAGACTATGTTCATTTTTTAAGTCTATTTTACTCTCTTGGTTTAGATTGGGTAATTCCTTTTGTGCTCTTTAAGCTCGATGATTCTTTCCTCTGTCCTCTCCACCTTGCAGTTAAGCCCCTTCCACTCAGTTCTTTTAATTTCAGATACTGTACTTTTTAGTTCTAAAATGACCATTTGGTTCATGTTTATGTATTCTGTTTATTTGCTGAGGCTTTCTATTTTTCAGATATTGTATTTTTAATTTCATTTTTTAAATGGCCATTTGGTTCATCTTTACATATTCTATTTATTTGCTGAGGTTTTCTATTTTTCCATCTTTTTAAAGCACGATTGTAAAGTTCATTGAAGCATTTCTTAAAAAATAAGTGTTTCAAAATTTGTGTCATATATTCTAATATCTGCATCATCTTGGTGTTGGTTTCTGTTAGTTATCTTATTTTCATTCACTCTGAGACCTTCCTGGTCATGGTACAATGCAGTATATTCATTTGAAGCCTGGGTATTTTCAGTATTATAAGACTCTGGATTTCATTTAAGTGTTGTGTTTTAGCTGGCTTCCTTTGGTATAGCTCTGTTGGGTGAAAGGAGAGATGCTACCTTGTTGCTATCAGGTAGGGTAAAGGCTGAGTATTCCATTCAGTATCCTTTCATACCCAGGGGTGAAGAGTTCTGTGTGACTGCTGGGTTGGATTTGAATTCAGAACCCCACTATGCTCATACTGCCCTGGCTGAGAGGGGAAGGGAGAGGAACACCTCCTCACTGCTCCCCACTGACTCCACTGACAGAGAGGGTGGACTCGGAACTGGGATGAAAGTTCCCATTCATTCTTCTCTGGCACCACCATGGTAGATGAGTTGGGTCACCTCGTTACAGCTTGGCAAGGGTGAAAGTCTTGGCTCATGACGTGGGTTTGCTGGGGTGGGGCTGCAATTTTGTCTCTGGCGTTTGATTGGAGTAAAGTGGTTATCATATAAAAGTTATCTGTCTTTCTAGGCTGCCTCTTTCCTAGTCTTTTGACCACAGAGAACAGGTTTTTCCTGGGGGTACTTGGTGGCTTCTGTTGGCACTTTTAGGTTGCGAGCTTCTCCAGGATCCAGTTTGGGATATATGAAGTGAAAAGGAAACCCGGGGAACTTGCCACCATTGTGCCTTGGGTTCTGAGGTCCTTAGATGATTGACTCATTTTCTCTAGCTTCTGGGTAATCTTGTTTGTTTTCTATATGATGCAGAAAACTGTATCTACTCCATTTTCTTAGATGATGGGGAAACTGTCTCAAGATGGTCCATTATATTTTCTTAACATTTTACATAATGATTCCCAGATAATAAATATTTGAAAAATAGTCATTAAATGAATGACTGAATAGCAGGATTTGTGTTTACTATTTTGGGAGCCCTGAACTCAGTTTGACCCACTTCTGCTTCAGGAACATTTGAGTATTTCAGAAAACAGCATCCCAGATTAAGGTAGGTATCACAGAATTTTCAAAACTCTTGTAGTTTCTGTCACAATATTTTATTCAAATAAAATATTTGATTTGAAAAGGAAGCAAAAAATATTTTTGCTGTTGTTGCCATCATTTGCATTTGAAAATCCCTAAAATACTTTATTTCTTAAACTTGTTTTTTGTTGTTCTGATTTACAGCTTCTAAATAATTTAGAGAATGTAATTTGTAATGAAGAACATTCTCACTCACATATGCAAATTCTAATGAGTACTTGTTATGATCTTGCTATTTTTAATAACATCAGTAATGCTGTGCTGAAATTTCTTAAACATCAGACTAATTTTAATAGATTGGTATCTTTTTCTAATTGTCTGAAATCATTTACTTTATTTGCCATTGTATGAGGGTTGGTTATTTTCTTTAATGTTTCAGTGCTTACAGAATATGACATAAATATCTTGGTACTTGTGATGTAATGGACGGTTCTCATTGAGAGCCTCTGTAGTCCTGGGAACCAAAGAGGAAATTTATTTAAAAGAATCCTTCAGTGGGAATGCTCTGACAGGTCAGGCCTTGATTGTGGCGTTACTTCATCCCTCAGCTGCTGTAACTAGTTTGAAACTAATTTGAACCTTTCACATGCCATTCCTACTGTCTCTATTGAATAAATCAATTAAACTAAGTTCAATTCAGGTAACCTTGCTTTCAACAAAAATCATTTACCAGAAAATCATGTGGTTACAGTGGTTAGACTGAAATTAAAGCAACCAAATAAGCAATTATATGTATTCAGGTGATTTCAAGACCAAATAAACATTGCAGGAGGACCTCTCTGGGAGGCATCATTAATGCTACGGAATAGAGCAAGACAGAAAATGGAACCACAGCCATTTCTCACCCTATAAATAAATGGAAGCACAATCTACTTTTCTAATAGTGGTATAATAATCATTTGTTATTTTTGAAATAAGTAATAAATATTAGAAGGTTTGTTCATATAACTATAGCTCACAGTAGCCCTATAGATATTGTTATCTCAATATATAGAACAAGAAGTAAAACTCAGAAAAGTTAAAACAACTTTTCCCTGTCACATTGACAATAAATGTTTCATCCAGGCCCTGCAGTTCTAAGTCAAGTCTCAAAATTCCCAAATTTGTGTCCCTTTCTTTATTCAGCCTCATCTCTTACACCTTAAAATTCAGAATCCTTTATTATTGATAATCATGCTTCTCTTCTCAAAGTCTGGTCATGCTCTTCTGTGACTGATCTTAGATCTTAATCTATCTCTTCACTAGCCAAAGAATATATTTCATCAAATCTAAGATGCCAATCACAATAATCTACAAAGTTTTTAATGTGCTCTCCAAAAAGAAAATATATTTTCATCTAATTTATAAATACCATCAATTGTGAGATACAGTCAGATTTCATAAATATTAACATGTAAAATTATGTGTCTTGGAGCGAATAAAATATGATTGTTTGTGTTAGGTGCCTGACTTTATCACAACACTATTTATGCAACCCTGTGCAGAATAATAGGGAGAGAGGAAGAAGATGGCAAGGGAAAATGAGCTGAAGAAATTCTTCAACAAAAGCAGATATTCAATACATTTAATGTATATATTATTTTGACATGATAGTCTTGAAGATAATGATAAATATAGTTTATAGTAAACAGTGCCACCTTAAGACTAGAAGATTCGTAGAGATGTTCAAAGTTTCTTTCCCATAATCACTTCTCCCGAACCAATGATTGTTCCTACACGTACCACCAAACCTTTACCCCTGAATCTTTCTTCTAGTGTTAGGTCCCAGCTACATTTCTGGCCCCTTTTCAGTGGTTTCCATGCCTTTTAGGGTAGTGACACTCCTATTGACTTATGTTCAAATATAATCTTACAATAAATTTTTCTCATTAGAGTAGAATGATATGAATTCCTCCTCCACACCTGAATTCTTGTTTGACAATGAAACAATGAGAAATTTTCTTATTTAAAAAAAGTAAAATGAGTGTAGCTTTACAGGAAAAGAGGAAAAGACCTTTTTTATGGTTCTTCCCTGGTGTACTCTCTGTATGCCCAGACAGTCCACAGCTGGCCAAGCAGAGCTACTAGAGGTAAAAATGCAGTGGTGTTTTGGTGACAAAATATAGACTGTGGCTTGTAAATACTTAATCATTATCCAACTATGTTATTGATGAAACTAAATAAAATGTATTTTTATATTTTATTTTTTAAGACTGTCTCAATATGTTCATTTACCATATAGCTACTATGAAATAATGATGCTTTTGATAGTGTATAATTAAGAACAAGATTAAGAATGCAGGACATGCCCTGCTGGCGTGACACAGTGGATTGAGAATCGTCCCATGGACTGAGAGGTCCCCGTTGATTCCCGGTCAGTGCACATGCCTGGGTTGCAGGCTCAATCCCCAGTAGGGGGCATGCAGGAGGCAACCAATTGATATTTCTCTCTCACATCAATGTTTCTATCTCTCTCTCCCTTCTTCTCTCTCTAAAAATAAATCAATAAAAAGATTAAAAAGAAGAAGAATGCAGGATATGAGTCCAGGTAGGCCTGATTTCAGATCCCTCATTATTAAATGTTATGTCATATTTTTCCTCAGGACATTTTGCTATCAGGGTCTTCAATTTCTGTTATGTAGGGATGAATAGATGTCCTAGGACATTGGGAAGTCAAGACAGTTGACATACAGCAGTACAGGTTGAGACCTTGTGGCAGGATCAGGCTGTCTTTTTATTTAGATCTAAAAAGTCATTTCAGACAACTGCAGATGGAGAGTGGTCTCCCAACAGTAATAACAAGAATAAATCACATGATTGCTCAGCTTATGTGTCATAATATGCTCACTGAGTTGTCAAAAAATGGTGCAGAGATACAGACTAGGATGGTCATTTCTCCCTAGCTCTGGTTCAAGAAATATTTGGGGTCTTTTACTGCTGACTTCCTCCTCAAGCTCCTCACTGCCTCCAGGACTGGAGCCTGCCTCTCAGGCTTTGACCTCCTCTGAGTATCACCCCTTCCCCTCTTCTCATTCCCACCTGAGGCAGGGTAGTCTGCCGTTCCTGGATTCTCTTCCAAGCTCTTCTTACATTGTCCTTAACTGTAGCTCCCTTCAGTGATTTACTTTTAATTCAAAAACAAAAATAAAAAACATTGCGAAAGTCCAAAAGCTGGCTTTCTCCTAAAATTGTAACAGTGTTAATTCTTCTAGTTTCAATGTGGATACCTCTGTTTATTAAAAAAGGTTCATAAGAAGTGAAGTGTGACATGCAATGAAAGACACAGACTACTCTTTTTTTGTTTTTCCTCTGCCTGAGTGGTTCAGTTGGTTGGAGCGTTGTCCCGTACACAAAAAAGGTTGAGGGTTTGATCCCTGGTTGGGGTGTGTATGGGAGGAAATCCACTGGTGTTTCTCTCTCACATGGATGTTTCTCTCTCTCTAAAATCAATAAAAGCATATCCTCGGGTTAGGATTAAAACATTGAAAGATACAGAATACTCTTTTTAATAATCATCCTTCTATCGTCTCACTAGTGAATTTTTGAGTCTCCAAAATTAACTTCTATTGCATCTGGGTGCTCTGTACTCTAGCCTTACCAAGATGGAAGACATAAATAAGGTTCTTGTCTGAATCTGAATGAGAACATGTAATTCAATTTTTCCCAAGTCATAGTAGTGCTAGAAGGTCCTATCTCTTAGAAACAGTCAGATTCTCGGCTGCGTTTGGGCACACTCTACCTCAGAGGGTTCTTTAGGTCCCTTGGCTACCTTAGGACCTAAAAAAATTCTTAGGTCCAAGGTGAACATTCTATTCACCATTCCAGATTATTATTATAATCTCTTCACTCTGGCTATGAGTTGGACTTCCCTCTCCTCCAATGTAAGTGTTGTTAACTTTTATCAATGATAGAAATAGTCCTTACCGCATTCCTTGACAGGCCTTAACTAAATAGTACACGGAATACATTTTTCTTTAAATGTTCTCTTAAAGTAATAAATGATCCTTTTAATTTTTTTTTTAAGGCCTGAACACAGTGCTTGAGCCAGCATTATCTGTTTTTATCCATGAGTTTGTATTCATAGAATTGTTAAAATTAATACAAGAGTTAATTATATAGGACAATTTCCAAAGGATAGAATTAACTAGAACACTAATTTAAGTGCAATATTTTTTTTCTCCTCCCATGAATGGGATGTTTACTATGTACACAGTAGAACTGAATGATCTAAAGTCTTTTTGGTAAAGCTGTAGAGAGAGTTATAATGTGTGAGATTAAACAATATTTGAGATAATTCATTAGTAATTAATGGCATTATATACAAAGCTCAGTGTGTAATTCATCTTTCATTAAGAAGGCCTGTAAGAAAAATCTCAAAATGCAAAATGTGGAAATTACACCATAGATAGGCCTAATGAAATATGTCTGCACACTTTATCCTATGTTCTAGATTTCTTGTAATATGGAGCCAGTGATTCTCTATGTTAGACTTGAGGACTGGGTATTATCAAATATTAAAAGCTTTTCAAGAAAAATATAAAAGGACTATACAATTTAAAATTATGAAGTTTTATCAATTGAAATGGTATCACCAGTACTTTAGGGGCCCTGATTCTTTTCAGGAATGACTAGAAAAATAATATAATGTAAAATTAACCTATTTAGGTCACACAATTGTCTTGGGTAGAACATAAACAATAAAACCTTAATCTTCTAGACCTCTTGCAAGGGCAGTGATTGAAGTTGTCCCTGAGGAAGACAGCCTGGCCATTCTCCTCAGCTTGACTAAACCTGAACCAGGCTTCTCCCAGACTCTAGGTTCCTGACCTTCCTTTTCTTAGAGCACTTACTTTAGAAAACTTGTCATTGCACATTTTTTTTCTCTGTCCTTTCAGATGTAAATCTTTTAAAATACTTCTTGCCAGTTTTACAAGTCAGAAATATTTTCCTTAGGTACCTAGGAACCATACCTAGAAATAGAATCATCAAGAAAGATGGCCTCTCTCTCTCTCAGATTCTATGGGAGAGTAGGAGGAGCCTAACTTAAATGGACACGTCATGCCAAGCTGTAAAATTACCTCCTGTTATGCAGATTCAAGAAAGTTCACTTTTCTTTTGGGTGTAGCCAATTGGCAAACACAGATTGCCTATGACGGCCTTCTCCTCAGCCCTGAGAAACTGTTCTCACCTTTGGTTTCAGCGGACTGGAACTCAGCTGTGGCCTTTTTATTGCAGTACATTGAATAAAGTCTTCCTTGCCCGAGTAATTAAATTTATCTGATACAATTTTTGCTTTGACAGCCTTTAAAAAGTTCTGATTTGCCAAAGTTCCTTGCAATATATTTGACATGTGATAACACACCATAGCATGGTCACTGCCCTGAAAAAACAAAACAAAGCTCAAAATGGCTTCCAACCCTAAATGTGAAATGCAAATTATAAAAACCCCTAGAAGAAAACAAGGAAAACACTTGAATTTGAGCTACATTTTTTTAAAGGCAAAAAAGCCCATAGCAGAAATAAAAGAAAACAAATCTGAAAAGGGGGAACATCTATAATACTCTCAGCAATAAAGATAAAAATAAATAAATGAAATGACAATGAAGCAAAAAAAAGAAAGAAAGAAAGAAAATAAATCTATACATAAGTTTTTATTACATCATAGAAGGAAAAATATTTTCAGGTGAAATAATTTAAAAAATAAAGATGTCAAAATTTTTAGTTATAGATTGCTATTAATCAGCTTATACACCCAGAGATTAGGCAGAAAAATTAAATAGTGATAGAAAATCATGAACATTATTCCATGTTTCCATATTTAATTCATCTTATCTATTTTGAGGAATTTTGTCATTTATTTTCTATTGCTCCTAAAGTGATGATTAAAAATTTTATTAATATTTTGCTAAAGTCAAGGAACTGACCCAAACACTTGTATGGTAGAGTTGGGTAAATAGGACCACATTCACCATGTTCATATTCTCTTTTTTTAAAATATGTTTTTATGATTTTTTTAGAGAGAGAGGAAGGGAGAGAAACATCGATGTGAGAGAGAAATATCCATCGGCTGCCTCCTGCACGACCCGGGCATGTGCCCTGACCAGGAATCGAGCCTGGACCTCTCAGTCCATGAACGATGCTCAATCCACTGAGCCACACCGGCGGGCAAATATTATTAATGATATCTCACATTTTAAAACATCACATCCTATGTCAGCTCTCATTTATCCAAAATGCCTTAGTTAATAGTTCCATATTCTTACTGCCATTTACGGCCATTTGCCTTTCTTGGATGTCATGACTATGTTGGACTGTAACTGTTTTCTGGTGTCATTGGATACTGGCTCATTACTAAGGATTGAGGTTCTTTGTGTTTAACTAACAACCCCCTTTTAGTAATTTATTATAACCATACTGGGCTTTTTTTCTAATGAAGTTTAAGGTAAAATTGCATACAAACTTCAGGTAATAATTGAAACAAAAACTAAAAAGCCTTTATCCCAGGGAGTCTTTGCTCTCCAGTCTCACCTCTCTGTTACCTTCTCTCTCATCACCTTTTTTTCTTTCTTTCTTTCTTTTTTTTAAATCCTTCTCTTTCTTTCTCTCTCTCTGGACCAATTTTCTCTGTATCCCAATCTTCAAGCTGGAATCACACCACCATACATCTTGTGGCTCCTCCGAAGTTGGTCATCCTCTTGTTCCTTATATATCCCATCTCATCCATAATTATTAATTTATTGTCAAACTTTTCCGGCAATCTCACTGAGCGTTTCTAGGTTGCTCAATATATAAGATGGCTCACTTTCTAGTAACAACCAGGCATTTCAAAGCCTGGGATATTACATCATAGACTTTGATCTTCGGATGGACTGCATATTTGAAATGACGACGGTCCTCCAATATCTGTTTGATTTAGTCCCAGGTTTTACTACTTATGAAGTGATATTTATTCTTCCACTGCTCACAGGCTTCTATCTTCTTAACTTTTTTCTCTCGTTTATCTTTGACCTGTTTGTTAGGTGAGCTTAAATGATCTATTCAACGTGTAGTTTAGTTTTTTGTTTTGTTTGTTTTTTAAATGCCACTGAGCGTTGGGCCTGCCCTCCCTTTTTGTGTCACTGTTATTACTATGTCCTGTCTCTGTCCTGAGGCTGGAGTGAGCATTTCCTTTTTGTTATTTCTTGCTGTGATGAGTGCACCATTAGTGCTCAGTAAATTAAGTGGGCAGAGGGGTGGGGAATGGGGACATTTGTAATAGTGTAAACAATAAAAATAAACTTAGAAAAACAATAATGATACATCTCTCCACATCATAATTTTCTTTATTCCATTAGGCAGATCCAGCAGGGAGTGAAAAAATTTAATGATGCTTTGTTCTCTATGCCCCAAATTCTCTCTGGAATATCCAAGGGCATTGCATAAATGCGCTCTAGAATGTCTTTCACTCCACTTATTTTTCATCAAAACAATAACATAGTGGGGATCAGTGAGGGGGTATTCTTTGAGGCTTAAAGGAAAACAAGATAACATGGTCTAGTTTCCTTTCTAAACTCCTGCAATATATACTGTCTTGATCATTTAGGTGACATGTCATATTACTCTTTCATTTTATTTATAAATAAGTTATTATCCCTTTAAGGCAAAGAATAAAGTTTGACCCCAATGCCATTGGTAGATTCCAAGTAATCAATTATTGCAAATTATGAAGAAAAATGATAAATTTGATATTTATTAATCCACTTATAGGGAGAACCTTTTTTATTTATGACATTTGATTTACTGTGCATTTCCAGTAAGCTCCTCAATTATACAGACACTTTCTTAATCATCTATATATCCACAGTAAATAACCCATGGATTGATATAAAATGCACACTCAATAAATTTTCGAGCTGAGAGCAATCTCATGTAAATTAAAGTTTTAATTGCAATGTCCAGAGTAAATAGCTTTGTCAATAGAATATTCTAACTAAAACTCATATTTGATCACATCAGAATAACAACGAAGTTTTCAATAGTTACACATCACTTTTCTCTTAAGTACCAAACTTTTAGCATGATGGAAAGTCCTGCAGTTGCCTGATTCTCCAAACTCTGTATTTATAATTTTATCTCTCACCACTCTTTCCCTCTTTCTTCATTCTTCTTCAGTCTTTCATTTATTGTTATTTCCAATAATCTCTATCTTTTGTATCATGTATGTGTATGTGTGTATGTGTGTGTGTGTGTGTGTGTTTGTGTGTGTGTATTCTTTATTCATACATTGAAAATGTCCTCTGGCTTACTGTTTTTTTTTCTGTTGTTGGTGGTGATGTTGTTATTGTGTTTTATTTTTTTATTTTTTGGCTATGTTAATACTTTTCTTATCTTGACTACTTGGAGAAAAAAATATATATATTTTTGTGAAAAAGATTTTCTGACCTCAGACTAGATAAGACACTTTTATTCTGTGTATTTGTAACACCAACTACATAAACTTGTCATAAACATATCATAGCCCTGGCCAGTTTGGTTCAGCAGTTAGAGCATTGGCCCACAGACTGAAGGATCATGGGTTCAGTTCTGGTCAAGGGCACGTACCTGGGTTTCAGGTTTGATTCCCAGCCCTGGTTGGGGTCGTGTGGTAAGCAACCAATCAATGTGTCTCTCTCACATTGATGTCTCTCTCTCTCTCTCTCTCTCCCTTCCTCCCTCCCTTCTACTCTATCTGAAAATCAATGGAAAAATGTCCTGGGGTGAGGATTAAAAATATATATATATCACAGTCTATCTAGTTGATCAATATTTATATTTTTCCTCTGTTAGAGTATGAATTACATAAAGGATAGAATAATGTTTTATTGATGTTCATTTTCCCATTATCTAGAACATTGCCTCATACATATGACCAATTGTTACCAGCATTGAGGTTCTTGGGTTCCCCAAGATAGAACTTGAGAGGAAACCCCAGACAAATTTCCAGGCAGATTTATTAAACTGTGCTCAAACCCAAGGGAGGAGGCACAAAAGAAAGGACAATCCTCTGAACTGGCTGGGGGCTGGTCTGCTTGACCCCTTTTATATTCTGGGGACAAAGGTGTTTGCCCTAAAAGGCAGGCTTTTTGAAAAGGCAGGCTTGGGAAGCGTTTGGGGAGAATGGAATTTTCCATGTCCGAGTGGGTTACTTCTGCTTTCTGTCTTGCTGCTTGCATCTATCTCTGCGCCTGCACTGTGGGTGCGAGACAGTAATGTTGCTCATTACCTCCATCCTTGCAGGGTTATAGAGAGGCCAAACCTTGATCAGCTGAGCCTGCATAATAGTGGTTTCCACATCTTCTGGCCACCTGTCTTAACTGGGCTTCCTAGCCACCTAGCAATTTTCCATACCCACGCCCAAGTCCCTATATTGTCACACAATGAGTATTTTATTTTTTACTTGAATTATAGAAACAGACAACCTTTGACATCTTGCTTAATGTTCTAATTATATAAATGAATCTAGAGACACTAAATAATCAAACATGCCTCATGTTAGGCTATAGTTTTTATTATTTTTCCAAATAAATTTTTAAGAGCAATCTAGGAAAAACATAAACTATGAAGGATGGCATAGAGCTTGATATTGAATGGTAACATAAATACAATGTGCTCTCTCTTCTGGCATTCCTCTGAATTTAAGTAGACATTAAATTAGACACACTATGACATTTGAACTTACCTTAAAGAAGCAATGGCCTTCATCCATTGTGCGTAGACAAAAAAAACCTTAATTTCATCCTGAGCAAAACATAAGGACATGTCTATGCCTATGTTGCAAAGAAGGTCTACATATTTTACTTATTGCTTGGAGTGATTATTGTATCTTGACCAAAGTAAGTGACTTTTAAGTTCTTTAATTACTCTAATGTTCAGCGATTCTGTGGAGCCAAGAGTACATTCTGTCACTTGGTTCTGATTGCATGATTTATGTAGACTGTCTAATAAGTTCAAATCATTCTTTTTTACTTCCTGATAAAAAGGATGTTATAAACATAAAATTACCAATTCAGAAGTGAGTATTACATCATTTAAATTTTAATTTTATTTCACAAAAAAAAAAGACTCTTAAGTAGGGAAGCATTAGCAACTCTTTATAACTAGAATATTTAGACAAGTTCTGTAGTCCTATTAACTCACAAATTGACAAATGAAAAATGTTAATAGCCTAGAAAATTTACCGCACGAATAATATCTTGAATTTTAAATTTCTATCTGCAGTGAATTTTTGCAGCCAAGTTACAAAACACTCAATCTAGGGGCTTATAATGGAAATGCAAAAAGACCTTTAAATAAAAGAGCAAGAAGAGATACTGCTGTGATATAAAAGGGATTCTTTTCCAACAAAAGGCTGAATATATAAATCATTGTTATGAAAAATACCTTTCTTCTTAGTTATATTCAATCTGCAAATCATAAACTCATTCTTGCTAGCAAAAAAAAAAAAATGGTTTGGATTTGATTTTAATGATTTTTTCCCCCTGCTTCTCCTCATTCTACATCTGTTCTGACTCTTCCTTGCAATCATTTCCTTTGTGATTGCTTAGCTTCCTGCTCCCTATATTTTGTTAGATAAAATGTAATGTACTCAAGGTTTGTATTGGCAGGGCCGTGCAGCTAGTCAGCTCTGAAGCCCGCTCTCATCTCAAATGGGCAAGGGAGGCAGGCTAGGGCTGCAGAGAGGGAAGGCAGGAAGCAGAAAATGGAGGCAGAAGGGAAGAAAAACCCCATTTATATTTCTAAAGTGGCCAATGTTCCTTGTGGCACAAGTTATTCTAGAACGGAATAGGTCTCTTCAGAGAAGTAGCAGCAGCTGTGCCATCAGCTGAGCACGATACCTGTTTCAAACGATGCAGCTTGGATTATTTTTAACGGTGTGATATCTGTCTCCTGTTTACTTAGATTTGGTAAAGTATCCTCAGGTCGGCTGGCTTCATTAGCTCCCATTTCCTCTGCTTTTGACTCACCCTGTGTTCTGCGGTGGAGAAGTAAGGAATTGGCCTTGGGGAGGCATCGGCCAGAACATCTCTTCCGTCTGCAGCTCCTTCAGTTATGCCAAGTTAGTTGGTCATCCTATTAGCCAATGGAACAAATGATTAGGTTTTTACTCAATTTTTTAAAAATATGAAAGCTACATAATAAAAGGAGTATAAATGTCTGTATGCCTAGACAGAAAATACTTTATTTTTATTCCTCTCATTGCAAACCTTCTTTGAACGTTCAGGGATTATCTGAGGAATAGAAGACCAAATTCCCCCTATTTATGTGAGCAGCGATGATGTATTCTGGGTGGCAGAAAGCACTCGGCAGGGCTCTGAGGAAGTCTGTTAGTCATTTCATCATTTTATGCAGCCTGGATCTTGCTGACTGCACAGAGCACTAATAGAACAAGTTAATGGAGTTTATTCTGTTACAAATGCTGCCAGTTAAAGATGATTGCCATGTTTGGAAAACCAGGCTCTCTAACGTCTTAAAGATCTATAGAAATATTTAGTCTGTTATCTGCCATAGAGAAAATACATAAATATTGCCCTCCTAATATGAGGAAAGCTGGACATTAATATTTAAAAGTAGACATTGCAGAAGTTTTGGGCCAACTATGGCTTCAACACCTATAGTGAAATATAACTGCTTGTTTTTTCATTAATGACTTGTATGTCAACATTATAGTTTTTTTGTTCCCCAAAAAGTCAACTTATCTTAAACAGAGAGATGAGAAACTCATATTTGATGAGCTGACTTTGAACCAAATTGTGCTGTTTAATAACTTGAAGCCTTCCTTGGATTGATGTTGATAAAGATGCAAAAACCCAAATGTGTCCTAGGCTTCAAAATTGCATGTTATCCACGCTAAAATATGAAGCTGATTATAAGATTCAGTGGTACTCAGACTGAATTAATAGGATTCCTTTAACAAACCTCCATTTTCTCAATAGTCCTGACAATTCAAGTAAATAAAAATTGAGAGTATTCACCAATTGAAAATATAAATTTAATATCTTACAGAGTGCCTAAAATATTTATCCAACTGATCAATAAAACTACCTAATTAAAATATTCTTGTATGAACTTTAAGATTTCTGAAAGAATATGGATTACTACTTACTTGGGACTAAATATTCGTTGAAGCTAATCGAGAATAAAAGACATATGTGGTTGTTGGTTTCAGTACAGAATAAAGAGGTTAATTGTGATTTGCACCATACTAGTATATCACTATTTTAATTTATTTCCTTCGGAAAGACAAGAAACTTTGGGTTTCTTCCAGGAAGACAAAAACTACTAGAAATTACTTCCTGAAGACAGTTTTTAGTTCACAAAAATGTTTAATTGTGTGCTTTCTATTATAACACTTTCTTAATGTTTTTCAACTTAAAGCTCTACTAGTTAAAAGAAATTGAGTACACACTGTAAATGTTTTTCTTTTTTATTCATAAATAAGTATAACTTATATTTACATTGTACTCCCTCACAAATAAAGTATATATATCATAATACGTGTACAACTCTAAAGATTGAAGTGGATTTATTATAAAATTTATTGCTGAAAATGCAGCTTTAAAACTGGACCTGTGAAGATTTAGAAGCAGTAATCATCTAAGGGAAGAAGGTAATTTCATGAACACAGTTTTGGAGTTCTCTCATAACATTCTTCAACCTTCAACATTCTAACTTGTGTGCCATTCTCCTCCAACTCAGTATAGATTACATTTTAGATTCATCAATTTAGAGACCAACACTTTATTAATTCTTTCAATGAGGCAAGCCTTAAGGACAATGGTAATGGATTTGCATTTGAAGAACATGTAACCAATTAATACAGTTAAAAGGTAATCATTTCACTTCCTCTTCCCGACATGAAAGAGCATTCCATCAGAATAATCATCCTAATCAAAGAAACTATAAATGACAGATCTTTCATAAAGCTATTCTTCAAGCAGCATTGGAAAGCAGCCAAAATTGCCAGGAATTAAGGAGCCGAGGAATTAAAGATCTCAGTGAAAGGGAGAATATTGAGATTTTCAAGGTATGTGTTAATTTTATGCTAAATAGTAAGAGAGAATGAGAAAGTAAGAAGAAAACAATAGCACAGGAAAGCAGTGCTGTCATCAGTCAGTCCCACACAGGTGGGTGTTAAATTTTGGAATTCATGACTCACCAGGGAAAGGATACTGGTAAATATCTTACATTTTCAGTTGAAATCCCTGAAATGTTATGCTGTAGAAGTAGGCCTAGAGCTAGAGTAAGGAAATAGGATAGAATTCACAAAAACTCAAACCCAGCCTTAAATCATCTCATCTCCTGATTTTATTAAGGTGTTGTGACACTTTGCCTTTTGTTTTTTTTAATCCTCACCCAAGGACATTTTTTGCATTTATCCTCAGATAGAGCAGGAGGGAGAGAGGGAGGGAGAGAGAGAGAGAAACATCAACGTGAGAGAGACACATTGAGTGGTTGCCACCCACACAACCCCAACCCGGGCCAGGGACAAACTGCAACTGAGGTACGTGCCCTTAGCGGGAACCTGAACCCGGGACTCTCCAGTCTGCGGGCCAACGTTCTAACCGCTGAGCCAAACTGGCCAGGGCAGGTGTTGTGACACTTTGCTAACTGCTTCTCAGAAGTTAAGTCCTCTAAGAAGCAAAATGATATCGAGTGCCTTCATTTAAAAAAAATAATAATATCTGAATTTCAATAAAATAGTAACAGTCATGACAGTGTTACCATTGTAATTACCTAGTTATTAATAATAGGGAAGAGGCAAAGGGAGGGTCAGACTTTATAGGTATGGCCGACTTGGGCAGCTTCACTAGGGAGCTGCAATTTCACACTCCCCAGAGAACAGCTAGTCCCACCAGGGGAAGATCACTGGGGGAAAGGGCTGGACAAAGGGGAAGATGGGAGCATGCACAGTGAATCAGGGTGACATAGGGAGGATGCTTGCTGTCAGTCTAGCCTGGAACAAAGATAATTGGCTAGAGGGGTTGGAGCTAATGCAAGCCCACAAAAATCTGGGAATACATAATCTGCACTCAAAGGAATCCTTGGTCTTCTAGGGCCCGCCACGTGGCCATAGAAGCCACATGATTCATTGCTTTGAAGACTCCACATATAACGGACTACAGTTGAGAATGCAAGCCCTGGCCAGTTTGGCTCAGCGGTTAGAGCATCAGCCTGCAGTCCAGAGAGACCCGGGTTCGGTTCCACTAGGGGCACGTACCTCGGTTGCAATTTGTCCCTGGCCCCGGTTGGTCATGCAGGAGGCAGCCACTCGATGTGTCCCTTTCACATTGATGTTTCTTTCTGTCTCTCTCTTCCTCTCTCTCCTTCCCACTCTATCTGAACAAAAAATGGAAAAATGTCCTCGGGTGAGGATTAAAAAAAAAAAGAGAGAATGCAAGCTGAACTTGCCTGATGCTGGACGGGACTGTGCACATGTGGAGTGGGCTCTAGGCAAGGGCTTTAATCCTGGTCCTGTTGAAGACACAGCTAGATTCTTTTATGGCAGGCTGGAGGGAGAGGGGACCCTGGAAACTCAGGGGTTTAATTCCACACAAATAGATACCACTCATTCTCCTGTGCCAGTCTCAGAAAATTCCTTTTCTCATGACATAAAAAGAAGCCCACTTCCACCAGCAGCAGGTGAGGGCACAGGGAGCTCCCTACCAATAACAACAGAAGATAGAATTGAAAATTTAGAGAAAACAAAACAAGGAAAGTTGAAACACATAATTATTATACTGATATATTATTAGTTAGAGACTTGAAGATAATTATGTATGGTAAGTTCAAAAAATAGATTTAAAAAAGAAAAACGTATGAAAGAATTTTACTAAACATGTAAAATTTATGAAATATAATTAAATAAAAATTCTAAAGTCGAAAATATGTTAAACTAAAATTAAAAACTAAAAATGATTTTAAATTATATTACTATAAAACATATTAAAGGAGAAGATAATTGAATGGGAAGGTAGAGTGTTCGATGATGTGAAGCATATGCATTGTGGTAAAAAGAGGACATAATGAGAGAGTCTTAAACTTTGTGCAATTGGAGTGGCAAATAGAGAGGGAAAAAAGGAAGAGATTTTCAGGAGACAGCAGACAATAATTTTCCAAAATTAATGGAGACATCAATACAGATGAAGAAGCTTGACAAGTCTCAAAATCTTGACATAAAAAGAAAACCAAAAAGGGAGAAAATATTGAAAGCAGCGTGAAGAAGAAAAGAACCTTCAAAAGAGCAATAATAAAAATGGCAGTTGATTTGTCCACAGAGGTAAAATTAAACAACAGAAACCTCAGTGACATATTTGGAGTGCTGATATGCCAAAATATATGCCAAAAACTAGAATTCAATACTCAGTTATAGTATATGCCCGAAAAATATAGTGAATAAACATAATTTCAGAAAAACAAAAACTGAACAAAGTCCTCATTATCTGATTTTCACAAACAAGACATTGAAAGATTGCTTTATGAATAAGTAAAAAACACAAAAGAGCACATAAATAATACCTGCTTAAATGAAAAGAAAAAAAATTATCAGCTATATAAAACAATAATAACATATAGTGGGGTCTAAATTATGTATATATATAGAAAGAAATTATAATCAAGAGATATTCCATAGTTATAAAAGTCATTTTCTTATAAAGATGCAGAGTTCTCTGTGTGTATTGCCTAATAACACCTAATAGCATTTGCTTCAAAATATATGAAACAAAAATTGAGAACAAAGATGGGATATGGACACATCTATAATTATAATTAGAGATTTTAAACTTCTCCCTGGGCAATTGATTGGAAAAAAAAAAGTCAGAAAATCACTGTGAGGTAAGACACTAAAACAAAACTGTCCATCAATCTGCCTAATTGATATCTATGAACTTTTTCCTCCAAAGTGCAGAATGCACAGTTGTTTTCAAATGCACAAAATATTTACCAAGAAAACCCCCATTTTGGATCCATAAAACACAAAAGTCTGAAAATATGCTTTTAAATAATATGTAGATTTTAAAAGAAATCACAAGGGAACTTATAAATATTTGAATGAAATGAAAAACAACAACAACAAAACACTATATATTGAAACATGTCAGATGCAACCAAACTGACTTTGGGAATAAATATAAAGGTTAGTTCAAAAATGAATATTCTGAAAATTCTAAAGTTCAAAAGATAATAAAAATAGGAGAAATCAAAGTTATACTAAGCAGAAAAAAAGGGAATATTAAAAATAAGGGCAGAAACCAATTATATATAAAATGGAAAAATAAAACAGAAAATAATTGATATCAATATATTCAACAATATAGAGAAATTTATATAATTTTTCTAATTCAAACTGACAAAACTGCCACATAAGCAAATAGAACTGAATAACTCCATTTAACAATGTAATTCATAATTCACATTCTTACCTGAAGTGAAACTCCACAAGTGGAAGAATTTATTATTGAACTCTAGCAAAAATTTAAGGGATAAATAATCTCAATAGAATACAAATTCCTTTTGAAAATAGAGAATAAGGGAACACATATTAACTTATTTTATGAAAAAAAAAAGTTTAGCTCATGCTTAAACCTAACAAAGAAATAATACCAATTACAAAAAGAAAATAGAACTGAAAAAGAAATTAAAACTACAGAATAACCATAATAAACACAAACACCAGACTTCTTAATAACATATTAGTAATGCAGAAAAATCTTTTGACAAAAATCTAAAGCCATTTGCAAAAAAATATCTTAGCAAACTAGGAATAGATAGTATTTTCTTCAGCCTGATGAAGAACATCTATGAAAACATCTTCAGTAATATAATACTTAAAGGTAAAATATTGGATATTTTCTCCTTAAAGTTAAGGAGAGCAAGGCAAGTTTTGCTATTTCTTTTCAACAGTTTTCCTGGCCAATTTAATAAGATAAGAAGAAGAAGAACAACTACTACTTTCAAGACTTAAGAGTAAAAATTAACGTTTTCTATATTTTAGGATGTCAGTATTGTATAATTAAAAAATACTAAAAAAGCCCTGGCTGGTTTGGCTCAGCGGTTGGAGCATCGGCCTGCAGACCAAAGAGTCGTAGGTTCGATTCCGGTCAAAGGCACATACCTCAGTTGCAGTTCGTCCTCGGCCCTGGCTGGGGTCCTGCGGGAGGCAATCAGTTGATGTGTCTCTCTCACATTGATGTCTCTCTCTTTCTCTGTCTCTCCTTCCCTCCCACTCTGTCTGAAAATAAATGGAAAAATATCCTTGGGTGAGGATTAAAAAAAAAAAAGTACTAAAAGAAATCAGGAGAAAAAAGAAAATTAATAAAGGACATTTTAAACATCACAGTATACAAGCTTATATAGAAATCTATTGTATTCACTATATATTAGCAACACATTTTTGAAAATAAATGCTTTAAGAATCATCAAACATATAAAATATTTAAGGATATATTTAGTAAAATATGTACAAAATCTGTAGGCTGAAAAACTATGCAATACTGTGGAGGGAACTTTAAAAAACTTAAATTAAGAAGAAAATCATATTCATGGATTAAAAGGCTTGATATCTTTGTTATGGTAAGTAGTATCTAAACTGATCTCCATACAGTCAAAGTAATCCCAATCATATTCCAGTAGGCTTCCTCATATAATTTGACAAACTGCTAGTCAAAATTACATGAAAAATGAAATTACCTGAAGTGAATAAATTATTTTTTTAAAAAATCAGAAAACTTACACTTCATTTTTAAGACAGTTATAGTAATGAAGATAATGAGCAATTAGAATAAGGACAAAATTATAAATTAATGTAACATAACATGAGTTGTCCAAAATATTATATATATATATATAATTTTTTCATATTGAAAACAATACAATAATTAATAAATTATAATACAAGAATAAATTCTGTTTCAAGTATTCAAAACTACAAATCTACTTTTGTGCCTCTCTCTCTCTCTGTCTCTGAAAATCATATATATATATGATTTTCAACAGAGTTGCCAGGTAAAATATTTGCAAAATAATGGTAGTACAACAATTGAATATTTGTATTAAAAAATCTTAGAATACTATTTCTCACTATATACCAATTTAAACTTGGTATTGGTTATAGGCATATATATATAAAAGCCAAAATAATAACAATCCTAGAAGAAAATATGGCAAAGTCTCTTTTTTAAATTTGGGTTTGACAATGACATCTTATACAAAACAAAAATATCAATAACAAAAAATCACAAGTTTCCATTAAGAAAAAGGTAGCCCTGGCTGGTGTGGCTCAGTGGTTAGAGCATTGGTCCTGGGACCGAAGGGTCACAGGTTCAATTTCCAGTCAAGGTCATGTACCTGGGTTTCAGGTTCGATCCCTGGCCCCGACCAGGGAATATGCGGGAGACAGCCAATCGATGTGTCTCTCTCATTTCGATGTTTCTCTCTCTCTCTCTCTTCCCCACTCCCTTCCTTCCACTCTCTCTAAAAAGATATTCTCAGGTGAAGATTAACCAAAAAAAGTAAAAGAAAATTTTATACACATACATGTGTACATATTTACATACATATGCATGTGTATCTATGTGTGTATATTATAAATTTTTAAAGCATTTGAAAAACTCAGAGTTTTTTCCTGACTCTAGCTTTAAAGAAGAGATCTGAATTTCTGACCAGCAGTAAAGGTCTAGTGTTAGCATGGTTTGTACTGACCATTGTGCTATATTATTGTTGGAGATGAACGTAGCATCAGGACCCATTCTTCCTTGTCAGTCTTGACTCAAACACGTCACTACACATAATTGTTAATTGAAAACTTTTCTTTTGAAATAAAGCAGAACTTCTTTGTTTTACTTCTGCATTTAACATAAGGATAGTAATATAAATAATGTAACAGTTGAAAATATATAAATGTCAAAGGATTTATATTCAAAATACATAAATATTTCCTAGATCTCAGTATTAAAATAACACAATAAAAAATGAACAAAAGATTAAACAGACAGTTCACCAAAAAGGTATAGATATTGTTAATTAATGAAAATATATTCAATATCATAGTTAACAGGAAATTTCACCATAAATTCGTTGCCCTTTTAGGATTCACTAAAATTATCTCTCTCACTTGATGAGTATGTTTGCAACATCTGGAGTATTTCTGAAATGTATTCATAAGTTTCTTTTTTCCCTGTAGATTATAGTACTAGGTAACATAATAGAGATGCAAACTTTACATTTCACACATTTTTAAATGGAATTTCCTCACTATGATAAAAAAGAAAAGCCAGGGATTCCCAGGTGCATTCTGGAACATTAATGGCATTAGTTGGCTATTTCTGTACTTAATCTCATGCTCAGGTTCACACAAGAAGGCAGAGGAAACAGAGAAAATGCAGTTTGGTTTGGAACCTTAAAAGAAAATAAAAATAAACTGTCTTTTGTCTAATACCATTAAATAAATGTAAATGTAATGTATAGCATTTCTGAAGACTTGATAATGAGGAGAAAAATTTCATAATATAAAAAGTATATATGCCCTTTGCTTCCCCAATGATGCTGAAAGAGCAATGAAAATTATTAAGATTCTGTGTGCCAGATGACCTCTGTCCTTTCCAGAGTGCCCCAGGATGCCAGGGAGACCAAAATGACAAGTAATGGTGATCCCCTTTGCTATTATATTAAAACAAGAAGAAAAATAGGAATTCCATGTAAAAAAGCTGATGCTGGAACTTCAGGGAATCTGACACATTTATTAAATGACTCACCATTGGACACTTGCTTGAAAGCAGTCAACGCTAGTGTGTGCTCAACAAAGTTATAAACTGGTATACACCATGAACTTTCACTGTTGATTGTACATAGTCTAATTACAAAGGTTAAAATGTCAAATTCCAAGAGTCTGTTGCTTACAACTATTACTTAAATTAGAATTTCATGTTTCATATCTATTTTTTTTTACAAAAAGTATTGTTTAATTTCTAGATTCTTCTCTTTCTATAGTTGATTTCCTTCATATATTCTTTCTTTTTTAAATTAAAAAAAAATTAAATTATAGTTGACCTACAATATTATTATTAGTTTCAAGGGGCATAATCTAGGGATTAGACATTTATATAACTTGTGAAGTGATTGTCCCAATAACTCTAGTACCCATCTGACACCAAACATAGTAATTTCAATATTATTGACTATATTCCCTATGCTGTACTTTACATCACCATGAGTACTCTGAAACTACCAATTTATGCTTTATTGTTGTGTTGTTAATCCTCACCTGAGGATATTTTTTTAAATTTTTTTTGAGAGAATGGTAGAGAGAGAGAGAGAAACATTGATGTGAGAGAGACCCATTGACTGGTTGCCTCCCATGCATGCTCCAACAGGGGTCAGGAATTGAACCTGCAGCCCAGGTAAGTGCCCTTGACTGAGAATTGAACCCACAGCCCTTTGGTGCACAACTGATGCTCTAACCACTGAACAACACTAGCCTGAGCCCAATTTGTACTTCTTAATCTCTTCACCTTTTTCACACATTCCCTCAAACCCTCTCCCATCTGGCAATGCTCAAAATGTTCTCTGATTCTATGAGTTTGTTTCTGGTCTGCTTGTTTATCTTGTTTTTTAGATTCCACATATAAGTAAAAATATATGGCATTTGTATTTCTGTCTTATTTCACTCAGCACAATACCCTCTAGGTCCATCCATGTTATGCACATGGTTAAATTTCATTCTTTTTTTTTCCTATGGATGAATCATATTTCATTGTATATGTACCATTTTTTTATCCATTCATCTATTGATGGATACTTAGGTTGCTTCCATATTTTGGCTATTGCAAGTAATAATGCAATGAAAATATGGATGTATATGCCTTTTCGGTTTAGTGTTTTGGGTTTTTTCCAGATAAATATTCCGAAGTGGAATTGCTAGGTCTGTCATATTCACTTTGTTATAGCCTTTGTTTTAAAGTCTATTTTGCCTGGTGTAAGTATTGCTACCTCAGCTTATTTATTTACTTATGCTTCTATTTTCATAAAATATCTTTTTCCATCCCTGTATTTTCATCTTGTGCGGGTCTTTCGACTTCAAATGTGTCTCTTGTAGATGGCATATGTCAGGGTCATGTTTTGTTATCCATTCAGACACTGTATATCTTTAGGAGCATTTAATTCATTTGATTTAAAGTCATTGCTGATAGATATGTATTTATTGCCATTTTATTATTCATATATTGGATCTTTATTTTTTCTTCTTTTTTTGTTTTTTACTTGAAATATGTTTTTATTGACTTTTTAGAGAGAGGGAAAGGGAGAGAGAGATAGAAACATCATTGTGAGAGAGAAACACCGATTGGCTGCCTCCTGCATGCCCCCTACTGGGGATCGAACCCACAACCCGGGCATGTGCCCTGACTGGGAATCGAACCAGGACCTCTCAGTGCATGGGATGACACTCAATCCACTGAGCCACACCAGCTGGGCTTTTCTTCTTTTTTTAAAAGAAGACTCTTTAATATTCCTTGTAATACTAGTGTGATACTGATGAACTCCTTTAGCTTTTTCTTTTCTGGGAAGTTCTTTATCTGTCCTTTGATTTCTAAATAATAGCCTTGCTGGGGAGAGTAATTTTGGTTGTAGGTCCTTGCTTTTCATCACTTTAAATATTTTATGTCCATCCCTTCTGGCAAAGTTTCTGTTGAGAAATCAGCTGACAGTCTTATGGAAGCTCCCTTATAGGTAACTAACTGCTTTTCTCTTGCTGCTTTTAAGATTATCTCTTTGTATTTAACTTTTGGAATTTTAATTATGATGTGATTTGGTGTGGGCCTCTGTGGGTTCATCTTGTTTGGCACTCTCTGTGCTTCCTGGTCTTGTATGTATATTTCCTTCACCAGGTTAGGAAAATATTTTGTCATTATTATTATTTTTTTTTTTTTGAATACTTTTCAATTCCTTGCTCTCTCTCTTTTTGTTCTGGCACCTCCATGATGAGAGTGTGGTACACATGAAGTTGTCCCAGAAACTCCTCATACTATCATCATTTTTTGGGATTCTTATTTCTTTATACTGTTCTAATTGGGTGTTTTCTGCTTCCTTATCTTCCAAATCTCTGATTTGATCCTCTTTCATCAACTCTACTGTTAATTTTCTGTAATGTATTTTTCATTTCAGTTATTGTATTCTTCCATTTTTATTGATTTGTAAAGGTTTTCTAATTCTATTTTTATATTTTCTATCTCTTCATTGAAGTTCTCATTCAGTTCATCTACTTTTCCCCTAAGTTCATTAAGCATCTTTATAACTGGTGTTTTGAACTTTGCATCTGGTAGATTGCTTGTCTCCATTTCATTTATTTCTTTTTCTGGAGTTTTATTCAGTTCTTTCATTTGCAACATATTTCTTTGTCTCTTTGTTTCGACTCCTTTCCTGTGTTTCTTTCTATGTATTCGGTAGAGCTGTTATGTCACCTGGTCTTTGTAGAGTGGCCTTATGTAGTATGGGTGCTGTAGGGCCCAGTGGCACAGCCTCCCCAGTCACCTGAGCTAGGTGTGTCAGGTGAGGCCCCAGTGTGGTCTATGTGTGCCCTTCTGTTGTGGTTAAGCCTTGATTGCTGTTGGCATGTCAATGGGAGGCAATTACCCCCAGGCTGATAGGTTACCAAGACTGGCCAAAACCACAATGGAGGATCTGCTGTTCAGGGCTCACCCCTCAGAGCAAGACAACCTTCAGCAAGGCTCTGGTGCCCAGTGAGTCCACCCCTTGGGTGTGTTGCTTTTGGGGTGGTTGGCACTGGAACCCTGGGCTGTGAGGCCTGGTGTGGGGCTGGGACCCATTGCTCCTCAGGGTGGACCTCTGCAGACAAGATATGTCTCAGAGTTTTAGTCCCCATATGTGAGTGTGGGACCAGCCCATTCTGAGTCTGCACCCCTTCTACCAGTCTCCACATGTCTTCTTCTCTATATCCTTAGTTATAGGACATCTGTATATCTAGAATTCAGGCAGTTTTCAGGAGTTTCTCAAAGATGGTTTTTCTATAGTTTACTTGTAATTTTGATGTGGTTGTGGGAGGGAATGAGTACTGCATTGACCTACCCACTCCATCATCTTGACCAGACTCCTTTGTGTTCCATTTCTTACAGACAGCTTTTCTTCATGAGATTCTCTAAAATAAAAATTCAAAGCAAAAGTATCAGAAGTTCCAGAATGGAAGTTAGTACACTCCAACGTTTTAAGGTTTAAGGCTGATGAGCATATTTGGAAGGTTTGAATATCAATAATAGTTTATTATAACTATTTAACTATGAAGGAAAATATATTTGAATACTGCTATTGATTTCAAAATCAGGAATGAAAAGACAGAATTCCACACAGGTACTGTCATAAGAGTTATATTTTCACATAGTGGTGTGTATGTACTCTACCTGTTTTGAAAGGATGCATTTTTCAAAAGGATGGGGTTAGAGTACAGAAGATAAAAAATTTCCGAAAACATTGAGTATGAGGAAGCTATATATTTTTGCCAAGAAATTTTGAAATAGGATATCACTGAATGCCAATTATGGTCTTTTCTTTTTAAAATAAATTACATTGGCAATAAAAAGGAAAACAATGAATATGAAGATAAGTAGGGGTATCTGAATGTGTTATGTGTACTTATCTTTATTTATTATAAAGTATTAAATAAAAATGTACCCCAAAGAGTGAAGGAGCGAAGAGAAAAACACTAGAAAATTTAAAGTTGTACTTTACCAGAGAAAAATACTTCATTATTTTTTTTTCTGTAACATGTTTTTATGGTCAAATGATTTTTTTCTTTTTTTTTTTTTTTATAACACAAAACCTAATCATCTTTTATGGTGAGGCCTTTCAGGAGAAGTAGGTAATACTCTGTGTGACGCTCACTAAAAATTACACCTGTTATCTACTCTTTTAAAAGTAAATAACACCAAGCCAGCAGTCTCAGTTTTCACCATAAAGGAAATTGATTGGCCTTTTTTATTTCCATAGTTTCATATTTGAACAAGTAAAGTATCTACAAAAAAAGCCACGTGGAAAGTCATGCTGAATAACCCAACATGAATAGCAGATTTTTTTAAAGTAAAAATTTTAAGTTTTTTTTTTTTTTTTTTTTTTTTTTAATCAAGGACAATTCTCATTATTCCCTCACCCCATGTTTAGAAGTTTTTAATTATATTATAGCTATGTTGACATTTGAAAACTAAATACTTAAAAACATGTAAGTGGCCATCTACTTATAACATACTACAATCAAGTTATCTCTTTTTTTTTTTTTCTTAAATTAAAATACTTTAGGTATTTTAACTTGAAAAGCAGGTAAATGGCTACCCAATCTCAAATAAATAAATAAATAAATAAATAAATAAATAAATAAATAAATAAATACTGAATTTTTATAAAAATCCTTTTTAGATACATTGTTTTGAATCAGGAGACAGATTCAGATCTTAGTAACTGTGATATATGAGAATTTGTATTGCCGCAGTTAATACCATTGTTGTGGTATGTGAAAGGGTGACTTTGACTTTCCATAAAACTACAGTAACCCTGAGTTTTACTGTATATGATTTATTGCTTTATTTCATCGCCCAGTGCTTCTGAAGGGAATTGCATCTCTATGCACATGGTGTAAAGTCACTGTAAGTTTACTAAAGCTAGTTACTCTTCAGTTATTCCTTATCACTAATTTAAAACTGAAAAGAAGGAAGATAAAACCACAGTAAAATATTCCCCAGGGATCTATATTCTTTCTTAAATGTGTCTTAAAAATTATTTTTAAGGAAATAACTGCCCTTTTTTTACTAAAGTGAAGGATACAGCTTAATTTCTTGTTATAGACTGTTACTGTGATCAATAGGAAGAGCTCAACAGATAAGTGCAAAAGAAATAAATATCTTTAATATACATAAAGGACACAAGATTAAAAGATATAAAGACAATTTTACAAAGCAGGAGACCCAGCAGTATTCTGTTTTTGTTATTTCAATCTCAACACAGATGTCAATTTCTAATGATTCCCTTCCAAGGTGAGGATCATGTATGAGCCATCATACTTCCCATTTTTAATTTTCTCAGAAGGATAGGGAGAGATTTATTCCTCTATGGCTATTCTGAACTCTTTCATGAAGAATACAGTCTTTTTAGTAATCTGGTGGCATTTTGTGTAGTGCAACCTGGAGTGAAGCATGAATCAGCTGTACCAGAGAGCACAGCATTTCCCTGACACTATTCACACCCGCATGTTTTTATCAGTTTATCAGGTAGCAAGCCAGTAACTGCACATTGTCAAGCATAGTGAATAGCCTATCACATGATATTTCCAGGGGATCCCAAGCTCTGAGTAGCCCAGGTCACTTCTAAGTGTCAGGACATCCATTTCCAATTTCAGAGAACTTATTGACTTCTAGATATTGGCCTATCCCTTCAAAATAAAATCTCAAAATAGAGAAGTAAAATATTGTTGGCATTTAAAAAAATGTATTTAAACAAGTGATATTTGAAATGGCTTGTTTCTACAGATATATATATATATATATATATATATATATATATATATATATATTTAAAGATTTTAAAAGTTGCAACTCTTTTCAAAATACAGCTCCCGTCTGGCTGGTGTGGTTCAGTGGTTGAGGGTCGACACATGCACCAAGAGATTGCCGGTTCGATTCCTGGTCAGAACACACACCCAGGTTGTGGGCCCAATCTCTAGTAGGGGGCATGCAGGCGGTGGCCAATCGATGTTCTCTCTCATTGATGTTTCTATCTCTCTCTCCCTCTCACTTCCTCTCTCTCTAAAATCAATAAAGGGAAAAAAATTAAATATAATAATAATAATACCTCTTTAAAAAAAACAAATGCTGCTCTTCTGTGATTTAAAAACAAACAAAACAAACAAACAAACAAAATACAGCTCCAAAACAGCTGAAGAAAGCCAATATACCATATTTCATCATATCTAAGACACTATGGAGTATTAAGACACGTTATTTTCACCTACTAAAATGTTGACAATTAAATTGCGGTTTGCCATCTTGATGTCAAAGATGTTAACCAGATATATATATATATATCTTTGAATTGAGGGGAAAAAGTATATTCTTAAGAGATAACTATAAAAGTGAAAGTTCTTTTCCCAAAGTCCATTATAATACAATACTACTAATAAAAATAATAATTTTCTATATGCCCTTAATATGAAATTTACCAACCAAATAGGTAAAAATTAGTTTTTACAGCATGGAAAACACTACATTCAGAAAGGTTCAGAGGTGAATTAATATTTTGAGATAATATTTCATTGAATCCTCTAGCCCAAGAGTTGGGTGTTTACTATTTTATATTTTCCTGCTATTAACAACACATATTGCTGCGGCCATATAAGAATTGAAATGTTACATCTCCAGGTTTTAAATCAATGGAGAAATATTATATAGCATAAGATAAATGAAACCCAAAATATCTTGATTAAAAAAATGAATTATTGTTGAAAGTGGCTTATATAAAATGTGAATGGTTTTCTCATGTTGATCCCCAGAGTTAGACAGACTTATTCAACCAGTGGTGATAGACTGACAGGGAAGAAGCTGCTGCTAGACAAGCAGAGAGGGTTCACTACAGCCAGCCTCCCTCAAGAGGAAAGGGGAAATAAAAGGCCAAGCTATACATGACCAAGCTTGCTAATCACATACATCACTGCACTTTCTCAGGGAAGAGTTAGTGAAGGGATGAAGAGGACCAAGAATGTTGCACTAATGGATGCATCTCTACTTAGAAGGAAACAGAGGCAGAAAGGAAGAGTGCTGACTCCACCCCAACAATGAATGAAACCAGAGTTTGTCCATGCACAATCTTAGGAATAGGAATGTAGAGCATTATTGACCTTTCTGGTTTATAGTACCCAAAAGACCGTCAATGTAAGAGTGACTCAGACTTACAGACCAGAAATGGCCTAACTCATGCTTGATTAGATGGAATATATAGTACCCAAAGGACCTTCAATGACTAGAGTGACTCAGATGTACAGACCAGAAGTGGCCTAACTCATGCTTGATTAGATAGAATATATTGTACCCAAAAGACTGACTCAGACTTAAGGACCAGGAAAGGTCTAACTCATGCTTGATGAGATGGAATGTATGGAGCCCACATTGACTTTGGTTATATGCTCTCATGGTGCAACCTTGGTCATTTGAAGACTATGAAACTCTTAAGGGGTGAGGGGGAAAATGGTATTACCTTTTATTTGGCAGTGGTAGGTGAGTGGGAAGGGCAGAGGTCATGATGGGTGGAAGAATGTCCCTAGGAAAAGATTTTAGGCACTCACACACATAAAGTAGTGTCCTATTTTTAATTTAGTTTTGGCTACAATATCTGTAGAAAACTTTGAATTTACTGTGTTTTTTTTTGTTGTTGTTTTTTTTTTTTTTTTTTTTTTCAGAAGACTTCTGGGAAGTACAGCTCTGAAAAGTTATGAGTGTGCAGATATAAGTAATTTGTAATCTGAACACGAATCACTTTTGTGCTGTTGGTAATTAGAACACATTGCAAAGTGGGTAAACATCATTTTCAGATAACACAGTACAAGAGAAGTTAGAGATGGAAGAAATATGCTGATATTTTTGAAGACTAAAACAGAAGTATTTTTCTTTAAATGATATATGATCACTATAGAAACAGGAACTTTCAGGACAAGAAAATACAAAGCACAGCAAAAATATAGAATATCTGACCTCAGAAATTTGCTGTATCAACATCTGGCAAACATAACTTCTGACATTTCTTATAAACATATGTATGTAGAAGAGATTGATGAAATTTTATAAGAAATGGACTATACTATACATGTGATTTTATAAAAAGTATTAATTTCAGCAAAATTTAACTACTATTATGGAAGTATAAGGGAATGAATGGCTGAATTTAAGTTAAATGTTTATTAACACATATGCACATACACTCTCAAAAATATGGTACTTAAAAAATGTACCTTTAAAATTAAGAAAGTAGTGAAAATAGTGCCAATACTATCATGTGTTTTTTAACTGCATATTTCAAATTAAACTATAATTATTGACTCTTTGCTTTAAAAACATAATCATCTTAGCCAGATATTATCCTTTGTTAATTTACATTCTAATCTATTCAACATAATTCCAGTAATTTTTAAGCCATATTTTACAATTATATTGCTTTAGTGGATCATTTACGAGTCACTAAATACAGCTCCTCTATTCAAGAGTTATTTTATTTAGATAATCTTTTTGGTGGCTACTTGATTATTTCCCATTTTACTTCACCCAAAACCTTTCTTCAGCCCCTTTCCCCAGCCCCGCCCCCTTTTAACTCTTTGCATTTATGAATGTTAAGAATTTTCCCCCATTTTCGTTGTTTCAGAGCACAAGCGACCACTATTTTTTCACCTCCAAACTTGGAGATGTGTCTTCGGTACCTTCTGTTACTAATTACTTTTATGAATCTAATGCCATTTTGAATTTCTGCACCATGTACCTGACTTTTTTAAATCCTTGAAATTCTGTAGCTTGACCAGAATAGTCTTTATTATTTTATTACATTTTTTTACCCTCTCGGGGAATAGTTTCTCCTCTTAATTAGAAAATAAACTTTCTAAATAAAATTTAAGATAAGATGCATGCTTTGTACACAGAATTCATTTCCAGTTTGTTCAGGCAGGACCACTGATAATGCATGTCCTTGATCTCTGCTTTCTGCCCTCGCTCATATCTTGCATTACCATGATGTCCCTTCATGACTGCGATTCCCTGGTCTCCATCTACCCTCTCCCCAATGCTACTACCAGTCACATTTGCTCCATTTTTGTGGCATTGAATTTTGCTTTCATCCCTGTAATATCTTCAGTTGTCCTTTCTAGTTTTGTTTTCTTACTTCCAGATTAGTTTTATCTCCTTTCTTTGTCATATGATCACTTCCTTGAACGTGCATTTTTCTTATCTGAAATGCGAGCTTGTTTCTAAAGGTTATATTTTCGATAATTTTGTGAGACTAAGGCAGAGTATTTACTTGAATGCTTCTAATTAACTCTTCTCGTTCCAGTAATTTATTAACTGTTCTTTAAGGACCTTTTGTTTAAGACCCTTTTCTCATTTTTCAGTACATAAATGTCTTATTCATGATTTATTTTCAAATGAGACACTGAATTGATGAAGAACACAAAGGGAAGTGAGAGACAAAGAAAGCATGAGCCTGTCCATACCAGACAGGAGCATTGATTTGATTTGTTGTCTTAGAGGCTGTCTCACCAATGCTGTTTCTTTTGTTCTTTGCCCCGTGGACATGGGTCCAGTTCATTTTTGTGATGAACGTGTGTCAGTGTGGCTCCCAGTGATGCTCCTTGGAGCCTACACCCTGTGTTGGGCTCTTGGGTTCCTTCAGCTGCAAGGCAAGATTATAGGAAAATGAAAAGTTTTAAGCACACATTTTCTTTAGATTCTTTTTTCTTGCTGTGCTGTGGCAATCTGCTGGATGATCACAGAGATGTGACACAAGCCTAAGTTTGCTTGACTCATACCATAACCCTTTTTAATTCTCCTTCACTATCTTTTTAGCATGGACTCCAAAATACTTTAAAAGTAAATCATACAGCAAACCTCAACTTACTAAGATATTTGGGGAATGAAATATTGTGGTAAATTATATTTCAGTTTAACTGGGGCAAACAGGAAACCCTTTGATTTCAAAATGTATCATTAAAAACTCTTTTAAAATGTATCAGTCATCCAGCCTGTGTGGCTCAGTGATTGAGTGTTGACCCATGCACCAAGAGGTTACCAGTTTGATTCCCGGTCAGGACACATGTCCAGGTTTTGGGCCCGATCCCCAGTGAGGGGCATGCAGGAGGCGGCCAATTGATGTTCTCTGTCATTGATGTTTCTATCCCTCTCTCCCTCTCACTTCCTCTCTCTCTAAAGTCAGTAAAGGAAAAAAAAATTTTTTTAAATAAAAAAAATGTATCAACTTCCTTGACCTTCATAGTACATTATGCAAAAGGTAATTGATTCTCTTTGGATGATTGAAGGTTGTTTAGGATCTCAATGTTAATATTATATGGTGGGACTATCTACATTGGGTACAGTGGATGTGGGTGACTGTGCCCAAACATTGGAACATTTCTATATTTTAAAAGTTTGCAATAAAATATCATTAATTTGTAGTATCATACTTTTTTTGTAATAAGCTGTTTTCTATAGAAATAGAGGCCAAAATATTCATATATATAGACCCATAAGAAATAAAACTTTTTTAATAGTGGCATATATTTTTTATACATGTATTATATAATATGTTATTAATAAAAACTTAGATTTATGTAATACATAAAATATATTTATATAACATGTTTACAAATATATTTTACATATAAAATTATATATAGATTTATTATAATATATTTACATTTGTATTTAAATTACTATTTATCAATACCTTAATATAATATATATTTCATTTTTGTCCTCTTGCACTTTAAAGTAACAAAGCAAGGCATTGAGGTAACAAAAAGCTGAATCTATTAACACTGAATATGAGACAAAACTCATAAATATTAGGTAAACAGATATGATCAACTAAAATAAAACAAGTGACCTATCTTCCATGATATGTATTATGACTAATTCACCCTATGAAATATCTAAAATATGTTTGTGCATATCATTTCAATATGTTTGTTTTTGATGTAAGGACTATCCGGATAGATTGTGAAAACTGAGCCAGTTATACTGTAGTGTTTTACAGCTAGATATTAAGAAATTTCTAAAAATTTGACTTCATTTCTCATTTTCCCTTCACATGTTTGGCAACTTGTAAACACAACTTAAAAAGCACTCTGATAAACTGTAGTTTGCTTGTATTTTGACAGTATTTCAACTGATGGCTTTCACATACTATTCTGTGATAAGAAGTTTTCATTACCATATACATTTTAGGTTATTTGACAGCTCAAAAAAAAAGAAAGAAAGAACTAGTAAAAATATCTGAAAACTCTCTCATGCTCTTATCTTTCAAAAGAGAAACATGTGCTGAGTAGATGAATTAGAAGGAGATAGGATAGCCCAGACTGCAGTTTAACAGAAGCCATTGATCTTTACAAATTAGACTGACAACAGAGATCCATTAAAGTCCACAGCATAATGAAAAAAATTCCTTTTCTTTGGCCTTTCTTTTATCTCCACTCTTCCTAATTCTGATTGGTCTCTTTTATACTCTCCTGTCCTTCAGAAGAGACGCGAAATGCTGATGAGGTAATGGCCGTTACAAACTTCTTTCAATCTCATTTGAGAAATGACTCTAATTTCAAACATTAATTTTTGGTACCTATCTGAATAACAATAAGCTTGCTATACCATTGATTATGCAGTGGAGAAGAATCAAGACAGAAAAAGAGGGTGCTGCTCAATTAAATACAGCTACACCAGTTCAATGAATTCCATTATGACTTGACATAGGACACCAACAACCATTCGTTATACCACTTATCATAATGCAGCATTTATCACTTTCTACATTTCATTGTTTTTATGTGTTTAGTTATATTTTGCTCTCATTAAAAGGTAAGCTTCTTAAGTTAGTAACCAAGTCATTCCAGGCCTTCTCAACTCAAGTCCAAGCCATAGTACCACCCACGTGCTTAGTCATTTGAGGCATAATTTTTGAATGCCTGCAAGAAGGCAAGTGTGCTGTTTCAATGAATGAATTACTTTGATAAGTAAGTAATAAAAATGGGGCAATGAATGTGATTTAATGTGATGTAAGCTGAAAAATGAAGAAAAGGCCTGCAGAGCAAAAACTCCATTTCATTCTCTAATGTCTACAGACAAAGGAGGAAATCATTCTAACCCTGTGCTCCTCAAATATTTTTATCATCTATTATAGCACTTACCTGATTGTGTTGTAATCCATCTTGTCTTTAAAGTGAAACCACAAGGCTCTTAGAGCCAGGAATCCTATCTCATTCATGTTTCTATTCGCTTTGCCAATGTTAGTGCTTATTAAGAGTAGAAGGTCAGTTATAGTTGTGTCCCTGTGTGTTTGTAGGTGTGTATGTACATCTATTTATTTACATACGAGGCATAATTAGACATAAACTATTTTGGAACTATAACACAGCGAGTCATGGATCCTGCTTTTCATTTGCCTGACACTATCATAAAAAAGGAAACAGATTCAAGGATCAGAAGCAGGGCTTCTATTTCTGGGCTCCGTGGTTGGCACCATGCTGAACACCTTCCATACATAGCTCGTTCATCCTTGTCACTCAGGGAGGTAACACCACACAAGTGCATTTAAGTCAATATGTACTAGGTATGCCTGTTGCTTCCTGTGCTAATGAGCTGGAATAATTTAGGGAAGACTAACTTCTTAGATTTTGAGTTCTCTACATGTTAGTGAAATTATAAAGCCTACTTCTAAATGAACTAAGTAGATATTTACCAGAAAATGCACACTGACCAGTTTGTATAATATCTAGCATACAATAGACACTCAGTTAATAGTGGCATCTGCTATAGTCAGCGTGACCTGAGTGGAGACTGCAGTTCAAGGGTGAGAAATGTATATCTGACCTTGCAATATGTGAGAGAGGATCTGTGATGATTTTACTAGAGATTAAGGCAGTATGAAGCAGTACTTCCATATTCTTTCTAGGCCAAGTTGATAATCTAAGGCTCGTGAGTTTCCCCAAGGAACAGAATCATACAGATCTGCCCAGGAAGAGGAAGTTTGGGAACTGAGTCATACATCACATGGCCTGAAAAAAAAAAAGAGTAATTTAATTTGGGACTTAGACCCTGACTCATTTGTCTCTTTCTGGAAATGTTGGGATCTGATTTGAATATCCCAAGCCACAAATATCTTGAATATAATAGGATAAAAAGTTTGTACCACATTTATAAATCCCATGGGCATTGATAGCATTTTACTTCTTTCTTTTTTAAGCAAACACAGATATGTTAAAGATTTGTTCTTTGAAACCATGGATATGTTGAAGATTTATTCTTTGTATTTCTTTCGGTTCTGAGTTTAAAACAAGCAGATACATTAGTCACTCTTTTCTCTACAAGGCTAGTCATATTTTTCTGACTCCAATTCTTCTTCAAATTGGAATTCTTGGCAATTTTGGGAAGTTCTTTCTCAGGAACATAACTTCCTAGGTAGCATTTCATCAACAACCTTTTCCAACTACTGAGCAGATTGTTAAAAAGGTAGGTAATGATCAATACAAAATATTGACCGAACTTTTGTGGGAATTTACGAACATAAATAGGAATGCTTACACATGATCCTTCTCTCATAATGTAAAATACTGAAGTTTTTTTTTTTTTTTTTTTTTTTTAATTTGGCATTTTTGTTTTTTGCTAGCCTTGAGGCTTAGGGAGAAGAAACTTATTCCATGTCAAACATCTGAACACAAATTGAAAATTAGTTATAAGTACAGATATTTCTGCAATAAAAATTTCTAATTTCCAATTTCTAATTTTATATTAAATATAAAAGTATGTAGAAACAAGTTAAGCCTTTCTTGTAGATTTAAGCACAAATTAACATGAAAGCATTTAGTTGGGATTTTGGATTGTGGGTGGGAAGTATCTACCTTGATATTGTTAATACAGAGGTTAAAGCAATGAATGAATTTGTGGTCATTGCTTATGCTTTCTCTACCCAAAGCCAAATATTGAAATGATTTTTTAAATACCAACATCTAATGCATTTCTAAGTATCTTCCCCCTAATGTTCTACAACAAAACCAGAGTCTTTAGCATCATTTTTTTCAAGCAATTCCTGCATAGTTAATGTTGTGTAGTCCACTTCAAGGAGGAAAGTACTGGAAGCCTGGGAATGGGATGTTATAATGATTCTCTTCCTATTTCTCTCTTGGCTCAGATATCAAGACAATAAAAGTTAATGCCAGAGTGTATCCTGCAAAAATTTGAAGGTAGGAGTCTGAAAACTAATTGTATGACTCAAAACTTTCACTCAAACTAAAGGTATAAAAAGTTATCCACCCTGGCCAGCTTGGCACAGCAGTTACAGCTTCAGCGCATGGACCAATGAGTCAAGGGTTTGATTCTGGTCAAAGGCATGTATCTCGGATGCGGTTCGTCCTCGACCCTGGTCGGGGTCATGAGGGAGGTAACCAGTCGATGTGTCCCTCTTACATCGATGTTTCTCTCCCCATCTCCCACTCTATCTGAAGATAAATAGAAAAATATCCTCAGGTGAGGATTACAAAAATTAAAAAGTTATCCAGAGTGTAGGTATTGGAGCATATGTGGTGATGGGAATTGCAGTGTAACCTTTATTCTCCCAACCACCCCCAAACTCCTAAGAAGTGGGAAAGGATGAGTGTTATTCCCTTGTCCTTCCAAGTTGAGAGTGAGGGCCTCAAGGAAATACTTGGAGAGTTTAGTATGTACCCCCATTTAGAAAGGGATAGTGAGTGATGCAGTGGACAGAGGTCCAGATCAAACCTGAGAAATCAGAAGTATAACGGACCAGAGAAATGCTAAGGACACACTGACGAAAGCTGTCAGCTCTGCAAGCAGCTGGCACTACTTTGCAAAGAATGAGTGTGTTTCCACTGACCATTTCAGTGTTAAAAGCATCAAAGCCCTGGCCAGTGTGGTTCAGTTGACTGGACATGGTTCTGTGCAAGAAAACGTTGCCAGTTCAATCCTAGCCAGGACACATGAATGGGTTGCCTGCTCGATCCCTGCAGGAGGCAGCCGATCAATGTTTCACTCTCACATCAATGTTTTACTCCTTCTCTCCCTCTCCCTTCCTTTCTCTCTAAAAATTAATGAAAAACATTTAATAAAAAAAACACACACCAAAAGTGCATTATGTTGTGGCTCAGCAGAAAAGGGTTCCATGAATCTCTGACCTCACAGGGGCTGCAGTAAGGATGTAGGTTGTGCGTAGAAGTGTGCATCAAATATATCAAGAGACAGAAAGCAAACAGTACCAGTGATGGGGAGGGCTCTTTCCCTGAGAATCAACTCCAAACACCTGTGAGGCCCAGCGAGCGTAAAACCATTCTATAACAGTAGACATTCGGTACTTTCCTGCTTCCTTTACTTCTCTTTCTTGCTGTCCACGCCAAAATCAAAGGGACCAAGAAGCTGGGTTAGCAACCTGAGGGAGAAACCATAGGGAAAAACATCAACCAAGTCCCATCCTTAGCCTTAGACTTCCTGCATAGAATAGACCCTAGCAAGGGAAGTGGGAAAATGAAAGTAAATTGGACAGAATAGTGCGATTTCCATGGAGGACAGCTTGTTTGTTGACTTAATCTGATCATAGAACTCTTTATTACCTATGTGTGAATAGAAAAGTTATGAGCCTGTCTGCGTTATTATCCAGAGACAGGGGGGAAACTTCACTCCTGAATAAACATAGGAGAGATTAAATAAACTTGCTTTATGATTAAACCTAATGAGTCTCACTTATACAATGTACTGTTTCAACCCTCTATTGTGCTAACCAAAATAAATCATGCTCTACCCTTTGGTTATTTATTTTAAAAATTGTATGTAATGACTGCTAATCTGTAGGATCATGCCAGGAGTTGGGTAAACACAGCTAAATTTCCTTTTCAGCACAGTTTCAAAATACTTGCAAGTAAAATTTTTGCTAAATTGTTACATCCATTGGTAGTAACTAAGCAGGTTTTTACAAAATGGATATATACGATTTCTGTTAGTTTCAGATTTCTTTCACTATCTGGTCAAATTTTCTGGACAACATTACTTTTATAAAATTGTTTGAGACTATGCTGGGTTTTTTGTTTTGTTTTCTGTTTTTGTGTTTTACATGGCATTAGGTGTAAAATATACGCAACACCTGTCTTATCATGGCTTCAAGTACATTCTCTTTAGAAGTGGAGAGTCCATTTTATTCTAGTGTTCCTACGGCTTCTTCCCACTGGGATACCTTTTCCTTCTACCGAGGGTATAAGAATCGGACGTGTTATTTTTAGGAAGAGATAAAACATTTCTCCCAGGTAATAGGACACCATGAGGTGTGCTCTCGCATATTACTTCCTTTACTAATTAAACAGAATGTGAGAGTGAAAGTAAGTTGACATTGTTAAAGTAAATGACCCAGTGCTTTTTTAGTAATGAAGACGCATCTAGGCTGAAGTTTATCGTTTTAATTTTAATCTTGAGCAATTTCAGCAGAGTCCTGCAGCATCTCGTTTCCATTGGACTCCAGTGCAGCCCACTGACTCCACATAAACAAAACTATCTGTAATAAGTTGTATTTTGGAAGTGTTTTATTTATGGGTAAGGTGAATTGATATTGGACATTTATTAAATCTAGTTTATAACAGGCTGTCATAAGCGGGGTTCTTTAGAGGGCAGAGATATCGGGAGACTAAAAGTTGCTTAAATTATATCCCATAAAAATATAGATGAGGCTCAGATGTCTTTGGATTAAATATTCATTACCGAATATTTACATAATGCATGTGAAAGTGCTTTTAAAATAAAACATCTCTTTATATAAATGGAAACTATGGCCAGATTCTCCTGCATTATCCCCTGTAGAGCACTTCAAAGAGTTCTCTGGAGACTTAGACGGGAGGGATCCCTTCCATCACTTCTGCAAAGAAAGGAGACAGACTGCTCTGCACGGTCCAAACTTACCTCACTGAAACTGTGTGGACAATATAACATTGTTCAACCTTTACTTAATCTTTCGTGGAGTACCTATTTTCTGTGGTTTATAAAGATATGATTCTAACAAAAGAAATACGTGTGTGCTTTTTAAGTTTTATCCTTCCAATTATGTACACTTTGGGCTCCAAAGTGACTTAAAACAAAATCAGGTGCCTGAACTTGTATATACGGATTTCTGGTACCAAGAATTAACTAATCAGACGGAACCTTCTTATGCAATGTGACCAATGAGAGGCAGCTCTGTTATGGGATCTATCCATCTGTGTTTCAAGACAGCATGCACACCAGACAGCTGCTGTTGTGCTGGCTGTTGTCCTTTTTTTTAAATTCTCACCCGAGGATATGTTTGTGGAACAGAGAGAGAGAGAAACATCAATGTGAGTGAGAAACATTGATGGGCTGCCTCCCGTATGCACCCTGACTGGGGATCGAGCCCATAACCTGGGTATCTGCCCTGACAAGGAATCGAACCCACAACCCTTTAGTGCACTGACGCCACTCCAACCAACTGAGCAACACCAGCCAAGGCTGTTGTCATTTTTTTATTTGACAATCTAAGGGAAAAGAAGTCAGTGCCCCTGACTCAATAGTCAGGGACTGCATGTTTTAGAAATTGTTCTGGCACACTGGTTGGAAATCGTGTTCCACTGAAAAGTGTTACAGGCCCAACAGAGCCGTCCAATAACCTATGGGAAATAACTTGACTGTAATGAACAAGCATAGAGAGACATGCCTTCATATTCCATTTCTGCTATTTACTAATTTCATGGCCTTGGACAATAATTTTGACTCTGCGCTTTATTGTTTTTCATAAACATATGACAATTTAATGCCTACTTGAAGGGTTATTTGATAATTAAATGAGATAGGACAAGCAACATTCTCAGGGTATGACACCTTTAGAAGGCTGAGAAATAATGAATATTTTTCTACACAAATACATTATTATTCCATATTGACAGTAACTAACTCTCAATTACCTATTTTAATACATGAACATCTCTATGCTGGTAATAATGTGAACATAATTTTCATAAATAGTTTTGTGATCTAATTTGATATTTTATGTTCCTAATATTTCACTATAGAATTTAGACATGGAAGAAGATATTAGGAATTGAGTGGTTTAACATTCAGACATAACAAATACAATTATAAATGGAATTCAGTTAGTTAGTGGTAGAATTGGGAATGATGATCAAAATCCCCCTTTTCTCCTGTTCTGTAAGGTTGCAGTGTTTCAAATAAATGTTCAAACTAGTATTCAAAGTGAAGATCTCAGTTTGAAGTAGCTGTAACAAATGCCTACCTTCACTAACTACCCTGACGATTTCATTCTGTGGGTGTGCACTGAATTGCTTACATTTGTCTAAAGCAGCATATAGGGATATACTATATGCATGCTTTCAGTCTACATTTTGGGGTATTTAGGACAGTTGTGGATTAAACAAACATCATTGGCAGAGACCTAGAATAGCGATGGGATCACTTTACCACATAACAGATTGCACTGTTTACTTCAGGTGTTGCAGGGACAGCAGAGTGAGGTCTGCTTTTGAGGCTGGGCACACATTCATCATCTTGGTTTAATATCTTAGCTTACAACTTCCCCAGAGGCAAAGAAGTAATTAAATGCTTTGTGGTAAAAGTCCTTCAATTGTGGCTCATAAGCAGGTAAAACTAGCATATGATAAGAGTGAGCAGAGCTGCTGATAATGACATAAGTAGTGACAAAGGAAGAGGAGCTAGTAATAATTTCTGCGAGAACTTGAAATTGAGATTTGCTTTGGAAAATTCACATAGATTATATTATAGGGAAAGAGACTCATTTCCTACTCCCCTCTATCTATAATTTTATAATGACACTTATTTCTACCTGGCACTGGAGCTTTGTATGTGCATGTCTTATCTCTTTGATTATACCATAAACAGCTTGGGGACCAAAACTCCTTCTGCCTCACTTCATATAGCTTCCAAGGCACCTAGCCTATTACACCCTGAACAAAGCAGGTATTTACAAAGTTATTTATAGGTTAAATGAATTAATACATTTATATTATGATGATATTAAAATTATATTTCTTATAATGGAAAGGGGAAATAATTACGAAGTAGCTGCAATTCTTCCTGGAGGAAAAGAAAATGTTCTTTTTCATTTTCTTTTACAGTAAAAGTAGTAAATTGTACCAGTTTCTCCAAGGTTCTCAAATAAAAGAAACATAAAGAAATAAGAGAGTTTGTGATAATGGTTTAAAATATACTCACTTTAATATACCTTCTTCTATAATTCTATAATATATTTGAATTATTTCCAATAAGATATTCATATATATATATATACTAAATATTTTAATAAAGTTCCAATACTTTTGTATGTGGCTAAGTTTTACTACAATGGTTTGCCTATGCATAGCAGTCACTGGTGACTACCTAAGCAATATTATTCCTTCATTTTTCTTTTTAAAAGAAAATTCAAATTGTTCAGATTCACCCTGCTCCTATGTTCCCCAAGAGACCCAGAAGAAGCTGACTTAATGCACAACTCTGGGAAAAGGTCCTGATCCGATGGTCTATTCCAGTGGTGGCTGCCATTCTTCTCAGCTGTGATTGGTTAGACTCTCTGATGAGTTGACCAATGCATGATCACCAGTACTCTCCCTGAGAGTTATTGATCCATCAGAGAGATTTTTAAGTAAATCTCTCTTTTTTTGCTCCCCATCGTGCCTTCACTTCCTCCTTCTTTTCTTCCCTCTTTCCCTTCTTTCCTCCCTTCTTCTGCTCTCTCCTCTCTTTCTCCAACCTTCTTCTTCTGCCTCTATCACTTGCCCCTAGCCCCACCTCTGACTCCCCTTTCTCTTGCTGAATATGAAAAAGGAAGCCAGCAGCCCAACAGTTTTGCAGATACCAGCAACCTTTTTGACCCCCACAAAAGAACCAGCCCTGCGTGAGGCTATGTTGAAGGTAACAGAGTTGAGGGACGGACAGATTCTGGGTCTGCAATGTCGTCCTGGAGACACTGCCTTGACAAACCCTGAATCCCACACTCCACGTTGGCTTCCACTTTCTTCAAATGATAAATGTACTTACTGTTTAAGCCAGTTTATTCCAATATTTCTGCAAACTAATTTTGATGCACATCTTAACCTCAACTCTCCACCACATTTTAAAATTTCCCTCCTTGCTTATTTTTCTATACATGCCATTATTATTATTTTTAATCTTCCCCCAAGGATATTTTTCAATTTATCTTCAGATAGGGTGGGAAGGGGGTGGAGGAGGAGAGAGAGAGAGACATTGACATGAGAGAGACACATCGATTAGTTGCTCCCGCATGATTCAACCAGATCCAGGGAGGAACCGCAACTGAGGTACTGTCCTTGACCAGAATCCATCCCGTGACTCTTTGGTCCGCGGGCTGATGCTCTAAATGCTGAACCACACCGGCAAGGCCACCATTATTTTTTTTTTAATATAGAGAAATATGTCTAGCTTTAAGATACTAAATGATTACCATACATACTGACACTAGAAAAGGAAAATAGTCCAAACTTCAATGAAATACTAACAGCTAAAAGGCCGACTTTCTAATGTGCATTTGTGGCAGCCATTTGATTGAGTCAACATAATGGTTTTAAAGGACTTTCAATAATGTTTCCTGCAGCTGTGCAGACTTTTAACTGTTAACTCTTCATTTAAAAAATACATCTAAATATAAATCAAGCCCGATACACTTCCAATTTAGCTTTGTGAATGGAAAGAGAAAGTTGAAAGCTGGAGCAGTCGTGAGTAAGTGTTATAGAAACTGCAGTCGACTGTTGCAATTTAAAACCAATCAAGTGGGCAGGGGCAGGGGAACACAGAACCTGAAAATAACTGGGAAGCTGAGGAATAGTTTTAAAGCAATAGCTACTCTAACTAATAATGATTACGGTTAATTAGTGATCCAATGGTACCACCCACTCAGCAAGACTTTGAAGCACAGCCTTTCAGTTTCCACCAGCAATAATCACCTGAGCCAATCTGTTCTACCTTGTACAAAAGTGCAAGAGTGAGAGACCGACCGAAACAGTTATATAGTTCCACGTGTCCATACTCCAAGCTGTGTGAGTCAGTAAGATTGAGGCTGGAAAAGTAAGACCTTTTAATACTGATGCACACATAAGAGAAATGGCATTAAGTTATCTTCACAAGAGTATTCACTCCAGGATTATGCATCTAGAATATGCAAACACACCACTTTCTATAGTCTTACTCCTGGCCATTCCATCTTGAAAAGGGGGGTGGGGAGAGAGTCATTTTTAGATCTAAAGTAATCCTTTCTCCTTTAGCATTGTGAAACATAGTAGAGTGTCTTAGTAGTTTAGTTTTACCTACTTGTAACCTGGGCACAACATTTAAAGTCTATTTTCTCCTGTGAACATAGAAAACATTACCATGCACTGCTCACCTATAGGAGAATTTGTGAAAAAACAGTTCCATATGTATGAGAAAGTCCTTTCTAAACAAGAAAGTACTGTGTAGCTGTAACAGGTGGTCAATCGTATTACCAAATTATCAGTTTCAAGCTAGAAAGACATTAGTAGATATGTTACATCTTTTGAAATTATTATATGTTATGGAAATGATCACTGGTTTCAAGGGTATCAAAATTAGAAAAATAAAAAACCCAAAACCTGAAAGTGATATTAGATAAGTAAGAATAATGAAATGGTAAATTAGCACTGATGGAGAGATGCATAGTAATAGAGATAAAGAGATAGAGATAGATAAAGATATATCATATATTTATTCTCAGTAATGTTCACTTTTTTTTTTTTTTTTGAGATGCCTTGATAGAAGATATGAAAGGCCGGCTTGTTCTCTGGGCTCAATTCCTGAATCTCAGCTCTGGAGTCTGCCACTTTCCCCTTCATGCAGAGGTAGGTAAGAGTGAAATAGATGCTTTGGAAACATTTGAGCCAGTGGTTACAATGGAACCTAGGCTGATTCTAGCAGCAGCACCAGATAAAGCCACAATGGAGAGCAATGAGAGTGAAATACAGCTGTAAGGATGGCTTTGTTGATCCTGAGCTTGTTTCTTTGTTTTTGTTTTGTTTTATTTTTCTGTTAAAGAACAAGACTTTAAAAAGACAAGGAAGAATGTATTTATTTCTCTTTTTCTTTTACAAAGGTAATGCATGTTTATTTTCTTGGAATGGATAGTTGAACGCTATAGTAAAAAAACAAAGGGAAATTCAAGCAAAAATCCCACATACAGAGAACCACTGTTAAGAGGGTTGTAAGGAGTTGATATATAAATGGAGGACACAAAACCATCCTCTGACAGACTGTAGTTTCCAAAACTGGAAGAGCACTACTTCTGGTCCCACAGGCTCCTTTTGCACCTTGCCACTTCCCATCAAGGGAGGGAATCTTTTTCCCTCTCCTTAACCCGGGTGGACTTGTGACGGCCTCAACCAATAACAAATGGAATGAACGTTGTGTGCCTTCTGAGGCTGCCTCTCAGGATGTTCTTTCTTCACTGAGCCATCATGTGGAGAAGAAGCTCAGACAGACCCTAAGGAGAAGCCTCCTGGAGAGGCCCGCACGGAGAACTGAGGTCTAAATTCAGTATGAGCCACCAGGAGTGAGGTGTAACTAAATGACTCCTCAGGTGATTATATCCCCCCCCCCCCCCCAGCAAAACTTCAAATCAGACAGCAGAGGCCTAAGTACCATGGAGGAGAGACAAGAGATCCCTGCTTACCCTAACTTTGTCTGAAACAAAGAACGTCAATAAATTAATTTTGAAAATCCATTGTGATTGTTACACAGCATTAGATAACTGAAACAGATATATACAATACCAGACAAATTTTAACATCTTATTGCATGCATTCTTTTGAAACGTTTAAAAAATTTGACTACATAATGCAAGTAAGTATGAAATATTTTAGGTCAAGAGCTTTGGGCCACAATATAATGATTTTGACATTGCAGAGGACAATTGTAAGATTTTTTTCTACTTCAAATAATTTTAGCAATCAATGGGAAGAGATGCATTCACTCATTAAAATGTATGCTTAGCTCTTTTTCTAGAGGTGGATCAAACTATGTTCCATTCTTCTGCTTCTTAAAGTAATAAGTACTAAGTACTATCAAACTATAATAGAGTATAAATGAAAAGAAATAGAAAATATTACTAGATGCTAGGAAGAAGAGAAATGAAACAAAAAGAGCATGATACAATATACAGGTGATACATTATAGACTTGTACACGTCAAACCTATAGAATCTTATTAACCAATGTCACCCCAGTAAATTCAATAAAAATTTAAATAACAGAAAAGAAGAGCCCTGGCCAAGTGGCTCAATTATTGGAACATCCTCCTGTACACCAAAAGGTTTCAGGTTTGATTCCTGGTCAGGGCACATACCTAGGTTGCAGATTTGATCCCTGGTGGGAGCACATATGAAAGGCAACTGATCAATGTTTCTCTCTCTCTTGTTCTCCCTTCTTCTCTCTCTCAGATCAATAAAAGCATATTTTTCTGTAAAGATAAAAACAAAAGAAGGGCATAGTCATAGAGGAGTGGAAGAATCATTTAGTATATTAAAAGATGATTATGCTAGAGGAGGACACATAAAGATTTAATACACAAAACCAGTGTTTTTATTGTCTTTTGAAATTTGGAGGTATCACGTTAGGGTCCATAACTTTGCAATGGCCAAAAGTTCAACTAGTTGACTCTTTAGCAGGTAGCCACCTCAACCTACCAGTGAGAAAGTTATTTTTATGGCTGGGTACAATCACCCCACAGAGCTTGAAACCCCTAGGTTGATTGAATTAATCAAAAAGCCAGATATGGCCTGTAGATGGAGGGCCACTCTCTCTGATGTAACAGAAAGAATCATCCTAGGTTAATAATAAGTAAGAAAAATGTTATGGGTAATGTTATTTTTAATCATGTAATTATAATATACCTATTAACACAACAAACAACATTTGTTAAAAATAAACAAATGTCAGATTAATTTATTTCAATTCTAGTATAACTCCAATAATAGGACTCACACTAGTGCTCCAACCTCTCAGTATCAGGGTCTGGTCTGTCACTATCAGTGAGACTTGGCATGCAGATCACAACCCTTTCTTAATACCTAACATTAGAATACAATCTTAATTCCTTAGTATCATATCCAAAACATTTGTCATCTGTTCCAAACTCACTCTCCAGTCTTACATTCTAATTCTTTCAAACTCCCTCACACATAGTAAAATTCAGCCATAACAACATGTTTAGAGGTCATCAAATAATTATTGACTCACAGTCTTCTAATTTAGAATCCACTTATCTATTTTGTCTTGGTAAAATCTCAATACACAACCTTCAGTGGAGTTTAAATGCCACTCCACCTCTAACTACTTCCTCAGTCAGAATTGATTTGTCTTTTTATTTCATAGAACTTTTATTAATTTTTTAAACCCTATTTTAAAATTTAACTCACGTCACCCTATTTTTGTCTGTCTTTCTTGTGCATTATAATTTACTTAAGGAAACGATTATAATTTATTCATTGTTCATCCTTATGGTGCCAGGTACAAACTTTATATATTTTATCAAAGCAAATTAAATTGATTTAAAAATAATTGATCTTAGCTGCCATTTGGACCTTCTCAATATCTCACCTACAAGATAAGCTGCTTTACTCTGGCCCTGCCTAGTGCTGTGTTCTTTGACTGATACAAGAAACTAATTATAGTATTAGTTGACTCAAAATTGTACCAAATATAGATTTATAATTAAAATGTAAAAAATTAGTAGAGATAGTCACAATTTCTAGATTAGGAGTTTAAGTTTGCTTAACTGGACTTGTGACTTTCACATTCACAACACATCACACACGTACATATCACACATACACACACACACACAAGCAAAATTAACTATATGTATAAAAAAAAATTTCCACAAGGTACTCTGAGAACGAAGTAGACGTTGCTCTGATTTTTTCTGTCAGCGCTTAAATTTGTTTTGGTTTAGATTTCAGAGACTTTATTTAAAGCCTTTACAGAATCATTAAGCTCCAACAATCGCCAGTGTTGAGCTTTGTTAGCAAGTTTGTGCTGACTCAGCTCTTTACTTTCCTCTAAGTGGTATGTCCCTTACATGTTCTAAGCGCCAATAAAAATCAAGACATTTTCCAAAGACTTGATTTCTTCATATATAAATTGGGAGCTAGAATAATTCCTACCAATCTACTTACTTTAAAGAGCTGCTATGGGGATAAAGAGAGAAAGCAACAGACACACGCTTCCAAAAATATGCTCATATAACATTGTGCTCAGTAGTATTACTCTGAGGCAATTCAAATTTTGATTCTTAAAAAGAATTTTGATCTAACTGAAGACATGATTAATCCATGGAAATTTCAGAGATTATTACACCTGGCCATGGGGATGAGGCCAGTGTACCAAACAAAACATTCTTAATCACTTGGGTAAAAAGATCTTTGGAAAACAATTAGAAATGTTGCCAAATCGCTTGCTACTAGACTAATATTTTGTGGATCATAAATTCTCTTAGAAGGCTTCAGGCGAACTTAATTAGGTTTTTTTTTAAAAGCTTCTCTACCAAGATTAATTGATGCTTTAATTAGGTGGACACAAAATACAAAGCTCAGTTTTATTAGATTTATTAAATTAAAGCCTAAAATATTTCTCCCCATTTACATCTTAAAGGAAAGCTTTATGCAGAGGGTTTACTATCTCTAAGGAGATGGCCCAATCTTTACCAGAGTGTGAAGTTCTTCTTACCCCCTTCTGCATATCTGTTTTCCTTTTAAGACATTATCTCCAACGGTACTGAAGATGTCCATTTGCTCTTGCAAATCATTGGAACTTGTTTATTCAATCAGGCTATATATTGTCCCAGTCGATCAATGGGACAATATATATAGCCTGGACAAGAGTGGAGGGATCAGAGTGATGTGGAAGGAAAATTATGTGAGACATATTTGGGAAATAAAAATCAATACAAATTGGTATTGGACTTGATAAAGCAGAGAGAGATGTCAAGGGCAACTTTAAGAAGTCTAGCTTACGTCGGCCAGTGTGGCTCAGTGGTTGAGCATCGACCCATGCACCAAGAGGTCTCCGGTTTGATTCCCGGTCAGGACACATGCCTAAGTTGTGGGTCTGATCCCCAGTGGGGGACATGCAGGAGGTGGCCAATCGATGTTCTCTCTCATCGATATTTTTGTCTCTTCCTCCCTCTCACTTCCTCTCTCTCTAAAAAAAAAAAAAAAAAAATCAATAAAGGAAAAAAAAAAAAGAAAATTCTATTAAAAAAAAAAAAAGATATCTAGCTTACACAACAGGAAGAGTGATGATGGTCATTTGCTGATTTGGAGAACCGGAGGCTTACCAAGTTGGGAGTAGGCCAGCATCAAGAGAGATATGGGTTTATTTTAGAATATTTTCTCTATATCTAGCCTAAAAGATCTAAATTCCAGTTTAGAAAATCATTCATATATATTCAAATTAAAGTGTCCGCTGTTTTTTTTCTAATATGATCTCTTTTGAAAGTAAGATCATGTTATTTAAGATCCACAGGGTGATCTTAATATAATATAATAGACTATGAGTGAATTTACAAATTGTTACTCTGTGGAGTAAGAATGTGCAGGCTTATGATAAACAAGAAAAAGACAACAGAGTGGAGAGAAGATAGCCAAAGGGAACACATGTACCAACTTTTTACTACTGACCAAGACGAACTCCAGTGAAGCTGTTAGGACTGGGTAACTTTCACATTCATTAAAGTGGACTCGTCAGGATGTAAACTTTTTACACAAACTTAACAGCTTTTCAAGGTATGTGATTGAAAAAAAAACAAAAAAACACTTTATTTTAGATTTCCTCTCTGGTCTACATACCATAAATTCTCTTGTTCACTATGTTCAAACAATCAAATGGAGCTAGTCATTAGCAAATTAACGGAGCCTTCTAAAGTGTGTACCATGATTTTCAATGAGGACCAATTATGTTCTCACATCTGCCACTCACTTCATTAGCTGTGGAAAGTCAAGACCCACTTGCGCATGCTGTAAATATATGAGAGCAGAGGTTCAGGGGTGAACTGTTCATTTTAGCTAACTGCTGTTGTCAATATCCATTGACACCCATCACCTGATTCCTTTTATTCTTGATAGGAGCTTGTTTGTTTTTCCAGGTATCCCGACAAAGTTCTTTCCTACTTAGAGGGCTTTCGTTCCTAAATTCGGACGTGAAGGAGTTTGTTTATTTGACGGCGGCAGGAGAGCTTAGTTACCTTAATCCTGATGTGAAACACATGTGCACAAGTTCTGTACGAGAACATAACACGAATAAATGATCATGAGATGAGTAGGTCCCGTATATGAATTATCCTAAGACAGACCTAATTAAAATGATAGTTAAGAGTACATAAAAGTAAAAATGTTAGCCATGTTCAATATCGTAGATTAAATTGAAAGATAGAAACTGGCATTTAAAAACACAGATACATGTTTACATTATTACACCTAAACATTTCTTTTTACTTTCCCACACAACACTAGGAATTAGGAATACTTTCCGTCGTCTTTAAAATGATATATTAAAATGTTAAAATGTTCTTTTTTTTCTTTTTTTTTAACTTCTTAAGCTTCATGTCGTTTACTGGTGATTCTGAACTCTCGATGTTCCCATACCATGCACACATGGTCTTCTGTGAATCTCCTATTGGTATCTGTTACGTACTGATTTTTGTGAGTTCTTTATATGTTAAAAAACAACGCTTTAACTGTCAGTATACATTAAGCTCATCCCCGCCCCCCTCAATTTGTTATTTTCCTGTGGACTTTTCTCATGAGATTTTTATCAGATATAAGTTTTTTGTTTTTTTTTGTTTTTTTTTTGTTTGTTTGTTTTATTAATGAGGACAAATTTACCAAACTTCCTTGTTAAGAAGAGTTAAGCTCTGAACTCTAGGTATCACTAAGAACACTTAGAAATACTTCAACTCAAGCCATGCGAGTCTATTGATTTGTGAAGCTCTACATTCTATCTTAGTATCCCCACCTTATCCTTTATATGATAGCTGAAACTGTTTCTTCCGTCCTGTCTGGGGAAGGTGTTTACCAGCTATGGTATCTTTCATTCAATGAAGTGAAATGTTTACTTTCATCTATTATATTTAGTCCCCTCTGATAGCCTCAGCCATCACCCTACCCAGGCGATTTCCTGGTTTTCCCCTGCCTAGTCAATTTATATTTTAAACAGGCTAATAGGCACAATTTAGGTCACAGTGCTGTTGGAGAAATCGGGTGTCCCCTTCCCCACTGGACACTGGGGGTGGAGTTATAATATCGTAAGTAAAAGAATTTTCTGAGACTCACACAGGAGGACGAATGATTTTTATTTGCATGGCATTATATCTCTGTGTTTCTATAGTCTCATTTCCCTGAGTCCAGTCATAGAAGAAGGGTAGCCGGGGTTTGAGTAAAGCTAAAAGCAAAGCCAGTGTCCAGAGTTTTCATTCCACATTGCAGCCAGTCGTCTGTTATCCATTGTGTGCGGGGGTCCACATGGTTGTGGGCCATGTGGGCAGATACAGTGCAGCACACCCTGAGCAAAAGAATCCCAAGACTATAAAAGGAACCAAGAGCAGTAACAGCACAAGGGCACAAGAGAGCATGAGTTCCTTTTCTCTGGGAATTAAGTATCCCAAATTTTTGTGTGCTTGTAGTGGCCACACCCATTCTGGCCAACCATCTCTGTCCCCAGGTGTGACTGACAGGCAAGTACCTTTCTTATGTCACCCCAACTTTACTGGGCATGAGTCCATTCTCTTCCCTGTCTAGTCCCTTCCCCCAGGGATCTGTGGGGGACTAGACCAGTGGCTCCCTGGGGAGTGTAAAGCTTTAGTTTTCTGGTGAAGCTGCCCAAATATATGCCTATAATATTTGGCCTTCCCTTTGCTCCTTTCCTGTTTTTAATAACTAGCTTAATTACAATGGTGTCAATAGCTTAAACATACTGCAGTTAGTTTGCCCATGTCCTTGGCATTCTTTATTTACAAAGAATTAGAACATAGCATATTTTATATGCAATGTTCTAGTCTTTCTTGTTCTGTCATTCTTATGACTCTTAATGTCTCTTATACTGGAAGCATGCTTTTTATTTTTTTGTAATTTTCAGATTTCCCTTCACGTTACCAAGAATCAAATATCATGTCCACTTTGGGTTTCAAATAATACTGAAATGGGTCATAGTCAGATCAAATTATATAAGTAAAACACATAGCACACTGTCAACGTAAGAAAAATTCAAACCTGTGAAGAATTTTTGTGAGTTTATTTGAGTCAAAACTGTCAACAAATGCTGGGAAGCAAAACCTCATAGGATTGAGATAATGTTCCGGAAAATGGCAGTTTCGCACCTTATTTTATACATTACAATCAAAAGAGACTAAGTGGGTTACATGAAATTTATTGGTGATAGATTAGGGAGGCGGGAGAAAGCAAAGTGGGGAAACCTCTGGGGCTGGATGAAAAGTAAAATGATAGACACAAACATCTTTTACATAGGTGGGTACAGGATAGTTAACAGTCAACAATTAACTCAATAAAAATGAGGGGGTTTGTGGTTTCTGCAGAGTGGAGCCTGTGCTTTGAGGGATCTGGAGAAGGGAAAATTACTTTGACATTTCAAAGATGCTTTATCATAGATGCAAAAAGACAATAGACAGGCTAAGGTAAAGATTGACCTTTGTTCTGGGAAGATGCCAGCCTAGGACATGACTACCTGACATAAACTACTTTTAGTTAAAAAGTTTTCATTTCAGACCATCCTTTGTGGTTACTTTAGGTCTTTGAGCTTGCAAGGTCACCACCCAGACCTTACTGAGCTTGTCGGGTTAGTGAAAGGTGAAAGTCAATGGGTTCGAGGTGCACGGGCATGCTAAATAGCAATCTCAGATGGTGAATAAAGAAAAATTGGGTTTATTTAAAGAAAAGGGGTGAGGGGATGGGGAACTCTAAAGGGAAGGGCTACACATCACCAAGCCATGGGGTACTGGGTCGATGATGCAGCCCCAAGGAGCTAGAGTTTTGTCCTTATATGCATCCATTGGCGGGAAGCTTTTGTCAGTCAATGGGTTTTGGGGTCTTGATTGGTGGGTTTGGGCAGGGGGTTGGATCTATAGGAATACTGATGTGCTATTGGATTTTCTTTAGTTCCTGGTGTCCAGTTGTATTTCTTGTCGGGCCAGTTCTCCTGTGTGGGGACGTTTGGTCTTTGTTCTGTAGGGCAGGGAGGCTTGCAAATGGCTTTTAGGAATTATATTGCCCATGTGAGTCCTAACAGTTAGCATGTGGCCCCTTTTCGTCCACAACACAAAAAACGACAGGGACAGTATTCATATGTGCATTCATTCTGACTGAATCTTGGAATTAGATTTCTGTAGAGAGAATGCACAAAGAAAAGCAAAGTCCAGACTTCATACAAAGGAGACGCTTAACTCAAAAGAAACAGACATTTTACAAAGTAGGATTTGAAATACTATATGGGTCCAAATATATGATTGTAAATAGTTTCCTCTTTCTTAACCCTAATTTTTACTTCTCATTCATGTCTTTCTTCATTAGTGCCAATTTCATATTTTAGGTAATTCATCTTTAATCCTTTTGTTCTTGGGTCAGTTTTATGGTATCTTCCAATACTCTTTCGAGATCTCTTCTCTAGCCTTTATTAACTAAATGAGAATGTTTCATGTAACACAATTTTTCTTCATTCCATTATCCATTATTCCACTTTTCTAAGAATGCTGGAAATCATTTTTGAGAGATGAAATTCATAACAAAAACAAATGCATAGTTGTCTCAGGGGCTAAGGTGTAGGGGGTGAGAGTTTTTCAATGCCGAAAAGTGATCTCTAGAGAACCAAGACAAGAAGAACTATCAGCAATAGTAACCGCAAAGCTTGTAGTTTTACTCTAATTTAGCGGTCACCAGTTAGAAACATCTGAAGAGGTTTGTAACATGCTCATTCCTCTGGGCCCATCCAGATCACTTGCATGAAGGTGGGTTCTGTGCATCTATAGTTTACAAAATTACCCAGATAATTTTAATTAGCAATCAGGGTTGAGAACCACTGACTAACCATTGATTATATAACTAACTAAGAAGTTTAGAGTAAATCAGTGAAATAAATACACTTTGAAAGTTTTAGTGTTCACTATACATTTAATTTCTGATTCTAAATTACAGATATTTACTTATAGGTAATTTCTTTACAGAAGTCCTCAAGAAATTAAAGAAAAATCTCAAACAGAGGAAAATGTACCAAATAATGCAACTAAGTACCTTTCACCAAAGTTGAATATTATCTGCTTAAAGTTAAAGCTCAAAATAATTGTAATCCATTATATTATAATAATGGAAAATGAACATCATGTTTTTATTAATGTTGCTTTCAAAATTTCTCACTCTAAATACAATTTGTATTATATTCATCTGTCCCCTAATTCTTTTCAAAATAATTTTCAATAATTCTCAGCAATATTTTATGTTTTCTAAAGAAAAAGGAAAATAATACAGGCAAAGAATTTATAAAATAACCATTTTTAATATTGTAAAGAAGTTACTTTGCAGTTTGAGTACAGATATTAAATATTTATACACATAAATTATAATATGTACACACCACCACAAAACTGCAGACTTAAATGTTTGTATATCTATATCTATATTTAATCCTTTTCCAGATTTCATCAACGAAATCTCTTTTTTTATGTGAGGATCCTCTCATAAATTTCCCAAACTGGTGAACATATTAATTTTCATATTATATCCAGAGAGTATTGATAATTCCAAAAATGCCACTACATAAATTTATAAGATTCTAGAGAAAAATAACACTGACTTTTTTAGCTTTCCTCTAAATCCAAGTAGAGCCCCTCTTTTTCTAACACCTTTGCTCACTTAATCCTTTGACACATTTGGGGAAAATATATTATGATTGTGCTGAAAAACCTCATCACCCTGAGCAGAAGCACAGAGAGGAAGCTCCAATGTATCCACCCCGCCCCCCAAATGAAATGTTCTAGCTCTGAAGGCATCTGTACCTCAAGGATTCTTACTGACACACCTGCATATCATCCTGCCCCTACTTCACTTTCCCTGTACATTCTGGCCTCCAGAGCCATGCTTTTCAGACCCAGAGACGATTAAAATATACTTTCATGAATTTGTGAGTATATTCTATATTACATGTTTTGAAAGGAAATGGGGAAAATAACTTATTGAACTTGTATGAATGGACTGGACTTGAAATAATTCAAACAGGGACTTTCTACAATACTGTATTTAGACTTATTTCTGGATGACATATTGTGTGCCCCACGGTTTTTCAGTTAACCTTCCGGTATTAAATACTCATTTAGTCATGAGAAAGCCTAGTCTGAACTAATTTCAAATTTTCACTTTCTTATTCAATGTAAAGCATTTCTTTCCCCCCCAAAGAGCCCAATACAGTATTTTGCAGATTAGCCGTGCAAAAGGGAATCTCAACTGGCCTGTCTCAATCTGAGCTTTGCCTCCTGCCTTCCTTCATAGGCAGCTTCTGGATTCTCTATGGTTAGGGCAAGGGAAAGGGGCATTTAGATATTTTTTTGACCAGTACTAGTCTCTGGTTTATTAAATGATCACCTGCTCAGCACCTCCATCCCACTTAATATGACAATTTTGTGGGCTCTTTGAAGACTTTCTTCTCCCCCAACCCTGAGGAGCATTTCCTACATCTTTCCTTGGGGCAAAAATGGACATCCAGTACCTGCCCTGCAATGACCAATACTCCACCCAGCCTAGGTGCCTGGCTGTCTCACCTGGCAAGACCCTGAGATGATCCTGTTAAGACGATTTGGATTAGTCTGGGTTCTCCAGAAGAACCAATAGCGCATATATATATATATATATATATATATATATATATATATGAGATTACTGTATTATAAGGAATTGTCTCATGTGGATTATGGAGGCTGAGAAGTCCCACAATCACATGTCTGCAGGCTGGAGACCCAGGAAACTGGTGGTGTAAATTTCAGTCCAAGTCAGAAAGCCCAAGAACCAGTAGCACAAAAAGTGTATGTCCCAGTCAAAGGGCAAAACAATGTCTCAGATAAACCACTCTGGCAGGGAGAGAGAAATCAAACTTCTACCTTTTTGCCCTAATCGGGTCTTCATGGGTATGGAAAATGCTTATCCATGTTAGGGAGGACTGCTTTCCTCAGTCCACCAGTTCAAAGGCTAAGCTCTTCTGGAAACGCCCTCACAGACAAACTCAGAGATAAAGTTTGACCAGATCTCTGGGCGTCTCAGCCAAGTCAACAGAGCAACCTCCTGAGCCATTCCACAGGAAGACACCAGACCTGGAAACCTGGATAGCGACTATTCAGCTCTTTCTCTTCAGTCTGTTGTGATAGGTTGCTCAAGCCTACCTTTGCCATTTAGATTTTGTATGTAGAGTCCTCCACCTATCTCTGTGCCCTCTTCACAAAACTCTGGAGGACACTATTCACATTCTACCAACACATTTTACCTTGCTCTATTATAGTCTACCCAAGCACTGACCCTGCGTAGCCCTGTACTTTCACTTGCAGTAGGATAGCAAATCAATTGTATACAAAACTCTCTTCAAAGAATGGTAAATCACTTGATTATTTTGTTCAAGTCCTTCATAGGCAAGTCAGGCAACTTTATGTACAATATGTGACTACTTCCTGCCTAATTATTTCTTTAGTTTTTTTTGTTTGTTTGTTTTTGTTTTAACACTGCATTCTCTACAAGACTCTGAAATGTAGAAACTGTCTCTTTGAGATGATCTCTAAGATAAAAATGAGTACTTAAAATAAATTTTACTTTACAATAACATTAATTATGTAGTGATGTTGCATTTTATATCACAAAAAATTGAAACCGGGCTTATTGAAAGCCAGAGAGCTTAAATCACTAAACAGATATCAATATAAATATGACATCTTATGAACACACAAACATATTTACAGAGAGATACATTTATAACCCAATGTAAACAGAGCTCTCATCTGTGAACAATATATACTAACACATGGAGAAAAAGTCTATTTGTTATTTTCCATAAGTAACAAATTCACTGTAGTCGTGTTTGTTTTGGAGGGGTTGGTGGTTACAGAGTTGGTGGTATTTCACACACATGTAAAATATCCTCAGTATCTTTTCTTCTGTCCAGCCTTCCATTTCTCCTGTGACTTCTAACAGCTCCAAATCCAGTCCTCATCACCCAGTGGCAATTCTATGAAAAGGTTTTGGTTTCTGTTTCCTGTTTCCAGGATTGCATAAGAACTTGAAATTTTACTACAGAGGTTTCATTAGGGTCCCAGCAGCCAAACGGAAGGTTGTCACTTACAGAGTTAGTTCTTCTTGGAAAAGAGTGTAAAGAGCATGATAACATAATTTTATAATAGATTTAAATCTTATTACATTTTTATAAGAGCTTATTTTTCTAATTTAGTAACTAAATTCTTTGTTTAGAGAAGCCACCAATTCTTCAAACCATTTTAAAATTCTTATTCTAATTGCTTCCTCAAGACAAATTCTTCATTCAAATAAATTTTAACTCTTGCCTCAAAATTAAAAGCTATAGCAAAACAAGAAGTTCAGTAGGAGAGAGACCTTAACTTGAATAGACTAACCTGAGAATATGTTCTCTAAGTGTGAAATAAGTTTTCTTGACATAGAAATGAAATATTACAAGGATAATTCTGATAGTATTCTATAACTGAAAGTAATAAACCATATCAGCAAAGTCTAAGACTTGTTTGGGGGAAGGGAGAGGGAAGATACTGGAAAAGTGCAATTGTTCTAAGATCTCATCTCACTGCGGGCAAGGGAGAGCAGAGAGGAGTGGTGTGAAATTAGCGTCTTGGTGAGGAAAATTGGTTTTGCATGGTAGTTACTTTGGAAGTCTGGTTATATGATCTTGATTTAAAAAAAAATACAGCTCATGTAGGACCTTAATGGATTGTTCATCTGTTTCTGTACTAGAGACTGTACATTGATCAGTGACTGCCAAACATCCCTTAGGGTTAAATTATTTTGCTTTTGTTCTTAACCTTGATACCTATTCCATTAACAGCATTCTTATTTCTTCTATTTCTTGTTACTGGCCTTTATTGTCCCAGGTTCTCAATAGCAACATTATAATGAGAGAGCCTTGTTCAGGGACTGGGTTTTCTACTTGTATTCAATGGACCATCCTCATAGAGTCTCTGAAGTTCGTGGTTACCCTTTTCACAGATATTTGTCCCAATGTCTTGGTAAAGGGGCTCTACCATAGGCATTCTCAAGCTCCTGGAAAGGAGATGAGTAAACAGATTATACAAAAGTAATCCACTAAAACATTTCTATTTCTAAGGGTTTAGAGGTTTTCTTTACATTATAACACAAAATTCTTGGCATCTCAACTTCATTTCATTTAAAACACTGTTGATAAATTATGCCAGCTATCAAGGTCAACAGAAATTAGAACCATTCCTAGCTGTTCAAGATCATTCACTGAATCAAGAGACTCTGATAAGTGTACACATAATGAAAAATTTAGAGTAATCTACAATTGTATTGTTCTCTTCCTGGTCCTGCATTTATTGTATTAAATGCTATGTATATTTCCAAGGTCAAGACAGACGCAATTAAAGATATGCTTACAATTCTATTTGCCATATAAGTCTTGTTCCGAGTTTGATAGTGTAATTGGCCCCCAGGACCTAAGGGGAATGAGAACTAAAAAAAATGGTGTATGAGAATTGACTTGCAAGATAATTGCCTTAGGGAAAGTCATTTAAAGGGATTTGAAGAAGTCAAAGCAGCCTTGAGAGAACAGGAGGGAAGGCCCAAGGGATTTGGGGACTCTGAGTCATCTACATTCTCTCACTTAGCCATATCCCAATCTTATGCTCCACATCCCCATAAAAGAAACTCCTTAATTTTTATATGGAGACCTCATAAATCTAACCCCTGCAAATCAGCAACCCAGAGGTTTCTACCATGAATGTGATTTTCAGCTATATTATCCCTACAATCAAACGATGTAAATGTATTATTTTAAGGAAGTCTGGCCTTGTTGTAACCAAGAATCTGAACTTAACTTTTGTGGGTTTTTTTTAATGCCCAAGCACTATTTGAAGCATCAGGTCCTCTCAGTGCTGTGTGTATATGTTTCTCATATTCTTCACAATGATCTGTACAATGGTGCTCAGTTAGTTGTTTTTTTTTTTTTTTTAATCCATTGCACTTTTTAAGATCAGTCTTCCTATAAGAAGCCATTACTCATATTAACCGCTTCCAAAACTCATACTTACGAAGATGCTTCTCATTGGTAGACTCCAAGTTACCCATGTGGTTTCTAGATGCAAGGGAAGATGAGCAAGAAACTCTTTAAATATCATCAAGCTAAAATCATATTAATTAAATATAAAGAGATGGGCAGATATAGGCATCTTGTCATTATACCTTAGTGAAATTTTAATGGAGTCATAATGAAACTATTAGAATTTCCTTTGATATGTTAGGTTCCAGTTTGGTTTCAGTGAAAATTAAATGTAATAAGATAAGGAAATGAAAGATTTATTATAAACATTGGGAAAGAAGAGATGCAGTGTTTCAGTGTTAGTTTTTGAAATTGTGTGTGTCATGATCATATGTTACCTAGAAAACACAATAGGCACTGGTACACATGCTGCAGTGAAAGATAAGAGTGTTCGAAGCAACAGGAATAAAGAGAAATTCATAACATCTTGATTGCAGAAATATGGATGGTAAGGCTTATTTTTGTGAGGTCTCAGATGGAAATGAGGAACTTGATATCAGACAATGGAGAAAAAGGTGATCTTTGCTCCAATGTGTCCAAGTAGTTGGCTGAATTGCATTCCTGTTCTCATGTATTGTGGAAAGTAGAAATTGCGAGCGATGAAACTGGGTCTTTAAATGTGGAGAATTCGTCCTGGCCAGTTTGGCTCAGCGGTTAGAGCATCGGCCTGTGGTCCAGAGAGACTTGGGTTCGGTTCCCGCTAAGGGCACGTACCTCGGTTGCAGTTTGTCCCCAGCCCCTGGTTGGGTCGTGAGGGAGGCAGCCACTCAATGTGTCCCTTTCACATCGATGTTTCTCTCTCTCTCTCTCTTCCTCTCTCTCCCTCCCACTCTATCTGAACAAAAAATGGAAAAATATCTTCCAGTGAGGATAAAAATAAATAAATAAATGTGGAGAATTCTAAGTAAATGTTGCATGAGTGGCTTGGTTTCTCTGGACTGCTTATGTTAAATTATGAGAACAGAGGAATGGATTGAAAAAGGAATTGCTAAGTAAAAAGGAAGTGGAACTTAGAAATTTGGGAAATTCTAAGCCTATCCATATTGCACAGTATGGTAAAATATTTTTGGAAGAGAAAATTAAGGATGTGGCTGAACAAGCATTTGATAAAGAAATTCATGAGTATGTGAACCATGGACCTAATCAGCAGAAACACCGTGAGTTTTAATTGAAAGGGATAGAGACTAGACAAAAGGAAGGAAGGCTGTTAGATCTGTTAGAATTTACCATACTGCCACTTGGCAGTGAAAAGTGTGCCATTCTTTAAGACCGAGGAAGAATGATCTGAAAAGGTCATTCAGAGATCATTGGAACTGCCACCTTGGTTTCAAATGGGACACATCACCTTGGAGTCAGCAGACGAAGCAGCAGCAGCAGCAGCTTCCAAACCTGAAGGTTGGGGTTGCCCAGGAGTCTTGGCGATCTGAAGCAGCCCAACAGAGCCTGGGGGAGCCACAATTCCCCTCCACTCCTTACTACTGTTCTACACTTCTCCATACCCACCTCCAGCCCTGTGCAGCAGAACTGAGAGTGGATATGTTGATAAAGGAATACTGTCTTTGATTCTTAAAAGAAATATGAATGAATTACTGTAGCCTTTATGGAAAGCAATTTGGAAACACTTATTAGAATTACAAATGAATTTAGCTTTTGACACAGAAATCCCATTGATGCAAATCTATTCCATAGAAATGCATTTGTTTCACAACAGTGAGGTCCTTACCAGTATTATCTATTGCTATGGGTGTTGTTCACACCATATGAGTTGCTAAGTACTTTGATATCACTGAAAATAAAAACACTAAAGCCTAAGGCTATCTGTACAAAGCTGTTTATTGCAGCATGATTGATAATGAAAAAAAGAAAACAAATCATGTGAACCCCCATCTGCAGGAGAACAGTTAAATGATTTGGGGTATATATAAAACATACTATATTGACATTAAAAGAAGTGTGTTATAGATTTGGATGCAGGAAAATTTACCTATGGATTTTTATTTATTTTTTGTCTGAGTAAAGTAACATCCTGAAACATATGGATATTATGATAATAGTTTCTATTTTTATTTAAAAAAATTTTTTCTTTATTGATTTTTAGAGAGAGAGGAAGGGAGAGATAGGGAGAAATGGAAACATCAATGAGAGTGAACATCGATTGGCCACCTCCTGCATGCCCCTGACTGGGGATTTGGCATTTAACCTAGGCATGTGCCCTGACTGGGAATCAAACTGGTGACCTCTTGGTGCATGGGTTGATGCTCAACCAGTGAGTCACACCAGCCGGGCGATATGATAATAGCTTTAAAAGAAAATACACACTAAATAAAACATTAAATTTATGTATAGTTATGTTTAGTTATATATGTGTGCATGTGAATATCTACATGTATGTGAAAGAGAGACAGACTGAGATACATAGGGAGAGAGACTATTTTATGACCATGGATAAAGAATTCAGATGAATATATGGAGTGAATGGCAGCATAGGTTATGAAGGTAGCAAGCTGAAGAGAAAAAATATTATTTGTTTGGTGTTGAATTGTATGAGTTTTTTATATATTTTGGATATTAACCCCTTGTTGGAGCTTTTGTTTGCAAATATCATCTCCTATTCAGTTGGTTGCCTTTTTGTCTTGTTGTTGGTTTCTTTTGCTGTGCAGAAGCTTTTCAGTCTAATATAGTTCCATTCATGTATTTTTTATCTTTACTTCCCTTGACTTTGAGGTCAAATTCATAAAACGTTCTCTATGACCAAGGTCCACAAGTTTAGTACCTATGTTTTTTCCTATGTAATTTATTCTTTCAGCTCTTGTATTAGGTCTTTGATGCATTTTGAATTAATTATTGTGCATGGGGACAAACTGTAATCTAGTTTCATTCCTTTGCATGTGGTTTTCAATTTTCCCAACACCATTTATTGAAGAGGTTTTCTTTTCTCCATTGGGTATTTTGGCTCCTTTGTCAAAAAGTATTTGCCCATATACATGTGGTTTTATTTCTGGGCTTTCAATTCTATTCCATTCGTCTGTGTATCTGTTTTTGTTTGTTTGTCTTTTGCCAGTACCATGCTGTTTGGATTATTGTAGCTCTGTAGTATAGTTCAAAGTCAGGTCATGTGGTGCTTCCAGCTTCATTCTTTTTTCTCAGAATTACTTTGGCTATTCAGGCTCCATACAAATCTGATGAGTTTTTGCTCTATTTATTTTAAAAAATGATATTAGAATTTTACAATTCAACACCAAACAAACAAATAATCCAATTAAACATTAGGCAGAGGGCCTGAACAGACACCTCTTCCAAGAAGTCATACAAACACCAAACAGATATAAGAAAAGATGTTATACCTCACTATCTATTAGGAAAATGCAAATACAAACTATAATAAGATACCATCTCACACCTCTAAGAATGGCTATTATCCACAAGAAAGGTAATAACAAGTGTTGGAGAGATTGTAGGAAAAAAAAGAACCCTCATTTACTGCTGATGGGAATGTAAACTGGAAAAGCAACTATGGAAAACAGTATGGAGTTTCCTCAGAAAATTAAGAATAAAGTTATCATATGATCCAACAATCCCTCTACTGGTTATCTACCCGAAAAACTTGAAAACATCTATTTGTAAAGGTATGTGCACCCCTGTGTTTATTGCAATAAACGGTGGCCAAGACATGGAGACAAAGAAAGTGTTCTTCAATAGATGATTGGATAAAGAAGATGTGGTACATATATACTATAGAATACTACTCAGTCGTAAGAAAAGATTAAGTATTGCCATTTGCCACTACATGGATGGACCTTGAGAATACTATGTTAAGCAATATAAGTCAGACAGAAAAAGCTAAGAACTGTATGATTTCACGCATATGTGGGATCTAAAACTGAAACTCATAAACACAGATAATAGTATGATGGTTACCAGAGGAAAGGGTGTGTATTAAAGGTAAAGGAGACCAAATATATGGTTACAGAAGATGATTCGACTTTGGGTGGTGGGCACATAATGCAATGTACAGGCCGTATATTATGGAGATGTACACCTGATACCTATATTTTCTTATTAACCAGTGTCACACCAATAAATTTAATTTAAAAAATTAAAAAGATACCCACATGTATGCATTTATGTAAAATTATAAATATGCATTTGTGTGGACAATTTTTTAAGAGTCAACCATCTTTCAAAGAGAAGCTAATTTCAAGGTACTAAGATGTAAATCGATGAAGATGAAGTAGAGATAGTAGATGGAAACTATTTTTACCAAAATGTTTGACAGAAGGTGAAGATAATGAGTGGTGACTTGAGTGTTTTAGGTTAAAAAAATGTCATTTATGCTACAGGGTGACCTGAACTTATTTTTATGTAGAAATAAATAAAAATATTTGGCAGAAAATATAAGGGTAATTATACAAAAAATAGAGGGGACAATGTTTATATACACACAGGGGAGTGAATGGCTTTTGGAAATCTTTAATAAGTGAAAAGGTAGAGATTCCTTTCTGCTAGATAAAAGTAGAAAAGAGAGGAAGAGTGAAGATAAGGACACATCTGGGTGAATAGAAAACAGGACAGTAGGGATCGTTGCTATTCTATTGTATGACTTTCTACTGTTTCCTTCAAAGTGTCAAGAGGAATGTTTTAATTTTTTTTTAAATTCAGGGACAAAGTCATTGGTGAGATACACACATTAGAGATATTGATAAGCAACCTATGATTCTTTAACTTTGATCTCAGCCTTTGAGTGCCTCAGAGATCAATGAGAGAGTAATATGTTAGGATAAGTACTCCTCATCATCTAATTAGCATTACAATGCTGGGGATTAAAACAAAACCTTCCAATCTTTCAAACTTATTGTAACATCTGACTATCCATTTCAAATATAGATTTGTGATAACAGTAGAAAACTCCAGGTGTACATTATATATTGAAATTCTATCAATCAATCGAAGTCTATGTGTATATTTAATATTAAAGTAGTAAAATGTTGCAATAATTAATTATGACTTCAATCACTGATAATTCTATGTACCAAAAATATTAGTAATAAACTTAAAATGAATTGAAAATATAAAAATAGGCTGATAATTCATTCAAATATTAGGAACAAGAACATTAGCTCAATAACTTTGGGAAGGACATATAATTCTTTATGAAGCTAGAATATTAATTGAATAATACAATTTTTTTTCTATCTGGGAATTGCTGTGTAAGTATTACTACCATTAAAGAAAATAGCATTTTCTTAAATCAGATGCTATGAAAGAGAAAGGGCATCTTACTGATTTAGTGATTATATTACCATGAGCAGTATTCTGTCTGGGTTGAGTGCACCAAAAACATAATGTGTTTCGCAACTGACCTCCAGTGAAAGGAAGCATCTATTTAGCATTGCAAACATTCAGTATAGGAAGACATAGGCAATCTAGCAGCTTAGAAATCTGAGAAATGCTTCTCTCTCCATTATATCAAATTTTAAAAAAGTGATTGACTATTAAAATGTTAATGACACCATTAATAATTGTTATGTTTTATATAACACCAGATATATTCTTCAGTCTTTGAGTTCACTGTGTATGATGATATTTGTCCTCTTCCTGGGTTTCACGTGAATATTAATTTTAACATTCATCCATTCAGCCTTCAACCAAAATGTGCATCTCTAGGTACATTTATATTCTACCTGAACATTCACAATTCAATTATCTAAACTAGCAGTGGCTAGATATTGCTGTCTACTTTTTCTTTCTGGAAACTCCTTCCATTTGTGGGAGGGAGGATTGAGGTGAAGGGAGAGGAGTGAAAAGTAACATGAATGTGGGTGGGATCTTGTGAAGAGAAAAAATTTGGAGGAGTTATTCCAAGGAAGGCAGAGTATGTCCATAGATATTGACAATAGGATGTTTATCATCCCAAATCAAACATACGCATTTAACCATGCCTAGCTGAAATTTTTATGGATGCGTCAGTTATGAACATGTAATCAGCAAATAATCGAAAATCATTATTTCATTTATGTATAAGGATATCTGCTTAGTTGTTTTTACAAGTTTACATAGGCATGTAGAAAAGAAAGGCATAAAATTTCACTACAGACTTTTAATCAGATAATCCTGGAAGATGATAGGTAATGCGGAGGAGAGGAGGTGGTAATAAAGGAGGAATACAAGAAAAAAATGAATTGATAAGAAAGAAAGAGGTGAAATGCTGTTTGCACACAAAAACTCCTCCCACCAAAAAACATAGATCTATATTTATGGTTAAGTGTCTGGAAAGTGGGTAAGGTGCAGTTGTCTTAAGGATTTTCACTAGGGGAATTGTGAGACTGTTTTCTATGTTTGTTAAATTCCAAAGGTTACATTTCTGCATCCATTTACATTTTGTTTATTTTCATCACTACTTTAGATTTCTAGTGTGAGGGTACATTGAATTATTTTACTAGAAAAGGTAGCATCTGTCATAGTTTGACTTCTATGGCTGTTTTTGATTCGGATGTGGATAAAAGATAATTTTGATGAACACAATTCATTTAAATAACATAACTCTGTATATTAAATAACAGAGTTATTTATAAATAACATACTAATATTTGTATAACTTCTACTTCATTTTAATTATATATTTCTAGGTATTTAGAATAAAAAATGAATATACTTGTATTGCCTTCTTACCAAGAAACACATCTTAATGCAACACCTCCATTTTGCATTTCATATTCTTGAGGTTTTTAACTCCATTTAAAATTTGAAATGTGCCCAGCCAGTGTGTCTCAGTGGTTGAGCATCGACCATGCACCAAGGAGTCGCCAGTTCGATTCCTGGTCAGGGCACATGCCCAGGGTGTGGGTCCGATCCCCAGTGGGGGTCGTGCAGGAGGCAGCTGATCGATGTTTCTCTCTCTCTCTCTTTCTCCCTTCCTTGCTCTCTAAAATCAATAAAAAAAAAAAAGTTAAAGTTTGAAATGTTATACAGCCTTCATTATTCTAGTGAGATAATCCCATACATGCTGTCAGCTTGTAGTGCAAAGCAGGCAATAGTTTGTTTGGACAACTAATTCTCACAACTATTTAAGTCGCAAACTAGCAAGAAGATTTCAAACAATTGCCCTGAGTACAAATAAATAACTATATTAACTACAATGAAAATATTTTACTGTATTTCACAACAACATGCTTTCAACTTATTTTGTCATTTGACCCTTTGTGAACATTAGGGAATATAATTTTAATTATTCATTTACTTTTTTCAATAAACCAGTGTGCTACTCCCTATAGACTCCAGGATAAATATGATATGGCGTCTGACCTTCAAGAATGACATTTGAATGAGAAAATAATGACAATAATAATAGTAGTAGTAGCTATGGTAATAGTTTATAGAAAATACCATGATAACCTTACAAGAAACCTAGGACTCCAGGAATGATTATGAAAGGAGATGACATTTCTAGCAAATAGGAATAAATATCTGCTAAGTGAATCAAGAAGAAAGAAATGTGTTTTGATTAGATGGAGCAGCATGAGCAAAGCATCAATGGAAATATGTGAGACATTCCAATACATGCAGATAATTTGCATGGCCAGAACTGGACTGGTAGTGAAAATGGAGTAAATAAGAACAGGAACAGTCTTGCTTGGCAAGTAAGAACACTCCATAGTTTGAACCCTTCTTCAAACCTCGCATGAACATATTTTAAAACTATCATCTAATGAATGCACACGATATTTTAATTATGAGCATCCGGTGAAACTGATTCACATGGCCATACTAATTATTTTTCACCAGATAAGTTATATTAAGTTGTAAAAGCGATTTTGACCCTATTGAATAGTTTGCTTGAATTTTGGGTGAACTAAATAGTAATTCATCTGGACCAGACTTCAGATTAACTCCTTTCTATTCTTTGAAAAGGAAACTGTCTATTTCTACACAATGCAGACAATCTCAAAACACTCGTTCTGAAAAAATGTAGTTCTTCATATCTTAATCAAATAGTCACACTCAAATAAATGATTCCTTTTCTTGTGAAAACTAGTGAAGTTCCATTTTAGTGTGTTTAAAGGACTCAAGGGTAGGAGCAAAATAAAAATATTTCACGAAAAGCATATGTAAGTGCCAACATGAAGAAGTATAAAATATCTCAATTTGCTAGTCATTAGAAATCTAATATTTTTATTATAGAATGAACATTAGCATGTATTACATTGAAATTTTGTTTAATTTTCTCTAATCATCTTTGCTTTGTTAGAAACTAACATACTGCCCAGTGATCTTTATAGACTAATAGGGATCATAATTTTTAGTATAGCTTCCAGTATAAAAATAATATTGCCACCTACTTAATTAAGGTGTCCTGTGTTGAGTAGGAAGATAGAAATTGCCTTGTAAAAACAAAAATTGCATTCTAAAGTTTCTTTCCCCTTCCTATTAGAAGAAAGATAAAGGTATGATTAGGTCTTTATACTTATAATGATATGAGATATAATGCACAAAAATGAAATTGTGCATTTAAAATAATTGGAAGCAAAAGAGAACATGAAGTTTTTATGCAAAAAATGTTTAGATCAATTGTTTAGAACCTAATTTAATTGTCTTATAAAATGAGTCATGCGGGATAGCAAGTTTTAATCTAATGCTGAGCAAGGGCTTTAGAGTTATTACACAATTATTTCGACTTTTATGTCCCAGTGATGGGAAGTATCTCTGATCCTGATACAATATCTTGTTACTGGGTCATTTTGTCTCTTTGTGTACCATTTTTCATTCTTTTTCCATTACATTCAGCGTATTCTCAGCTAATTATAATGATATTATTGAACATATGGGGGTCTGAATAAAAAAATAAATATATATTATATTTTAGCTGATTTTTAGGAAAGAAAATTTCAGAGCCTTCCCCCAGCTATATCAATGTTTACAAGTCATGAACAGCATGCAGTTTCATTCAATTAGTATAAAGCATTCTGAATTGGTTGCCCAGGAACTGGTTGGCCATGTCCCAGGTAGCAAATGCATTGAAAGAAAATTTTTACCATCTCAGAAGAAGGGGCAATCTTTGGAAAATCTATTGTTGACTCCACTAAAATGTTAGGGACACTAGCACAATACCCTAAATTAGTCCTAACATCTTGTTTCTTAATATTTAGTTAATCACTCTGGCCAGTTTGGCTCAGTGGTTAGAGTGTTGGCCTGTGGACCAGAGTCGTGGTTTTGATTCTGGTCAAGGGCACGTACCTTGGTTGCAGTTTGGTCCCTGGCCCTGGTCAGGGTCTTGCAGGAAGCAGCTAGTCCAGGTGGCTCTCTCACATCTATGTTTCTCTCTCTTTCTCCCCCTCTTCCTCCCACTCTATCTGAAGATAAATGGAAAAATATCCTCTGGTGAGGATTGAAAAACTAACAAAAAACATTTAGTTAATAGCACCATTTTTCTTATGTTTCATGCAATGACGTTCAGTCTGATTTTCCATCCATTTATACACTTCAGTCCATATATCTGTCCTATTGCTGCCCTCTGCCCTTTTTTCTTGAAGCTTATACTCTACATGTGTGTTTTCCCTCAACTCACAAGGCTTAATTAGGCAGAGATTGCCTCTTGTCTGCTCTCTTGTCTGCTTTCACGTTGGAATTTTGCTACGTGTCTTCTCCACTCACTCTTAATCTTGCCCTCAAATATTTCTTCTGTAACTCTTTTATTGTGATAAGCTTATCTCTATCCCATTCCCTCTCTTGCCTTAATATGGGATAACATTAGGCTATCTGTAGTCAGATAAAAACCAGACTCTGCTTTAATATCATTTGTTCAACTGTTTTGGACTACATATTGACAAGGAGAAGATAGATTTTGAAGTTCAAGGCAATTGAGTGAACTAATGTGAAAATTACTCCTATGACTTTGAGCCTGACTCATCAAACAGCTGAAGAGGGCATTAGAGGAATTAAAATTAATGAGCATTCTCTTGTTTCTCTACAAAGACACCTGATAAGTCCCCAACTGTTATGTATTACAAGTAAAATCTTCAAAGCTAAATTTCTGGCTGCATAGCAGGAGGCTGAATATTTAATAGTGAGGTTAAAGATAAGTTAAAGGATTTTTGTGATGGTTGACATCTGTGAAGTCCTGTGGGTCTCTATAGTCTTTAAATTGAACATCCATAAAACAGTTGGTAAAGTTTCATTCCCTTGAGGGTAACTAAGAAGTTACTGTAAGAAAGTCTCATACATCATTTATACCAGGTCTAAAGCCTCAGGAGGTTCCATTGGTCCCCATTCTTGTCCCAGCTAAGAGATACAGGTGAGTAAGTAACCCTGCTGACACCCTGACCTGACCCAACCTTCTCAGGCAGCTCCCTTGTCACCCAGCCTACACATGGCTGGAAAAAATTAGAGGGAACACTGACCATAGTGACCTGGCAGGATTGCTGTGGGGCAAAGGCCACACTAAAATATCAATGCAACTGCGAGATACGAATAAATTAGAAAGGGTTCAGAGGACAGACACAAAAATGACAAAGCACTGGAAAAACAGACTTATGTAGAAAGACTAATGTGACTAAATCATTTAGCTGTGAGGAGTGAAGGCTGAGGATAAATAGAATAACCAGCTTCAAATAGAAAAGTACCTGTCCTTCGTTCTGTTCTATTGCAATCAAGAGTACATGATTTTAACATCAGGCATAAATTAGAAAATTTGGGGGAAACATCTCTTCCCTTGGAAAGAAGCACCTGGCCACCATATATACTTTAAATGTGATATTTTATAGTATCTGGCAAATTGAATAAAAATGTCATCTCCACTGGTCTATCCCAGTAACATACTCCAGAAGTTGAAGCAGGTTAAGTCTGATTTTCCAAAGCGTATGTGTCTTGTTACACTGGGCAGTACAGACTCCCAAAACACTGGCCTGATCGCTCCTGGGTACAAAGTGTCAAGGTACATCAATTCATACATCTTAAAGTTAATTAGTGAGAAAAAGTTAATAGTGAGAAAAATGGACCAAGCCTGGAAAAAGTAACGGGCTGATTGTTTTTAACTGGTTATTAAAGACATATTTTAATATTTCCAAAATACAAAATGAACTAGAAAAAGATGACCATGATTCCTATTTTTCGTTGCACAAAAATATATCTGCGGTCTAAGTTATTTAAATGTGTAGAAGGCTAATAAAATAATTCTGAAGTGCAGGTGAGACCTACAATCTGCTCTCATTTGGGGGAACATATGCTTTTGCGTGGACCATAGTTATCAAGGCTAATGGCTCCTTGTTTTTGCTCTTTGTTACAGCTTTGCTTTTCACTCCTAACTTGTAGGACAGCTTAAATGGTTGACTTGTTTAAAGTGCTTAATTACTCATGTGGGGGCTATTACCAATACATAGACAGCTATTGTCCCAGCTGATGTTACAATACTAAATGGGACCTGATTACTGTACATTGCTTTTCAATGCTGTTAATTTGCATGTTTGAATAAGTCTGTCGGGACTCCGTTTTACAGCTATAGCTCCTTGTACTCTGCTTAGGATCTCTTTGGGAAACAGTATGTGACTGGCTTTTCTGTTCATCATAATAGAGGGTTTGGAGCTGCTTACATCATGGCCATTATGTATTGCACCTATGGGTTTTGTGGCCCATTACATATTGCTGCACTTGCTTTTTCTTTTTCTTTCTTTTTTCCCCCTTGGTGCTCAGGTTCTGTGTATTACTGAACATTCTTCTTAAAATATAAGCCACCATTTTATATACAATTGTTAATGGGAAGTACGGAAGAGTTTTAAGAAAAAAAATTCAGATATTCATCAGGTGGGTTGATAGATTTCTAGAATTAATTTTATAAGTGGTAATGGAAATAAATGACTCTTTTTTAAAAAACTAAGTAATCACATGTTTTTGGTTGTTTCAACCTAATGACTGACTATTCAGTCCATTCAGACTCTTTAAAAAGCTGACAAGCTAGTCCCAGAAAAAAAAATATTTTAAACTTCGTGTTCCCATTACATTTGCCAATTAAACAAAAATAATAAAAAGTTTATTAATCAATATACAAATCTATTTCGAATGTAAAAATCAGTCGCTGTATTTAATATAGCATGATGTACATTCAATTTCCAGGTAAAACGAGCTTCCAGCATTTTCTGTGCTAGAGAAGCTGCCAGGCACTCTCTCTGTGACAGATTTAATAATGCTTGCGAGCAATAGCACAGTATTATGCACAGTTTTCAATCAACAATAATAAAAGCTTTTTTAAAAAGTTTAATTGTCTTTCCAATTGGACTTACCTTGGCTTTTCTGTAAGAAAAATAATGGCAAGGTGATTTTAACTTTTCTTTTTTTAAAATTTTATTTATTGGGGTGACATTGGTTAATAAAATTATACAAGTTTCAGGTATACAATTCTAAAATAAGTCATCTATATAGTGTATTGTGTGTTCACCACTCCACATGAAGTCTTCTTCCATTGCCATATATCCCTCCTTTAACTGCTTCTACCTCTCCCCACATCCCTTTCCTCTGACAATCACCATACTTTTGTCTATATCCAAGAGTCTTTCTTTTTTTAAATTTTTGCTTAATCCCTTCACTCTTTTCAGCTAGCTCCCAGCCCCTTTCCCTCTGACAGCTGTCAGTCTGTTATCTGTCTTCACTTTGTTACTTTATTTTGTTCATTAGATTCCACATATAAGTGAAATCATGTGGTACTTGTCTTTCTCTGACTGGCTTATTTCACTTAGCATAATACTCTCCAGGTTCATCCATGCTATCACAAAAGGTAAGATTTCCTTCTTTTACATGGTGAGTAGTATTTTATTGTGTAAATGTACCAGGTTTTTTTTTTTTTAATCCACTCATCTACTGATGGGCACTTGGGCTACTTCCAAATCTTGGCTATTGTAAATAACACTGCAGTGAACATAGGGGTGCATATAATCTTTAAAATTGGTGTTTCAGGTTTCTTTAGATATTCCCAGAAGTAGAATTGCTGGGTCATAAGGCAGTTTAATTTTTAATTTTTTAATTAAATTTATTGAGATAACATTGGTTAATAGGATCATACAGGTTTCTTGAAGAAACTCCATACTGCTTTCCACAGAGGTTGCACCATTCTGCATTCCCACCAACAGTGCATGAATGTTCCCTTTTCTCCACATCCTTCACATCACTTGTTTGTTGATGTATTGATGATAGCCATTCTGACAAGTGTGAGGTGATATCTCATTGTGGTTTTAATTTGCATCTCTCTGATAATCAGTGATGATGAGCATCCTTTCATATGTCTATTGGCCACCTGTATGTCCTCTTTAGAGAAGTATCTATCCAGGTCCTTTACTATTTCTTACTTGGATTGTTTGTTTTTATGGTGTTGAGTTTTAGAAGTTCCTTATAAATTTTGGATATTAAGCCCTTATCAGATGTATCGTTGGATAATGTGTTCTCTCATTCAGTGGGTTGTCTTTTATTTTGTTGACGGTTTTCTGTGCTGTGCAAAAATTTTAGTTTGATGTACTCTCATTTGTTTATTTTTGTTTGTTTGTTTCCCTTGCCTGAGGCACTATATCAGGAAAAATATTGCTATGAGATATATTTGATATTATATTGCTTATGTTTTCTCATATGATATTTATGGTTTCAAGTCTATGGTTTGTATGTTTTTGACTCCTCTGTCAAATATTAATTGGCCATAAAGATATGGGTTTATTTCTGGGATTTCTATTCTGTTTCATTGATCTGTGTGTCTGTTTTTATGTCAGTGTCATGCTGTTTTGATTACTATGGACTTGTAGTATAGTTTAATATCAGGTAGTGTGATTCTTCCAACTTTGTTCTTCTTTCTCAAGATTGTTGTGGCTATTTGGGGTATTTTCTCATTCCATTTACATTTGTGAAATATTTGTTCTAGTTCTGTGAAATATGCCATTGGTAACTTGCTAGGAACTGTGTTAAATCTATAGATTGCTTTAGGTGATATGAACATTTTAATGATGTTAATTCTTGCAATCCATAAATACAGCATATGCTTCCACTTATTTGTATCTTCAATTTTTTTCTTCAGTGTCTTATAATTTTTCAAGTACAGGTCTTTTACATCATTGGTTAATTTTTTTCCTAGGTATATTTTTTGAAGTAATTGTAAATTGGATTTTTATCATAGTTTCCCTTTCTGATAGTTCATTATTGGTGCATAAAAATGCAATTGAATTCTGTGTATTTATTTTGTATCCTGCTACTTTACTGAATTTATTAATCAGTTCTAATAATTTTTGTTGGAATCCTTAGGGTTCTCTATATACACTATCATGTCATCTGCAAATAATGATAGTTTTACTTCTTCCTTTCCAATTTAAATGTCTTTTATTTCTTATTCTTGTCTTATTGCTGTTTCTAAAACTTCCAGTATTATGTTGAATAAGAGTGGAGAAAGCAGACTTCCCTGTCTTGTTCCTGATCTTAAGGGAAACTACAATCTTCAAAAACTGAGCCAGGAAGAAACAGAGAATCTGAACAGAGAGATTACAACTAGTAAAATTGAAGCAATAATAAAAATACTCCCAACAAACAAAAGTCCTGGACAAATGTCTTCATAGGTGAATTTTGCTAAACATTCCAAGAAAAACTAACACTTTCTCAAACTATTCCCAAAAAATGCAAAAGGAGAGCAGAGTCCCAAGCTCATTTTATGAGGCTAGCATTATCCTAATTCCAAAACCAGATAAAAGGTACCACAAAGAAAGGAAATTATAGACCAATATCTCTCATGAATATAGACGCGCAATCCTCAACAAAGTATTAGCAAACCAGATCCGTCAATACATTCAAAAGGTCGTACACCATGATCAAGTAGGATTTATTTCAAGAATCCATGGTTAGTACAAGATCCACAAATCAGTAAATGTGATACAGCACATAAACATAATGAAGGATAAAAAGCACATGATCATATCAATAGATGTAGAAAAAGCATTTGAAAAAATCTAGCACCTATTTATGATAAAGACTCAGCAAAGCAGGAATAGAAGGAACATACCTCAACATAATAAAGGCCATATATGACAAACTCATGGCCAACATCATACTCAATGGGCAAAATTCACTTCTCTTTGTAGCATTGCAATGCAAACGAAGACTTTGAGGCAGTGTCTGGGATCACTGGGAAATAGATTGATGCTTTCAGTAGCAAAAGAAACAGTTCAATATTCATAACTCATTATTTTATGTCTCTGTTCTTGAATTTATAAAAAGATTGCTTTTTTATAAACATTCTTATTAGTCACCCATCGAGTTAGAGAAAACAATTGTAGGTATTGAGAGTTTGTTGAAGAAGATGGGAAGAATAAGTTGCCTGGGAAAATATCAATATTTACACATAAAACATCTGAAAATAATTTAACAGCTAATAAGGAGTTTGAGAGGATACATTGACTTGAGTTGAGAAACTTCTCTAAGACCATTCAAGGCAACCCTCTCTGCTTGTCTTGTGGGCTTTGTAAGAATTAGAAGACATGAACAAATGACTGCTTGTACTTTCACTATTAGGTATATTTGGCCAGGTAGCAACAATAAAAATTAATAATGAGCTGTACTATACAATAGCAAAATGAATAAAGCCTAGGTCAGCTGATTAAGAAAGAAATTGTTTTCTCTGAAAATATTTATATTAAGAGATAAGAAATGCTCATAGAAGAGTGAACACTTGCTCAATAAGATAGTTTCAAGTACTAATCATACACACACTAACCAAAATCTCATACTGAGAATGATTACATTATCAGGCACTGGTTTTTAATTATAACTATATATAGGTCTTTATTAAAATAGAGTTTCCTAGGCTCTACTTCTGGAAAAAAATTGATTCATTTAGTCTTGAGTAGAGTATAAGAATCTATATCTTTTTCAAAACTGTTTAGACGATTTTGATGGTCATCTACATTTGTATATCCCTAGTCTGGAGGACTAGTTTCAGTATAGCTAAATAGAAGGTCTGCACTATTCAATAGTCCCTGCTTTTCACAGATACCTCAAATAGAATTAGGGAGAGAAATGAAAAAAATAATAGCAAAAGCAGCAGAAATGCAGTTACTACCATCCTTACAAGGCAAAATGTGTGCTGTTTAAGAATATTTCAGATATGAGGAAGTAATCAGATCAGGGAAAACCAGCCTGACTGCCCAGCCAGGCACCCAGGGAAGAGACCAGAGGCCATGGCACAAAATGAGAAGATCTGAAGCAAAACGCATCACTCCCAGTGTACATAATAGGCACCTCTCATGATTGTATTGACTTCTCACTTTCATTTACTAAGTTGATCAAATAGTTTTAAACATTTGCTAAACATGAGCACCAAATTTCATTTAACAGTACATATGTACACGCATAGCAATGTAGAAATTGTATATTAACATCAGGGCATGTATTTGAAGTAATGTCTTTTTACAGAATAAATATAAAACTATTCTTGAGACTATATTCTTTTAAAAATTAATCAGAGGATAGCTTTTTATATTAAAAATTATAATCTACTTAATACTAAAAATATTTAGGAGTGCAAATCAAATTAATATATTTTCACTCTCTTATTAAAAGCAAAAATAAGTAAAAATTAACGGTAACACATAGTTCTGCAAAAATAGCATGTAGTGATTTACAGTGAAAATAATATTTTATTTTCTCAAAATGTAATATTACATTTTTTAAAGTTGAATTTTGTTTTTTGGAGCAGCGTTAGATTTAGAGAAAAATTAAACATTAAAGATAGAGAGTTCTCATATACCTCCTCTCCCCCTGCATATAATTTCCCCATTCTTAATGTTTTTCATTAGTGTGGTTCAATTTTTGCAGTTGATAAATTAATATTGATTCATTATTTACTGAACACCATAGTTTAAATGAACATTTACTCTTGCATTCTACCCTCTATAGGTTTTGACAAATGTGCAATACAGCATTTTCATCACTAACATTTTAGTGTATTTCATTGCTGGAGGAAATATGAAAAGAAAAAGAAGTAAAATCAGTGAGTACTCTTTGGGATAAAATTTTTTGAATTATTGGAGAAATATGTATGCACTGTATGTGCTGAAAAGCCAAACTATCCATCATGTTGTTCAAATTCTTATAGAATGATCTTTAAAATATAAAGATGTCACTTCTTTTCTGATTTCTCACGATGTTCTATTAAAGCACCTGTCTTGAGACCTATACTTTATTGACCAGTTAAACAAAGTGAGACAAGAAAGTTACTTTTTTCAAATAAAAGTACATTCTTTAAAAAAAAGTTATGGCAGGAAAAAGATAAATGTACAGATAATCTTAGAAATTGCTCTGCAGCTTACACTCATCTATTTCCGAACATATTAACATCATCAATATTTTCTTTAAGGTTTATCAAGGCAACACATTAAACTAGAATATTTAATTCTCTAGTTTTCAGCATACATTAAAAAGAATTAACCAAAAAAAAAAAATTAACCTTTTTTTCAAGTAAATTAATTTCTGGGAATAACAAACTACATTGAAAGTTTTTCTAAATATTTATATTGTTTCCACATTATGCTACTTGGATGAGGTCATTACAGACATTATAGGTATAAAATATGTATCTGGTTACTTGTATGATATACGTTCCTGAAAATTCCTTCTAATTAATATTACAGTCCCATTAATTTAGCATTTCATGGGCCTTTTAGTGTTAATTTTCTATTGAGGCATCTTGAACATCCTGAATCTCAAAACAAAAATAACCATTTTTATAAAAGTGTTTTTCTGAATCCTCCTCTGCATTTGTCTTTACATTTTAGCACTCATCCTGTCTGTCTTTCACACCAGTACCACAGTTCTAGTCATCTGAATCAGAGTAAAATCTGAATCCAAGTTTCAGATGTAAAGTGAGAAGGCCATCCTCACACATAATGTTGGCCTCACTTGTTAGGTGTGGGTTTTCGGAATCTTGCCACGAGAATGTTAGACAGGTGACATCAGGAAGCAAATAGAAGCCATGCATTGGGGGTCAGGGGACATAGCTACTGTCTGAGAATCTGCCCAGATCTTGTTCTAAACTTTGTTCAAGTCACATTTTTTACAAACCTGTATGTAAGGATCACTGTAGTTGTAATATCCCACACGTACCATTACTTGAATCTTCTGCTTTGGCAAGTACTCCGTACATTCTTGATTGTCTTTGTACTTATAATTTATTTTACTTATGAAAGGGGAGAAAAAGCCCTACAGCTCTACTTTAAAAGCTTTTCTAACACAACATAATTACTTCTCAGATAAATTTCAATGGTTTCTATTTTGCTGCTGCACAAAATTAACTTCTTCTAAATTGGAAAGAAAAGCAAATATTTTGAATCATTCTGAACTATTTATAGAAATATTAACACATACTCACAGGAATGTAATCAGAGACGTTACCAAGACTAATTCTAAGTGTAGTTGTCAGCTGTGTAATGGAATTACCTTTGATTAATACGATTTCCACAGATTACCCCATATTGTTCTCTGCAGACACGTTTTCTAGTTAAACAAGGTGATACAAAAATGTTTAAGATGAATTATTCACTATTTAATATCTCTTTGTACTCACTGTGAAACAAAGTGAATTACATAGTAGGTGGCATTTGTCAATAACACATTCTGTCAGAGAAAAGCACTAAGTATATGACAAATAGGTATGTTGAGTAATTTTGGTTTAAATGTGGAAACTAGTCCTTTTAGGACCTAAAGTGTATGTTGAAAAAAACAAAACCATAGAAACTTTCTGGACACAAGTGGGTATATTTTAAAAAATGTCAAAATTATTTAAGGGTTCAGTTGCTATTTTTCAATGCAATGGAGATGAAATCAAAGGGAAGGCTAAGTATTAAGATGCACTGTTTGAGATAACATATTTACATCAATGGGAAAGTTGCATTGTCACTCACGTTCTCCCTCTCTTTGATTACCTTTTGGACAAAACTCTTTTAATAGTCACTCCAAGAACACAGTGGCCTATGGCAAAGCAATTAAAGAGAATGCATGGTATAGTTCATGTTAGTGCATTTTTCTCCTGTAGACAATGCAAAAGGAAGTGTAATTTAGAGCCACTAAGGGTGGACTTGGGTGGACTGGTGGGTGCCTTTGAGTGAACCATCACTTGACCTCTCTGCAGAAAAGAAAGGTCATTACATAGAGCACCAGGATTGCTGGAGGCTACTGGTAATTTAAAGCAATGAAGTGGAATAAATGCATTAGGGGGGTGAGTATAGATCAGATATATTGACAGTGCAAATAAATTAATGACAATATGTGTAAAAGGAGTGCTACCTTAAATGTATATTGGAATGTTTCTTACATTGTAAAAATAGTCCTATTCTTGTGCATATCCAAACTCTTTTTTTAAAGTATTTTCCAATTAAAGTTTACATTCAGTGTTAATTTGTATCGGTTTCAGGTGTACAGCATAGTAGTTAGACAATATCCAAACTCTCGATACCATCATTATCTTTCCCCTAATTAGTCTTCCTTGATTTCAATAGCATTCGTTTTATCTTTTGTTTTCTATTTGATTCAGATGCGGTTTCTTATATTCTCAAAGTAAGTGAAAAGGGAAAAAAAAAACTAGATATATATTTGAAGACGTTATGTTTGTGAAAAGCTGTGATGTGGTTTTGCTATATGACCTAAGTTTCTTTTCTGTGATTGACATGTTTGTGTGTATGTTCTCTCTTCAAGTTCCTTGCCCTCAGGAATTGCCTGTATTCTCTGAAGCAAGTATGAAAAAGAAACACTGACTCATTTTTTAGAAAAATATTTATATGTTTAATAGACTATACAGGGTGAGGCGAAAGTAGGTTTACAGTTATGAGTATGTAAAAAACAGGGTCTATTCTTGTATTACTATTTATTAATAATCATATTATTTTCCATACAAATAACTGTAAACCGATGTTTGCCCCACTCTGTCCCCTTTTAAAATAATTGTATTTTAAAGTACGTGTGATAGGCATCAGATGTATATTTTGCATCAAATATAAAATAATATCTACAATCCCTGTCTTTCTTTTTTCTCTCTCCATCTCCCTCTTTCTACACACACATGCACACATACACATACACACACACTCATTAGTTTTGTGCACTAGGAAATTAAGTTACTGAGATAAAAAAATGACACAATAAATGCAAGATATATAAGATTTAAAATGATTTTTAAAGTTTAATAGATTTATATAAATACAATATTTTTACTACAATGCATACATTTAAAATGTCTGTATAGTGAATGTGCACATAGTGTGTTTCAAGTAAAGAAACTCAAATTAATGTGAGTCCTACGTGATTTCAAAGCAATTGTTTGAAAAGTTAAATGTAGCCGACTAGTTGTTTGGTTTAGTTGAGCAGTTTCAACAGGTGTGCCTCAAGAACTTTTAAACATGCAATACCTGACTATTTTGTCAGGGGCACTACTGACCTCTTTTTCCTTTGATTGTCAGATAAAAAAAAATGACAACAGCCAACACGACAACAGCCATATGGTATAAATGAATCAAAGCTATACTTAGTTTTTGTCAGATTGGCAAAAATATCATATATATTTTGGTGTGCACAGAATGTTAGTAATCAGTTTATATGTGTCATGAGATGAAAAAGGTTGAAAGTTACTGATTTAGTTGATAAAATAAAAGTAGAGTGACAGTTTTTGTTTGTTCAATTGACTGAATTGACTCATTGTTTCCATCATATTGATGAAACATGAATTATATTGATGCCATTAATCATGGTGATGTCAAGTATGAAACTACAGATTCTCTATTCAAGTGGTTTTAGGAATGGACTGATCATCAGCTCATTAGATCAATTTCATGTCAAATGAATATGACAAGACTTCTGAGTATATAAGATGGCTTATGCCATCCTTAATTATTCCACTTTTATAGATCAGGTCAGAAGGAAAAATAATGGAGGGAAAAGATGATTGGCCCAATTCTCATGTTAAAACCCTTATTATATTAATTACATTAATTTATCTAATTTATAGTGATATAAATCGGTTATATAAAATAGTAACAGAAAATTGTAATACTGAATATTTTTACATGTACAGAGAAGCAAACTGGATGGAATGAGATTTATTTAAGCAGAAATTGTATATGATGCAGAGTTACCATTAATCACAATGTGAATTTGGGTAACGAAGTCTATCTACTCTTGTAGTCTCCGTTTCTCTTTGGGGTAAGGAAAAACATCATAAGGCAAGAAACTTGCCTCCCAGGACTATTTTTGCAATATAATGAATTAAAGTATGTGAAATAATTTTATTAATTGTAAAGCAGAGTGTAAATATGATGATGATTATTGAGTATGGCAGGTTAAATTGATACAGATACAGCTCCATAGACTTATTAAAAAGAGTGAGTGCTTAATATTCTTAAGAGATTTTTTTTAAACTACAAAAAACTGCTGAGATGGGTAAAGTAAGAAAAACATAACAACCTGGTGTTAGAAAATTATTGCATGTTAGAAACAATGTTTAAACGACTGCCTAATAATAAAAGTGCCATCGTGTATTAGGTAAATTAGCCCAATAGAGGATTCAGATACTATATAATTAATGGGATCATGTAAAAACTAAGTATTCAGGCTGCTGAAAAGTTTGAGCCTTCATAAGCATGACTTACTTATCCAGTGTTGCTTCCTACTTAGAGATGCAGAAATGAAAAGTTGCAATTGTAAAAAATATATATATACTGTCTTCTTTTAATGTAGGATTATACTTGAATTTACTTTTAGAAATGTGTATTTGGGAGGTGGGTCCAAGATGGCTGCATAGTAAGACCCTGAACTTACCCCTTCCCACAGACACACTAATAATACACCTACTCTTAGGGAAATTTTTCCGGAAGAAGAATTGAGAGCTGATGAAATGGCATCAGCAGAACAAACGAAAGAGTGACCACATGAAGAATGGTAGGAGAGACAGAAACACAGTAACCACAGAAAACCCAGCCATGGCAACAACCTGTAGCAAGGAGGGATATCACTGAGTAACTAGCCCATGCTCAGATTTGCCTAACCTGGGGCACAGCAAAACGAAACAAACAACAACAAAAAACAGCTGTTTAAAGACCCCTAGGCTCTACATGAAGGAAGTGCATTTACTAATCCTGATGAGCTGGGATTGGAGGCACTGGAGAGCACCACTGTTTATATTTTTCCTGCAGCTAGATAACATGGGTGGGAGCTCAGACTAAGTGCTCTAGTTGGCTTGTAGGGCTGCATGGTGTGCCCAGGGCCACCTCAGTGTGTATGCCCACCCCAGCTTCAGCATGCCAGCTCACTGTGGCAGCCCCAGAGATGTATGCACCCACTGCAGCTCCAGACAGGTTGCAAAAGCCACCTAGCACATGCAGTCTGCCCAGAGTCTGCTCCTACACCAGGTCTTCAAGACCAGGAGAAGTAGCTGTTTCTGTCTAACTTGGAAATAGAAACACAATGTCAAACAAAATGAGGAGGCAAAGGAATATGTTCCAAATGAAAGAACACACTGAAACCCCAGAAAAAAAAAAACAAACAAACACGTACTGAAACGCAGGTAAGTAGTTTTTCTGGTAAAAAATTCAAACCAGTGGTCATAAAGATGCTCATCAAACTTGAGAGAAGAATAGAGGAACACAGTGAGAGCTTTAACAAAGAGTTGGAAAATATAAAAAAAGAACCAATCAGAGGCTATTAATAAACACACACATACATCGCAAATTAACTTACAACAAAGAAGGCAAAAAGATACAATGGAAAAGGACAGTCCATTTAATAGGTGCTGTTGGGAAAATTGGACAACCACATGCAAAAGAATAAAACTAGACCACTATTTTATATCACACACACACACACACACACACACACACACACTCAAATGGATTATAGATTGTGAGACTTAAACCCAATCATCACTAATCATCAGGGAAATGCAAATCACAGCCTCAATGAGATATCATCCCACCCCAGTCAGAATGACTATTATCAAAAAGTCAACAACTATGCTGTACAACTGTTACCAATGCAAAATGTTATTGACAAAAAGTCAACAAATAACTAGTGTTGGAGAGGATGTGGAGAGAAGGGCAACCTTATACACTGTTAGTAGGATTGTAAACCAGTGTAGTCATGATGGAAAACATGAAAGTTTCTCAAAAAATTAAAAGCAGAACTAATATAACAGCAAGTCCACTTCTGGGTATTTATCAGAAGAAGACAAAAAATAATCATTCAAAATGATATATGCACCCCTATATTTATCACAGCATTATTTACAATACCAAGACATGGAAGCTGAGTGCCCATCAATAAATGAATAAATACATCAGTAAATGAATAAATATATCAAAAATATACATCTATGTATAAATACCACATCTTTTTTTTTTTATCCTCACCTGAGGACATTTTTTGCATTTATCTTCAGATAGAGCGAGAGGGAGAGAGGGAGGAAGAGAGAGAGAGAGAAACATCGATGTGAGAGAGACACATCAACTGGCTGCCACCCTCACAACCCCAACTGGGGCCGGGAACAAACCACAACCGAGCTATGCTCCCTTAGCGGGAACCAAACCCGGGACTCTCTGGTCCTCGGGCAGACGCCCTAACTGCTGAGCCAAACCAGCCAGCACCAACATCTACTCTCACTCTCTCTCTCTCTCACTCTCTCTCTCTCTCTCTCTCTCTCTCTCTCTCTATATATATATATATATATATATATATATATATATATATACACACACACATATATATAAAATGGAATATTACCTAGCTATAAAAATGAAATCTTGTAATTTGCAAAAGCATGGATGGACCTAGAAGGAATTATGCTAAGTGAAATAAATCAGACAAAGAAAGGCAAATACTGTCCATGGCTCAGCGGTTAGAGTGTTGGCCCATGGACCAAAGGGTCTCAGGTTTGATTCCCGATCAAGAGAACGTACCTAGGTTGCAGTTTCAATCCCTGGCCCTGGTCGGGGTTATGCAGGAGGCAACCAATTGTTGTGTCTCTCTCACATTGATGTTTCTCTCTCTTCCTCTCTCTCCCTCTCTACATCTCTCCCTTCCACGCTATCTGAAAATCAGTGGAAAAATATCCTCGGGTGAAGACTAACCAAAAAAGAGAAAAGAGAAAGACAAATACTATATGATTTTACTTACATACAAAATCTAAAAAGCAAATAAACAAATAAAATCCCCCCAAACAAAAATAAACACATAGATACAGAGAACAAATGAATGGTTGCCAGAGAGCAGGTGGTGGTGGGAGGGATGAAAAGGATAAAGGGGATTAAGAGGTGCAATCTGCCAGTTATAAAATAAATGGTAAACAGAGATGTAATGTACAACATAGAAAATGTAGTCAATGACGTCACAACTTTGCACAGTGACAGATGAATACTAGACGTATCACAATGATCACTTTGTAAGGTATATAAATGTTGAATCATTACATTGTATACCTGAAACTAATATAATGTTTTATGCCAACTATATTTTACTAAAAAATGTGTACTTATTTTTAGTTCTTCTAGTCCTTTATGTAAATTTCATTTTCTTTTTCATTGGTTATCTATTAAAGTAAGTGCCAGTTGTACGTAACTCCTCCCAAGTGAAAGGCACATTTTTTCTTTAATATCAGAGCACAATGTCCTTTTGTTTTTAATATTTATTAATTAATTATGTTCATTAGAGAATATAGTCATGTCCTTAGATATTTTATTTTATATAGAGTTCATCTATTCATTGGAATCTGTAATTTCCACAATACTGAATGTTACTTAAGATCTTATGCAAAAGCTAGTAATGGGATAAAAGAAAGGATTACTGAGACAACCAGAGGAACCTGGAGAATGATATAGTGTTCAAAACTGTTCCTTGAAAGCCATAACCACTACCTTCATTGTATTTACATAGTGTTGTTGGAGATACACCATATAATTTTGTTCTGCATTTGAATAAAAATATTTGAGTGTATAGAGTCAGAGATTTTATCTATCTATCATCTATCTATCTGCCTACCTATCATCTATCTAAAAACTCATCAGTATAAAGAGGAAAATCATGTGCATCTTAGTGATGATAAAACAAACTGTATCCTCTCATCGGTTGAACATAAGAATTTAAATTCCAGGAAAAGTAAACATTCCAGGAGGGCAGTTTGGCACTGTGTACCAGAAGCTTTTCTTTGACGCAGTTGTGTATGTTTAGCAATGTATCCTAAGGAAATTATCAAGAAAACTTTGTATAAACATATATGTATATAAGCATATATATATATATGTATATATATATATATAAATATATAAGCATACATATATAAATGTATATATGTATAAGTGTATATAAAGCTACAAAAAACATTCAAATATATGTCTTTTGGAGCTTTTCTATATGAGCAAAAGTTTTGGAAACAACAAAAACATCCAGTAATAGAGGACAAGTTCAATAAATTGTTATATCCATAAATGGAGTGTAGCCAATCAGCATTTAAAACTTGTGCTTGTGGGGAAGTGAGACAGTATGCCATGGAGACCGAGAGAGAGAGAGAGAGAGAGAGAGAGAGAGAGAGAAATAGTCATGTTATTTTTCAAATGAAGAAAGCATTATAATCAATTTTATAATATTATAATCAATTTTCATTTTAGAAATCATCATAATGACCTGAGTTTACTGGGTACATTAAGGTTTTAAAAAGATGAATCCTACTAATTTATTACACTAAAATATTTATTAATTATTGAAAATTTTATATTTTAAATTTAGCTATACTTCTGTCATTCTGAGATAACCAGTTTTAATAATTTGGCATTTAATTTTGCAGGTATTTACTAGGGTTGTGAACATATATAGGTAATATATAGGTAATATTCTATTTCTTTACATTTTGGAATTGATACAGTCTATTAAAAGTCAATCTGTTCTCAAATACCAACATAAATCAGTGTGAATATCAGACTTTAAACACAAACAGAAATGCAAATGTCAGGCTCCTTGTACTTTAAAAGCAGGTGGTGTTTATCGTCTCTTGCTTTTTAAACATCTTTCTATATTTGCTGACAACAGGGTGGGTGGGACTACAAGCTGCTATATATTTAACATGACTCTTACACTTTAAGAGCTTATAATATGTATTTTTTTGATGACTAATCCCTAAGGTGATTCATTCTCAAATGCACAGATACATTCGGTCTTATTTTGAAGAGTAAAAAATAACTGCTAGTTTAGTCAAGATTATATTGTTGGCAGGGAACCAAGTGCCAAAAACAGATTTTTGTTTTATTTTCAAAAGAAGACATTAGTAAGGTGACAATTTAATAGGCATATAGCTGTAGGTATAGTAACACCATCTTTATTTATTTTTAAAAAAAAATATGTTTTATTGATTTTTTAGAGAGAGAGGAAGGGAGAAAGAAACATGGATGTGAAAGAGAAACATAGTGCACGGCCCCCTCCTGGGGATCGGGCTGCAACCTGGGCATGTGCCCTGATGGAGAATCGAACCGGGAACACTCAGTCCATGGGATGACACTCAATGCACTGAGCCACAACCCTAGGCAGTAACACCACCTTTTTTTTTTTAATTCTCACCTGAGTACATTTTTTTTTGCATTTAATACATTTTTTTTTTTTTTTTTGCATTTATCTTCAGATAGAGCGGGAGGGAGAGAGGGAGGAAGAGAGAGAGAGAAACATTGATGTGAGAGAGACACATCGAGTGGCTGCCACCCACACAAACCCAACTGGGGCCAGGGATCCGGGGCCGGGGACAATCTGCAACCGAGGCATGTGCCCTTAGTGGGAACCGAACCCGGGACTCTCTGGTCCGCAGGCCGACGCTCTAACCGCTGAGCCAAACCGGCCAGGGCAGTAACACCATCTTTAAAGCCATATCTTCGTAGAGCAATTGACTTCAGTCTTTGGATTCAAACCACTAAGATAAGGTAAGTAGCTATATCTATAAGCAGATAACAAAATACTATTTGTTATCATTTATAGGTTCATAGTAATAAGAATGGCTCTTACATATTATTCAATTTACGTAATTAGCTATATTCAGACATTTGCCTTTGAACAAGTTTTATCAGTCTTGGTGCTAATGGCATTTTGAACCAGACACTTGCTGTTGGGAGTGGAGGCTTGTCCTGTGAACTGTAAAATATTTAGCAGCATTTTGGCCTTTGCCCGCTTCACCCCAATTGTGACAGTCAAAAATGCCTCCAACTATTGCCGCATGCCCCTTTAGGGGAGCAAAATCAACCCCAGTTGAGAACCACTGCCTTAGAATACAAAATGGAATTCTCTTTTTATCCTGTCGTAGGCTACATATGAGCTGTCATGCTCATAGTCTTTAGAAAGATAATGTGTTAGTGGACCTTAGACTTCCCTATCTGGTCCAAAAAATCTTTGCCAGGAAACAAGGAAAAAAGTGTCTATGTTGATGTCGAGATTCACCTTTAAGCTCTTATCCAACTATTTCTTTGCCTGGCTCTTTCCTTTCTGCCTAGACTATACATGGGGTAGTCCTTGTTTCTGGACATGCCCTGGACATGTAGTATCCTCAGAGTTGTTAAAAACATCGCGAGTTAACATGACTACCAATAACATAATTTATTATTATTTACTAGCTGTCCACACAAAATTCAAGTGATTTGTTACCTTCTGTACAAAAACATGTCTTTCTGATTTAGCAATTTTCATTTAATCTCTTTTGTTTATATGTTCTCAAAATATCAACTTCAGTTTTACCTGAATATCACATTTTTCACGTTTTGAACATCTTAATGAAAACCGCCTCTCAGGCAGTTACTAAAAATAAATTGAAAATATATTTATTTAGAAATAAAAATATCCAGGAGGCTACTCCACTACACTAAATAACTACTCTTTGTTATGTTTGTTTTGTGTAGTAAAGATAATTTTCGTCACTCATTCACTTGATAAATATTTTCATTGATGCTTATTATTTACCAAGCATGGTCATAGGCTTAAAATTATGAACACTAACTTCTCTGTGCTCAAAAACCTGCCATGAGGAGTGAGAAAATAAAAAAGGAAATAATACTTACAGAGCTAATAGGTATAAAAAACCCCAGGATGTTACATGAGAGCACTCAAGAGGGACAGAGAGACAGCACTGAGAGTTTATTGGACAATGACCTCATCCTTTCCCTATAACTCTGGGTTCAAATGTGAACTCTCTAACATAAAAACAGCAAATTAATTTATTTTCCAGATTCTGGACTTCATATACCCTATGAAAGACAGCTCACAATTTATTCCTTCTTAGGAAAGTTTCACTCAAAAGTAAATCCTTCTTTTCCTGTTCTCTCTCTTTTTTTTGTTCATTACATTCCACAAATAAGTGAGATCATGTGATACTTGTCTTTCTCTGATTGGCTTATTTTGCTTAGCATAATACTCTCCAGGTCCCTCCATGTTGTCTCAAAGGATAAGAGATCTCTCTTTCTTACAGCTGCATAGTACTCCATTGTGTACATGAACCACAGCTTTTTTATCCACTCGTCTAGTGATGGACACTTGGGCTGTTTCCAGATCTGCAATCTTTTTAAAAACCTAATGACAGAGTGGCATGCTATCACTTCCATGTGGTAATCTTAGAGGCAAGTCATTAGGTCTAGCCAACACTCAAGAGGAAGAAAATTAACTTCTACCCCTTGAATGAAGGAGCATCAAATAATTTGTACTAATAATTTTAAAACCACCACAGCAATGATCCCGAATTGGTGCAATTGCTCATTTTATAGACAACTAAAGCATTTTATTATTCTTTTAGGTGTATTTTTACAAAGTTATTGAGACTTTTTTTGATTCACATCCTAGCTTATTCCCTTTCCTTCACAACATCATGTTACTTGCATATTTGATCATCACACAGTGTATATATTTACCTAAGCTATAAATGAAACTCTTGAGACAGGTCCAAGCATGACATTGTGACATGGTATAAACCAGCCCTCCAGGATGACACTAATTCATAGTGCAGGACGCAGCATCATTTATGAGCTCATCACATATTCACATTATCTTCATCTTCAAGAGGACATCATGTGTTACTCTGTTGAAGTAATGCTCAGATCTACAAATAATATGTTCACCAGGTTTTCCCTCATCTTTGGTTCAGAAATATAAAAGGAGGGGGAATCGGCTTATTCTTCCTACCTAATAAATAATTTTTGTTGTTGTTGTAAAAACATCTGTGGCAATCGATCTGAACTACACCTTCACATCTGATGAGTTTCTACTTTCTTGTATCTCTCCTATTTTCCATGACTTCTCAGATACTCTCAAGCTCCTTTGTAGATTATTTTGGAACTTTCTTTATAAATTGAAAGGTAATATCTGAAGGAGAATCAATCTATTTAAAGCCAAATGAGTCTATTTTTAAAGGTATTATGTGTTGTGTTTTCATGATCTTGGCAGTTTCTGTATGTTCTCTCTTAAATTTCTTCTCCCATTTAATGAATTATTTTCTAATTTTCTAATCATCATCAAGGGACAAATTATTAAGTGGAAGCCAAACTAGCACAGAACTTAAACAAGTAAAAACGATAGTATAATGTTTTGCATTGTAACTGTAAAAATCAGAATATCAAATCATATAAGAAGTCTCATACTGATACTGAGAATTCTTTCCTGGAAAAAAAAAAAAAACTTATAGAAGTATGACTTCCAGTTTCCAGAAGGTAAAGCTTTCTGAGAGATTTAAGGTAAGGTAGTAAAAACAAAATCTAGTCTGCTTTGAAAAATCTATAAGATTCGACTTCTCTTAAGAGTCAGGTTCTTTATTTATTTATTTTTAATTTATTTTTTATTGTTGACAGTATTATAGATGTCTCCCATTTTCTCCCCTTTGTCCCCTTCACCTAGCTCCCACCTCACCCCAGGCCTTCATTGTACTATTTTCTGTATATATGGGCTACGCATACAAGCCAGCGGTTCTCAACCTGTGGGTCACGACCCCTTTGAGGGTCCAATGACCCTTTCACAGGGGTCGCCTAAGACATAACAGTAGCAAAATTACAGTTATGAAGTAGCAACAAAAATAATTTTATTGTTGGGGGTCACCACAACATGAGGAACTGTATTAAAGGGTCACGGCATTAGGAAGGTTGAGAACCAGTGAAAGCATATATGTTCTTTGGCTAATCTCTCCCCCCTCACCCCCAAACCCCCTTCCCTCTGAGACCTGTCAGTCTGTTCCATGAATCTATACTTCTGGACCTATTTTGTTTATCACTTTATTTCGTTCAGTAGATTCCACATATAAGTGAGATCATGTGATATTTGTCTTTCTCTGACTGGCTTATTTATTTTGCCTAGTATAATACTCTCCAGGTCCATCCATGTCGTCTCAAAGTGTAAGAGATCCTACTTTTTTACAGATGCATAGTATTCCATTGTGTATCTGTACCACAGCTTTTTTATCCACTCATTTACTGATGGGCACTTGGGCTGTTTCCAGATCTTGGCTATTGTAAATAACACTGCTATGAACATTGGGGTGCATATATTCTTTCCAATAGGTGTTTCTTCATTCTTAGGATATATTCCCAGAAATGAGATCACTGGGTCAAAAGGCAGTTCCGTTTTTAATTGTCTGGAGACATTCCATACTGTTTTCCACAGTGGCTGCATCAGTCTGCTAAAATACTAATGATAACAATAATAATATTGATAATGATAATAATAATATAAATCAGGGTCTAATTCTCCAAAGTAAAGCCTGAAGTCTAGTTCCCAATAGAAAGCTTTCTACAAAGTTTTTATAAATACCTTCTTATTACAATAAACACATCTTCTTATCATTCAGACTTATATATAACAAACAACATCATTCCATAGGTTGTCTCAAGACCCTTTTGATGTTCTCTTCTGAGGGTTCTTCTTATGGCAGTATTTTCACTTGTATTGTTTTTGGTATACTAGTATATGTAGTACTAGACAATTCAGGTTTGTTACCCCTTTCTGGAACTAGGTGAGTTTTCTCTCCTGGAGAAAGGGACAAAATGTTACAGAGTGTTGCAGGAAATTATAAATGAGGTCCTCTTTGATGGAAAGAATTCAAGTATATGGTGTTAGTGATTTTTACAGTTCTGTCTCTTCCTTCTCCTTCTCCTGAGGGTAAGCTTCTTGACAATGTCTTTTTCATTTCTGATTCTGCCAAAGACTCAAAGAATGTATATCAATCAGATTGAGGCTTACCTCTCATTGCCAATATATTTAGAGCAATATAATGATCACTGGATCACTGAATTCTTAAAATGTTGTGAGGCGATATCCTAGAAAAGATAGAGGGGAAAAGTAAAGAAAATGATAGACATGTAGGCTGGAATAAAAGATTTTCTTTTAACATATCATTATCATATTAATGCCATTTTCAGTAGCAGTTAAGTCCCCTATTCCAAAGTGTGAAACCTCAATTTTTCATGCATTGCACTTGAGTATAAAACTAATTTTTAGTTTTGCCCTTTCTTACATGAAATTAAAGAACGCTAAACCTAATTTTAAAATTTAAGATAGAAGTAAGTTTTTTTCCACAGTAGTTCATTATTCATTAACTTGTTATTTGATTATTGTACATTTATATAACACATTTTGTTAGAAGGCTAAATTAACACATATTTTACAAGTGTTTATTAGCTATTCTGAGACTTGAATGAGTCACAGAGAATAAACCAGAGCCATGATTGCTATTGTTTTCACTGGGTGGTGGTGCTATTCTTACTACCATGAATAATGATGATTCACAGAGCATTCCACATGTTTCCATCTCAACATGAGAGTCTATAACCATCTGTAATTATCAAGACATAACCTGTGCCACCTCATACACAGCTTTAGAAATAGCTATGTTGGAAGATTCATTTGTGGTGTGTGTGATTGGCAGAACTCTTGAAGTACAAGCTGCATTGCTTGTGAGGCATCTGTGACAAGCTGCAGTGAACTGAATGCGCAGAATCTGATGGTCAATTCCAATTCCACTTAGGTTGTGTAGATATGGATGTAAAGCGATGTGAGGTCATTGTGGCTGACACAAGGCATGAGAAGTAGAGTCTTCAAGGAGTTATTCTCCATTGAAGCTGACATACAATAATAAGAAAACAATTCTAGGCAAAATGAATAGTAGCAAAAAGAAACATGAGAGAGGAGAAGAGGAAAAAGGAAAGAATAATAGTTGCTTTTGGAGGGTGAAATAGGCTTATTGTAGAGGTGTTGGAAAAGACTTTCCTAAAATTATCAAAAAAGCACAGATATAAATCTATGGAGTTTTAGATTATTTAGATAAATATTGTAGCAGTCACAATCTAAATGCATAATTGAAAATTTTTAAACAATATTTTCGCTAATCCAGTGTGTTCATGAAGACCACATATTAAACATAAAACAACAGGTAAGATAGGCAGTTTGCAGAAAACTAAGAATTAAATAAGGATGTGAATATAGACCTAGTTTTGGCATGTAAATGAATGTACATTTCCTCCAGAAAGCCTCAGGTTGATGAAAGAATTTCCATATGTTTAGCCTTAAAATTTAGGTCCCTTGGTCTGACAAAGAATGTTAATGTTCCATCTGGGTGTGAAAAGCAGTGTCTGAAAAATATTTACAAGATTGGAGTCCTGGGATTCCTGGGACATTTTATGGTTTTGGAAGATGAATCACAATTATTAAAAACCAGAGCTTTTTTTTTTTTTTTTTTTTAACCTAGGATTTGGGCGCACTTCGGTCAACAGGCACAATAGCTTTAAAGGATCAGACCCTTTGCTAAGCTGTTATTGTTCTGTGCCCCCTAAGAGTTTCTCAAACAATCTTTTTGAACAGAAACACATGCCTAGATCTGCCAGATTTTGCCCTAAGAAATTGTCAGTGTCCGTCTGCTCTTCAGCTTCCCTCAGCAATCCTGAGGTTCCAACTTGTATAATGATAGTGTCTTACTTTTCCCAGACCTCTCTTTGCTGGGGATTTCTAGCAGGAATGGTTCGGGGTGAGTCATGATTACAGGCCAATCAGGTTTCTTAGTTTGGGAGACCACATCATTAGCTTAATTGTAACACAGCCCTTCTAAAATAAAAGGAAAATTTTATCCACCCTGTTTTACTTCTAAATACTGATCGTAAAACCTGTAAAACCGATGATAATGGCTTTTGACTAAATTGAACATTTCAACATAATGTGTGAAAATTCATCTCATTAGAATACTCTCATCCAATTTTTTAAAAAACTCGGTCGGGAAGGCACATTTTTATTTGGCTGTTCGTCCTCTGTTTTGCTTTGCTTTTCTTCTGTTTCTGTGTGTTAGCACACCTCTCTTCCAACCTGTCACCCACCTCAGGAATCCTCTGAATCCACAACTTCTCTGTCGCAGGACCGTCCTTAGCCTGTTTTAGACAGTAACCTTCTATTTGAAGAAGCAGAAACACACCTCAGTCTAGATTACGATACTGCACTCTTCAGGGACTCCACAGAGTCCACCTCTGAGGGGTGATCCCAGGAGGCGGAGGTTCCTTAGGAACCAGGCAGAGTTCTTTCCTCCACTCACGCCTTCATGACTCAGGGCCTGCTTCCGGTTTTCTCCTTTCCTCTTTCATTCCTGTCTTCCATCCCTCCTTCCTCTCTTCCTCAGCCTTCAAATCCCTACACTGTCTTTAGCACTTTATTCTGCACATGGTCAAACTGGTCCAGATTGGCACTTTTCAGTTTATGAACACTCTATTCCATCCATACGTACATTAACTAGCTTTCTCTGATTACCATTTCAAAATGTCTCAGGGATAGAATCTGATGATCTCACTTTAAAGCAGGTACATCCCTCGGCGACATCACAGCAGCGAGGAGGCAATGACGTGCAATGAGAACATGACTGACTGTGGAAGGACCACAGAGGTGAATGGGTGGCATTCTCCGCTGGGAAGAAGTTGTGGTTTCTGTGCGTCTGCTCCTCTTTTTTCTCCTTTTTCTGCCACTAGCGGGTCCATTGCTTGGTCTGAAAACAAGTTTAGTTCATTTTCTACAATATTATATTTCTGCTAATAGATACAAAAATACATATATTTAAATTTTGGAATTTATTTTGAACAAACTGTAATTATTTATAATTACTTCAGCGTTTACATTTTAAATAGCTTTCTTTGCTTGCTTAACACAATTTTCTTATTTATATAGTCTGGTATTATTATTCCAATAATTATTATTTTTTTTTAATCCTCACCTGAGGACATTTTTTCATTTTTTGTTCAGATAGAGTGGGAGGGAGAGAGAGGAAGAGAGAGAGAGAGAGAAACATCGACGTGAAAGGGACACATCGAGTGGCTGCCACCTGCACGACCAACCAGGGCCGGGGACAAACTGCAACCGAGGTACATGCCCCCAGCGGGAACCGAACCCGGGTCTCTCTGGACCGCAGGCCGACGCTCTAACCGCTGAGCCAAACCGGCCAGGGCTCCAATAATTAATATTTTATAGGACTTTTATCTTCTAAGATTTTATTAGGAGAAATTCTAATTTTTTTTCAGAATATATCTTCTGTATTAGTCAGGGTTCTCCAGAGAAACAATCAATAGACGATACCTATACATGTATATCTATGCATCTGTACATATATCTATATCCATATCTATTCCTAAATCTAGACCTAATTTGGAGAAAGACAGAGACATGTATTTAGTCCACAGAACTGTGGAGGCTGGCAAGTACAAAATCTTCAGGGGGCCTGGCAGGCTGAACAGCAGAGAAGAATTAATGTTACAGTTCAAGTTTCAAAGCAGTCTGCTGGCAGAATTCCTCCCTGCTCTGAGAAAATCAGTCTTTTTTTCTCCTCCTAAGAACTTCAAGTGATTGGATGAGTCCCATTCACATTGTGGAAGGTAATCTACTTTACTCAAAGTCTGCTGATTGAAATAATAGTCTCATCCAAAAAATATCTGCAGAGAAAATCTAGAATAGTATTTGATCAAATACCTAACACTACTGTCTAGCCAAGTTGACACATAGAGTTAACTGTCACAACTTTGTTCCAGCTACTTTGATAATTGTGTCCATTTGAATTACTGAGAGTTGAGGAATGATATTGAGAGGTGATGGCAAAACCAACCAACAAGCAAATATAAAGTCATTTAAAAAAAAAAAAAAAGATGTTTGTCTAGAGCATTACCTAAAATTAATTTCAATTCAGAACTTTTTTTTTAGGGTCAACAAAATAAAGTTTTAATATTTTGTTGAAATGACACATACAGAGGTTAAAGATCAATTTTCAAGACACTTCAGTTGACATTTTTGTCAACTATAAAAATAATAGAGTACAGCCCGACCGATGTGGCTCAGTGGTTGAGCATCGACCCATGCACTAAGAGGTCGCTGGTTGGATTCCTGGTCAGGATACATGCCCAAGTTGTGGGCCAAATCCCCAATGGGGGCATGCAGGAGGTGGCCAGTTGATGTTCTCTCTCATGGACGTTTCTCTCTCTCTCTCTCTAAAATCAATAAAGAAAAAAAAAATGATGGAGTACAATGAAATGGTCTCACACTCCTTCCTTTATTCTCAAGTCTTTGTTCAAGTATATTTTCAGTCTTGCCTTCCCTGACTGCCTGTTTAAAATTCTAATCTAGCTTCCCTCTCCTCCAGCACTCCTCATTCTCCCTTCCATTACACTTTTTCTTCTCTCCCCAGTAGTTATAATTTCTCAACATACTATATAATTTTTTTAACTTACTTATTGTTTACTATCTGAATTCTCTTCAATATAAAGCAAATTCAAAGAAGGCAGATATCATTGCCCATTTCCTTCTCATCTCTAGAGCAGTGTCTGGTCTATAGCAAATGCTCAATCAATGTTTGTTGAATAAATGACTGTACTATGCATTCTCTAAACAACAGTCATCCAGTTATATCATGTTAGTTTCTAGATGTCTGATTGCAAAATGAAATTCTGTTTCCCCTCACGACTTACAAAATCATACACCGATTGCTTGTACCTCCCTTAGAGTTTCATCTCACACTACTCTTCTGTCCCCAACTAGGCTGATTCTCTGTTTCTCCCATATGCTGTATTTGCTCATGCCTTGGAGCCTTTGTTCTACTTGGCCCCACAGCCTGGAATTCTCTCCAGCTCATCTTCGCCAACATTGATTGTTTTGTTCATTCAGATCTTGGCATAAATGACACCTCTTTAGCATAATGTTTCTAGCTGCCCAATCTAAAATAGTCACCCTGTTACTTGATATAACTTCATTCTGTTTTAATTATCTATATACTATTTATCATTAACCCATTTTGTTTAGGTATTTGTTTATCCTCTGTCTTCTTGCACTAACATATAAACCTGTCAAGCACAAGGATCTAGTCAGTCCTTTTCTCTTTTATGTCCTCAGTGCTTTGAACAGTGTCTAACACATAGTAGGTGACAATAAATATTCATAAAATAAATTAATTGATATGACACTTAAGTCTTTAATATATTGGCACTGCCAATATAGTCTCACTTTTTAATTAACTAGATTAATTAGATAAACTTACACACAGAGTTTTGAGACAACTCCTTGATAATTATGAATATAAATAAATTTAACTGGTATATTACTGGAAGCAACAATTCCTAAATTCTGGCCACTCTGCTCTGCTCAGGGATATAAAGTATTGTATAATCAAGCAAATAAAAGATAAAAATCTGTTGGGGTCTATCTTTTTAATGTACAGTGAAGAAAGCATAAACCATTTAGCATGACTATAGATTTCAAAAATAGAGAGACAGGTTTTATGTCTTCCAACTTCTCCCCCAAGACTGTGGTCAAACAACCCCTGTAAATAGTTAAATAAATATCACAAATCAATATACTCTACAATAGGTAAAAAAAATAAAAAAGACATAGGGCAGCATGAAATAACAGCAACAAAAGTGCTACAGTCATTTTGCATAAGTCGAACACAGGTTGGTGTGATAAGTTATTCATTTAAAAAGGTACAATTTCAGTTGATTTTAGAGATTATGTAGAATCGGTAACTCAGTTCCTAGGGTATGGTAAATAATAAACATTTGCTGAATGAAAGGAGATTAGAGAATAAATATATTAAATTGGTATTGCATGATTGTTGAAGGAGTTTGGATATTTGACATTTTCAATAAATCACAGTGGAATATTTTAAAATAAGGAAATGACATGAAAATAAATCAGACAATAATTCTGGAAGTTTTCTGAATGATTTGTAATAGGTGAAATTTGAAAAATAGATTAATTAATTACAAAATGAATATAAGATTTTTTGGGGGAGGGGAGGAAGAAATTATGCCCCTAAAAGGATGCTGGCTTTGATAGAACAGCAAAAAAGAAGAGAAAATAGAAAAAAGATAGTGAGGATAATGCAAGATTTAAAAGAGCACTGCATTCAACTCAGATTGACTGTAGACAGGTCTTGTATACTCCATCAACCAAGCAAATGAAGCAAATGGCCTCACAACAGTAAACAAACCTTATGATCTGCAATAAATGTGTTATCTTTCTCCAGAGTTTCCTCCCAGAAGACAGTATTGATAATATTGACACTCATTTATCTTAAACTTGACATTGATTTTCATCTCTTGTAATAGAAAATGAATTTCTAATAGAGTTACTTACTTATTCTGATTCTTATTAAAACAAACAAATAAAACATCCATTTTAGTGTCATCAAAGAGAATTAAATTTGCTCTCATAATTGTGTTAATAAGTCATTGATCTCTGAAATTATAGGCATAGGTTATTGGTTTTTTTTTTTCCTTTGCATTGAAAGATGTCATTTTGTTTTGTTTTGTTTTGTTTTCCTAAAGAAAAGTCTTTGTGAACTGCTTACATTTAAATGGTGTAAATGGGTGCAGAAATTTGCCAGGTACACATAAATAAAAAATAAATTGTGTAAATGTGCACAGGGCTTATAAAAGATAAGAGTTACTTTAAAAATGCACAGTCCACCCGGCCAGTGTGGCTCAGTGGTTGAGCATCGACCCATGCACCAAGAGGTCGCCGGTTTGATTCCAGGTCAGGGCACATGCCCAGGTTGTGGGCCTGATCACCAGTGAGGGGTTTGCAGGAGGCAGCCAATCGATGTTCTCTCTCATCGATGTTTCTATCTCTTTCTCCCTCTCCCTTCCTCTCCCTCTAAAAATCAATAAAGAAAAAAAATGTTTTAATGCACAGTCCTTCACTGCATCTTAAGAGGTCACCCAGAAAGCTGTCCAAAGGGATTTTATGACTCCATTTGGAGTTCTAAGAAATCAGACGGGTGTGAGAATACAGCTGAGTGTGGCAAGCTGTAGAGAATGAGAAAGGTGTACTTGAGAATTAAGGCTGATTGAATCATTGGTTTTATTAGAACAGGCGATGAGCCCTAACTAGATTGAAATATCTACAAGGGAAACATCTGGAAATGAGCTGGCTGACGATGCAATACTGGTGTTGAAATATTCAAGAGAGATTTTTGATACAGTTTTTCAGAGGACAGAGACAATTCATGTATCAGAGGAAAGAAAATGCGAGAAGACTCAGCTGTTTATTTGACATCCATCCTCATTCACTCACTCAGTATATATTTATTCAAAACCTTAGATGGGTGCTGAACAAAGCGTAAATAAACTAATGCCATTATAAAGCATGTATTTGAATGGGACAGAATGACGGTGAACGTGGTAACTAAAAATTCGTAGATTACCTATTAATAGGCACTAGAAATATTTAAGTGGGAAGGAAAATATAAAATGTAAAGGGTAGGAGGACATTTGAAATTTTAGGTAGGTGGCCAGGGAAGACCTCACCGAAAGGGAAACATCCCTGTACACCTGAAGGAGGCAAAGGAGCTAGCCATGTAGACAGTGGCAGGAAGAGCATTATAGGAGAAAAAGCAATGGGATATTCCATGTTTATTTAATCCTTAGGTATTACTATTATACACATTTTATCAATGACGAAACTTAGGCACAGAGGAATAAGTAACTTTCCTAAGGTCTAAAAACTAGTAAATGACACAGCCAGGGTCTAAACCCAGCAAACCCTGAATCCACAGAGCAGTTCTTAGTATGTAAACAGTCCTCTTTCTAATTTCTTTAGTTGTATCCTATATACATTCTTTTTCCTTTCTAGACATTAGATCAGATCACCCTATTCCATGGTATGTTTTCCTTTTTGTTACCCTCTCGACTTATTAACATTTAATTTTTTTAAATTTGTCATAGAGTATTAGTTTTTTACTTTCATACTACTTTTGATGAAGTGGACTTTCTCATTTGCCTCCAGCTCATCACTTCAAACTTGACCATTTGAAATTCAACTTTTCTTCTCTGAAAGATACACATTACCTTTCAAACACCAAATTGAAAAGGCTTTTCTAATTCCTCATCTTCCCTGATCTTACTAAAGTAATAACTAAGAGCACATGGCTCCTGGCATTGGAAATGTCTTAGTTTAATCATGAATCTGTCATTTCCAAGCTAGAATAAAAAGGGCGCTGTCTAATCCTCTATTATATCTCTATGCATCGGTTTATTAATATTATTCTTGTGTGGTTATTATGATCACTCAATAAAGGCTTATACATATGAATATGAAGAATTATAGTTTTTTTTTTCTTGAACCTCCTCTTTTTATTTCCTGACATACGTTTATTACGTTCTTCACCTTTTCTGATTCTTCTTACTTCAACATTGACTACATATGAGTCTTGGCAAGGGCTCCCTTTTTGGATTGCTTTTTTTTTCCTTCTGAGAAAAAATGTACCCTCTCTGATATCATTCACTATCAAAGTACCCGCTGTCACCTTTATGCAGAGGACTTCCAAATCAACTCCTGTCGTACATCTTCTCTCTGAAGTGTCAAGTCCGTATTCCCAATTGCCCACTAAACATCTTCACTTGGTTTTCTGGCCAGCAAATCAAAATCACAACCTACACACAAAGATGAGAAAAAGCAAATCTATTCTTATTCCTGTTCATTGAGCTTCATAATATTAAATGTTACTTTTTTGGTCTCTCACTGAAGTGTGAAATTTTGATTCCATCTTTCATCTGCTACCCCCATTGTCTACCTAATCATAGACATACAATATTAAAAAGACAAAAGAACTGAGAGCTTCATTATCCCCTTCCTTTCACAGATGAGCAAATACAGAACCATAGATGCAGTACCTGGGAGGGGTCACAATGGGAATCCAGGTTTCCAAACGCTAGGCCACAGATATGTCCTGTGGACAAACCTGACTCTGTTGCCCATTCTAAGTAATTTTGTCACCATACTGTGTCTTAAATCTGTCTACTCCCAATTCCACTACTGTTACTGTACTTCATGCTTTCTTTATTTAGAATGTTTTTATAGTTAGCAAGCTGGTTTCACTCTGGAAGACATACCAAGTCAGGAAACTTTCTTAAGATACATCAGCCCTGCTCAAAAACATTCACTGTTTCTATATTTCTTTGCAGTTAATGAAGCTCGTGTTCATTGAGTTCTATGCAATAGGAACTATAATAGGCATACTCTACACCCATGATCCTATTTAATCTTTACGACAAACTGTGATATTCTTGTTCAGAATCCTCTCCCACACTCACAGGAAATCCATGTAACCCACATTTGCCTAATTAGTAAACTGCAGAACTGAAATATAGATGGTTTGTCTGACTTCAAATTTCTTTTAAGAAAAATGTGAGAACCATCTGCCTTTCCAAACTTGTCTACTGAGTGTATATTTAAGGTGCATGCACTATTGATAAAATAGGCTCAATTCTATAATTAATGGATCTATTTTGACATGCTCGTACCTGGAATACCTTCCTTGCCCTTCACATACACAGATATCAAAATCCACCAAATTTTGAGAGTCACCAAAGTAATTAGGTAGCTAGCTGTCCCTTTGGAATTTTAAACACCTGGTGGTCATAGCCTATTGACTTTTCACCAACCAAAGCATGGTGGCCAGGGCTTTGCACATAAATATTTGCATATAAACTAAATATGTATGCAGCGTCAACGTAAGACTTTATTTGATGTGGAAAACCACCTGAAAATTATGAAGGTAATTGGAAGAAATTTCTGAGGAGGAAAGAAAACGAAACAAAAACAAAATGTTATACTTTACCTGAGGAATGTGACGTCAAATACACATCAGTATGGGATTTGTATCAAGAATATTACTTATGCACCTGCTGGACACTAAGTACTGTGAGCTATAGATGGCAAAGTGAAGAAGATAGAATTCTTACTTTTGCTAAGTTCACACTCTGAGATAAATAAAAGACACCCACAATCAAAATAGATCAACCAAAACAAGGTTAAATGCTGAAATTATGTACTGAATAAGGAAAGCTGTGAATTCCTTTGGCTGTGGATGGCTCCCCAGAGCTATTTACTTTCCAAGGCCAATGAGAATTCTTTCTATGGCTACACAATTTCTTGGCTAGATATTGCATTATATCCCTCTCTTATGTTACGATTTATTAATAACTAAAACCTATCCTTCAAGAAACTCTGGCACCTGCATAAACAACTAGACTCTGCTTCATATTTATAGATGCAAGCTTGAAAGTTTAGGTGTAGCAGTATGAGAACTGGTTATTTTATCTTTCCAGTTAAGTTAATTATATGTATCCTTACCTTTCAAAATATTATTTATTGGCTTCCTTGGGTACAATGGTGTTTCAGAAGTCAATATATCAAATAGTTGTATACCCTCCAACTATTTCTCTTTGATTTAGTTAGAGGCTTCCACATATTGTAATGCTACTTCAGGATAATGGGATGCAGTTTGCTTCTATTAGTAACAAAAGCAATTACTCAAAGAGAGGCACAGTGTCTTCATTCTGCCTCTGTTCTGTTATCCAAATTAGAGTTCCACTATTATGAGAAACTGCTGGTCTCAAAATTGCTAGCTTATTGGAGTTGCCCAGCGATTCACTCCATTTCTGAAGTTAAGCCCGTTTGATTGTGCCATAATTGTAATTTATGTACTTTTATGAATTCCAGTTATTTCAAGACTGTAAAAATATGGTTCATCTGTTTTGAAAGAGGAATCAAGATGTTTATTCTCTGATGAACTCCAAGAGTTAGAGAAATCCCCTAGTCTTTGCCTCCAGCACTGCTTCTCTCATTTAATCTTGGTTGTCAAATCTTTTATTTTTAGACATTTGTTTTCTCCAAACAGCCCTGTTTTAGAACATTGCCCTGTTGAACACATTCAGCCTTTCATTCCAAACCTGAAGAAACATGTACTTCCCTTACCCTCTGAGTGGTTTTGTGCTGATTATATGTACTTTTCCACTGTAGACTCATAAAATGCATAAACTGACCACTTTGGGGATGATTTCCTTCATGTCTTTCTCTGACAATGACTCCCTAAGAGAAGTGACCGCGCCTATCCCGTTACTTTGCACAATGGGATGGCTGAAGGCAGTTTTTTGATAGTCTCTCAGCACTGCTTGATTGCTTTTCATTGTCACTGTCCAGCCAATTCCTTCTGCTTCCTCCAAGTGATATCATTACTCCCATTATCCACAGCTTTTCCAAGGCATCCGTCTCATGAAAGCATGGTGAGCACAGGAGTCAGCTTTGTGCATACTTTCTGATAAATGAAACAAAATGTATACTTTAATTGAAAAAAATAAAGAATGAAAAAGTTGTCTTTGGAATATCATATTTTACATGTTTCATCATTCTACCCTTTTGATATACAGCAGATCTCTCAACGCGACTCTCTCTAGCTTTCCCCGCCTCCCATTTCTTCATCTTTCCTATCTCATTTTCCATTTTTCTCTGTTTCTTTTTGAAACGTTTATTTTCTTTCCCTGTTAGCACACTGACCTAAGCCTGCTCATTTGCAGGCTCTAAGACCTTTAACGGTATATATGGATAAATGTAGCCATGTGAATATAACCCAGCTCTCTGACCGTATGTGCCAACTACTTGCAGGCTACTCCATAATCTTTTGCCTCAACCTAACTAATTTAAAAATCTACTTTGTTTTTAGAATAGGTTTCAAGTCTTTGTTGCAACTTTTGCCTAGGGACGAAGACTTCCTCATTGCGTCCCAGTTACTGGCATCAGTCATGCTCTGAAACAGAAGCATCAGCAAGAACCATGATAGTGCTGCTCAGATCATTGTTAGCATCCCATTCAAATTCTTTCTGAAATATCCTACCTGTCAATTGCCATGGCCTCGAATATCAACACCAACCTGTGTTCAATACACTCCATCACATGGAGATTTGGACAAAGCAGTTTCACTCCTTGAGGCAATCTGGGAAGCCACAAGGAAGCCTATTTCCAGCTTCACCCACTTTTCCATAAACGCTTCTGAGTTCCATCATCATATCCCAATGGTCCTCTTGCTTTATAATAGTAACAACTCGTTTATTTTAAGCTTATTTCAATAAAAATAACTTGGCCTGATCAATGCAAAGATGAAAAAGAACAACAAATCTCTCCCTTTTGAGGGAGTTAATGTGGGGGGAGGGGTGCTGAGGGGGCATGGAGTTAGAAAATCATAGTCCTCATGAGGACACACTGCAACCTGATAAAAGGAAACACTGATTCATAGTTCTTATTTCCTGTGTTCAGTAATGGTTAAAATCTATTATTTATTTATTTATTTATTTATTTATTTATTTATTTATTTTATCCCTCACTCAAGGATACTTTTCCATTTATCATCAGATAGAGTGGGAGGGAGGGAGGGGGAGAGAGAGAGACAGAGAGAAACATCGACGCGATAGAGCCACATCGACTGGTTGCCTCCTGCACGACCTGACCAGGGCCAGGGATAAACCACAACCAAGATATATGCCCTTGGCTGGAATTGAACCCACGACTCATTGGTCTGTGGGCCGACACTCTAACCGCTGAGCCAAACCGGCCAGGGCTAAAATCTATTTTCTAATAGCGATGCATATGCTTCATGTTAGAGGTAAAACAAAATGAAAACAGAGAAAAAAACAAAAAGTTGATTTGATGTTATAAATCAATTCTTTTGCAGACTGCTTACTAGTATGCTCCATTACAAGGGAGTAAAATGATCCACTAAATGACAAATTAATTTTATTGTAAATTTCTTGAATAGTAATGGCAAACACTAACTGCACGCTCAAGCTTCTAGTTTACTCTGCAATGTCATGGCTATATGCTCATGTGGAATAGTTCACTTATCTACAAATAAACCTATTAGAAATAGCATGACTTCTAAATCATTCATAAGGTTGCATATTATAACTATGGTTTCTAAATCATCTTTCTAAGTGTTTTTCTTACTTTGCTCTTGTTCTTACTTTGTAAAACTTAACTGGTAAAATTATAAAAGATATAGTAATATCTATGCGCACATATGGTTTATCAAGAATATTTCAAGGCTATATATATATATATATATATATATATATATATACACACACACACACATACACACACACACACACAATATTCTAAAAAGTATGTTAAAGTGGTGTGGTTACATTGAATAAAACACTGTTGAAGAGAAGGCAAAATTGTTTATATCATCTTTATGGAAACTTAAGGAGAGAATTAACATATATGGAGAAATGATGTTTGATAGAAGGTATTTGGAATAGAACATTTTCTAACTGAGATTTTTAGAACCTCTTTAAACTTATGATAAAAGTACTGGCACCATTTAGTTCTTTATTTTTTCAATCCTCACCAGAGGATATTTTCCATTTATCTTCAGACAGAGTGGGAGGGAAGGAGGGAGGGAGAGAGAGAAATATCGATTTGCGAGAGACACATCCATTGGCTGCCTCCTGCACAACCTTGACCAGGGCCAGGGACTGAACGGCAACCAAGGTACGCGCCTTTGGCCGGAATCGAACCTGAGACTCTTTGGTACGTGGACAGACACTCTAACTGCTGAGCCAAAGCAGCCAGGGCCAACATTTAGTTCTCTGCTAGCTCATTCTAACTGCTTATTCTCTGAATGTTGTTATATATAGCAGATGAATTTTAGAATTTGCTATCACATAGGAAAAAACCCCCAAAACATGTGTTATACTGTAGCTGGAGATTGGAGTAAGGAATTCCTAAAATAAGTAACACCTTCTGTTACCAGTGGGGAGATCTCCTCATCCCCACCTGTTGCTCGTGGGAGTGGATTTCTTACGATATCCTGAGAAAAGGAATTTTCTGAGATTGGTATGAGGAGAATGAGATGTAGTGGGGGGATGGGGAGGAGGGTGTCAATGGGGAAAAAAAACGAGAAACATCTGTAACAAAAATAAATTAATAAAAATAAATAAATAAATAAAATAAAGCCCATCACCAATCTTAAAAAAAAAAGAAAGCTACTGTTGAATTACACCCCCGAGTTTCCGAGGTCTCATTTCCCTTTATCCCGCCAAGCAAGAAGTGTGGCTGGGGCTTCAACAGAGCTAAAATCAAAGCCAACGTCCAGAACTTCCATTGCATCTCTGCTCAGTCCAGTGCAGCCCCAGGCTAGCTTCATTGTGTCTCCTGCTGCAGTCCGTCAGTCTATAGCGTGGGGGTCCACAAGGCTCGGAGGAAACACGGAGTATGCGGGATAGGTCCTCATCCCCACCTGGAATGGATTTCTTGTGATATCCCGAGAGAAAAAAAAAAAATTCCCGAGACTCTCATGGGACAATGCAATATTGTAGAAAGCTTTGTTTCCGTGGAATTATACCCCTGGTTTTCCAAGGTCCTCTTTCCCTCAGTCCCACCAGAAGTAGCGTAGCTATGGCTTCCGTAGGGCTAGAATCAGAGCCAGTGTCCAGAGTTTCCTTTCCATCTTAAGGCAGAGTCCAGTTCAGCATCTGGCTAGCTTGGTTTTTGTTTCCCACTGCAGTCCATCCGTCCATTGTGTGTGGGGTCCGCAGGGCCACATGGCTATGTAGGAAACACAGGCAAATGCAACGAAGTCAAGAGTGAGCCACAAGCCGAGAGTCACAAGAGCAACAAGAGAGCAAACCCCTTTGTGTAGGGGATTATGTATTCCCAAATTTTCATGGGCTTTAACTGACCCCAACCATTCTGGCCAATCCATGGTTCCCCAGGCTTGACTGACAGGCAAGTGCCTTCCCTACATCACCCCAACTTCACTGCATATGTGTCTATCTTCCTCTTTGTTGGACTCCTTCTCCCAGTGATTTTTTTTTTTTTTATCCTCATCTGAGGACATTTTTTCTTCAGATAGAGTGGGAGGGAGAGAGAGGAAGAGAGAGAGAGAGAGAAACATCAATGTGAAAGGGACACATCGAGTGGCTGCCTCCTGCACGACCCACCAGGGGCCGGGGACAAACTGCAACCGAGGTACATGCCCTTAGCGGGAACCGAACCCGGGTCTCTCTGTACCGCAGGCCGACGCTCTAACCGCTGAGCCAAACCAGCCGGGGCTCTCCCAGTGATTTTGCAGGAAATGGGCCAGTGTAAAGTTGCAGCTTCCTGGTGAAGCTGTCCAAATGACTTGCCTATAATGTCTGGCTTCCCCTTTTGCTCTTTTCTTGTTATTAATAACTAGCTAATTACACTGGTATCACTAAGATGACATTTTAAAAAAGAAAAAGGAATATATCCAAGAGAACAACAGTTTCTAAGATTCCCTGTTAAACAGGAGCCGCATATATAAATTCTCAGAGGCAAAGAAGTGCGGCTATTTCATTTAAGCATTGGAGTTAAAATGAGAAATGAAACTAAACATGTGGGCAGAACTAGATTATAAAAATATTGAGAATTGTAGTTAAGGAGATTGGATTTTATCTTGAAGGTGATCGTAGTAATTCAACCTGAAATTTAGTGAAGTGTTTTAAGCAAAGGCATGCTTATATTTCTATTTTAGGAAGGCTCCTCTGTCAGGACAGTGGGAGAGGAAATAGACAGAGGGCAATTAAACAGCCACCACAGTGTTGGAGGTGGCAGAGAGCATCATTCTGAGCCTGAATGGTGGCAATGGAATCAGCTCAAGTATGGGATGCGGGGTTCCTGGATGAAAACAAAGGGCTGTGGGGGACAGTTTCCAGAAAATAAATTACGTAGGCAGTTTTCTAGTTGTCTTGCATTGAGCAAGAGAAAACAGGATTAAGTGGCTTGAGAGAGAAAAAGAGGTATTATGAGTTCAGCTTTAGACATTCCAAGTTTTCTAGCTGTAATTCTGTAACTGTAAGCTTGTCCTCTACTTAAACATTAATTATACAAATACCATATGTTTACAAAATGCTTCCTGCAGCTGCCTCTGAATGTTTGGGGGATATTGTATTTCTCTGCTGGTCTGGTGAAACACTGTCTTTTTAATCTTTAGCAGAAAAAGAACAACGTAGGGAAACCATTTCCTGAGAGCATCCCCACGACTACTCACAAAATCTTGGTCATGTTGTCAGATTCTGTGCTTTCTATAGTATAGTGTTTCAGAGCACACGTTCTGGATCTAGTCTGACTTGGTTCGTAATCTCAGTCCTTAGATTTAGCAGTACTGGGGCCTATGACAAGCCTTACATGTTCTTTACTTCAGTTTATTCATCTACTCAAAAAAATAAATAAATAAACAAACAAACAGTAATAGTTCCTGCCTTAGAAAATTGGGTTATGTGTAAAGTGAGTTCTCAACAAGTGTTAAGCATTACAAATGTCAACATCTGTGATCCAAAACCTCCACTCACTCTCTTCCTGGGATTTTGAAATTTAGCTATTGAAGCTCCAATATATATAATTGTACACTCATAGATAAATTTGGAACTTCTGATTAGCTTGCTAGATTGTAAGATCCTATGAAATCAATTGTTGTTGAATTGTGGGATTGGATGTTCAGCATGATTCCGGAGTAAAGATGAGGAGATTCAAAGACTAAGTCATGAATGTTGAAGAGATGAATCTCTGTTACCCATGGTAATGGTTACAAGTTGAGGATTTTAAATCTGTAGCAAGTCTTCTGAGGTGAACGTAGAGATAAATTAGTAGATGAGAATTGTCTAAAAGAGATTTCATAGATTGTTGCTGCTGAAAGCATACAGTTTATCAGTCCCTGAGGTGAGATTGTTGAATCCCTAAATAAAGTGGTTCTCAACATTGACATCTTTACTTATCTTCAGGTAGTCGAATGGCGATCATCTTTGAGAACCACTGCTCTAAACCAATCATTTCGCGTTTTCCCATTCTTAATTCCTGCTGTAGCGTTTTACAATCAATTATAAAAACAAAGGATGTGGGGCTTTATTGAATTTTAAAAATTATTTGTACCATACATTTTCCAAATACCAGCCACAAATATAAATCCTGAGTCATGAGATATGTTTATTGTTCTTTACTCAAATTGGTTTAGAGGGCTGGAAAACAGAATAGATCTAAGGTGTTCTACTCCTGCTATTTTAATTAAAATCAAGTTTCTAAATCATTGAAATAAGTACCCAATACTAAATAAAAGCATTTTCATATAGCATATATCCAAATGCCAACGATATACTTTATTTGTAAAAATGCAGTATTACACATAGAAAAATTATTTATTTATTTATTTTCTTCATTGATTTTTTAGAGAGAGAGGAGGAGAGACAGAGAGATAGAAACATCGATGAGAGAAAACATCGATTGGCCTACTCCTGCATGCCCCCTACTAGGGATCAGGCCCACAACCTGGGCATGTGCCCTGACCAGAAATCGAACCAGTGACCTCTTAGTGCATGGGTTGATGCTAAACCACTGAGCCACACCGGCCGGGCAGAAAAATTATTGTATCGCATAATATCAAGGCATTTTGAAATCTTGAGTTTATAATATGTAATATAATTTATACATAGCTGTGTATGTTTGCCTATGGGATTGCGAAAATAGAATAATGCAGCTTTGCATCTATTTTTTAAATTTTACTGTGGATTAAAACATGTTTTGGGCATTTAGAAGATACAGATAACGCCAAGATATATTGCTTACCCAGTTATCATCTATGTAAGAAGATAAATGACTTGCCCCAAAGAACAATTCCCTTATTTTCACTTGTTTTATATATTTGTCTGTCACACCCTATTCCAAACAGTTAAGGTATATGTTGTATGCAGAATAATGCCCCCCACCCCCGAGATGTCCACATCCTTATCCTCAAAATCTATATGTTGTGTCATTGGGCTAAGGGAATTAGGCTGCTGGTGGAATTAAGGTTGATAATCAGCTGACTTTGAGATGGAGAGCTTATACTGGGTTATCCAGAGCCCTTCCTTATGGAGTGAATGTGAGAAGCAGGAGAGGCCGAGAGAGTGCAAAGCCAAAGGCCTCTTGCTGCAGGTGTTACTATGAAGATGGAAGGGAGCCACTGGCCAGGGTATGAGGGCAGGAGTAGCTCTTTGAAGCTGGAAAAAGCAAGGAAACTGATTCTCCCAGAACCTCAGAAAGGGATGATGCACTGCTGACACCTTGATATTAGTCCAGTGAGACCTGTTTCAGACTTCTGATCTCCAAAGGGCAAGATAATAAATCTGTGTTGTTTTAAGCCACCAGGTTTGTGCTAACTAGTTACAGAACAATAGGAATTTGATACAGTAGCTTAGAACAATTTAAGAAATATACCTACATTTAAATATGTAGCAAACATGATGTAGAGGGAAATAAAAGTAAAACAGTAATATGCTATGGGAATAGGTTAACATGGTAATGGTAATTAAATATTCTAGAAATCAACACAAAGAAGGAAATATGTTCAGCCACCAAATTAAGATGCCTATATAGGAAAAGCTAAAGAATAATTCAGGCTATAAATATACGTTTTAAAATTGTCACAAAGAAGTGTTGCCTCTCATTGTGTTGGTGGAATGCCAGATGCTTTGTACAACATGCATTCCCTGATCAAAGCTCCATTCCCATGCTGCTTGAAACATTGTTGCTGAGAAATGATTTCAATGTATTCTTCCAGGGCTTCCAAAAGTTATTGGACATGTGTTATTAACATTTCTTATCTAATAGAAATAGTGTTGTATTAGGAAGTATATGTTAGGTAATGTGGTAGAGATAATGTGCTAAGGTTACTCAGAAATCTTCATCCCATCAACATGAGATGTGTCAGAGCCTGACGAGGGGAGAGGCATTTTATAAAGTGGATCAGTGTGAGCGGGAATATCAAAGTGGAAAAGTGCAATGTGTGTTATAGGGATACTGAGTAGATCTGATTAGAAGAATTGTGAGCTATATAGAAGTAGATGAGTTGGGAAGAAAGTGTGCAAACACATTGGAGAGAATCTGAATACAAAGATAAGGAGTCTGCATATTATTCTGTTGATACAGGGGTTGGGAAATGTTTAAGCAGGGTAGTGCATTGCCCAAATCCTTGCTTTAAAAAGAATAGCCTGGCATTTTTATGCAGGAGAATGGTTTAGAATTGAGAGAACCTGGAGGTGGGGGAACTTCCACTGAGGAACCTTTTAAAGGTATGAAATAATAAGACTTTAATTAGGATAGAGGTGTGGGAATAAGTAGCAAATTTGAGAGATGTTGTGAAAGCACAAAAATAATCAGCAGACATTTTTAATCAATGAGATGAAAACCAACTATTACCGGGGAAGAGTTGGCATAATAACTAAACTATATGGGCATGAATACTCTGCCACTTGGAAGTAGCATTTATGTGACACATTGCCCAGGTCCACAAAATGATCTATAATTTTTCATTATTTTATCCAGTCAGTATACCTGTTCGTTGATTTGTTCATGTAACAAGTACTTCTTGAATTTATTGTGTCCCACATACTATGGTGAGCCTGGGGATACAATAAGGAACACGATTAAATGCTTGCTGTATATATGAACATTATTTATTTTCTTTAGAAAATGAAGTTGTCAGTTAGTCAGACTGACAATATATTTTGATATAAAAAGACGATAACTTTGTGGAGGGTAAGGCAAAGATTGTAATATCTATAAATCTATGGCTTCTTCTTCTTTTTTTTTTCTTTTGCCTCTTCATTTTCCCCTCTAATCAATTCATTTCTTAAGCTAATAATTCCTGAATACGTGCTGCTTGCCATGGATGTGTAGATTATGATGGTCCACTGTGTGTGTGTATACACGTGTGTTGTGCATATGTGTGTTGCATGTGTATTGCTTCTGTTATGCATGTGTGCTGTGTGGTGGTTGTGTGTGAGAGAGAGTGTGAGCCTGGGTCTGGATGACCTGGAAATGGAGTCAGTATTGTTTGACTGATGTGCTTGTTATGAGCTTCCAAGGCTCTGCTAATGCCATGGATCAGTGAAGCAGGCCCTTTTTTCTGTTTGCAAATTACTAGTTGTCATATGGTTCTTCTTCCCCTACAAGGATTGCTTTCCCAAATAAATGCACAGTAATAAAAAGGAGAATATTCAACATTAATAAATCATCTTTATAGCAGAAATTTTGTGGCTTTTGTGTTCTCCATTCCTGAGGAATAGAAATATGATTAACATTTTCAGCTGAACCAGCATGCAGTGTAAAGTCTGTTTAGATTACTAGCTTCTGAAAAATCTTGTAGAAAATACATTGAGAAATAATAAATACCCCTTTTCATAATATTTGTAGTTTACTAATAAAATATGCAGTAACTTAAATGTCACTGATGAAAAAATTATAATGTCATTATAATATTTCATATTTTCTAAACAAATAATTTTTATTATTCCTCTTTTTATTTTTAATCCTCACTCAAGGATATTTTTTCCATTTATCTTTAGATAGAGGGGAGGGAGAGAGAGAGAGAGAGAGAGAAAGAGAGAAACATCAGTGTGAGAGAGACACATTGATTGGTTGCCTCCCGCACAACCCCGACAGGGCCGGGGATTGAACTTGCAACCGAGGCATGTGCCCTTGACCGGAATCACACTCGTGACCCTTCAGTCCATAGATGACTCTCTAACCACTGAGCCAAACCAGTCAGGGTGAAACATGACTTTTTAAGAATCAATTTTATTGCGATCAAATTTTAATCTAATAAGATACAAGTATTTACATGTAAGACTTGATGGTTTTTTTAAAGCAAATATTAATATATATACCATCACTACCCTATCATGCTATGGAATATTTCTATAAAATAATTCCCCCATAGTCCTTTGCAGACACTCTATATAGACTTTTTTACTCATGCCACAGACAACCACTGATGGGATTTCTATCGTTATATGTTTGTTTTGCCTGTTGTAGAACTTCAATACATAGAATCACACAGTATATAATGTTTTGTCTGGCTTCTTTCACTAAGGATAATATTTTGCGGATTCACTCATGATTATGTATTTATCAGTAGTTGGTTCTCTTCCTTTGTTAAATAATATTCCTTTTAATTAATATACTAAATGTGTTTGTCAGTAAACTTGTTCATAGACATTATTTGTTTCCAGTTTGTATCTCATAGATAAAGCTGCTATGAGCAATCCTAGTGTGGACATGATTTTCAGTTATTGTGTAAATACCTAGTGGTGTAATTGCTGGGCTATATTGTAAGCACATGCTTACATTTGTAAAAAAATTGTAAGATATAGCTGGCCCTGGCCGGTGTGGCTTAGGTGGTTGGAGTGTTGACCTGTACACCAAAAGGTGGCAGGTTAGATCCCCGTAGGGGCGTTGTGTGGGAGGCGACCGATCCATGTTTCTCTCTCACATCAATGTTTCTCTCGCTCCCTTTCTCTCTCTAGAATCAACTGATAAAAAAAAGAAAAGAAAGAGCTGAACTGTCTTTATTTTTTACTTTATTTTATTTTCTTTCTTTATTTTAGAGAGAGAGGAAAGGAGAGGGAGAGAGAGATAGAGACATCAATGAGAGAGAATATCGATTGGCCTCCTCCTGCATGCCCCCCAATGGGGATCGGGCCCCCAACCTGGGCATGTGCCCTGACCGGGAATCGAACTGGCGACCTCTCAGTGCATGGATCGACGTTCAACCACTGAGCCACACCAGCCAGGCTAGAGCTGAACTGTCTTTAAAAGTGGTCATTTCATTTTATGATACCACCAATTGCTCTACATTCTTACCAATACTTGATCTTGTCAGTCTTTCATTTTATTAGCCATTTTAGTGTGCTTGATATAATAGCTCATTGTTATTTTTATTAGCACTCCCTGATGACTAATGATGCTGAATGTCTTCTTGTGTATGTTAGCCATTTGTATATATCTTCTTTTGTGAAATATCTGTTCCAGGCTTTGCCTTGATTCTTTTTTCTCAAATTGACTCATGTCAGTATGACACTGTTACTACTCTACTTATACAAATACTACACTGTCTTGTTAGTGTACATTGTAATAGTTCTGGAAAGCAGATGTAATTGCAAGCAACTGTTGAATTAAGGAGGGTATTTCCCACAAAGTGTTGTCCTATATTAGAAGCTCTGAATATGAATATGTGAGCTACTTTTTTGCTTTCAGGATCTGTGAGTGCCCCATTGCATACTGAACTATGGAGAATAATACTCATAGCTATTGTTAATAATAGTAATAATTATTATTATTTTAAGCATATGTCAAAACACATAAAATTTTAAGTATATTAAATAATTCCACTTTCACAAAAAGGCCTATAAGCTTGTTGCTTTTAGTAGTCTCTTACCTGAGATGAGGTAACTGAAGCAAAAAAAAAAAAAAAAAAGATTAAGTAAATTATTTAAGGTTATAAATCAAATAAGAAGGAACAACAGTAATTCAAGCCCAAGTCATTTAACTACAACATTCGAGTTCTTACAGCAACGAATAACTAAGGCTATAACTTTAAAATTCTGATTGACTATATTAGTCCACTTAGAGAGAAACATAAGAGAAAAATTAAACACATTATATGTGTAATGTGGCCAATCTTACACAGTGGACAAAAGTATGTTTACAGTTGTGAGTACGTGAAACAGAGTTTATTCTTGTATTAGTATTTATTAAGTATTGTGTTATGTATTATGATTATTATTATCAGTAACCTATTTTTGCCTACCCATGTGTGTGTATACTTTCCATAGTGTTCTGCAGAGTCATTTAAGAAACTAAAATGTTTGACTTAAGTTCAATTCACAGCCTGGATAATGAGAACCATTTATGTATCTATATACACAGCCACCTAATTTATCAAAACATTTCTAAATTAGACCAAAAGGAAACAGATATTTTTCCCCTCTACTGCAATTAAATGGTTAAAATAGTGGTTCAGACTGTAAAGATGAATTGAGAGTTAAAGTGAGTGAAAGGTTAGGGTAAATAATTATGTACTCTTGATTTACAACTTCTGAGTATATTTTTACGATGTGATTTTGAGGAATGCAAAATATAAAACAATTTCAAATCATAAGTAGAGAGCATGCTACATTCTAAAGAGGATTTTAAGAGCAGCAAAATCTCATTGTGAAGTTATGTTAACTAGTATCTGCCTGTTCTCCACAGTATTCCCAGTCATGTTGTCAATGCAGGTTTTCTATTCTAGGAGATGACATATCCCACTTAGTGAATCCAAGCCTTCCAGACTTTGTGATCATAGTGATATCATGTTTTAAGATACATACATGACATTCCCACCTGCATGGAGACCACACCAAATCCCATAAATTAGTTATATATGAATGGATGACAAACTTTCTTAATATTTGTTCAAGGATATTGTTTAACTTCCTTGAAAATGTTATATTGGCAGCTCCTTCACAGTTAGGCTATGTTAATATTCAACAATGTGCTCTGATCTTACTGCCCTGAATAAGAATAAAAATGAGTCCGGCCGGTGTGGCTCAGTGGTTGAGCGTCGACCTGCACCAAGAGGTCGCCGGTTCAATTCCCAGTCGGGGCACCTGCCTGGGTTATGGGCCCAGTCCTCACTGGGTCATGCAGGAGGCGTCTAATCAATGTTCTCTCTCATCGATGTTTCTATCTCTCTCTTCCTCTCCCTTCATCTCTCTCTAAAAATCAATAAAATAAATAATACAAATGAATGAAAATAAAAATTAATAACTTAAGAAACAATGTCAATGAAGTTGAGGTAGAAATCACAAGAATTGCCTGGTGGGTGTTGCTCAGTGGGTTGAGCATTCTCCCATGGACTGAGAGGTCCTGGTTCGATTCCCGGTCAGAGCACATGCCCATGTTTCAGGCTTGATCCCCAGCAGGGAGCATGCAGGGGGCAGCCAATCAATGTTTCTTTCTCACATTGATGTTTCTATGTCTGTCTTCCTTCCTTTCTCTCTAAAAAATCATTAAAGACATATTTTTAAAAATCACAAGAATTTTTCAGTGTGTTTGCAAAACCACTAACAGCATTATTTAACCAAATGTATATATGCATGTATGTATATTTAAATCAGGATTACATATAATTATATAATTTGAAAATGCTTAATCAAAATTAAACAAATTTACTGCCAAAGGTCTCCTTGCTTGTCACATGCTAATTGGGTTGTGAAATTAAAAGAGGGATATACAATTTAAGATCTCCAACTCATTTTAATCAAGTATTTATCTTCATATATGGTTCATAACCTGAGCAAAATAGAAAATTCAATATAATTCAATAAAACAACTTACTTCTTTTGGTGCACTGGAAAAGATTTCATAAACTATATAAACCATGAATGGGAAGCACCCAAGGGAACATACAATCAAATTTCCTCACTTAACCACTGAGGTCACTGAGAATCAGATACAATAAGAATTGCACCAAAGGACACAGTAATAACAGAACAAACACTGCAAATAATTTTATAACATCAACTCGTAAATTTTATATTCAGTGCATTAGTGCATCGCTATTAAACATCTTTTGTTGTTTGCTTATTAATTATGTATACTAATATTTGCCCCTAACTCGACCGAAAGTTCCCAGATGGCTGGAATGGCGTCTTTCACTTCTTCTGTGTTCCTCTGTGATTGACTTACCCCCAGGCACAGAAAGAGCACTCAATAAAAATGTGGGCATTGATTGCTGAATGCATGTCAGAATAAGCCAAACAAAGAGTCTGAACAACAGCTCTCTGAATGTTCAGTTGCAGTAACAGCAGCAGCAGGTGGGACTCTCCCAGGAAGTCCAACCACCAACCAGAGTCTGATTCCCTATCAGAGGAGGCTTCATTGGGGTCATATTGTGTCATGTGTTCCATTCTCTCATGCTTTTATTTAGTAACAAATTATGTTTTAAGAGTTGGATTCCCTGTGCCAATATTTGAAATCTGTTCTCAGCGATTCATCCTCCAAAACCCCCAGATATTGGCTCACGGATTTCCAATAGCTAGATGGGGCTGTGTGTTTCTCTGGCCACACACACACACACACACAATACTCATCAAGAGAAGAGTGAATGAATGCAAAGTTGTATCTATTATAATATCCTCTAATGATCAATTGGATCATGACCTTCAGGTGGAAATGCAGCATAACTTATTTGAAGAGGAAACACCTTGCATTCCAATTTTCCATTTGTCTTAGTAGTCTGAGTAATATTTAATTTTCTCCTTTGCATTTGACATTGTCTTTGACATCTTCATCACCTTCATCATTCACAGTCCAGATTCTGATAGTAGAAGTTGATAAGGTACATAAAAGATGATCTTATTTTTATTCTACTCACATTTTCATTATGCATGAATGTATGGCTTGTATTTGTTTTGAATTATTATTTCAGTAGCTGAAAGTCTCCAGGTTTCACCAGCCCATGAGTGTAAATGAGGTCAGCTAAATAAGATATTACTTTCTCAAAGACCACCATCTATGGAAAGAAAGTATCTCAGATACACATTTACAATACCTTTCCTACTTGAAATGTCTCTGTGTATCCCAGAATATGGTTCACTCACTTACATTCATTAATCCCAATTGTTCCTTATGCTACTGACTCCTATTGATCACTCTAGGCTCTCTCTTGATGCTTGCTCTGCCTGGGCTGCACTGCCATAGTGGTGCCGCCCTGCCTAGAGCTCTTCTCCAAACTCACATGAGCTGTCACTGTAGTTATGTTTAGCACCATCACTCAAACCCTGGGTAGGATGGCAGCTGAAGCTAACTCTGACACCAGTGTTCAAATAAGACCATCATTTGCTGCACATTGCTTCTGTAATCCTTATAGTAGATGATGGAATCATCTTTTCCAGTCCCCCAGGAGGTTATGACAAAGACTTTCTTCTTTAGCCTGGCTCCTCTGAATTTCTTCTCCACTAGACTTCATCGTTGGGTGTTTGTATCTATCCTTGCAGAGTCCAGTTTTAGCAGGAATCCTGCTAAGTCAGTTTAGAGACAACCTTCCCACCCTCAAATTCTTCATCTCCTACCTCTGTCACCCTGTTGTTAGCTGATCACCCTGTTGTTATCTAATCACCCTCGCTTGCCTTCAGCAATAATCCTTTTAGGTCAGGTTAGCAAGAACTCCCCTAACCTTGATGTCTCTTCTTAGGAATTTTCCATCCATTGACCTATTGACTATAAATCTTTATTTTTCTTTATTGCATTCAGAATTGAGATCAATTTCTCTTTCTTATTGTGACATTCTACCTATCACAGCAGGGCTGAATAAAGTTTTCTATATCATTTAAACATTTCAATATTAGAATAATTTGTCTTTAAATCTTAATAGGTTTAGTATGGTGATGGTAAGATAGCTTTTCTTAAAAAAATTATCTTTATTGTTGAAAGTATTATAGATGTCCTCCCCTTTATTCCCCCACTGACCCCCTCTATCTAGCTCCTGCCCCCCCCAGGCCTTCCCCACACTATTGTCTGTGTCCATGGGTTATGCATATATGCATATATGCTCTTTGGTTAATCCACCACCCCTGCCCCACCCCAGCTTCCTTTGGTGATTCGTTAGTCTGTCCCATACTTCCATGTTTTTGAAACCAAGACTACTCTATCCAGGAAAGCTATCATTTAAATAGAAAGTGAAATAAAGAGCTCTACAGACCAAAAAAACAAACAACAACAACAACAAAGGCTAAAGGAGTTTATTACCACAAAACCAGCATTGCAAGAAATGCTAAAGGGATTGCTGTAATAATAATAAGAAATAAATATAGATAGAAACATAGGCATAAATAATAAAAATGGCAATAAATAAGTACCTATCAATAATAATCTTAAATGTGAATAGATTAAATGCTCCAATCAAAAGATATAGGGTAGCTGAAGAGATAAGAAAACATGGCCCATATATATGCTTTCTACAAGAAACCCATCTTAGAACAAAGGACTCACACAGGAGAGATAAAGGGATGGAAAATAATTTTCCCTGAAAATGGAAATGAAAAAAGTGCAGGGGTAGCAGTACTTATATCTGACAAAATAGACTTCAAAACAAAGCCATAACAGGAAGCAAAGAAGGTCACTACATAATACTAAAAGGATCAATCCAAAAAGAGGATATACTTCTGGTGAAAATATATGCACCCAATATAGGAACACCTAACTATATTTAAAAAACTGTTGGAGGACTTTAAGGGAGAGATAGACAGCAATACAGTCATAGTAGGGGAGTCTAACACCCCACTGACATCACTGGATACATTTTCTAGACAAAGAATCAAGAAGGAAACAGTGACCCAAATGACACACTAGATCAGATGGATTTAATTGACATTTATAGAACTTTTCACCCAAAAGCTGCAGAATATACATTCTTCTCAAGTGCACATGGTACATTCTCAAAGACAGACCACATGTTAGGACACAAAATAAGACTTTGCAAGTCCAAGAAGATTGAAATCATATCAAACATCTTCTCAGATCACGATGGCATAAAACTTAAAATCAACTAAAATAAAAACACTCAAAAACATTCAAAGACATGGAGGCTAAATAGCATATTATTAAACAATGAATGGGTTACCAATGACATCAAGGAAGAAGTTAAAAACTTCCTGGAAACAAATAAAAATGAGCACACAACAACCCAAAATCTATGGACACAGCAAAAGCAGTCCTTAGAAGGAAGTTCATAGCACTACAGGCCTACCTCAAGAAATGAGATAGCTTTTTAAAGGTCAGACCTTTTCTGAACAGGGCATCCCAGTTAAACTCTATGGTCACAAAGGAACCAGAAGATGACTCAGAAAGCTCACTAGATCATAAGTATACTTTTAATAATTCATGGAGCAATAGTGGTTTTCCTGATATGAAGCCTTATTAATAGGTTATATTTACCAATACATATCTCCACTACTGGCACTAGGCATCTACACATTTCTAGAAATAATTTCCTCCCAGATTAGATGAATCTCTAAGATAAATCTGTAAAATTCTAAGACAGGGAGGATAATGACAAATATTAATATATTACAAAACCAATGAATGCATACATACATACAAACACACACACATATATCTGATTCTATGAAGACCAAAGCACTATTGCACATATATTTAGATATATGTGTGTATATATTCATATATTCTTATATGGTTTATATATGTTTGTGTGTATATACAACAGTCCTGTAGTCTTTCTAGAATCAGTGTTGCATAGAGTATGTGGTAGTCATTTGCCTTACTGTGTTCAGCTTTATTTCAGAAAGGGTCTTCCAATTAAACATTATTCAAAGTAACAAAGCGTTTAAAATTACATTAAGGTAGGATCGGGTTTTTCCCTGCTGTGCAGCAAGAAGTAAGCAAAGGGCTGCACAGCAGGGAACTCATGCAGGTGAAGAAACGATTCCTACCCATTAACTACTGTGGATGGAGAGAGACACAACACCTAGCTGTCCAGCCAAGAACAACCCTAGGTGCTTTGGTTTAAATTTTTTTTCTTTAATTTTGTTATCTTAAACTTTTCTTTTTCCAAAAATAATTCATAAATTAAATGATGTAATCCCTATAATAACGTAAAAAGATACCTAAACAAGGAAAGTGTGGCAAGAAATACAAACACATAGAATAATGATCAAAATATACCATAGATTCCAATAGGAATTGGAAGCAAAAGGAAAAAATTAATAAGCAAATTAGTTTAGGGAAAACAAACAAATGTGCACAGACATATATTCTCTTGACTATCGTGAAATTAGTAATATTGGGTTAATGACTAAATAAAACATATCCCATGGTTATGGGGAAGTTGAGATATTCCTTTCCCCACTGAGTGCTGAGGTGTAGTCCATATATCTCGAGAAAAGAACTTTCTGAGACTCGCACTGGAGGATGAATGATTATTTGTGTGGAATTACATTCCTGGGTTTCCAAAGTCCTATTTTCCTTAATCCAGTCCTTGAAGAAATGTAGCTGGGAATTCAGTTGAGCTTAAAGCAAAGCCAGTGTCCAGAGTTTCCATTCCATGTTGCAGCTGGGTCTAGTTCAGCATCTGGCTAGTTGCAGTTCATTAGTCCATTGTGTGTGGGGTCCACATGGCCCACCACAAATGCAGGAAGTAGAAGCATGAAAGCCTCACAAGCCAGGAGGCAACCAAGAGAGCGAACTCTTTTGTTTAGGGGACTAAGTATGTCAAATCTTCATGGGCTTTCTGTGGCCATGCCCATTCTGGCCAATTACCTGTTCCCAGGTGTGACTGACAGGCAAGTACCTTCCCTAGTCCCCCCAACTTTACTGGCATGTGTCTATCTTCCCCCTGTCCAGTTCCTTCCCCCCAGTGATCTCCAGGAGAATAGACTAGTGTCTCCCTGGGGAGTGTAAAGGTGCAGCTTCCTGGCAAAGCTGCCCAAGTGACATGCCTGTAATTTTTGGCCTTCCTTTTGCTCCTTTCCTGTTATTAATAACTAGGTTAATTACAATGTTATCACCATCCTCAGAATCTTGACAAGAACATAGTTAAAAATAAGATACTGCATGCTGACTTACAAGTAAAAAATGTCCTGGAACTCAACAAGGTAAATGTTTGTCCTAACAATATTTCATCATAATTGTTGAACCAAAATTCCTTAAAAATGGATACATGGGCCCTGTTTAGCTCAGCGGTGAGAGCGTCTGCCATTGGACCAAAGAGTCATGGGTTCAATTCCAGTCAAGGGCACGTATCTCAGTTGTGGGTTCGGTCCCTGGCCGTGGTCTGAGTTGTGCAGGAGGCAGCCAATTGGTGTGTCTCTCTCACATCAATGTTTCTCTCTTTCTCTCTCTCTCCCTCCCTCCCACTCTATCTGAAGATAAATGGAAAAGTGTCCTCAAGTGAGGATTAAAAAACAACAACAACAAAAAAAAAAAAAAAAAAAAAAAACAGATGCATGGCAAAGCTACAAGAAAGACAGCAGAAATCTTCAAACTCTGAGTATTATCCATCTCATGTGCCTCTTTCACACTTTTACATGGCTATTTAGTTTGCTTTGAAGTATTACTCAGTGCAGATCTTGCGTGGATATTTGAAAGTGAGAACGGGCATTGTTCACACAGACCAGAGTTTAAAAGGCAAGGTAGACTGGAACTGTGGAAACATAACAGGTGAGATGGACAGCTCAGAAACATTCTTAACCAAGTTCATAATTTTCTTTAAAATGCAGTTTATAGTTCACGTTATCTCTGCTATTACTTAAGAAACATTGTACTGTGCAATGTGTTACAGGAGTGCAGGCACAGCCCTTTGCTCAGGAGGTCTTGTTATTGGTGGGAGCTCTCCTTTTCCCATTGGTTGCTGGTGGGAGTGGGTTTCTTGTGACGTCACCAGAAAAGTAATTTTCTGAGACTTGCAGGAGAGGATGAGATGTTGTAGAAAGCTTTATTTCTGTAGATTAAATCCCTGAGTTTCCAAGTTCCCATTTCCCTTTGTCCCACCAAGAGACCAATAACATTCATATATTTAAGGTGTATATCATAATGATTTGATATATGTATAATTGTGAAATGATGACCATAAGCAATCAAATTCACACTTCACACATTCATTACCTCACAGTTACCTATTGCATGTGTGTGTGTGGTGAGAATATTTAGTTAACTCTCTTGGCAAATTTCAAGTGCACAGTACAGTATTATTAATTATAGTCATCCTGGTGTACATTAGATGCCCAGAATATACAAATCTTATAACTGAAAGTTTGTACTTTTTGGCCAGTATCTCCCATTTTCCTGACCCCCTGCCCCTGGCAAGTACCATTTTACTCTGTGCTTCCATGACCACAACTTTTTTAGATTCTACATATAAGTGAGATGATACAATATTTTTCTTTCTGTCTAGCTTATTTCACAAAGCATAATGTCCTCTTGGTTCTTTCATATAGTCACAAATGGAAGAATTTCCTCCTTTTTTTCTGGTTGAAAATATTCCATTTTATATGTATGTATGTATGTATTTTGCCATCATCTATCAATTCACATGAGAGTGCAGGTATCTCTTCAAGATACTGATTTCATTTCCTTTGGATATATACCCAGAAGTGGGATTGTTAGATCAAATGTTAGCTCTATTTTTGGTGTTTTGAAAAACCTCCATACTGTACCAATTTACATTCTCACCAACAACATACAAAAGCCTCTTTTCTCCACACCCTCAGTAATGCTTACCTCTTCGCTTTTTGATAACTATTTTAAGAAGTGAGAAGTGGTTGTGATTTTCATTTGCCTGATGATTAGTGACACTGAGCACCCTTTTACGTACCTGTTGGCCATTTGCATGTCTTCTTAGGGAAAATGACTATTTTGCTGAGCTCTGGGAGGCCACCAAATCTCCTGCCTCTGCCCTTCCTATTCACTGCTTTGCATATTTCTTATTAGGTCTTCTGCTTTTTGCTCTTGAGTTGTATGAGTTCCTTATATATTTTGAATATTAATCCCTTATCAGGTATTTGGTTTGCAAACATTTAGGGTGTTAACGGTAAGTACTTCATAGGTTCTTTCTAGTTTTAAATGAAAAATATCTATAAATGGATGAGAAACTGTCTGGCATTTAGGAAACTGATGTTGATGGAATGATGGTGATGGTAATAACTGGCTGATTTTGACTATTGCTTATATACGGAGTAAACAATGCTTGTATGCCAATAGATTGATTATGAAGATTTTGAAATATGTATTGGAGAATAAATGATGTATATTTGGATATAATGAAGGAGAATATATAAATAAACATCACCAAATGATAGTCTGACTATAGCCTGCCAAAAATTGCCACAAGATATGTCTAGCTAAATTTGGCAGATTTACAAATACATGTGTTTACATGTATTCCATACCTCCCATAATCCGAAGTAAAGTAATAGAAAGGTATAAACCTAGAAAAATAAATTGAATAGGAAGGCAGACAACAGTGAGTCAGAGATTTCAACAAAATTATGAAAGGTTAACAGTGGTTATAAGAAAAAAGTAATGTTTCAGGGGAAAAATGAAAAACCAACAAAAGCTATGGAGAGTTATAGATGTTGTAAACTTTACACTGTCCCCTGATCATCTTGTGAATTTGAGGCAATATTTCCCTTCAAAGGTGGGACTGAGATTTGGAACTGAAAACAAGAAAATCTTTTAACTGTCTTTCTAAGGGACCTGGACCATCTGCTTTCTAACTCTGTACATCTAGGACACGGTGTCTATCCCAGTGTGGTAAAGAAGAAGAGCTGTCCTCTCAAGAAGATTGAGAGAATGATTAGGAGAGGAACTGAACCAGGGAACACATAACCACAAGATGATAAACTAAGGAGACCCCACTTCTTTTCACACCTTGTCTTGCAGAACACTTCCTATCACAAATGTGCACCCTGCTTGGAAGAGAGGTGAATATTTCTGTGTACATTAACTGACAGACACTGGTGCTGGGGGGCAGGGGTGTCCCTCAGTGAAACATTCCAATGTAGGCTCCACCAGGTAGTGTGCCCCAACACTAACCACACAGATTCCAACAAAAATTGTTTTAATTAGAAAATATTTTTGAGAAATTGAAAATAAAAGAACCCCTACAACAAAGACATATACCAAAGCAAATTTTTTTAAAAACTAAAATAAGTTAAAAATAAAGGAAACAGAGATAATGCCAAGGAAATAAACCTTCAGAAAGCACTGAGAGAAGATCCAGTTCTGTCTATAAAATAGGAAGGTGGGAGAGAACACTGTTTCCACTTTATAAACAAACGAAAGAGCCAGTAACTCACAACATTGCACCTTTTCTCCAGCCTATCCAAGAGCTGAGGCTGCAAGACCCAGAGTGAAATAAACTCCACAGGGTCACAAACTCCTCGGAGACAGGGCATGAAGCTTCACCTTTGCCCGAATATGGGAGAAATGGGTCGTCTCCATCAAAAAAGGGTGAGGAGAAGTCCACTACAATTTTAACAATTTCCAAAGACTGACTCTGGACGAATATGGCAGTTTAGACAAACTGGGAACTTCAAATATGGGGGAAGGGGGATGTGGAGGTTGGGGGGAGGCAGTGCTCTCATTTGCAGGCTTTTATCTCAGTGCTGGGTGCTCACAAAAGGATTGGGAACTGGGCTGGAGAGACAGATCTACACAACAGAGAGGGCCTTTTGGGGGGTGGTTAGCACTGTTGGGAGAGGGTATAAACCCATTTCCCCAGACCCATCCCTTTTAAGAAGCAAGCACCTTGAACTGGAGGAGCAGGGACAGGAAATATTTCCATCTGAAGTCAGGCACAGTCAAAAATTCACTGCTTCTGGAGGGGGCAGGACCAAATGACTTCTACCGTGGTGACAGGATGGAAGCACTTTTCTTCCCCCTGGTAGTGCTAGGCAACAAAGAAGCAAACTGCGCTTGTGGGTGAAGGGAGGAGCATTTGGGCAGAGTTGGTTCCCACAGTGGAAGGAGCAGGTTGCTGATAAAACCCCACCTCTAAGGGCCAGACTCACTCACTGGGCTTACTGATGACTATAATCAGGAATTAAAGAACCCCCAGCCTTCTGGCCTAGCTCTCAGTAGCAAGCTGAGCCACACCAGCCAGGGCAATGCTGCTTTTCTGTGTAATTACTTTTTTTTTTAAGTTGGGAGTGGGGGCTCATTTTGGTACTGACTTGAAAGTATATAAGTCAATATGTTTGCAGATAAGATATGCCTGGAGGCAAAGGGAATGCACACCTACATTATTTGGAGGTGTACACCTTCTCATGCGATTAGGGATTTGAGGCACTCCTGTCTGATCTGAAGGGCAAGATTAAATTCAGCTTGGATTAAAAATCTCTCTCTCTTTCTCTCTCTCTCCATCCATCTATCTATCTATCATCTATCTATCTATCATCTATCAATCATCAATGTATCTATCATCTATCTATCTATCTTTCTATCTAATCTATTATCTACCTATTACTATTCATTTTTAACTTAAAAATAAAAATTAAAAGTGAGAGGCAACAAAGGTTTATTTAATATCAAAGAATAGCTATTTGGGAAGAACTACTTTAGGCAGAAATCCAAATAGTGTTCTTTTTTTTTTTTTCTTTTCAGTATAATCTCTTTTTTAAAATTGTTGACAATATTACAGATGTCCCCTATTTCCCCCCTTTTGCCCCCCTCCACCCAAGTCCCACCCCACCCCAGGCCTTCCCCAAACTCTTGTCTGTGTCCATGGGTTATGCCTATATGGATATATGTTGTTTGGTTAATCTCTTCCCATCCCCATCCACAACCCTCCCCATTGAGATCTGTTATTCTGTTCCATGATTCCATGTCTCTGGACCTGTTTTATTCGTCAGTATTTTGTTCATTAGATCCCACATATAAGTGAGATCATGTGATATTTGTCTTTCTCTAACTGGCTTATTTCGCTTAGCATAATATTCTCTTTTTTTTTTTTATTTTATTTTATTAATTTATTTTTGTTACAGAGGTTTCTCCTTTTTTTCCCCATTGACACCATCCTCCCCATCCCCCCACCCTGTCCCCAGCCTTGTTGTCCATGTCCATCACTTATGCATACATGTGCATAAGTTCTGTGGTTCATCTCCTCCCTCCCCCCCACCCCCTCTCCTGAGGGGTGTCAGTTTATACCCTACTTCCACGTCTCTGGGTCTACCCTGTTCCTCAGACTGCTATGTTCATTATATTCTACAAATAAGTGAGATCATGTGATATTTGTCTTTCTCTGCTTGGCTTGTTTCGCTTAGGATAATACTCTCGAGGTCCCTCCACGTCGTCTCAAAGGATAAGAGATCTTTCTTTCTTACAGCTGCATAGTACTCCATTGTGTATATGTACCACAGCTTTTTTATCCATTCATCCACTGATGGACACTTGGGCTGTTTCCAGATCTTAGCTATTGTAAATAGTGTTACCATAATATTCTCCAGGTCCATCCATGTTACTGAAAGAGTAAGAGTTCCTTCTTTCCTACAGCCACATAGTATTCCATTGTGAAATGTACCACAGCTTTTTAATCTGCTCATCTAATGCTGGGTACTTGGGCTGGTTCCAAATAGTGTCCTTATTGTGGGATGGAGGCAAAGGATTTTTAGAGAAAAGGAAGGGAAATAATTACATGAATGGAAAGAAAGAATTTCTATTGTGCTAATAAGCTATACGTGGCTATTTACTGATGCTAAAGAATATCTTAATTATCAGTCCTCATAGTGAGGAGGTCTGCTTTTCCCATTAGCTTTACAAAATAGTTGGAAGACAAAGCTGCTCCGGCTCCGTCCGAAGCCGATTTTGCCCAGTTCAAACATTCCAAAGGTCCAAGGAGTAAGACATGCGAGCAGTTCCTCTGGAAGGCTGCACTGACGCCAGCTTTTCACACCATTTAATTATCTACCTTTCCATCTATTTGCATATATGTACACAGTGTGTTACAAAGTGACAGGTAGAGTACAAGCACTCTAAAAATTAAGGTATTATTATTACATTGGTCACTAGGAGGAAGTTAGCAACAAAGATAACACAACAGTTACAAAAGTAAATAAAAATAAAAGAATTTGTAAGTTGACTTATGTAATGGATAGTGCATGACAATCTGGACACTAAATATATAAAATGTAAGTAATTTAATTAACCCTATTTTCCCCATATATGTCAAGTAAAAGGTATTAACTAAATGTGCAAATGTTTCTCTCTATCTCCCTCTCTTTCTCTCTCCCTCTCCCCTTCCGCCTCTCTTCGCATATTGACACCATCAAGGTTTGAATTGTTAGATTGCTATCTAAGAACCTAATCCAGAAATAACTAGCCGTTTAAAATGTAGTTTATTAAATCTGCTATAGAGTAACTGTAACTCCTATCTCTAACACAGTTCTTAAGGAACCCACAGTGACATGAACTAAATCCAGGGCCAGCTTACTGGGCTTGTGACCTATATGTATATGATCACATAGAGATCCATGTGAGGTTTAATGCCCTCCTGTTGCCATCTTAAAATTCTTAATAATTTTTGAACAAGGGCCCCAAATTTTTCATTTTTCCACTGAGCCCCACAAACTATATAGCCCATTTTTACTAAATCTTAGGGGTTCCCTTTGTGTAGATTCAGGCTGCTGAATTCATTAAGGCAAGAAGACATTGCTACATACTCTAGAAATGGGAAATGTTTCAGGTAGTATGTTATTTTGTTTCAAAAGTTCAAGCCTTGATTCTCATGACTAATTAGCTGTCAAAAATGGTAGATTAAAAGATCATTCTGACTGACCTGAATTCAATATCCTCCAGGTAGTTTTGTTAAAATGTGGTTGGTAGACTTGTAGAACTTCACTGGAATACAATAGGGTTTGCTCCAAAACAGATGTTAATTTATATTTTAATTTACATTTTGAATCAAGGCTTTTTCATATGCACAGACTGAAAAAAAATTAATTGCACAATTTCTGTGGAAAGTTTTATTGCCACTGTCCATTACAAGCAGGGATGTTGACAGTACACAAGTATCAATCTGGGTTTATTACAAGATGAATACAAACAGAGACTAAATGTAATTTAATCACACCAAGAAGATCCTCCACTAAAGCTTAAAAGAGATTGATGGCTAAGTATAAATATCTGGAATAGTAGCCAATTCAGATGAATGGAAAACTTATTTTTCTTCAGTAGCAGAAATTAAATTATATTTTGTGTGCACACATTCTTTAAAGTAACCTTTCCCCTCTTTTTCTCATTCTCTTTGTTTCGTGATTTTTAATTTTCTCCACTGACATAGATTTCTTATATTTCAAGACCGATTTTTAAAAATAGAGTTTCACAGAAGTAATTAAGTACATTTCATATTTGAAGATGATTTTCTAGGGATCTATGTCCAAATGTACTATTTATGTTTTTCTCTAATGGAAAGGAGAGGGAGACATTTACATGCACTATCCTAGTCATCTTTGCATATTTAACAATATTATCTTATAATCATACCAAGAACATTACACTGAAAAATGTTATATATATTCTTACTAGATGTTTTTGTTCCTTGGAAAGTTGTATACCATATTCTGGTGTACTACCAAAGAGAATGTGCCTATTTAAACACACATTTGCAAATGTATGTAATGCTTATTTATTTATTTATTTGACATCAACTGATAATTTGCTTATTTTATTTATTAGCTGATATCTATTGAGTTCCTCAGTATATCCCTATATAGATTTTATATTCATGGTTCAAGATGACAGTATTATCAACATTTTAGAAATTAATAAATTAAATCTAGGGGAGATTGTCTTACATTTACATACCAGAGAACTTTACACAACTTTTTGACTTTACAGAGTTAGCAGTAGCATAATATAGAATTGAACTTGGGTCTGCCTAATTTCAATCCTATGCCCTTTCTACTGTATTATAAGAGCAGTAGAGATTGTTGGTAACTAATGAGATAATTGGAAGGCTACTGAATTAAAGCCTCAATGATCAGCTCCAATATTTGGAGCCAATAGAATGGAAAGAGAGCCATGGATGGGTGTGCATGGTGAAAAGTTCATGGAGACAAAGTATTTCTAAATGCAATATCTCTTTTTATGAAACTATTTACTATTAGAGATGCTTGTTACATAAACGTACTTGTTAAGAAAACTGTCTATCATCTATCTATTTATATATCTATCTATCTATCATCTATCTCTAGGGGCACTAGATATATATGTTCAGATTAATGACATAGTAAAAATAGTGTCGCTATTTCTGTTTCTCTATGATAGCTATAATTAACTAATTTGGGTATTTCTCAATCAATTCCAGGAATTCATGGTAGAATCTGACATTACACTATAATACAGTAGTTGAAATACCATCCTCTTATATTGAACAACCTGTGTTCAAACTCTCTTTCATTGTTTGAGCTAATAATTAATTCTCTCTAAGCCTAGGTTGCCTCATCTGAAAAATGGGCTTTCTAATGGTAACTACCTGTTAGGGTTTTTATAACTATAAAAGTGATATCATACGTGTAAAAAACACTCTCTAGGACACATGAAGCAGTCAATATATCTCAGACATTATAATTAAAAGAAGCTTCAAATTCTTAAAATTTCTAGTCATATTCTGGAAGTGTAAGACAATTTAACCAAAAAAGAGTTGGGATGTATTCCAATTACTGAATGATTCCAAATCACTTATTCCAAGTCATAATGAGTATAGTTGAGTCACAAAGTTAAATATATAGAAATTAAGTCTAGTGCTAAAACTTCTAGATACTCTTTACAGTTAAGTCATTTAGCTTCAACAGGAGTTCTGAAAATTAGAGGATATGGAAGATGAGAGCATCTTTCTTGTACCACTGAAAAAGCTGACTATGTGTAGGTCTCAAGGCTAATGTCATTTATGTGCATTTTTCTATACATCCTCTTCTCTACCAAGAATATTCTCAGATTCAACCTATTGGTGCGGAAATAAGGTTTTCATAGCAGTTAAGCATAGACATTTTTAAGTTATGTGACTTATTTATATAATATTCTGAATTTCTTCTGCAAAACTGCTGAAATATTGCAGTTTTAATAGAGTCCCTGCTTGGTTCTTTGTTCCTTTTAAAGCCTCTAACAATTCTTTGATATCAGTTTCTTTTTAAAAAATAAAGATTTTAAAAAAGAAGAACGAATTATTCACAGAATAATTGTTTTTTTAGTTTAATTACTTCTAGTATTGAAAATGCATTATAATGTGTAATTATATTTTTCCAACATAATTGCTAAGTATAATGACAATGTATAATTCTTTCTGAGACTGCATGAAGAAAATTGGGCTGCTCATACATAATATTATAATAGTTAAACTTCGTTATTTTAAAGAAATATTATAATTTGTTGTTTTAAATAGACCATCTGATCATTTCACAGACAAAAATAAAATAAAATTATTTTCTGTGTAGGGTGAGGAAAATAGTGCTTTGAAAATGAAAAAAATAAAAATTCTAATATCATAATGTACTTCAACCTCATGTGGTTTTATTGACACTATAATATAATTTACACCATGCAAAATTTAGTTTGCATTGAAAGACATGATGCAAAATGTTATGAGGAAGTAAAATGTTCCTGTATAAATCAACTACACTAAATGAAAATAAAGTAACATGAAATTATATTCTTCCAGGGCCAAAGTACATGTTGGTGTTATGTAAGAACTTTGAGGAAGTTGTATCTCCTATTTTTGGTCATTGAATCTCCTTCAGTAAATTCAACTATACCAAAGTATGCCGCACCCTCTTGTCCTATTTTATGGTTAACTGACAAGCTGGAACATCAGAGTCATTCTAATATTTGTGAGATTTATAATTAAGATACAATTATTCTTCCTCTAAAATTCAAAAGAACATCATCTCAACAATAATTTCAATTCAAATTTTCCATACAACATAATTTTAAAAGTAAAGGAAGAACATTTTTTTGACAAGATCTGTTCCAATTATATAATTTTAATCTTTATTGTTGAAAGTATTACAGATGTTCCCCCTTTTTTCTCCAATTATCCCCTCCTCCCTTCTCCCTCCCCTCTCCTGCCTTCCCTACACTATTGTCTGTGTCCATTGATTATACATATATGCATAGAAGTTCTTTGGTTTATCTCTTCTATTCAACAGCGAAACTTTCATATACATGTTTCAACTGTGCCTAAAAATAAATTTTCTTGAACTGTCTCAACCTATTTTTTTACAAAATAAAAATGCAAATTTGAATTTATCGTAAATAACAATATTGTTTTAACGTTCATCTTAATAATATTAACTTTTCCACAAATGTGTGCCAGAGAACAACTAAAGTTTTGTTAGTGACACTGTCTACAATTACATCACAGACACAGTTTGTTTGATTTTCGCAAGAAAGGAAAAGCACCACATTTCAGAGCTATTAAATGAACACAGAAGTAAGTCTGTGTAAATGATTTGGAAAGAATCTAAACCACATCATGCATGAAAAGCACAGAGCACAGAAACAATGCAAGAACATTAGTTTTCTCTGCCTTTAGGCAGATCTAACCCCAGATTTATCTGAATGCCAAACCTGAACATTTGGAATAATTGGGCATAGTTTTATTTGGAGTCTTCTATTTTGGTCTCAGTTATTTGTGTTAGCATGCAACAGCAAAATATCTCAGACACAATGGATATTGGTTTGTGAAAAACATCGTAAGAGTACTACTGAAATTTCTCTTCAAGCTAGGGCTTTTCTTTATGATTTTAATTTATTTGAAAGAATATACAAATATTTGCAAAACTGAAAGAAAATCCATGAAAGTCTAGTTAGGGATTGCACACATAGAATTAAGAAATGGGCACAAAGAGCTCTGGCCAGGTAACTCAGTTGGTTAGAGTGCTGTCTTGATACACCAAGGTTGTGGGTTCGATCCCATCAGGGCACATACGGAAATCAACCAATGAATGCATAAATAATGGAATATCAGATCAATATTTCTCTCTCTTGCTCGTTTCTTCTCTTTCTCTACAATCAATAAACAAACATTTAAAAAAAAATAAATGGGCACAAATATACTTTAAAAAGTGCTTAAATCTTTCTAAAAAATTAAAAGCTGTCATCAGAGGTAGTATTCTCAAAAATAAATGGATAATATACTTATTTCTGAATTTGAGGTAAAATTAATGTTAATCATTAAAAAAAATCCCATGGTTACATTGACCAGCATTGAAAACAAAACAAATAAAACTCTGACATAAATTATTCTCTCTCTGGAAAGAGCAGATTTGGAGAGTGCTTTTTAAAATGAAGAAATTAACAGCTAATTAGACGTATACTTGAGGAATGCTTGTTTTTCTTTTTAATATAGCCATTTGATAAATTGGGGCTAAGTAAAACATCGCAGAGAATTATAATTTGGTAATGCTGTAGCTAACATGTATAAGTAAGTAAACAAATTAACCTATATTTAAGTACATATCTATAAACTTGAATTACCCAGTTATGTTGAATACCCTGATTAAATAATAGAGTAAATACAAAGTCGAGATTTTGTTTGGCCTCTGTAAAATATGATTAAGAGTCACGTTAGACATTTAAGCAGAGCGCCAGTGAGAACTCCTTGGAAGTGCGCCTGGTGACAGGTTAGAAAGGCTCAAGGTTAATGGAGTAGTTGGAAATGATACTTACACATGATACAGATTGCAATGAAAGGGGTTATAGAAGAGAAAGATTACGTTAGAAGCAGAGGGGAAAAGAAACTTCATACAGAACCAAAGTCCTAAATTTCTGTAAAATGTAAGAAAAAGAGAATAGTGTAATATTACAATAATATTATAATATTATAATCTGGTAGTCTAATATAATAATCTAATCAAACAATGTATCTAAGAATTAGAAGATGTTCTTTCTTCTGGGTACATTCAGATGTCATTAGAGCTTTCAAAACTAGAAATATGAAGTTAATTATTTGGGACTTTATATAATTTGTTTTTAAAAATCATGTTTAAAATAAGTTGTATTTCAAAAATTCTATTTTCTCTTCACTTGTTAAATATCAATCTGTCTTACACATATCACTTCTGACTCATCATTACCACACAGCCTTCTATCACTTCATATGTTAAAATGTAGCAATGAACTTTTGGGTGAGCTATTTGAAATCTAATATATTTGAGGCATGTACTAACAATAGTTTTCCTGAATATCCATTAAGTTTATAAATATATTTTAATTAAAATACAATTGATAAACCTGTGATATATTATTCTAAGCAGAACTATGAATTCAAGAGTTGAAAAAAATGGCAATATAGGAAAAATTAGCAATCAAATTATATTTGCAATAGGTCCTGCAGTAGGTATTTTGCATTTGCTTCTGTTAACTCCATAACATTTGGATTAAAGTTGGAAAGCAAGTGACATTTTAGAATTGTCTTTAATGAATTTTTCATCTAAACGGCATTGGTGAGCCTTGAGGAATAGCTAACTCTACTATAATTAAAGTTTAGTAAGAGTCAAGAAAGTAACTATTAAAAATGGCAAAATTATGTGTACCTGTGTCTTCAAGATATTTTTGCTGAGAAACTGTTCTCCTCTATTGCTACAGTTTTATTCAATATTATTTTTATTATCAACAGATTTTTCCTGGAAATATAACATGACATATACATAACTAATGGATTTGTATTGGGTGGAAAAATATTCTTCAATTGTTTCATATCCCAAGTTGAATTTTAATATCGACAACTATTACACATAGTCTCTGACTAATTAAGAGATCTTTAAAACAGCATTAAGAAAAAACAAATTCTCAGTCTTTATGGCAATTTTCTATTATTTTCAAAATATAATTTGGTATGTATACACACACATACCGTTTGACATCAGCACTCCCCAGGGAAGGCAATTTCACTAAAATTATATATGGAGATTCTTAGTGGATAGAATATTTTAAAATATGGATAGTAAGTTGAAGTTTCTTAGAACTCCAGGTTGATCAGTGGAGGCCATTTAAAAGTGAGCTTTTCCAAGGAATGTACCACTATTTCTAACTATAACATGGATAGCTGAGAGATTACCTTTCGCTTCAAATATGGAACAAAAGAGAACGAAATCTTAACATAGTTCTAGAATGTGGAAAAGTGTTTTTTCAATTTTTTTCTTTTTTACAATTTTTTTTTTCAATTACAATTGAGTGGCCTTGAAGATTGTTTTCCTTTGTTTGTGGGCACAAGCACTTTATGCATTGCAGTGAAGCTTGTCCTGTACCCCCACATGTTCACAGACAGGGTCCCTCTGAGGCACTCAGGCAGTACCTACTGGGTGCTTTCTGCTCCTCTTGTTACTAAAGACCTGTCAAAAGTGTTGCATCTTGGCCCAATTCTTGAACCAGGCCCATGTAGCAAAGTAGAATTATTCAATGGAGAATGAACCCAGGAGGCTGGACATCATCATTTTGTAGCTGAGGAGACTTGGGGAAGGATTTCATTCTCTGGTGCCCCAGGAGTATTTAGTTGAAGGCTTCTTTGCTCAACATGCTTCTTGTCTTTTGACTGGTTCTTATTCAGGCCTGCTTTTTAACTAAAACACTCTGGGAAAGCAGCCCGGCCAATTCCACTCAGACCGATCGGCATTTGTATACCACGTAAATATTTTAATTACCAGACCTGCAAAGTCTACCTGGATATCTGGTGAGAGCCCTGGTTCCCACTACTAGAGAAAATGAGCACTAAACCGCAAACAATTTGAGTGAATACATGTTCTCATTGGTTTATTTCTTTTAAGACCTTTTCCCCAAAGCTAGAACCAATTTCCTACATAATATTAATGACCTCAGTTATTCTTTACCTAGAATGTAGACTTACCCATAGTGAAAAAAATGGAAACTTTAGATAAACTTTGTGGCCTTCATAATGGTGATAATGTATCTTTATGAACCTCACAGAAATGAATGAGTTAAACTTTTCCTGGAAGAGAAGACAAGACCCTATTATTACAGTATTCCACGTACATGTTGCACACTGCACACAGGACAGCTACAGGAAGAAGAAAAACTGTATTTCCATGCTGACATGTTTAGATTTTTGATGCTAGAGTAGCTTTTATGAACTAGGAACATGATTAAATAATGTTTCTATTTTCCATTCATTTAGCTCTATATTTAAGAAGAGAACAAAAGAAATTTCATAATGTTCATATCCTCTTAATACCTTTAAGAGCTGGCAATTAACACCCTTTTTTTGTTCACAAAGAAGTCATGGATTTTACTGTTTCTACCTAAGAGGTTTTTAAAAATTTTTTTCTTTATTGATTTTAGAGAGAGAGGAAAGGAGAGGAAGAGAGAGATAGAAACATCGATGACAGAGAACATCGATTGGCCGCCTCTTGCATGCCCCCCACTGGGGATTGGGGCCACAACCTGGGCATGTGCCCTGACCAGGAATTGAACCAGTGACCTCTTGGTGTATGGGCTGATGCTCAACCACTGAGCCACACTGGCTGGGCTCTATCTAAGAGTTTTAAACTAAAACATGCTAGTATTTTATTAAGTAGAATAATACTGGAAAATTAATAAATGTGATGGACTAAACATTTATTTTGAGAATTCCTGGACTTTTTATGTCCCTCACAACTGAGGTTGCTTCCTTCCCCTACCCATCTGTGTCTGAGAAGCATTCTATCACCTACCACCACAGATCTCTCTAGATTACTGTTATATTGTAGAAGTCAAGAAGGAAGAGAGGGAGACTCAATATGGATGGGAGAGGAAATGTGGGAATACAGAAGAAATAGAGTATTTTGGGCTAGAGCTAGGAGAAATATGCTGGGGAACAATTTTTTTAAGGAAGAAATAAAGGACGGCAAGGTGTGTAAAGTTGTGTTCCTCTGAACTACATACTCATTCCCACGGTATGCTGTTTTCAAATAATGCAAAGAAAGTTTAACGTTTTTCATATTGTAGGATTATATTTTGACAAAAACATCACTCTGTGGCTGGAGTATGTGAATTATAGCTTTAAAATGTTTACATGACTGTTAGGTAAGCATACAATATATTAACATGTCTATTTATTTCTTCTCACAAAATACCATTCAATGGCACGAGTGAATTTTAAAAGGTCAAAAGTGTCCTCTACCGGCCTGAGGTAAATAGAAGAGAAAACAGAGCCAACATCGCATGCTGGGGAGGAGAGATTCTGGGAATCCGAGTTATGGAGGATTCTGGTGAGTTGGATTTTGTTATGTTCTTTATTAGTCATGAATGTATTTCATAATAGCCAGCTCTGTCCAAAGAGGATTTTCAGAAGAAAAATAAGTTAATTGTTTTTAAAAGTGAGCAAAAAGAAAATAATACTGTAATAGTAGTTGAACTCAGAAAAGACGTGAATAAATAAAACAAGTACTGCCATAGAGTTTTGTACACTAGTTAAAAGTGTACCAAAATACAATTTTCAGAATTCCAATATTGTAGGCCAAAACAATTTTATTATTATTATTATTATTATTATTATTATTATTTTAGAGAGAGGGGATGGGAGAGGGAGAGAGCAAAAAATCCATAGGCTGCCTCCTGTATACCCTGTACCAGAGATTGAGCCCTCCACCACCTGGCCATGTACCCTGACCTGGGAATCAAACTGGTGACCTTTTGGGGAAGGGACGACCCCAACCAACTGAGCCAAACCAGCCCAGGCTCAAATTTTTTTTTTAAAATAAAGAACATAAACAAAGAAACATCTTTTCTAAATAAGAAGGGCTTCTTTACTAGAGTATATGTTACAGCAAGTTTTCTAATAAATATATATATTTTAAATCTCACTAATATAATCTGTGCCCATAATATCGGTTTTATCTTATAGGTGTGGAAGTTCTTTACCTTTTTACTATGAAATACAAATAATGGCTGGTTTTGTTTATTTTATGTATTTCCCATATAGCATAGCCACATTTTCTTGTACTTGATAATTTTATATCACCATATAGGGAACATTAATAATAATTGGAAACATCAATATATTTTAAATTGTTTAACAATATTTTAATGATTTTTTTTTTTTTACAATGCAGAGTGTAAATATGACTTTATCAAAGATCTAATATAAGAGGTGTTAAGTTTTCTCAGAGGGTCTTAAATCACCTAGGAGATTTAAACAGAAACTTAAAATGTTTGTGGGATCTGAAGAGAAAGTGTCTACATTTTAAGTGATAATTTGCTACTATGACAATTATCTTTTGCAGAGATTATTACTTGTTTGTTTAAAGAAAATTTAATTACTTTTACTATTCAATTGATAAAGAAAACTGGACAAAAGAATGCTTAAAATCATTCAACTCCGACTGTCTAGAAGGAAGCATTATTGAAAACAAAAAATAAATTCTAACAAGCTCTATATATGTATTAACACAAAGTAAAATTGAGAGTATAGTTAAAGTAATATTCTACAAAATATTTTTAGTTTAATTTAACAAGAAAAATTAAATAACACGTTATTTTTCTAAGTGATGTTAATTGATAAACTACACTGCTAGATTTAAGAAGTATTATATTTAAAAAAAAAAATAAAAGAATTATGCCCAGCCTATGTGTCTCAGTGGTTGAGTGTCGACCCATGCAGCAAGAGGTCGCCTCTTTGATTCCCAGTCAGGGCACATGCCCAGGTTGTGGGCCTGATCACCAGTGGGGGGCATGCAGGAGGCGGCCAATCGATTTTCTCTCTCATCAATGTTTCTATCTCTCTCTCCCTCTCCCTTCCTCTCTCTCTCTAACATCAATAAAGAAAAAAAAAAAAAAAGAATTTGGCATGCTATATCCTTAAACCTTTTTGAGAACACCAGTGGAGTGTATATGTCTTTTTTCCCTGCATCTTTTATATTCAACACATTTATTTTTGCCTTTGTTATTTTCAAAGGCAAAAGTAGTTTCAGGAATATTTATGTATTCTGTAAATCCCTTCTCTAATATATATTCAGACATGATTATTTGTTCTACTTAATGAAACAAACATTTTTGTAATGTGCTCATATTTTTATTTGTATTTGTCCTTCTTTCCCGAGATTAGCTTCACTTTGAGCTGCCTTTATCTCTCTCTAATTCTTGAAACCATGTATCTCTTTTGTGTGATTTGTAAAAGCAAGACTGTGTTGGCGACAGTGTACTTGGGTGTATAGAGGATTGTGTATCTGAAATTATTCCATATTTCCTTGAGTAATTCTTCTTTTGCAATGTGATCCAGCTGTCTTCCACTTATGTTCATTTCCTGCTCCCTGCACCCTGCATCTAGACGTAGTAAACATGAACTTCTTTGTGAGTAATAAGCATCATTGATTAGTGTGTAACTGTGAGTGGGAGAACTAGGATGGAGACTTTGACAAGTAGCAGGAACCGTCAGCACTTCACATTTGTGTCGGTTGTTTCTTCACCTCCTTTAGTACACCTGTATGTACACATGTACCATATATATGCTTACATAGAGTTATGGTTGTCACCTCAGTTTTTCAAACAACCTGTTTCTCCTTGGGCACTGATCTCCCAGGCAGGATCTGGCAGTCACCTCATTTCTTTCCCTCCACCCTCAGAGCAGTGTCCCAGGGCAGAGACGCTATCTCAAAGATGGGGCAATTTGCTTGAGAGATGAAGTATCCACAGCCCTCTAACAATCTCTCTCACAGGTTTGACAGATATGTTTTGAAAATTGATTGCATCCATTCTTTTCCTTAAGATAAAGTTTTCTATTCTTTTATTTTTTTAAAGAATCAAAGTGGATTTTAAAAGTCTTTGTTAGAAGATTCCCAGCAATGAAATTAATTTAGAAATTTTATAGATATTTGAAATCAGGCATGTAGAAATCACACACTATTAAAACAATCCTCTCTAGGAATAGATTTAACAGCAGAGATATTGATAGTGCACAATGCAAAAAGCCTATTACTCTTATGATTCTTTAAGCCAACTTGAAATAATTTTCTTTATTTATTAGACAAATACTAATTGAGCATCTCTGTTTTCCATGTACTGAGCTAGCTGGCTAGCTGCTGTGTAAGTCACAAAAATGAATGAGGCAGAAACCCTGATCTCTAGGGATTTTAAATGTCATTGTAGGGGAATTATGGGTATTCATATGCCTATGGAGGAAATATTATGTTTTTGGCTTAAGAAAAAGGAAAGAATTTTTATCACAAATGATTTTGCTTATGGCTTTAGCTTAAGGAAAAGAGAGAATTTATATCACAAGTGGTATTCCTAGTGGCACAGACAGATATAAAACAGAGTAAATCAGGATGGGATGGTAAGTTGAAAAAAACAGTAAAATCATAACAATGAGATATTTATATGTACTAGAAATGTGCTCAGGGTATTAAGACCCAGTACTTGCTAGGAGGTATGAAATCAAATCAAAAGAACCACAGTGAGCTGAGCTCAAGAGACTAAAATTTACTCGAGTGACAGAGTGAAGGAGATTTGGTGGGATGCCCAAAAAAGTTACACTGCAATTAAGTAAAATTAAAAATACTCATTGGTGTCCTGGCCAGGTGGTTCAGTTGATTAGAGCACCATCCTATACACCAAAGGTTGCGGGTTTGATTACCGGTCCTAGGTCAGGGTGCCTATGGGAGGCAACCAACCGATCAGTGTTTCTCTCACATTGATGTTTCTTTCTAAAGATGAATGAAAACATATCCTGGGGTGAGGATTTAAAAAAAAAAAAACAAAAAAAAAACTCACTGGTAACTGGAGGAAATAGTCAGACATATGTCACAGTTATGTAATCAAAAACACATGTAACCTGTGTAGGCTCCCAAAAGTCTTTCAACAATATGTCAAATTTCAAAAGGTATTTGTCAACCTCCCTAAAGGAAAAAAAAAAAAAAGAAAGAAAAAGAAAAACAGAATCATCTCTAAATAAACAAATAAGGAATTTAATTTACAAACGATTGCAGCATTTCTTAACACACACTCTCTCACTCTCTCAACATTTATGATGGATCCCCTCACTCTTGACTCCCCAAATCAATTGCCCTGCAGTTTCACATGCCCTGTGGGTTTCATGTCTGTGTCTTGGTTCCTTGCCTTCACATACTGTCCTTTTCTGCTGTGGGTGACTGTCTGCAATGAAAATAAAGACTTTGCAGAAACTCTGGTACTTAGCTTAGCCCATTACCTTTTTTCAGCAAAATCAAGTTCAAGACAGATTCCAGCATCAAAGATATTTTAACAGTTGAGGGAGAAAAGCGTGTCAGCATCATTGGTACTGCAGCTTACGTAAGTAGTGTTTCTGAAACTGGTATCTTGAAGCCCAGGTTTTGAATAATGCCTTTTTATTTTGACCAAAATATTAATTATGTGCACATTCTGAATTATTCGATTATCTGATGAAGAAATACTGAGCAGTGTTTTGATTTTCATTTGCGTTCATTGTTCATGATAATTTTCATACCACGATAAAAAAAGAAAAGAAGTGATCTTAAGTGTAAATGATGTTTTCCTGACACACAGAAGCAGAATTATGCTTCGGAGCGTCCTAAAATTATTCAAAAATGATAAATATTTGAGTAACCAGTTTTCACTCTTTGTATGAGCGAAATAATTTCTTTTAGAAATTATTGACAAGAGTGTTGATTTAAATTTTGAATATTAAAAATGTTTAGTGTTGCCCTGGCCAGTTTGGCTGAGTGGTTAGAGAGTCGGCCTATGGGCCGGAGAGTCCCGGGTTCGGTTCCCGCTAAGGGCATGTACCTGGGTTGCAGTTTGTCCCTGGCCCTGGTTGGGGTTGTATGGGTGGTGGCCACTCAATGTGTCTCTCTCACGTCGATGTTTCTCTCTCTCTCTCCCTCCCTCACTCCCTTCCACTCTAACTGAAGATAAATGCAAAAAAAAAAAAAAAATGTCCTTGGGTGAGGATAAAAAAAAAAAAATTAAAAATGTTTAGTGTCACTTGCACATTTTCTTGTTAAATGGGAAACAACGGGAGATAAAACTGCATTTTTGGGTGTATGTGTGCATGTATGTATACCTACAAGTATCCATATTTGTTAATGCTGCTCAGACTTACATTCAAACTGGTTTAGAGTCTTCCAATAATTTGACTGTCTCGTCTTTTTCATCCTGTCTTTTATTTTATTTCCATCCCCACTTAAGTGATCTTTGCTTTAGTTAAGAATGGTCTACTTACTATTTACATGACTTTGCTCTGCCTCTTCCTTCCACTTATCAATTGTTTATATGCCTAAAATAACCGTCACGCTCCTCTGCACCTACACAAATCAAAATTAGAACTGTAATTACATCTAAGTCTAATAGAGATCGAATTTGTGAATTTTTTTCTCCTTTTATGGTCACTCAATTTCTATGAAAGTATTTCTTCTTCTTCTTTTTTCTTTTAATTGAATTTATTGGGGTGAAATTAGTTCACAAAACCATACAGGCTTCAAGTGTATAACTTAATTAAACATCACCTGCACACTGCATCTTGTGCCCATTGTCACAGACAAAGTCTCTTTCCATCTCCATCCCCCCCCCTTTGCCCACTTCCACTTATCCCCCACCCTTCTTTCCCTCTGGTTATCACCACACTGTTGTCAGTGTCTATGTGTTATGTATATATGTTTGCAGGCTAATCCCTTCACCTTCCTTTTATCCAGTTCCCCCTTCCCCCTCCCCTTTGACAGCTGTCAGTCTGTTCCATGTTTCCATGTCTCTGATTATATTTTGTTCTTCAGTTTATTTTGTTCATTAGATTCCACATATAAGTGAGATCATATCATACTTGTCTTTCTCTGAGTAGCTTATTTTACTTAGCATAAAAATCTCCAGATACATCCATGCTGTCACAATGGTAAGATTTTCTTCCTTTTCTCTCTTTCTCTCCGTTTCCCTTCCTTCCTTCCTTCCTTCCTTCCTTCCTTCCTTCCTTCCTTCCTTCCTTCCTTCCTTCCTTCCTTCCTTTTCTCTGTTTCTCTCTGTTTCCCTTCCTCCTTCCTTCCTTCCTTCCTTCTTTCCTTCCTTCCTTCCTTCCTTCCTTCCTTCCTTCCTTCCTTCCTTCCTTCCTTCCTTCCTTCCTTCCACGGTATCTGGTTTGGGTCACAATCACAAATATATAAGAAAATAGAGCATGGCCTCTTTGCTTATCAAGTATTTTTCCTGAAGTTCACTTATTTTAATTCATCTCATTCAAACAGATTACTGACTTGGAACTGTATGTATAGTTAAGTTTATTGATTTAACAAGATTGGTTGTGTGGTTTGTTGCACCTGACAGCTGATTAGAGAAAGCTTTCCTGATAGCTTAACACCTTGAGCTATAACAAAGTATTAAGAGATAAGAGAGGTGGATCACCAATTAGAAATCATTCTGTGTACTGCAAATACTCTTAAATATCATGCAAGCTCCTGGGGTATCACTCTATAGACCTTAATAACAAAATTAATATTAATAATGATCAAAATATAAATACAAGGTATTTTTAACAATACTGTTAATATCTTATTCAAAAGTACATAAAAGTTATCATAAAAACAGAATTATTAAATTATCTACAGTACTTAGGTAGATCGTAATAGAACCTATTACAATTATCTTTATCACTTTTGACATCTTGTCTTTTTTTAATACTTCACAAGTCAGTTTATTCCATTGTTTGGCAGGTCCAAATTGATAAGAAAACTGTTTTCATACTCAACTAAAGCTTGCTTCTCTCTAACAAAATAATTGATCTTTTTATAAAACAACTTAGAAAATATATGCTTTCTTTTCTTAATAACAACATTTTACCTTTAAAATAGTTATCTGCTTTGAGAAATATTTTTAGTAGAATTTATTAGTTTCCAGAATAATTATTCCTTATACCTTCAATTGTTTGTGTTATATAACTCCCAGATTTATTTATCATCCTAGTTACCTTCTCCTGCATAAATTCTAGAGTGTGAGAATCTATTTTTAAGATGTAACTTAAGATAATCTTAACATTACATATCTGGTTTAAAATGGGAAATGAGTACACCTTATTTGGTTAGTTATATAAATTCAAATTTACCTGAACTCATTTGGTTTTATTCACTTAATTTTGTCAAATATCATTCTTTTTACTTTTAATACAGTTATTTTTTACATATTTATATCTTTAACAGGATCAATTTTTATGACAGAGCTATATATTACTCATTTTTTAAGTGCTTGGCATATTGTAGAGTTAAAAATGTTGCTTGGGGATTGCATAAATAAATGAACCACCTAAGAATATGCTAGCTTATTTTATAGTTTCAGTCCATTATTACTTTTTATCCTGTTAATAAATTTTTTAACATCATTTTCAAATATTTTGGAGTTAATTATCTTCTTTCCAATCCTGAATCTGTGAAATTTACTTTAAACCAAAATACAAGTCTACATTTATTCTCAGTTAAAATTTGTGAGATTCCAAAACTATTGAAGGTATATAAAGTCTTAATTTGTTATCAATTTTATAAAGAGGCTTTTTCAGCTGGTATCTTTAGTAGAGTACAGATGTTTCTCTCCAATATTGTATTGGCCTGTTAAGCAAAAGTTGAATATAATTGTTTCCCAAATGCATGAGTAGTCTTCCAAATGAGGTTGAAGGTCCTTAAAACATTGAGAGTAGGTTCTCCATCGTGTATCTTAACTAATCCACAAACACAGGCCACACAAGTTTAATTAAATTCAATTTTATAATTTTTATATTATATATTTATTTTCAGGAAAAGATTAATCTTTGACATGTTGTATACACTTAAGAATACATAATTTATATTATCAAATAAGGTGGAATATTTTAGATAATAGAGGAGTGCAAAGAATAATAATTTAACCACTAATAGTTATAACTGTGGGTTAAGATTATACTTTCTGAATCAATCTATGACATTTTTATTCAGCTTTATTTCTCAGATTCTGATAAAGCCTTGAAATTGTGAACAATTATTACTACATGTTTCCTGTTAAATTGGTGTAGATTTTATGGACATTTTGGTCTAATTTTGAAAAATATGTGGTAGAATAAATATACTGCTATTTACTGGGAAGTAAAATTCTGTATTCCATTTTTATAAACTTTTTTTTTTTAGCATGTGAAAGATCACCCTACACTCAATTTAATCCTACTATCATAAGGTATAAATTGGTTAGGGTCTTATTACTGCCTTTCTTTTTAACCTAATCTATGTACTAAGCTCTGCTGGAATGTTATTAGTGCAATGCTTCAAGAAGATTAACTAATGTCTTAATACCTAACACTTAATAAAACTTTACTTTGGCAGAATGTTGTAAATGTTGGTTCAGGCTTCGGACATAGAGAAAATAGACTTCAGATTGTCTTTTAAAACACTCCACAGAAAAGCTATCCTTGAAATCAGAGGACATAAAAGGTTTCCTGGGAAACTAAATAGGCTCCATACTGATTTGCCCAGGTTGTCTGTGATGCAATGACCTCTTCCTAATTGGGGGAGGAGCCAAGAACAAAGAAGGAAGAAAGAGAACAGCTGGACCAGATAAGAGAGAATTGAAAAAGACAAAGCCATTGAAGACAGAATTGGAAACCCTTGAACCAGACTGTATCTATTTTCAGGCTAATTTTCATATTCTGTGGAAATCCTTTTTGTGCCTAACATAGAAAAAAAACCCAAAATTTCTACCTCTATCAATCTTTTTTCTTCCAAACACTCTTAGAGAATAGCAGTCATAACAGCTTTTATTCTCTGATCCATCCATGATCTCCCTTCAGTTTTTTTTTTTTTTTATGTTGTGATTTTACAGAGTATCATTATTCTGACAAAGAAATGGCCACCAATTGACACAATCATGAATTACCTGCCATCTGCCAGAGTTCTAATATCCTAGATACCTATATCTGCCTTCATAATTTGACTTTTCAACAATCACCCATTTGGGAATTAAGGTGTATTTGATTAAACAAATGAAAAGTATAAAACTCAATTTAACAAGTACTGAAATGACAAAGACACAATTCAGATTATAAATTTTATAAGACCTATAAAATGTTCTATGGGATTTCATATTGAAACAGAAAATGCTTATAAAGGAATACATACTAGAGCCGGGTAGTAGTAGAACTGGTAATAAAGAGAGACCACCAATTATAATTCAGTTTTACCAGAGCATAAAAGTTCCATGTAATGAAAAATTATAAGATAAAAAATAGAGAAATTGGATTGCAATTTCATTATAGCATTTCTTAAATTCCAGGTTAAGAAATTCTGCAAGAAGTGAGCAAATATAATAAGGAACATTTTTTCAGGAAACTCCCCATAATACAGAGATATGTGGTTCTACCAACAATACTATATAAGTATTCCATTCCAGGTTTCAGAATCTCAGGGCATTCTCATTGTAATTGAGGATTATTATGTGGGAAGACACAAGTGATTTGAAGGTCAATATGGAAAGTTGTGCCTGCTAGTTAGAAGATAGAAATAAAATATACAGAAATATTGATACACCACATAAAATGGCAGCAGGGGGAGAAATTTGACCATGACATATAAAGTTACTGTGCAAATTAGATTTAAAATAGAACCCAGAGGTTAGTAATATGCAGAACAAAAAGTAATAATAATAAAAGTTCTCTTAAGGAGACTGAGTACAGAAATAAAAAAAAGTAGGAGGGAATGTCTTAAGGAAGATGGGAATAGTAGATTTTTCTCTCGTGGCCTCTCTACCACCAACATCTGTGTGTCAGAAATTCAGGTGAGCTGGAAGAGAGAGAACTGTCAGGTGTCAGAATTGCCAATTAAAGCAACAAGCCCAAAGTGAAAGAGTTAAGCCTTTAATAACTTACTGAGATAGTATCAGCAAGAGGCTAAAACCAAAGAAAATGCCTGTTCCATTTCCCCTGTGGAGAGACATACCGGTGGAGGATCACTTGGATCAGCAGAGAAGTGAGGGAACCTCAGATAAAATGTTCTGACAGTTTTATACATCGTGAGGAGAAAGAAGAGTGTGGAGGGAGAGTTAAGATTGGATAATTACTGGGTCCTGTGTTAGGGGACCAGTGTCTTCAAGCTTTTTCCACCACCCCTCTGATAAGGAGCCTTAGCAAAAAGATGGAGAATTCTGTTGAAGTCCTCAAATAAAGACAACTAAGAATATAGACACCTAGACTAAGAATGAATTGTATGAAGAGCAAGACCAGAAGGGAGACCTGAATCCTTGATTGCAATTCTCTTCAGAGACTGCAATGCTATGGCTATGCACTAAGTGTTCTGTGGGGAGGGCAGCTTTCCCCTTGAGGACTGTCAGGGAAAGCCTTGATACATGTCTATGCTCAGGCCTGAAAAATAATGCATAGGTTTTTAACAGAGAGCTGGACTCCTCACTGTTTCATGCAATGGGGGAGAGAAAATACGTTGTTTTCCAGTCTAAATGGCAGTGTAGGTAAATGCGGTATTCACATCCTCCAACAACCATATCAAAATTACAACTACAGAACAACCCTCATTCAGAACCACCTGAAATCTAGAAGAATGGAAACCTACAACCAAGCATATAAAGAAGCCACATCCCCAGAGACATAAAAAGGAGTACAGTTCAGACTGACAAACTTCAGCGGTGTGGGGGTAGGGGGGAGGGATGAGTTAAACCAAAGAACTTATATGCATGTATGCATAACCAGTGGACATAGACAACAATGCTGGGGCAGGGGGAGATAGGGAGCAGGGTGCCTGGGGGAAAAAAGGAGAAACATCTGTAACAAAAATAAATAAATAAATAAAAGAAGCCACATCCAGACTGGTGGGAGGGGCAGAGACAAGGGAAGAACTGTTCCCTCACCAATACCAACATGTGGTGGATGAAAATTTAAAGGTATATCACAGCTGTTGAGGTCTCCAGCAAGGGGTCCCAGCTCCACATCAGGACCCCCTATCCCAGAGTTCCAGTGCCAAGGAGAGAGAAGTTCCCATAGTTCCTGGCTTTAAAACCAGAGGGGATTCTGGCTGAGTTAGAAGGAGGGCTGCTGGAAGTTTCAGGCACTTACTCTTAAAGGGCCCTGTCATGGATTTACACAGACTCACTTGCTCTGAGCTCCAGAAATGGGGCAGCAAGTCAAAAGGCACCAGGGAACATAAGAGGAAGAACTGAACTGTCTGGCATCAGGAGAAGCTGAAGGAGCAGCTTTCTTCCAGACAGAAGTGCTAACAGAGGCCATTGTTTCTCCCTGGGCCCTCCAGGACACCTACTATATATTAGACAACTCTACAAAGCCAGGAAGATGCAGCAGCTCTACTTAATACATAGAAACAAACAAAAAAAAGGAGACAAATAAACATGTCCCAAATGAAAGAACAGAACAAAACTCCAAAAAAAAAAAAAAAAAAAAAAAAAAAACTAGACACAAGCAATCTATTAGATGCAGAGAGTTCACAACACTAGTTATAAGAATGCTCAATGAACTGAGGAGAAGAGTAGATAAACTGAGATAGTACTTCAAACAGCATAATAAAAGGACATGAAAACCATAAAAAAGAAGCCAGTCAGAAGTAAAGAAAACATTAACTAACATGAAGAGTAGTTTACAGGGAGTCAACAGTAGAGTATATGAAGTTGAGAATCAAAACAGGAATTTGGAATATAAGGAAGAATAAAACACACAATCAGAAAAAGAAAAAAAGGAGAAAAAAAAATAATCCCCCCCCAAAAAAATGAGGATAGTGTAAGCCTCTGATACAACTTCGAGCATACAAAGTTAGTTGCATCATGAGGCTGCTGGAAGGAGTAGAAAAATAACAAGAAATCAAAAAACTATCTGAAAAAATAATGATGGATAACTTTCCTAACCTGGTGAAGGAAATAGACATACAAGTCCAGGAAGAGCAGAGTCTCAATCAAACAAGATGAACCCAAAAAGACCCACACTTTCTTTGTCTTTAACTTTTTAAAATTAAAATGCAAAAAGTTAAAGACAAAGAAAGAATCTTAAAAGCAGCAAGAGAAAAGCAGTTAGTTACCTACAAGGGCGCTCCCATAAGACTGTCAGCTGATTTCTCGATAAAAACTTTGCAGGCCAGAAAGGATTGGCAAGAAATATTGAAAGTGATGAAAAGCAAGGACCTACAACCAAGGTTACTCCACCCAGCAAAGCTGTTATTTAGAATTGAAGGACATATAAAGGACTTTCCAGACAAGAAAAAGCTGAAGGATTTCATCACCACCAAACCAGTATTACATGAAATATTAAAGGATCTTCTTTAAGAAGAAAAAAAAAGATAAGAAATATGAACAACAAAATGACAATAAATACATATCTATATACAATTGAATTTAAAAAAACTAAAACAAACAGGCATAACAGAAACAGACTCATAGATTCAGAGAACATTTTGATCATTGCCAGATGGGAGTAGGGTTGGGGAGATGGGTAAAAAAGGTAAAAGTATTAAGAAGTACAAATTGGTAGTTACAAAATAGTCATGGTGATGTAAAGTACAGCTAGAGGATATAGTCAAGAATATTCTAATAACCATGTATGGTTACAGATAGGTACGAAATTTATCTGAATAATCAGTAAGCTTACAATATTGTATGTCAACTGTAATTGGGAAATAAAAAAAATAAAAAAATAAAATACTTTGACTAAGTTTCTCAAAGTAGGTGCACTGCAGTGGACTCTTTCTCTCAAAAATTTATTTATTTATTTATTTTTTATTCTCACCCGAGGACATTTTTGCATTTATCTTCAGATAGAGTGGGAGGGAGAGAGGGAGGAAGAGAGATAGAGAAACATCAATGTGAGAGAGACACATCAACTGGTTGCCACCCACACAACCCCAACTGGGGCCAGGGACAAACTACAACTGAGGTACATGCCCTTAGCGAGAACCGAACCTGGGACTCCCTGGTCTGTAGGCTGACGCTCTATCCAATGAGCAAAACCAGCCAGGGCTCTCCAAGATTTCTTGTCTTCTTTTCTTCTTTTCTTCTTCTTCTTCTTTTTTTTTTTTCCACTCAAGAGTTTTAGTGACTTTACAAATAGAAATGTATCCAAGCTGTGTAGTAACTATCAGAAATTAAGTGTCAAGAACAGGTTTACAATTATTCCTCCCATTAAAGATAATTTCTCTGTGTTTTTAATTGTCTATACCAATATATTTTTCATATATACATATATTTAACTGTGTGTGTGTGTGTGTGTGTATATATATATATATATATATATATATATATATATATATAGTTAAATATGTTTGTATTGATTTTTTTTAGAATGAGAGTAAGGGAGAGAGAAATATCAATGTGAGAGAAAAACATTGATCGGCTGCCTCCTACACATCCCCTACTGGGAATAGAGCCCACAACCTGGGCATGTACCCAGACCAGGAATCAAACTGGGACCTCCCAGTCCATGGGATGATGCTCAACCCACTGAGCTACACTTGTTGGGCATATTTTTTTACTTTACATAATTTTTATTTTTCAATTCCAGTTGTACAACCCAGTGATTAGACATTATTTAACTTACTGATAACCCAGATATATCTAGTACCCATTGACCTCATACATTGGTATTACAATATTATTGACTATATTTTTTTTATGGGATAATTTACATCTACATGAATTCTGAAACTACCAATTTTTACTTCTTAATCCCTTCACCATTTTCACCCATTCCTTCCACCCTGTCCCATCTGGCAACTGTCAAAGTGTTATCTGTATCTAAGAATGTGTTTCTGTTCTGCTTGTTTATTTTAGTTTTTTAAATTCCACATATCAATAAAATCATATGGCATTTGTCCTCCATTGTCTCACTTATCTCACTCAGTATATTATCCATGTTGTTGCTGATGGGAAGATTGTATTCTTTTTTATGGATGAGTCACATTTCATTGTATATATGCAGCATTACTTCTTTATCCATTCATCTATTGATGGACACTTAGGTTGCTTCCACATCTTGGCTATTGTAAATAATATTGCAGTGAACATATGAATGAATATGTCTTTTCGATTTAGTGTTTTGATTTTTTTTTTTTTTGATAAATATCCAGAAGTGGAATTGTTGGGTCCTTTTTTGTCTCCTATTATACAGCCTTAGTTTTAAAGTATATTTGTCTGGTATAAGTATTGGCACCCCTGCTTTTTTTAGTTTGTTTCAATTTTCATGAAATATATTTTCCCATCCCTTTACTTTCAGTCTGTCTATGTCTTTTAATCTAAAGTTCATCTCTTATAGAGAACATAAGGAAGAATTTTGTTTTGTTATCCATTCAGCAAACATATGTCTTTTGATTTATTTTTATTTAATCCATTTGCATTTAAAGAAGTTGTTCATGGATATGTAGTTACTGACATTTTATTATTCGTAATTTTGATCTTTACTTTTCTTCTTCTTTAAGGATACCCTTTAACATTTCTTGTAATAACACTGGTTTGGTGGTGATGAACTCTTTTAGCTTTTTTTTTTTTTTTCCTGTCTGGGGAGTTCCTTAGCTATCCTTTGATTCTATATAAAAGCTTCACTAAATAGAATAATCTTGGTGCTTGCTTTTCATCACTTTGAATATTTCTTGCGAATTCTTTCTACGCAAAGTTTCTCTTGAGATACCAGCTAACAGTTTTATGGTAGCTCTGTTTAGATAGCTAATTGCTTTTCTCTTGCTGCTTTTAAGATTTTCTCTCTTTGTCTTTAACCATTGGCAATTTAATTATGATATGTCTCAGTTTGTGCCTCTTTGGGTTCATCTTGTTTGGGGCTCTCTTTTTTTCCTGGATTTGCATGTCTATTTCCTTCATCAAATTAGGGAAGTTTCTGTCATTATTTTTTCACATAGATTTTCAAAATCTTGCTCTCTCTCTTCTTCAGGCACCCCCATGATGTGAATGTTGCTATGCTAGAAGTTGTCATGGAGGCTCCTTATACTATCTTCAATGTTTTTAGTTTCATTGTTGTTGTTTTTTCAGTTCTGTTTGGGTATTTTCTGCTTCCTTATCTTTCAAATTGCTGATTTGATCCTCTGCTTCATCTGTTCCACTGTTGATTCCCTCTAAGGTAGTCTTTATTTCAGTTAACATATTTTTCACTTCTGACTGGTTCTTTTTTATGTTTTCTGTCTCTTTATTGAAGTTCTCACTGAGTTCATTTACTCTTCCCCTAAGCTTATTGAACATCCTTATAACCTGTGTTTTGAACTCTGCACCTAGTAGATTGTCTCCATTTTGTTTAGTTCTCTTTCTGGAGTTTTGTTTTGTTGTTGTATTTGAGACACCTTTCTTTGTCTTCTCATTTTGTTTTCTTCTGCATTTGTTTCTATGTATTAGGTTGAGCTGCTACATCTCCTGGGCTTGGTAGAGTGCCTTTATGTAATAGGTATGCTAGTGAGTCCAGAGGCACATCTTCTCTGATCACCTGAGCTGGGCATTCTATGTGCATCCACTGTGTGAGTTGTGTGAACCCTCCTGTAGTCGTTGAGCCTTGATTACTGTTGGCATCTCATTGGGAGGGATTTACCCCCAAGCCTATCTGCTGAGAAGACTGGCTCTGACCATCATGGAGGATGAGCTGTGTAGGACCCTAAGGAGCAGGATGTACTTCAGTGGGGCTCTGGTACCCCTGGAGTGTGTTGCTTGTGGAGGTGGTTGGGTGGTGCTTTGACATGGTCTGAAGCTGTTCACCAGTTGAGCTGGCTCTGAGGCCCCCTGGGACTTGCAGGTCAAAGTGAGCTACCACCTATGCCCTGTCTAGGACCACCCAGAATGTGCTACAAAATGATCTACAGATGGCTGTTACTTGTGCTGGGCTTAGAGTTGCCCAGGAGAGGCCAAGATGTGAACCAAGGTTGGCTGCTACTAGTGCCAAGACTAGGGTCATTTAGCAAATGCTGAGGCCAAATGTTAGTTGTTTGAGAGATTTTGGCAAAGTCTGAATCGTGAGCCAAGACCACCTGTTTGTATGGAAAAGCCACTGGAAAAGCTTGAGTTGGGATTGCAAGTTGGGTGGGGTGGTGTCTCAGGGAATCACAGTGGTAGAAAGAACAGTCTTAGGCTGATGGAGACTCAAATATGGTGCCCACCAGCTGGCTCTATACGAGTAGGCCCAGAAAAAGAACACTGGATTCTGCCAGCACTTCTGTCTGGGAGAAACCTGCCCCTCCAGCTCACCCTGATGCCAGACTACTCAATTCCTTCCTGTGTGTACCTGGTGCACTGGTGCTGGAACTCAGTCAAAGTCTGAATAAGTCTGTGTGGGCTCTTTAAGAGTAACACCTGGGGCTCCAATAGCCTTCATTTCCACTCAACCACGCTCTGAACTAGTTTTTACAGCCAGAAGTTATAGGGACTTCTCTTCCTGGCACTGGAACCCTGGGCTGTAGGGCCTGGTGTTGGGCTGGAACTCCTCACTTTTCAGGGGAAACCTCTCTGCATCTGAGATATCTCTCCCGCTTTTTATCCAACACACATGAAACTAGGACCAGCATATTCCATGTCTCTGCCCCTCCTACCAGTCTTGATGTGGCTCTTGATGTGGCTTTTCCTTTATATCTTTAGTTATAGGGCTTCTGTTCAACTAGACTTCAGGTGGTTCTTAATAATGGATGTTCAGAAGTTTAGCTGTAATATTGATGTGGTTGTGGGAGGATTGGAGTACTGCATTTACCTATGCCGCAGTTTTGACTCTTTTATCTGTCTCCTTTTTAATGAATCAGTCCAGCTGCCCAATAGGTTAAGTTTCCTTCTTTAGTAACACACACACACACACACACACACACACACACACACACACACACAACCACACTGCACAGAACCTCAAACTCTTTCCTCTTTTTCTTCTTCCCACTTCTCAGAGTACAGGGATTTTAATAGGAATGAGATCTTAATAAAACCCCATAGAAGGGAGACATAGACTGGTTTTTAAGATTTTATTAAGTCCTGATAGAATATTTTATTATAACAAATAAATATAAGGATCTTAATTAGTTGATCAGATTTCCTATTTAAACTCAATAGTGCCACCATCAACTTTTGTATTACAACATTAGAGAAAGGTGTTTATCTTCTTGAAAGAACATTTTGGTGATACATTTTTGAATGGGTTGAAATGATACAGGACTATGTAAAGTAGATTTGAAATAAGATTGCTTCAGTTGAAAGGAAAAAGACAAGACATATGGAAAAAGTGTATCTAAGGCCATCCAGTAGAATTTGTTCTCAACTGGCTATAAAGGAGCAAAGAATAGGAGATGTTTGCACATGGGAGAAGAATGTTGTACCAAATAAATAGGAGCAATCATACCTTCAACAGAAACAGATAAACAAAAAGAGGTGTTTGCTTAGGAAAAATATTTTAAACTGTATGTTAGTTTTAGGTACTTGCAAAATATCATTTCTGATATCCAGTATGTTATTAGCAATTTGGAAATTTCAGGTGATAATAAAGTCAGGACTACAGAAATGAATTGCATAAACATTATAATTAAAGATATAATAGTAGTTTAAATTAAGGGAACATGAATAAAATGAGAGAGAAATACAGGGATTAGAAGACTCAAATGAGTAAAAAAATCTTCAATCTCAATTCTCCCAAATTTAATATTTAGATATAATGCAATTCCTATAAAAAAATTTAGCATTCTTTTTTAGATGCAGACAAGTTTATTATAAAATTTATATAGTAAGGCAAAGACCACAGAATAGGTAAAATAATTGTGTAAAAATCACTCTCTCCAATGTTAAGACTACTATATAGCTACACTAATGGAATCTGTATTGGGTGAAGGAAATTCACCCCTTGGGTGAAGGGGTAGAACAAAGATCAATGGAACAGAATACATTCGAAAAAATGCATCAAAACCACATGATATATTATTACATACTTATCAAAATGGCTAAAATAAATAAAGTTTAAAAATAATGTTAACACTAAATGCTGGTGAGGATGTAGAGAAACTGGATCATGCACACCTTGCTGGTGGGAACATAAAATAAAATACATTCTATAAAAAATAATTTGGCGCCCTGGCCGGTTTGGCTCAGCGGTTAGAGCGTCGGCCTGCGGTCCAGAGAGACCCGGGTTCGGTTCCCGCTAAGGGCATGTACTTCGGTTGCAGTTTGTCCCCGGCCCTGGTTGGTCGTGCGGGTGGCAGCCACTCGATGTGTCCCTTTCACATCGATGTTTCTCTCTCTCTTCCTCTCTCTCCCTCCCACTCTATCTGAACAAAAAATGAAAAAATGTCCTCGGGTGAGGATTAAAAAAAAATAATAATAATAATTTGGCAGTTTTGTACAAAACCAAACATGTAACTACCATACAACCCTATAATTGTACTCTTGGAAATGTATGCCATGGAAATGGAAATTTATATTAACATAAAAACCTATATATCAATGTTAAGGCAATTTTATTCACAATAGCCCCAAACTGGAGACAACCAGTATTCTTCGGTAGGTGAAAGTAAAGCAAACAGTGGCACAATCATATTATGGAGTACTAATTGGCAATAAAAAGGAATGAACAGTCAGTATATGCAATAACTTAACTGTATCTCAAGGGAATTATACTGAATAAAAAATTAATCTAAAAGGTTACATACTTTGTGCTATCTCATATATAACATTCTTGAAATGACAAAATTATAGAGATGAAGAACAGATTAGCATTTGCTAGGGGTTAGAGGAGGGGGACAGAGAGAGAAGTAGCTGTAGTGCTAACTGAGTAGCATGAGGAATCCTTGTGAGAGAAGTATTCTGTATCTTGACTGTGATGGTGGTTGTATGACTCTACATTGTGATAAAATTTGTGGAACTGCAAAGGGTTGTGAGACTATGATAAATAATCATATGCCAAAAAATTTGGATGAACTTCTAGGTTCCATACTAGAAGAAATGGATAAATTCCTAGATTCCAGAGTAAGACTGTATCATGAAGAAGTGGAAAATCAGAATAGCTCTATGACTAATAAGGAGATTGAATTAGTAATCAACAATCTCTCAACAAAGAAAATTCCAGGACCAGATGGCTTCATGAATGAATTCTACCAAATATATATAGAAAATTTAATATCAATCCTTTTCAAATTCTTGCAAAAAAAAAAAAAAAATGAAGAGGAGTGAACACTTCCAAAGTCAGCTTATGGAGCCATCATTGCCTTGATACCAAAGTCATTAAAAACAAAACAAAAACCCCCCACCAGAAAAGAAAACTGCAGGCCAACATTCTTGAAGAATATAGTGGCACAAAATATTAGCAAATAGAATCATTTTTGATGTTCAACAGAACATTAAAAAAAGCATACACTATGACCAAATAGGATTTATCCCTGGAATACAACAATGGCTCAATGTTGAAAACCTGAACAATGTGATACACCACATAAACAGACCAAAAGAATAAAATCACATGATTATCTCAAAAGATACAGAAAAGGCATTTAACAAAATTCAATACCCCTTTACGACGAAAACACTCAACAAACTAACAAAAGAAGGAAATTAACATTATACTCAATAGTGAAATCTGAAGCTTTTCCTTTAAGATAATGGGCCAAATGTCCATTGATGAATGAGTGGATAAAGAAAATGTATATAATTTAGCCATAAAAAGAAGGAAATCCTTTCATATGCTACAGAATGTTTGAAACTTAAGGACATTACACTAAGTGAAATAGGCCAGTTATATAATGATAAATTACACCTATATGAGGTATCTAAAGTAGTCAAACCCATAGGAGTAGAAAATAAAATGGTACCTCCCAGGGGCTAGAGGAGGAGGAAATGAGGAGAGGCTGTTCAGTGGGTGTTCAAATTCAATAATTCAAGATGAAAAAGTGCTGGAGATTTGCTGTAAAAATTGTACAGATAGTTAACAATACTGCAGAGTACACTTAAGAGAGAAAATCTCATGGTGTATGTTTTTTCCTACAATAAAAAAGAAAATAAAAATGCATAGATACATAAAAGTAAAAAGTAAAAAGGACACAAAACACATCCATTTACCAGAAACCATATTAACCAAATATAAATATTTAATTAATTAATTTTAATGATTTTAAAGAAAGACATTGTTATTGTATCTACAAAGCTAACTGTAGCCTTATGAAAGGTAACTGTGATTACTCTGACAAGTAATTCCACCTATCCTTAAATTTCAAGAGCCCATGGAAATCAGAAAGTGTAGCTCTATAGCATAATTTCTTACCTTCATCCTGGCCTAAAGGAAAGAGCCACCTCAAAGTTTTGCAATGATTTTTTTTTTTTTTTTGGTCCTCTAAGGTCCTTCAGCCTTCTAGGGGTAACCCCATACTCCTTACCATTAGATATAACTTGAGTAATTATAGTTGTACATGTCAAAGATTACTAATGAGTCATTGTTTTTTCTAACAACACAGTTACTTTGGGTTCATAAATATGTGAGCAACCTAGGATACATTTTTTATCTTGAAAGATACTTTCTTGGGGCTACCTTTGGAATTAACCCTTGTATTAGTCAAAGTTCCACCACAAAATAAATCTAAGAAAGATGAATAAAGACACTTTAATAAAAAGACTACATAAAGAATTGTGAGCCACTTAGGGTATTGTGGATTTTTTATTCCATTATATTTAAGGCCCATAATGTCTGCTAGTTCCATTTTTTCTGTGATGCTAAAATTATTCAGTGATTTTAGGGTTGTCAGACTGATTCATCTACTATAATATCCACCTAAACCATCACATTGTTCATCTGTTATAGAGTTCCACTTCAAACATTCAACTAATGATTTTAGTAGCTGTAGATGATGAACATGGCCTCATTATTTTTCAAAGAATAGCAAAATGATAATTCTCTAATTCTGTTATTTCTTCTGCATGTAATAGCTATGCTAAGTTGCTAATGATCTGAATAAGAAATTTTCATTACCAACTATTTGGATGCATCAAATATGACCATTAAAGGAAAAACATGACAAATCCTTGATTTTTTTCTCTTAATTCATCAATTTTTAGAATAAGTTGGTGCCTCAACAATCAACAATGGGGAGTGTCATTATAAACATATTGATCTTTTACATATTTGATGTGTTTCAATTCATTACACTCATTAATCTTTTTTTATGCTCAATTTATTTTATCTTTGTGTCCTTCAAATTGTTCCCGTGTCCTTTAGATTTAACACTAGGGCAATAGCGTCCTTTGCTTTTAGGTACAACAATATGTCTCAAACTTAGTTTGTATATTTCCTGCCCCAGATCTGGAATGAAACCATTCTCTAAAAATTCTTAGTTTATTTCATGCTAAATACTATTTACTGATCCCAATCTGGACAAATAATTTATTCCCTTTAGGTTGTCATTGCTGCTATATCTACTTAGTGGAAAGAGCTAGACAATTTATTTTGTTTTTGTTTGTTTGTTTGTTTTTAAAAAGAGAAAAATAAGCCATGAGATCATAATAATGTTTCCATTCAGATTAAAAATTATATACCTTTTACTTAATTTCTTTCATTTTATATTTTATCTATGTTTTCAAATCTTGAAAATCTTTGTTTCTAATGATGTTAATATAGTTCCTCATATCCTTTTTAATACAGTAATAATATCAATTAAAGTATTCTTTGGGTTGATTTTTTTCATCCCTAAAATGTTACCAGCTAGAAAATACTGCCAAAATATTGAGTTTAATAACCAGTGGAATTAATTCTTTTTTGTGTGAATATGCACCAAATAGATATACATGTGGGTAAATTTGTTTTTAAAAATTAGTTTTAGAGATCAATTAGGGCTTATTCCAGTGTTGCAAGAATGGTTCAACTTATGTAAACTGATGACTGTGATGCATCACATTAACGAAATAAAGAATAAACATCATATTTTCATATCAATAGTTGCATAAAAATATTTGACAAGAAACAACATCCATTAATGATTAAAATACTCAATAAAATGGGTTTGAAAAGAAAGTACCACAGCATAATAAAGGCCATATATGACAAATACTCAGTTAATATCATACTTAATGGTAAACAACTGAAAGCTTTTCCTCTAAGATCAGGAACAAGACAAGATTATCCACTCTCACCACTGTTATTCAACATAGTACTGGAAATCCTAGCCAGAGCAATCAGGCAAAAGAAGAAATAGAAGTCATCCAAATTGGTAATGAAGAAGTAAAATGATCGCTTTTTGCAGAAACACTAAACAAATACAGCAAAGTTGTAGGATTAAAAAAATCAATGCACAATATCCATTATCTTGCTGTATACTAACACTAAAATTTCAGAAACATAAATTTTAAAAATCCCTTTTGAGATTGCAACCAAAAGAATAAAATACCTAGGAATGAACTTAACAAAGAATGTGAAGGGCTCTACACTGAAAACTACAAGACATTAAAAGAAATTGAAGAAGACATAAGGAAATGAAAAGATATTCTGTGTTAAAATGGCCATATTACCCAAAGCACTATGCAGATTTGATGCAATCCACATCAAAATCTCATTGGCATTTTTTTAAATAAATAGAACAAAAGATTATGAAACTTGTATGGAACCACAAAAAACTCTGAATAACCAATAAAATCCTGAGGAAAAAGAAAATCAGCCAAAGGTATCACACTCCCTGACTTCAAATTATACTACAAAGTCACAATAATAAACATAACATGGCAATGGCAGAAAAACAGACACACAGGCCAATGGAACAAAACTGACAGCCAAAACATCCAATGGAGAAAAGAGAAGCCTCTTCAATAAATGATGCTTGGAAACATGGATAGCCACATTCAAAAGAATGAAACTAGACTGCTGTTTGTCCCCATATACAAAAAAAAAAAAAAATTACTCAAAATTGATCAAAGACGTGAAATAATAAATTACATAGGTACTAAACTTATGTACCTTGGTCTTAGAAAGAATTTTATTAATTTGATCTCAAAGGCAAGAGAATGAAAAGCAAAAATAACTGAATCAGACCATACCAAACTAAACAGCTTTTTCACAGCAAAAGAAATAATTGGCAAAATAAAAAAGCAACTAATTGAATAGGAGAATATATTTGCAAACAACACCACAGTATGAGGTTAATATTTAAAATATATAAAGAATTTATAAAACTCAACAAGAGAAAAAATTCAATTAAAAAATGGGCAGAGGACCTGAACAGACACTTATTCCAAGAAGACATACAAATGGCCAACAGATATATGAAAAGATGCTCAACTTCACTATTAGGGAAATGTAAATCAAAATCACCATGAGATATCACCTCACACCTGTTAAAATGACTATTATCAACAAGATAAGAAATAACACGTGTTAGAGAAGTTGTGGAGCAAAGGAACCAATGTCTCCCCAATAAATTTAATAAAAAAATTTAAAATAATTTTATGGATTGATTATTGTCTATTTAAATCATTTTAATTATGTAAGCAATTATTTGATTCCAAAGTCAAAATTATAAAATTGAAAGGTTTAGCCTGGCTGGTATGGGTCAGTGGTTAAGCGCTGACCCATGCACCAAGAGGTCACCAGTTTGATTCCTAGTCAGGGCACATGTCCAGGTTGTGGGCCCAATCCCCAGTGGGGGTGTGCAGGAGGCGGCCAATCGATGTTCTCTCTCATCGATGTTTCTATCTCTCCCTCTCCCTTCCTCTCTAAAATCAATAAAGAAAAAAAATTTAAAAAGAGAAAAGGTTTAACTTTCACCATCCTCATGTTTTCCTTTTCTCTCTACTGGACATCACTTTTAAAATTATTTTTTAATTTTTCTTTTATTGTTCATTATTAAAAATGTATTCACATATACAAACACATAATACTCACGCATATGCATTACACAGTCAATTCATTACACATATTTTACATCATATGAATATATATATAATATATATTATATATATATATATATATATATATATATATATATATATCTGCTAAAGCTTGATCTTTTTTTTATTTAAATTCTTTACCCATTCTCAAAATTAGAAGCTTTTATGGTAACTATTATTAGACATTATCCATTGAAATTATTGAAGGCAGAATATCAAAAAAATCTCTAGTTTCATCAACTTACATTTATGAAGCAACTAAACTGAAAATTTTCATACATTATTATTTTTCCATTTTAATACTTATTAAAAAAAAAAAAAAACAGTTCTAGATTTACAGAAAAAGTCAGAAGATAGTACAAAGAGTACCCATATGCCCTGAATCCAGTTTCCCCTAGTATTTTCATCTTACTTCAGTATGATATTTTGGTACAATTAATAAAATAATATTGACACCTCATTATTAACAACAAATCCATACTTTATTCATATTCCCTTCGTTTTTACCTAATGACATTTTTCAATTCTAGAATAACATCTAAAGTATCACCCTATACTTAGTTGTCATGTCTCCTTAGGCCCTTCTTTACTGTAATAATTTCTCAGATTTTCCTTGTTTTCATTTGACGAGTAAAATCTATGTACCAAAAAATAAAAAGCTGTTTGAATCAGGAACATGTACTAAAAATAATACTTTTGATCATATCTATAAAAATATAACTTAAAATGGTTATTATTTAATTTCAATCACCTAATTTGTTTAATTTTCAATTACCTAATTTATAACTTAGTGATAAATATGATTACTAGATTTTAAGTCATCAAGGACTACATCTTTTCTACCAGAAATTGTGGAATTGTAGTTTCTGAATAGCTTCTAGTGTGTTTTAAAATTAAAATAAATGTTTGTTCAATATAGATGAATATAACACAGAAGTTAAAAATGTTAATTCCTAACCTATACCATTTTTTTGCATAGGCTCAGTGAAAAGAGCAGATTGTCTGGAATATCTGCTTATGAAGTTACAAGGCCACTGAAATCACTTTAATCCAGTATTATTAAAATGTCTTCCCATTCTTATAGGATGTATGTAGTACACTTCCATTTAGCTCTTGTATGATAGACACAATGATCATGATCATCCATTCCAGGTAATTCTTTTTAAGTTGTCAAATATTGCTGATAAGGCACACCCTGGAGAAGTGACTCTTGCTAGCCTTGCATGTCACTGATTTAGATGGGAATTTACTAGAGGTTGTTATTGGCTCCTCTGACGAGTACAGTGACGAGTACTTTTCTTATTGCTTTGCCTCTCTTTGTGGATGATAAAGGCTGTGAACTACAGTAGCATGCTGAAGTGAAATTGGCTAATGTGAGAGAGTGTGAGCTAATGACTGGATAGCAGTAGACTTTTTTTTTTTTTTTGGTTCCAGTTCTTTACTGCTTCATTTTATCCTCTTTTGGAAAGGTTCTTAATCTTTCCAGCTCAATCAAAAAAATAAGAACTATATTTACCTGACATACGATACATGACTTGGTTGTAATGCGACATTTTTGATAGGAAGAGTCAGTAGCCATTTGTTAAATGATACCCTTGGCTCCTGGAAATGTTAATAAAGTTTCCTCAAAGCACTTAACCTCCTTCAAATGAATCATTTATACAGTAGGAGAAGCTATCTCAATGATTATCAGCACTAGGGCTAACACTTTATAAAATAGATAAAGGATAACAAATTATTTGGTTAACTATCAAATATCTCTAGAAGAAAATCTTATGACAGTCTGGACTTCAATTAATTTTAAATAATTGGATTCTGAACATGGCACCATGATTCTTGTTTAACAACATTTTTTTCCCAAAGAAACATCTTCATAGTAAATATTTTTTATAAGACCTTAAGTCTATGAAGTAGCTTTAATTTGTAAATGTTCATAAGCTATAATTACTAATTAGTTTTTACCTCCTCCTTTACTATAAGTATATTCTTTAATCCCAATCCTCTCAGTAGAAATCTAAAATGCTAAAATGATTTTTTCCCCAAAGGCTTACTTTCATCAATAATACAATTAGGGATAAAGCTCACAAACAGATAGAGTAACTCGCTTACTTATCCCTAGTACATAATTATAAAGAAATTCACACACAGACAGAATGTACATGTGTAAGACAATATATACAGTATGATTCTTTCTCTCTCTCTCTCTCTCTTTCTTTTCTTTCTTTCTTTTTCTTTCTTTCTTTCTTTCTTTCTTTCTTTCTTTCTTTCTTTCTTTCTTTCCTTCCTTCCTTCCTTCCTTCCTTCCTTCCTTCATTCTTTCCCTCCCTCCCTCCCTCCCTCCCTCCCTCCCTCCCTCCCTCCCTCCCTCCCTTCCTTCCTTCCTTCCTTCCTTCCTTCCTTCCTTCCTTCCTTCCTTCCTTCCTTCCTTCTTCCATCTACATATATTTATCTTCACTGTATGTATTATATTGCAGATGCTCTATGGCAATGCCTAGTAAATAATTATGTGTGTTTCTTGAGGTAAAGTGTTGATTTTTAGATATCAAAAATTTTATATTATTTACAATAAGTCAGACATGATTCTTGCTTGGTTATAGAAGGATAGAAGGTATTGCACTGGAAGAAAAATCTCTGCCATTCAACTACATCAAACAGTGAAGAGAATGTGACAAGTTGGAGCAAGGCTACAACATAAGCTATTTTAAATTTCAGACTATAAATATGAGAATCATGTGTTGTAGTAATTGTTTACATTTATGAATTTCCATTTTCTCTTTTTACTCTTAAGAGAAAAAACAACCCCAAAACAGAAAAATAATCGATTTGATGCTTTTCTGTTCATATTTCACATACATCTACAAGATCTTATTTAACTTCATAACATTCTAGGAGGCAGAGAAAGCAGACATTGTTTTTGCCATTAACAGATGAGAAAACCATATTTTGGAAATTTTAAATTATCTAAAGATACATAAATAGTAAGAATGTGTTAGAATAGTGTGAACAACATCTTTGATCTCAATTATTATTTTGTTATAATATTGTTGATATTACTGCAGATACATGAGTTTAATGACAAAATATTTTGACTTAAATGTGAAAGTGCAGAGTTTCTTAAGTATTCACAAAACATATGAGCTATAACTGTGTGTTTTTTTTACATATTGCATACCTCAACTCTTCTTCAACAGAAAAAAAAATGTTTTTAAGAAAAAGAAGACAACATTTTAGATTAATATAATTGCAGTTTCAGTGATAATATTTTATAATTACTTTTTAAAGCCCAAATCATAAATTATAACTAAATAGCATTTTTCCCTTTACAGATTGGGAGCAAAAATTTGTGAGCTGGCAAAAAATGCCTCTACTTTCAATACTGTATTAAAATATGCTTCTTCCATTTCTTTTCAACAGTAAATGCTAGATTAAGTTTATACCAATATTTGGGGAAAGTGCTATTTTCTTTCTTCGTCACAACACAGAAATTATGTATTTTCCCTAAGCATCAAAATTTTTTAATATTGTAATCATGTTTTAAAATTTACATTTTCGTTAAGATGCAAATGTAATTCTTGTTGAGTAAAAACACATCACAGGTAGCAATAACTAAACACATACATGCTCAACTAAGCAATGAAAGTACTTCATGTTTTTGTTTTCTGTTTCCATCTTAACAATTTTTTTAGAATTGATTTGTGTTTAGCCTGGCTGGTGTGGCTCAGTGAATTGAGTGTCCTCCCATGGACTGAGAGGTCCTGGTTCCATTCCCCATCAGGGCACATGCCCGGGTTGTGGGCTCAATCCCCAGTAGGGGGCGTGCAAGATGCAGCAGATCAATGTGTCCCTCTTACATCGATGTTTCTATCTCTCACTCCTTCCTCTCTCTCAAAAAAAAAAAAAAATCAATGAAAGCATATTTTAAAAAAGAATATATTTATATTTATAAAACATTATAAAGTTATGAAATACAGAAAGTTTCAATATACCGCATACCTAGTTTCCTTATTATTAATATCTTACATTAGTATACTACACTTGCCACAATTCATGAATTTATATTAGTAAATATAAAATGTATATATATTTTTTAATCCTCACCTGAGGCTATTTTTCCATTGATTTTCAGATACAGTGAGAGGGAGCGAGGGAGAGAGAGAGAAACATTGATGTGAGAGAGACACATCAATTGGTTGCCTCCTGCACAACCACAACCAGGGCTGGGGATCGAACTGCAACCAAGGTATGTGCCCTTGACCGGAATTGAACCTACGATTGCAGGCCTATGCTCTAACCACTGAGAAAACCAACCAGGGCTAAAACATATATTTTTTTTTCAAATTTTCATCTAGTATCTATCTTCTTTCCTAGTATCCTATCTAGGATACCATGTTACATTTATTTTTTTATGTCTACCAATATAATAATTTTACTGCTCCCCCAGCACACTAACTGTAAATTTCTCTTCATAATCAAATATAGAAACACTATTTACATACCACTGTACTTATTTACTTGTTTCAAAATTGTATCACATATAGCGAGGTGATACCCAAAATTATTTCATTGGCCATGAACTTTCATCTTGGCTCTGTTTAGTTTTCACTATTTGTTGCTGTAACACTGAGAAATTTTTATTATGTGTGTACATTGTTACATTGTTTTAGAAATTTCAACATGTTTTATGAACAGATTTTTGAAAAATAATATTTATTGATTAAAAATAAAGATTACATTTTCTATTGCCTAGGTTATTTTTAAGGAATTTTCAAATTATTTAGTTTAGGTAACTGTTCTGCCTGCAATAATTAAGACTTTTTTTAGTAGCATTTTGTTTTTGTCAGTGACTAATCTCTCTTGCTAAAGAAAAATTCAAGATTGCCTACTTTCTCTCATTTAATTCTATTATTTGTTTCTTTGCTTGTCATTGTGGCTTCTTTGTTTGTAATTGTGTTGTTCATGTGAATCCTAATGACTCTAATGAATGTGTAACATGTCATATCTATCTTGAGTGTACATCAGATTGTCAGTACATAATGTATTTTGAAAAAAAATATCCTTTTGATCTAAAACTCCTTTATTGAATCAGAATAGTTAAATAAAACTGAAGTGACAAGCAGAAATGTGTAATGATTAATAATATATTTCCAATCCTTACATGCCATTGTAATTTTACAAATTGGATTCTATATAATCAGCCTGATACTTTCCATCACCTGTCTTAATGAATTACACCCAAAGTGCAGTAGTTCAGAGAACTACATTTGGGAGTCCCAAACTACATTTGGGAGTCTAACCTGGACTTTCTAAAAATATGGCTGTTGGCATCCAAGAAAAAGCAGAAGGTTTCTATCCAGACAAAACAAACTCTAAACAAGAACTGATAAAGTCTCCTTCTTAGACGAATGAAGACCAGTGCTTAGATATTTTTCTAATATCTATATGACTCTGGGTCACTTAAAATCTCTGAGTCTGTTTCTTCACTGTAAAATGGCATTGATGCTTACCTTTGAGTGATGTTAACAAATGTATGTAAAATGCTTTAGATAATCCTGACATGATAAGACATTCAAAAATAAATATTATTTATTCTATAATCCTAGAACATATTAAAATGCACTATTATAATAATAGTAGAATGGTACTATTACTATTAAATAGAATCTGTAAGTCAAGATGCATTAATTCAATAAATATTTACAGAGTATTTCCTATATACCAGGTGTTAAATTCTGCTCTCTTAGAGCTTATGATCTGGCAGGAGTAAGGAGTGCAGACAGTATGTAAGTAAATGGTAAAGAAATGCATACATAAGAACAATATATAAAAACATCTAGGTGGTCATATTACAATGTTTTATAAGAAACAATAAATCAGGAAAGGGGACTATGGAGTGTTTGATGAGAACAATGTACAACATTTTAAATGAGATATAAACGGATTCACTGCTAGATGTTCTTTAATGTTGCAATATATTCACTTTTTCATTTGTTCATTCATACTTTTCTACTTTTTTGGGGGGAAAAACACACAAAAAACTTCAGAATAGGTGAAAGAATAACAGAATGAATATCCTCACAATTTTCACCAAGAATCCTCAATGTTGAACATTCTGGCATATTTGCTTTCTCTTTGAACATATAAATATAAACATTATATATATATATATTTATATATATACTTTCCTTTTTTGACTGAACTATTTGGAAATAAGATAAAGAGAGTGAGACCCTTACATTTTTTAATCTTCAAGCAAATATTTTCTATGGATAATAATATTCTCCTAAATATGTATAATACCAATAAAATGTACCCACATTTAAAAAATTTGAATATGATTTCCAAATATTCAGTCAATATTCAGGTTAACCCAGTATCAGAACAATATTGTTTAAAACTGTTTTGGTTTGTTTGTTGGTATAGGAGATGATAAGATGTTTTATTATCTCTTGATACATTGAAACATTTTAATATGTTGATGTGAAGAACAACAACTTAGTATTTTACATGATTCTGCAGGTTTGGAATGTGGCTGTGGCCCAGCTGGTTGGTCCACTTGCATACACAGTGTAGTGAGTTCATTCATATGGCTCTATTAACTGGAACTTAGCCGAGAGTGGAATATCCAAAATGATTTCTCACCTCATAACAACTTCTTCCATGTGGTCATTATTTATTTGGGAGTCTAGCCTGGGCTTTCTTTTAATATACCAGTTGGGATACAAGAACACAAGCAGAAGTTTCTTGGCTGAGGAAACTAAAATTCAAGCCAAAAGCCTTGCCTGAGAACAGACACTGTCTTACTTCTGCTGCAGTCTCTATAGTTCGAAGCAATTCACAAGGTCAACCAATGTTCAAGTGAAAGAGAAAAGACTCTACCACTTGATGGAAGGCGGGGCAAATAAGTTGTGGCCAAATTCTATGACATCAAGGATCAGACATGGCCTTTAATTGCAATTCTCTTTATCCAATTTTAATCTGGAACAGTATTTTTAATACACTGTATTCAATGTGTTTCAATCAATTATATTCTTTATTTTTTACTGCTCAAATTATCTCTTCATTGGCCAATAGGAGCTCTCTTAAGTTGACTACTGTGCCCATTAACTAAATGTAGATTTTAAATACTAAAAATATATATTCTGGCCCGGCAGGTGTGGCTCAGTGGTTGAGCGTTGAGCCATGTACCAAGAGGCTGCCAGTTCGAGTCCCTATCAGGGCACATGCCCAGGTTGTGGGTCTGATCCTCAGTGAGGGGCATGCAGGAGGTGGCCAATTGATGTTCTGTCTCATCGATGTTTCTATCTCTCTCTCCCTCTCCCTTTCTCTCTCTCTAAAATCAATAAAGAAAAATAAATAAATAAAGAAAAATATATATTCTGCACATGCCCTGCAGTATATTTCCCCTTTTTTTAAAGCATTGAACACACACACACAAACATACACAATAGCTTACCTCATTATGTGATTATTAGCTTGGTTTATTTGTAGACAGAAAAACAAAACAAAACAACACCATAAGTTTTTTTGTTTTTTAACTTTTTTCTTTATTGATTTTTAGAGAGAGAAGAAGGGAGAGGAAGAGATATAAACATCAATGAGAGAACATCAATTGGCCATCTCCTGCATGCCCCTCACTGAGGATCAGACCCACAACCTGGGCATGTGCCCTGACCGGAATCAAACTGGTGATCTCTTGGTGCATGGGTTGACGCTCAACCACTGAGCCACACCGGCTGGGCAATACTATAAGTTTTTAAGTGTGTGGTTATTACCTCTTCTTCCTATTTATTTTGACTACATGTTGATTTTATTCTACAGAATAAATTAACAGCATGTCAGTGATGTAATTTCTCTTTATTCATTACATTTTAAAGACAGTGAATATTCAGAGAGCCATCCCCATGACATATCTGATTATTGTTTTTTGAATCTTCCCTTCAAATCAGCTATATAGAAAGATAAGGGCTTGCTCTTTTTTTTTTTTTTTTTTTTTTAGGTAAATCTATCTGAAAACAGAAAAGCTATGAATTTCCTCATTTTAGTTTTTTTTTCAGTTATGCTTAAAGAATTTAAAAAGTGATTGGACAAACAAAAAGTATAGAATCATGACAAACTAGCAATTTTATTTCTCAGCAACATAAAATTAAATTTTGCATTTAAATTGCTGATCTATTTTACTGACCTTTATGAAAACACATATATATGGGAGAATGATGTTTTGAGATATCTGTTAATAATTATCATTAGAAGCAAAGTCAGAAATAGTTTCAAGGAGAGAAAGCACATTTAGAAACTTGAAAATTAAGCTCATACAATCACTTAATTCTTTAAAATTGTGAATATTTTAAATAGCCTTATTAATGCATACCTTCTTTTTCTGTATTGGTAGGGCCAATTAGCAAATACAGATGGCCTATGATCCTTACACTCCAGCTCTTAAATTCTTAAACACTTTCTAACTGTTTGTTTCAGTGGTGGTCAACCTCTCTTCCCTGTTGAATTGCCTTGAAAAAAGTCTGCCTTGTCTGTTTAACTATGGCAGGTGCAATATTTGCTTTGGCAGTGGAAGAAAGGAAGAAGAAATGAAAAAGAAAGACAGAGTAAAGAGTGAGAACAAGAGCAGAGGGGAGAGAGAGAGAGACCATAAGAAGACTAGAAGGGAATAAAGTTAATTACATTAAAATTTGAGCATGGGAAAAAGCTTCCTAAGTATGTCTCAAAATCTGCAGCAGTAAAAGAAAAGTTTAATCAAACAGCGAAATATGAGCAAAGTTACAAAGCAAATAAAATGGTGGGGAAAATTGCATTGTATGTCACAGGCAGAAGGCAAATATCTCTAATATAAGAGAAACTAAAAATCAAGACCACTACATGATAGAAAATTGAAAAAAGGAATAAATCATTACATCACACTAAAAAACATTAAAAGAAATTGCATATATAAGAAAACATGCATGTTTGCCATAATAACAGATATACAAACTAAAATTCCATTAAGAAAAATAAATAGGAGGCTCCGGTCAAGATAGCAACGTAAGTAAATGCGATATTCAAATCCTACCACAACCACATCAAAATTACAACTATACTCCAGAACAATCATTATTCAGAATTACCTGAAATCCAGCTGAACAGAAGTCCTATAAGTAAAGACGTGAAGAAGAAGCCACAATTGATACTGGTAAGAGGGGTAGAGATGCTGAATGGGCTGGTCCCACACCCACATTTGGAGGATGAACATCAGGAAAGGTATCTTGGTTGTGGAGGTCCCCTCTGAGGATTGAAGGGTCCCAGCCCCACATCACATCAGGCCCCATCATCTAGAGGGTTCCAGTGCCAGAAAGATAAGTCCCCATAACTTTTGGCTATAAAAACCATAAGAGGTTGTGGTTGAGTGAGAGGCAGGGCTATTGGAGACTCAGGCATTCCTCTTAAAAGGCTCACACATAGATTTACTCAGACTCCTTCACTCTGAGTTCCAGTGCTTGAGCAGCAGCTCTAAACAGGAACATTTGGAGAGAAACTGAATTCTCGGGCATAAGGACCATAGCTGGAGGGAAAGTTTTCTCCCAGAAAGGAGTGCTGGTGGAGGCCATTGTTTCTCTGATGAGCCTCCCTCTACAGAGCCAGCAGGCTGGCGCCATGTCTGAGTCTCCATCAACTTGCCCAACACTGTTCACCCTGCTCTGGTGATTCTCTGATACCCTCTCCACCCAACTTGTGGGTCCAGTTAAGCCCTTTATAGTGACTTTTCCATACAAATGGCTGGTCTCGGCTCATGCTTTGGACTTTCATAAAATATCTCAAACAAATAGTATCTGGCCTCCGCATGCCCTATACCTCTTGCTGTGTGGCTCCAGGACCAGCACTAGTGACAGCTGGTCTTGGGTCACAGCTTGGACTCTTCTGGGTACCTCTAAGGGCACTACAAATTTCAGCCATCTGCAGATTGCTTTATAGCTCATGCCAGGTGGCCCCAGGCAGGGCACAGGTGGTGGCTGACCTTGGCACATACCTCCTGGGTAGCCCCAGAAACAGCTCACCTGGTGGACAGCTTCAGACCATGTCAAAGCACCACCCAACCACCTCCACAAGCAACACACTGAAGGAGTGGACTCAGTGGGCACCATAGCCCCAGCTTGGTGATAGGGGAGGCTGTGTCACTGGGCCCTAAAGAACACCTATTATATAAGGCCGCTCTACCAACCCCAAGAGACATAGCAGCTCTACCTAATACATAGAAACAAACAAAGAAATGCTGCTAAAATGATAAGACAAAAAAATGCGTCCCAAATGACAGAACAGAACAAAAAATCAGAACGAGGCCTAAACAAAATAGAGATACTCTATCAGATGCAGTGTTGAAAACATTGGTTATAAGATACTCCATGAGCTAAGTGGAAGAGTAGATGAACTTAGAGAGAACTTCAACAAAAAGATAGGAAATGTAAAAATGGAGATAGAAAACATTAAAAAAAAAAAAAAGAACCAGTCAGAAATGAATACTTTAACTGAAATGAAAAATCCATTACAAGAAATCAACAGTGGAACAGATGAAGCAGAGGATCAAATCAGCAATTTGGAAGATAAGGAAGCAGAAAACACCCAATCAGAACAGCAAAAAGAGAGAGTCAAAAAAGTGAGGATAGTGTAAAGAGCCTCTGGGACAACTTCAAGTGTACCAATATCTGCATCATGGGGGTGCCTGAAGGAGAAGAGAGAGAGCAAGGAATAGGAAACCCATGTAAAAATATAACGATGGAATACTTCCCTAACCTGGAAAAGGAAATAGACATATAAGTTCAGGAAATGCAGGGTTCCAAACAAGATGAATCCAAAGATACCCACATCAAGACACATCATTATTAATTTGCCAAAGGTTAAAGACAGAGAGAATTGTAAAGGCAGAAAAAGCAGTTAGTTATCGACAAGGGAACTCCCATAACGATATCAAGTGATTTCTCCACAGAAACTTGGCAGGCCAGAAAGGATCAGCAAGAAATTTTCAAAGTGATGAAAAGTGAAGACCTACAACCAAGATTTCTCTACTTGTCACAGATATAATTTAGAATCAAATGACAGATAAAGGGCTTCCCGGACAAGAAGCTAAAAGAGTTCATCACCACCAATCAGTCTTACAAGAAATGTTAAAGAGTCTTCTTTAAAAAGAAGGAAAAGAAAGATCAAAATTATGAATAATAAAATGGCAATAATTACATATCTTTCAACAATTACTTTAACTGAAAATGGATTAAATGCTCCAATCAAAAGACATATGGAGGCTTCATGCATAGCAAAACAAGACCCTTCCTTGTCCTGCCTACAAGAGACTCACTTCAGATAGAAAGTCACAGGAAAATTGAAAGTAAAGGGAGGATAAGAAAATATATTTCATGAAGATTAAAATAAACAAACAAATATAAAACCTGGATTAGCAACACTTACACCAAACAAAATAAACTTTAAAACAAAGGCTATATAACAAGAGACAAAAAAAGATTCATCAATTTCACTTCTGAATATTTATATGAAGAAACCCAAAACACTAAATTGAAAAGACATATGCATTCATATGTTAACTGCAGCATTAGTTACAATAGCCAAGATATGTAAGCAACCTAAGTGTCCATCAGTAGATGAATGGATAAAGCAGTATTGCATATATACAATGTAATATGACTCAGTCATTAAAGAGAATGAAATTTTGTCATCGGCACCAACATGGATAGAGCTAGAAGGTATTGTGTTGAGTGACATGAGACAGACAGAGAAATACAAATGCCATATGATTTCACTTATATGTGGAATCTAAAAAAAAATAAAACAAAACAAAATAAATGAACAAGTAGAACAGAAACAGACATAGATACAGAGAATATTTTGATGGCTGCCAGATGAGAGAGGATGGGTGAAAAAGGTGAAGGAATTGAGAAGTACAGATTGGTAGTTACAAAATTGTCACAGAGATGTAAGGCACAGCATAGGGAATGTAATAAATAATGTTGTAAAAACTATGTATGGTGTCAGAGGTGTGCTAGATTTATTTATTTATTTTTGTTTTCTTTATCCTCACCTGAGGACATTTTTCCATTTTTGTTCAGATAGAGTGGGAAGGAGAAAGAGGAAGAGAGAGAGAGAAACATCGATGAGTGGCTGCCTCCTTTATGACCCGACCAGGGCTGGGGATGAATTGCAACCAAGGTACATGCCCTTGATTGGAATCGAACCTGCGACTCATTGGTCCACAGGCCTATGCTCTAACTGCTGAGCCAAACCGGCCAGGGCTAGATTTATTAAGGAGATCACATAGTAAGTTATATAGTATCTAATCACTGTGTTGTACACATAAAGCTAATATAATATTGTATGTCAAGTGTATTTGAAAAATAAACAATCATTTAAACTCAAAAATATAATAATTCAATTAAAATATATTTTTACATACCTATTAGAATTTATTTTAAAATCTAAACTTTGGATTTTTTTCCCTGTAGTTATTCGTTTATCTTAGTGTCATTATTTCCTTTGATAAAATTGTATTTTTTGCATCTATAAAATGTGCATACATTGTAATAGTCAATACTATATAACTGATTATTATGTGGGCCCTCAATTTTATCTCTTCCCTGCTACCTTTTCTTTTCTCTCTCTATAATAACATTTGCAGTCATTCTTATTTACCTTTCTAGAATTTGTTATCAAATATATATGTATATGAGTGAATTTATATATACACATTTCCCTCCCTTTTTCTTGCAGAAAAAGTAATGTGCAATATTTATTACTGTGTACTCTCTTTTCATTTTACAATTCTACCTGCAGCTCATTCCAAGTCAATGTATAGAGATTTTCCTTTCATTTTTTTAAGCCTGCAGAGTGTTTTGATGTGTGGATGACTCATAGATTGTTCAACTAGTCCTGTACTCATAGACATTTGGATTGTTTCCGAACATTTCCAATTACAAATCACACAACAATAACCATATGCATGGGCCTTTTTATATTTTTGGCAATATTTCCTAGAAGTTGGTTTGCTGAGTCTAAATTTGAATGCACTATATGCTTTTTCTAAATACTGGTTAATTACTCTTTATTTGTATTGTACCTTTTTTTTTTAATTCCTATTGCAAGGTTGTCTACCTCATGGCTTCCAATAATTTAATTTAAGGTCAAATAATGTAAGGTAAAACTTTAAAACTTGGACCGTCTGTTAGATGGTGAGTGTCATCCCTAAGTATAGCATAAATTACATTGTTCCATTAGGAGTGAGGTTGACCCCAAATATTGCCCGGCTCTCAGAATAGATATCCCCAGTCTATTCTCTCATCCACTCATTACTTTTACTATATCTTCACCTCCAAATTATTCTTAGATTTTGAATCCCTCATTCACTGAAATAATAGACAAAATTGGATGATAATAACCTCCACTCCCAACACCTCCTTGTATCTGTACCTGTATATGCCATCTTAGGAAGGTATGGAGACAGTGGCAGATTCTTCTAACTTAAAAAGCAAGCAAACAAGCAAAAATTATTTTCTTGACCCCAATATCCCTTCTATCTGCTACCTATTTTTCTGCTTTACAAAATAACTCTTCAGAAAAATGTCTATATTCCCTGCGTTACTTCTTCTCCCTCTGAAGCTCACTCTTATCCTTTCACTGGACCTAATCTTGCCAAGGTTCCCAATGTCCTCCATGTTACTAAATCAAAAATCAATTCAGAATTTTTCTTATTTGACCTATCAGCCTCATTGGGCATAATTGCTCATACCCTTCTCCTTGAAATACTGTCTTTGCTTCTAAGATAGTACAACTTGTTTTCTTATAAGATGCTCTTTTTTCCATCCTCAGGAATGATATTTTCTCTCAACATCCTTAATTCGTAATTCCAGAGTTCTCTGGAGCTCAGCCTTTGGATGTATTCCATTCTTGTCTGATTTTCTTGGGATCTCATCCAATTTTATGGCTTTAAATACTAGCTATATGATGATTAGTTCCTAGGAGAGGCAGGTAGCAGGGCTAATAGGCACAGACTCTCACTATACATTACTAGCTTTGTCCTTGAAACAAATACTTAACTTCCTTGTTTCGCAATTGCCTCATTGTACAATATTGGTAATAACACTGCTTGCACTGATGGAAATTTTGTATGAAATAAATAACTCATAATAGAAAAAAAAAACAGTTCCTGGTATATAATAAGTGCAATATATATATTAATTCATACTATTATTGTAATTTCAAGGCAATTCACTCCTACTAAAACTGCAGATTAGCGTATTTATTTGCTTTTGGAACACCTTCACTTGGTTCTTTTTTAAGGACTCCAAACTTCACATATACAAAATACCTCTTGATTTATTTCTTCAAACCTGTCCTTACCATCTCCCCTTCTAAGTAAAGGAGAAGTCTATTCTTTCAGGTGAACAAATCCTTTTCTCAAAATTCTAAATCTGATATGCCAGCAAATCCTTTGGACTGCCTTCAAAATTAATCAATAATCTGACCATTTTCCACCAACTTCAATGCCACTGCTCTATTTGGAGTGATCATCATCGTTTATCTGGATTCTTGCTCCTAACTGATCTCCCTGCTTCTGCTCCTGGCCCTCCTTATTTATTTGAAATATATTTTTATTGATTTTTAGAGAGAGAGGAAGGGAGAGGGAGAGACAGAAACATCAGTGAGAGACACGACGACAGCTGCCTCCTGCACGCCCCCCCAATAGGGATAGAGCCTGAAACCCAGGCATGTGCCCTGACTGGGAATTGAACCAGTAACCTCTTGGTCCATGGGTCAGTGCTCACCCACTGAGCCACACCAGCTGGGCCTGGCCCTCTTTATATATGATACCTTCTTTTGCTTAAAACACTCTTAGGACTTTCCAACTAAAAAATCTATACTCAAGATACCAGAGAACAAACTGCCATGTGCCTGACCTCTCGGATTCTAGAACTTTCTCCTGGCTTTCTCCTCTGCCCTCACAGGTCTCACTCCCCTGGAACTTTTGTCTGTGTTTTGACTCAGGGTACTTTCTCCCTGTTGTTCTCTCTCTCTCTCAGGAATGCTCTCTCCAAAGACATTCATATGGCCTGACTTCCTTATAATCTTAAATTCTTTCCTCAGAAATCAATTTAATAAAAAGACCTTTCCTCACCAGACCATGGAAGAATGGATTCCCACCCTCGACCACCTTGGAACATCTATCTCTATTACCAGTTTTATGATAACAGAGATAAAATTTCACCTTAGGTGTTCTATATATGTTACTGATTTTTCTCATCTACCTTGTGTCTTTTTCTCACTAGAATGTGAATCCCATGGAGACTCAGTTTTTCTCCCACTCTGAAATCCTCAGTATTGGAATAGTGCCTGGCACAAAGACATTTACAAATATTAACTGAACAAATCAATGAATTCAGTAGGTCATTGACAGCAAAAATTATAACTTTTGTAGGCCACTATACATTTGAAAGTGCAATTTTCCAGAATAAATCAAAGTGAGGTATGTACAAGCATTTGTTCAAATTCATATTTAATAAATTAAGCTGAGAAGGAAAACAAAAACATGCTTTCACTCTCTCTATATACTTATATGTACACACATACATATATATACAAGTAATTATACACACATTCTAATTGTATGTGTTTGTATTACACTTGTTTATAATCGAAAATTATAAAATACTGTGCAAAAATATTTCAAAATGATAAAACAAGTCAAAAACAATTCCTTTATCCAGAAGTCACTGTTGATATGTAGCATATAATTCCAATATTGTTTTTTATAAATTTTAGGGAAAATTGAGATTTTTATATATGCATAAATTCTCATTATAATTAAACAATATATTTTTATTTTGGCTGAACTTCAGCTGAATATTTACCACAAATTCTTTTCTATTGATCCATTGTTTTATATAGAAAACTACATTTGATTACCTTCTTGAATTTAGATGAGGCCAAGAGATTAGCTCTGGCCAATGTAATGCGAGCAGGAAAAATGCACTTATTGTCCATGATAAAGAAAAGAAATGCCCTTCCGATTCTCCTCTTTTGTGCTTTGTGGAGGTGAGGGAGCCAGGATAGAAGAATCCTGGACCTCTGAGTCAGCTCATGGACTCCAGATTGCCCAGACTGCAGTAGATTCTGTGTGAGTGAAAAATATACATTTTTTAGTTTATTGAGACATACATGTTGCTGGTTATTTGAACTTAGTTCATTTCTTTTTAACTAATACACCCATAATGACATTTATTCCGATTTTTAGTTATTTTTTTCATAATTATTTTAATTCTCATGTATCATTCTCTCATAGATGTATTCAACTCTAAATATTAATAAGTTAATGAAGACAAATGTTCAGACTTAGTTCCCTGAAATACTTAAAAAAATTTTTTTTCCCCTTTATTGATATGAGAGAGAGAGGAAGGGAGAGAAAGATGGAAACATCGATGAGAGAGAACATCGATTGGCCACCTCCTGCATGCCCTCTACTGGGGATTGGGCCCACAACCTGGGCATGTGCCCTGACCAGGACTCGAACCAGTGACCTCTTGGTGCATGGGTCGATGCTCAACCAGTGAGCCACACCGGCCAGGCTTTTTGTTTTTTCTGGTTTGCTTAACATTTTGTTCTTATTCTAGATAAATTATTGGTTTTCATATTCCCAATTCTGATTCATGGCCCTTTCTTTGTAGGAAGTTCATTTTGGACTCAGTAGTTTGAATATAGAATATTTATTTTGCCTTTTTATATGACAATATTTAGAGATCTTCTTAGATATGAAATTGCATTTGCCCTCCTTCCCAATTAAAGGAATATACACTGATGTGGAACAGCCATTATTAATGGCCTCTGTGATCTACTTTCAAAAGAAGACTCTGGCTTGGCTCAATCAGCTTCTTTCCCTACCTTAAATTTCAGGCAGATCCTTTCCTGAGAAACAAGTTATTTCTAGCTTTGTAGCACAGAAACAGCAAAAGGATGGAAAAGCCAGAGATGTGCTAGACCAGAACTTGGGAAGTGATTTTTAGGGATGCAAAATAGGACAAGTGTTAGCATAGCTGTGCTACATAAAAGAAGTGATTGAGAAAGAAAAGGTTGTATCACTATATATAAACATTTTTCATCTCTAGCTCCCACTCATGGAATTTGATTAACTAAAATAAATAGCTTCTAAAAATTTGATTTCGATTTTGATTCTGTAGTTGCGATCTTTAGATTAAGGTACTGATTTGAGATGTGGCTATATTTCACAATATGTAAGAGTGTTTTGCTCTTTTTCTTCTATTCATGGTTCAAACAAAGTTTTTACTGACTGATGCTTTTGTTGCATTTATCATGTTCAAATACATTGCAACTTACCCAAATTTACCTCAATTTTCTTTATATTTTTCTCAAACTCACATTTTTTATTTCAATTATATCCATCTGTTAAAAAGGAATCATATAACTATCACTTACATTTCTAAAAATCAGTATCAGAATTTAGTCATTCTAATAACTGATTTCATTCTATGCTTAATGGTAAAATGAAGATGAGCTGCTTTGAATTTTATTAAATGATGCTGTTGTAGTTTTATAGTTGTGATTCTGTTCTCTGGAGAGAAAATAGTTCCACATTACTAAAATTCAATCATGAAACATTAAAATGAATTTATTGTGAAGGGTTCAAACAAATTCATTTTGCTTTGATAAATTTAACACTAGTTTTGATCAAATAAATATATGACACTACCAGCAATCATAAAAATGTAAACCATTTTTGTCTTTAGAAAATCTCTCAGAGACGTTAAAACATATCTTAGTGAAAACACAATTTATATTGTATTTTAATTTTATAGCCTAAAGGGAGAAGTTGACTGTCTATATTACATTAGCATACAGATTATATGATTAAGTATCTTCACTTCCAGACTAGTTCAATATTTTCTTTCTGAAAGGAAGAAAGTTTCCTCTTATTGACTCACCTAGGAAATCTGTGTTACACATTATTATACTTGCCAAATGCTTACAGTTTTATTACCTTATAGAGAATACAAAACAAGTGAGAAATAAAAATGTAAAAATGTATATGCTAAGCCATTTTACTATTTTATTAGTAAAATCGGAAATAGTTGAGGAAAAGTAATTCCTGTTTTTAGCAAAGTATAGCAAAACTCAAAACCTCATGCAGTTAGTACAATGGCAAACTTCGATTTTTTAAAATGTGTTTATATATAAGGAAACATTATTTTGCATATGCATTGACTCAGAAATTCTACATGTAGAAATTTATCCTCAGAGAAAATAATTATGTTTTGTGTAAATATTTTGACAGGAGGATGCTTATCAATAGTTCTTTATTATCACAAATGTTTGAAAAAAATCAAATAGATTTAAACAAAAACAAAGAATAATCATTAAAATATAGGAGAATATATTCATATGAGGCAAGACCTTTATTAATGTTATATTGTGGAAGTGTTTCTATTCAATAATAGAGTAAGCTATTTTGTTGTTATTCTTTGTATGATATATATATATATATCATATATATCATATATGATATATATATGTATCATATATGATATATATATGATATATATATCATATATATCATACAAAAAATGATATATATACAGAGAGAGAAAGAGAGAGAGAGAGAGAGATTGTGTGACTACAATGGTTATAATCTATTATTGGTAATGATTATCTCTAGTGTTTGAATAATGAATTATTTTAATTTTCTTCTTTTAGTATTTACCTTTACTTTTAACCACTGAAGTTCAATTGGAACCTTTGTTCCAAGTCATCTTCATCATTCCATGGCCAGACTCATGAAAAAGCTGCCATTTTTAATGGTCTGTTCCCTGCTGCATTAACAGAGAGAAAAATTACGTGGCAATTTAATTTTGGCTTTTCGAGGTATGTCCAGAAGTTAAGCATGGTCAAAGCAGGGCTCAGAGCCGCTGCTGGGTTCAGGGGGCATGGGGATGAGCCATTCTACCCAGCATGTGCCAGAAAGAACCAGCACTGAAGGTATTGTTAATGACTCCCACAGTTACAAGCAAAGGGAACAAAAAAAAAAAAGAAAGAAAGAAAGGGTTGGGGAGGAAGGCAGGCAGGCAGGCAATAAGACATTTTGATTATATTTTCTTTACTGGTAGTAATTTATTCCTTGTGTGGTAATTGCAGCTCTCTCCCTGAAATTTGTCTTTTAATTAGTTCAACGTCCTGTGGTGGTTATTGAGACATTTAGTACTATCTCGCCTGCAGGTTCATCTAAGATTAAAAAAAAAAAAAAAATCATTGAAATCAAACCAAAAGAAAGTTAATGAAAGTATAACAGAAACTATGGATTTTTTAAAAATAAAGTTTAACTTAATATACATTATTTTATATGCTTGCGATTTTCCATTTTATTATGGCTTCCATTGTAATAATATAACTCATATTTAATGGACAGTAGCAAGTTAAAGATAAAAGTGCTGAGAGAGTGTTTCTCCTTTTCTCTGCCATCCCATGGCCTTTGATATATGGCTACTTTGATTTAAAGAAACAGAAAGCATATAAATACAGGTTTTCCTTAGTTTCTTGATGAGAACTGTCTTCTTGTGGAACTACACAGAAGTTAGCTGTTTTCTACCCCCCAAAAATAGATTTTCTTGTGGGCTAGATAAATAATTTTTCCTACAACAGTGAAGGACAGAGAGAAAGCTTCGGAAAGACATAAGGCATCAGAGTGCATCATAAAGGGAGTATTTCCCCAACAAAGAAGCTAGTGATGCAATAAAAAAGGTAGTCACATTCATGATATAGGACCCCAAGCAGCTGAGGGGAATCTAAGAACTCCATGGCAGCAAACGTCGAGGTAGTAAAGAGTGCATGGTGTACAGATAACAAAGGATGGGAACATTCGGTCTGAGAAATAGAAAAAGAATAGTTTAAAAGGAAAAAAGGGAAAAATAGGAAACCAATTGATTCCTGAAGATTTGACCAAACACTGCAAATCTAGTCATTACAGTAAGAAGTACCTAATGAATCATCTTAAGAGTGAAGATGTAGGGGTGCTGCAATACTTCCCATCATTAGCAGCAGTTCTACAAAGGATAAGATCAATTTGGCCAGTAGATGAGATGAGAAAAATATAGAACCTCATAAAGTGGTCAAAAGAAACAGGTTTAGATACCAAATGAGCCCATACATAGGAGAGGGAAACATCAACTCATTTGAGAGTTTCTCTACATCTATAATTAATATCTATATATTTAATTTGACTACTTGATAAATATAATTATATAGTAACGGGTCCATACATTAATCTAATGAGCTTTTTGTGTTTAAAAGTACAGTGTAACTTACTTTAATGTAGGTTTTAAGGCAAAATCCGTGAACCTGAATAAATCCATCTGATCCCAGCATAAGAGCATCCTTCATGCCTAAAGCAGTAAAAGAAGGCTTAGAATTAAGTCCAAGCTGAAGCAGTTAGACTTCACATACATTCTCATAGAGCGATACATGAGAAATGTAGCTAATTTGAATTCCCTCTGGAAATGAATTATTTTTGTGGCTAATTATTTACCTCCTGGAAAGACTGCAGGCAGCTTTGAGTGCCATGTGGCTCCCACAGGGAAACATTTATTAGGGACAAGGACACAAGACGATAATGACATGCAGGCATCGGTCCTAGAAATGTGATGTTTCAACTACATCATCCATTATGGTTGGCAGTGAAAATGTAAATGTTTTTAAGTAGAAAAAAAATTGGAAAAGTTAGACTGTTTGATGTTACTAAAAAGAGTCACACGCTGGTATTGAGTAATATGGTGATTAAAGCTAATATTATTATTAGGAATTATAATGCCATGTCAAATAGAAGATCCATTCCAAATTCGCCACTTGGAAAGACTGTATTGATCTAATTAGGAACTTTAGGGCTTTATTTGTGCAATGAAAACATCTGAAATGCATGAATAAGACTGTTAATGATGATATATTTCGGCTTCTGAGAGACTTTAGAAAGGATAAGGACACCAAGGAAAGTGTTAAACTCAAATTAAGGTAATTAAGAGTTACAAAGGATTTCTTATTTTTGTACTTTTATAAAGCTAGTCTTCCTGTGCACACATTCCTCCTTGGAATAAAATTATATTTTCTGGAGATTCTCTTAACTCTTTCTAGTCATGCTTGCTAACAGCATGGCAAAGCATCAGTTGCCTAAAAACTGTCCAGTAGGATACTTAAAAAGGCAAAAAGTTTTTGTTTTGTTTTCAACATTTGACTACTTTTGACTGAAAGAAAGTATAGTTAACATGTTTTTGGAGAAATATTAGTTGTCAGTGTCAAAATATTTTACTAGTCTTAGGAAAGCACAAACCATCACTGATGATTTTGTATGTTGGTTGCTATTATGCAATAGTACTAAAAGAGACTATGTATTTTTATTTTATTTTTTTTGCCAGACACCTAATACATTCAGATGTTGCCGACTTGCTAGTGTCATAAATATGGGGCCAAATTTAGATTATTAATGTAGAAAACCATCATTAAGTGATGCTCAAGTGTTCCTTTTTCTGGTAATCAGGAACCGCATAGACTGATGTCTTTGAATCACACTTCCAGAAAAACCATTGATAATTTGAAGACTAAATATTGCGCTTTGAGAAAGACCTGCAATGACCTTCCACAAGGGAACCTTACCAACATGTATTTATCAACATCTGAAAGTTGAAACCGACTATTCATAAACAATGAATAGTTATTGTTGAAGAGGCAAGGAAGACAATAGACTAATTTGACCTAAAACTGTCCATCTCCTTTAGAAGATCTCCAAAGGAAATATGGAGACTATTTAATTCTCACGTTGCTCAAATACAACCTACCCTCACATTGCAAACTCTCAATTCCAAACTCAAGGACTCTTCTTCCTTCCTTTGCATGTGCCATGGTTTCTCCTCCCTAAGAATATTGCATAGCTTCTTTTCCTCTCCTTGAACTAGAGGATACTCATTCTTCAGATGCCACTTCTAGCAAAAATTTTCCGGGGAAACTTCTCTTAATTCCTCAGTGAAGAACAGGTCCCTCTGTTACATGCTTCTAGCCTCTTTCTTCTTTAATTTCCAGGCTCTTAACAGAGCTATATGAAGAGGGGTAAGTAAGTTAGTATCATATGTATTTTTTTTGCTAGCCTCCTCTGGTTTACCCCAGTGTTCCGTAAAGCTCGTAAGTCAGCTGATGGCCCTTCAAGGATGTCAGTGGAGGGTGGTGGACAGAAAGTCAAGATGGGGATCAAACTGAGACATGGGTAGGTTTCAGGGGCTGCCAGGGCTCATGGGACAAGGATTATAGGTAATGGTTGATTCCAAAAGGATAAGGGTGAAGCTCCCCTATACTTCTATTTAAAAATCTACCCCAAGGAAAGGAAAGAAATGGAAACAAAAACCTTGAAATTAATTCAAGAAAGAAAAGATAAGTAAATAATTGGATCTACCTTGATATGAGCAGTTCATCTTTCCTGCATTGGAAATAATGGAGACTTGAAAAAAAACTTAATCATAAGAAAATGAAAATTAATAAATAAAAAAAAAACACACACAAGTGCATTTGTTCATTCTATGTTAATGGTTTTGAAGTTTAATTTACCTCAAAGATATATTTGTGAGATTTTAAATGAATGCTTGCTTCCCTCAATAGCTTTTAAAACTTTATTTGAAAGCATTCTCTATTTTCGTTTTCTTAAATTTTATGACTTCTCACCTCCCTTTTTAGAACAACAAATCACACACCATAGGATCTTAATAAATATCAAACAAATATGTCATAAATATTGGGTACAATTTACCAAAAATGTAATATCAGATATTTTCCATAATTAAAATAGGTTTATTGGAGTTTGTTCTGATTATTCAAAAATTCACATATAGCCAATATTACCAGAATTTATTTTGGTATACGTTTGATATAGAGATGTACCTTTACTTTTTTCCCATCTACTACTAATTGCCACAATTCTATGTCTTGAAGCATCCATACTTTTTCACATTTTAAAAATGTTATAGAAATTAAATTATGTTATATCTGCTCTGCATTATACAAAATAGCTAGATGGACATTCACCAGATTTAAAGAGTATTTTTATGAGGTTTATCTTAAATGGTAGTATATGATTAAAAACTCAGTCTGAAGGGATCAAGGGAATTTAATGTAGAAAGGACAGACATTTGCAACAAAAGGTACTAGAATAACTGAACATCCACATGCAAAAATAAGGCTCTAATCATAAACGTTAGAATTTTCACATGTATTAACTCAGATGGGTTACAGACCTAAAAAAAAAATAAATGGAAAATCATAAATCTAGGAGACAGCACCGGAGAAAATCTAGATGATCTTGGATTTGGTGATGACTTTTGAAATACAGCTCCAATAACATGATCTATGAAAGAAAAGAATAATAAGTTGGATTTCATCAAAATTAAAAATCTGTGCTCCACAAAAGGTATAGCTAAGAGAATGAAAAGTCAAATCACAGACTGGGAACATTTTTGCAAAATATATATCTAATAAAGGACGGTTATCCAAAATATTCACAAAACTCTTAAAACTCAACAATAAGTAAACCAAATTACCCAGCTAAAAGTAGACAAAATTTTTCAACAAATAATTTACCAAAGACGATATACAGATGGCAAATAAGCAAAAAATAATTCACATACATCATTAGAAAATTGTAAATTAATGCAAAGAGGTATCACTAGATACCCATTAGAAAGGCTAAATCCAAAATACTGACAAAACCAAATGCTTGTGAGGAAATCGAACAACAGGAACACACATTCAGTTTTGGTAGGAATGCAAAATAGTATAGCCACTTTATTTATTTGTTTGTTTATTTATTTATTTAAATTTTTTTTTTCTTTATTGATTTTAGGGAGAGAGGAAGGAAGAGGGAGAGAGAGATAGAAACATCGATGAGAGAGAACATCAATTGGCTGCCTCCTGCATGCCCCCCACTGGGGATCGGGTCCCAACCTGGGCATGTGTCCTGACCGGGAATCGAACCAACGACCTCTTGGTGCATGGGTCTACGCTCAACCACTGAGCCACACCAGCCGACAGTATAGCCATTTTAGAAAACAGTTTGTTAGTTATTTACAAAACTAGACATCCTCTTACCATACAATCCAGCAACCACATTCCTAAGTAGTTACTCAAATGAGCTGAAAATGTATGTACAGTCAAAATACGGCACTCAAATATTTATAGCAGGTTTATTCATAGTTGTCAAAATTTGGAAACAACCAAGATGTCCTTCGTTAGGTGAATGGATAAATAAACTGTAGCATAACCATACAATGGGATATTTTTCAGTGATAAAATTTAAGATACCAAGCCATAGAAAGACATAGAGGAAACTTAAATGTATATTGCTCAGGGAAATAGTAAATCTGAAAGACTGCATGTTGTTTGATTCCAACTGTATGACTCTGAGAAAGAAAATACTTTAGAGACAGTAAGAAGATCAGTGTTTGCCCTGCTTGAAGAGGGTGAGGGAAAGATATACAAGTAAATCACAGGGAATTTTTGAGGATACTATTTTTTGTGATACTGTAATGCTAGATATATACCATTATACAGTTGGCAAAATCCCTACAATGTACAACACAAAAAGCAAACTTTATTGTGGATATGGACTTTAATAATAATGTATCAATATTGGTTGATGAACTGTAACAAATGTACCATGATAATGCAAGATGTCAATAATCAGGGAAACTGTGTGGGGATGAATTGGGGATAGCAAGGAGAAGGTAAACAGGGAGGGATATTTGAGAATTCTGTAGTTTGTGCTAAATTTTTCTACAAACTTAAAACTGTTGTAAAAATAAAGTCAATTAATTTAAAATTTTACTTTAAGGAATTTGAATTATGAATGAACTTCTTAAGAAGATAAGCACGACAAATTCTATGATCCAGAACCTTTTCTTCTATTGTGGGTAAGTCATGTCATCAATTTCCTCTGTTTTCTACCTACAAAATAGGGTAATATTACCTACCACATAAGGTTGTTGATTACAACTAGAACAGTGATTGTACAAAGTAATTTCATTAATATTTGTATAATCATCATTCACAAGAGCAACTAAAACTGAAGAACACGAGAGTGGTATGACAATTAGGAGAAACATGTCTTAGATGTGAGATTTTATGGCCAGAGGGTGTAATACTCGTTTCAGATGTACATCCACCTGAAATTCAGAAGAGTTGTTCTTGGCAAGCATTGCTCTATAATTGGTTAATTTCTCACATGAGTATGTCTATTTATCTCATTCAGGTAGTGTCTATAAAGATTACTGATTCACTCAATTAATTTTGGGAAGACCATGAAGTAATTGTAATTTCTGGAATTATCCAGCCTTTCTTTGTTTTCCAAGCACTGTTCTAAGAGCGTTTACATCTTATTTAATTTTTTACATAAAAATTAGATAAGTAATGCAATCCTTCTCATTTTACAGATGAGGTAACTGAGGATAATTGATTTAAATGGCTCATGGTTACTCAACAAATAAGTAAAAACTAAAATTTGTACCTAAGCAGCCTGATTCTAAAATCTGAATTCTTCACCAGCACATTATACTGACACCTTTATAATACATACATTCTACATATGCATTTTTTGTTTGTTGTTCTAGAATAGGATTTTAACCAGCTCCATTACATTCACTTTGTGTCCTTAAGCAATGTATTTGGCTTCATGAGGATAGTCATATTAACAATATCACAGGGTATTATAAGAATTATGTGACCAAATAGATGTAAAATGTTTTTAAAAGTACTTGGAATAGAGAAAGTATGTGATATGTCTTATCTTTGTCATATTCTAATTATTACTCAGTCATTTTATAATTTTAATACACTTTATTACTGATTACACCAACAATAACCTTTTAAATTTTTATATCTTTATTATTTATATTAAATTATTTTGTAGATATGCACAAGATTTGAAAATGTCTTCTAGGCATTAACAATATCTACTTTACAGTATAGATGAGTATATGATACTAACAATAAGTTTTGAGTGGAGAAGTTCTATCATCATAGAAGAGTAAGTGATGACATTGAATTTGACATGGCACCTTGTCCATGGTAGGGTCTCAAATAGTCAATGAATTACTACATAAATAACACTCATTGCAATAGTGCCCTACTAGAGAACAAACATAGGAAATGACAGTACTAGCCCTAATATCATGGTTACCTACAAGCACAGGAAGAAACTCAGTCTGAGTGAACAAACATAATATACTTAAATCTAAAACACTTAGTAAATTTATAAATCTTTCATGGGTCCAAAGAAGTTTCTAGCAAAAAATGTGAAATAGACAAAGAGAAGGTAAGATCTGAATGTAGATTTGATAGGTTAATAAAATTGACTGCGGGGCAAGATTCTCCTTTTCTTAAGCCATGTGCAACCTAAGGTTAGGATTAGTATACTGAGTAACTATTAAATATCCTGTTTACTAAATTATAATATATTTAAAATATTAAATAAACTTTGTGTAGATATATGTAAAATCATACGTATCTGATAAAGTTTTACTCAACCATACTGCAATAGTGCTGCCTAAAAAAGCACTGCAAAATTCAGTGGCTTAAATCACATACCTCTTCTCATGCTCACTTGACCTAACTATTGGTCAGTTATGGTTAAGCTAATGTAGGCTGCATTTTGCTGGGTGGCTCTACTTCAAGATGTGTGTCAACCACCTTGACTTGGCTCTATGGTATGGGTTGAGTTTAGACTGGCTGCAATTTTCTCTCATCCATCCTAGTTCAGTGTCTACTCAAAGGAAATTCTTCTCATCATTAGGGAAGGAAATTAAGAGGCCAAAAAAGGCCTCGCTTCTATTACATCCAATAACTTTCCTTTGGCCAAAGCCAGTCCTGTGTCCAAACCCAAGAACAATGGTACATCCATTTAAATATTGCTCACCCTCTCTAGGGCACCACAAGAAACGTGCACTTTAGTCTAATGAACCACAAGTACATATATATTGCCATTTCAAAGAATGAAAAATAAAGAAACTTGATCGGTTTTCTTTAGGGAAGAATGATTGACTCTGAGCCAGCAATATGCAAAGCTATTAGTCATCTAGGTGAGAGAAAATAGAGGGGTTAGGGAAATTTGGGACCCAGATGTAAGCTGAATGTGTTACTATAGAAAGCACATTTGGAGCGGGGCCTTCTCTGGCAGTAGAATTACATAAGAATTGAAACAGGAAGCCAAGGAGTCAGGCAATGAAAACCTGGACTAATAAATAGTTGGGCTCCAATGTCAGGGTATTAAAATCCATATCTTGGGACTCTTCCTTATCTGAAATATGCATTCCTTCTATTAAATTGTACTTACCTATAATTTAAAACTCAAATTTAAAAAAACTTATCATAATTTGTAACATCAAAAATTACTGCTCCTGGCTTTATAATAAATATAATTTTGTTTCATGTGGCAGGCAAAATTCTAAGATGACCATCAATGACCCACACTTATTTGTAATCCTCTCGCTGTGAGTGTGATGGGAGCTATAACTTGCTTCTAACCAACAGAAAATAGAAAAGGTAAAGGGATTTTGATGATGTAATTAAGTATCTGATCAACATGCTTTAAATTAATCAAAGGGGATATTAACCTGTGTGGCTCTGCCCCAATTAGGAAGCTCTTTTATAGAGGATGTATTTTTTTTTTAATCCTCATCCAAGGATATTTTTTCCATTTTTGTTCAGATAGAGAGGGAGAGAAGGAGAGAGAGAGAAACATCAATATGAGAAGATCTAAAGGTCAGAATCTGGAAGCAAAGAATCTCTATTTCTAGCTCTTTTTCTCTGACTTTATGGGAGCAAGCTGCAACAAATTCTAGCTATGTAAAGAAATGAATTCTGCCAACAACAAGAGGAGGTCAGAGAGAGATCCTTCTCTAACTGAGCTGCCAGATGACAACCCCACCAGCCTGACATCTTGAACACAGCCTTGCTGAGAGCCTGAGCAGAGGACCTAGCTTGACTGTGCTCCAGACTCATGGAAACTGAGTAAAAAAAAAAAAAAAAAAAAAAAAGAGGTATGTTATTTTAAGCCTCTAAATTTGTGATAGTTTGTTGCACAGCAATAGAAAGTTGAATCATTGCATTAAACTAAAACAACATGATAGGAATTGTGAGTCAATAAACATTTAGTAATGGGCATCAGGTAGAAGGAGCCATTTCACTGGGGGATCAGACACATGAAGGGAGACCCAAGTTCATGGTTTTAGGGTAAAGTCTGGATGGTGGTTCTCTCTACCAAGCGATGCTACTTGATCTTTTCAAATGTGCACTTAGTATGATTATTTTAAAAGGTCATTATTAATTAATACTCAAAATGACATAGGAAAACAAATCATTTGCCTACTTGCACATTGATTTTATTATTTTTATTATCATCATCAATAAGAACACCATCATGATGTTTCTGTCAAAAACCATTTGAATGCAATATTCTAAAATAAAATAATTCTAATGTGCATCAGAAATATTGAGAGGAAAACTGGAAGGGTTAAATATTGGTGAGCCCCAAACTCCATCTCCACAAGCTCTAAATATGATGTCACAGGTCAGATTTACCAGAAAGCAAAAAGTGGGTGCAGGAAGATTAGTGTAGAGTGCTGTTGGGACTAAAACCTGAGAAGAAGGGAAGGGATCAGAATGGGACAGAACGAGAAGTTACACTGCTATGTAATCACACCAAAAACTTCAGCTGGTCCACCCACGGTCAACTCTAAAGCTAAAGTGACATTTTAAAGATGTCCTGAGCCAGAGCCACTGTCTCCCCTACGGAGACCATTCATTGGATGTGCACTACACAGAGAAAGTGCAAGTCCTGGAGATGACCATCAGCTGAGGGCTGATACCTGGCAGCATTTATAATAGCTGATGGAGGAGTTACCTTTCAGTCCCTTTGAAAGTATAACCACACTCATGATTTATCATTCAATAGTTGATCATATTTTAAACTAAATACATTAAGCTGGGAATTGTAAGTACAGAGTACAAAGGAAATCAGTCACCATTTTCTTACATTCTAAAACAAGAAAAAATAACTTTAATTTTTCCTTTGTTTTTCCCATCCGTAGAGTGAGAATAATAAGAGCTGTGCTCTTGATGACCTCACGGTCTGTTCCTTGGATTTAAAAAAGAAAGAAAAATGCTAACAAACCAAAAGAGTTGAATGGTCTTTGAAGAAGACACAATACATCTGAATTATGCTGAAATTAACAGCAATGAATTGCAATCAAAGGATATATTTTAAGCAACGGACTTCTTATATACCTACTTGCAATTGGGCATTCCATCTTTTGTGACTTTGTAACATCGGGATTCCAGTGAAACCCCAGACGGCCTCCTGTTTCTGAATACCTGTATTGATCTCTGCACTCTCAGTAAAAGAGAATCCAGGGGCGGCCATGACGGTTCTGCAAGGCAGTCGCAGGACAAGTGATTAAGAACCTTGTCTTTCACCTTAAGCGCTGCAGTTCTGCCCCGGGAGCTTTAGCATCTCACCTCCAGACTCAGTCAAGTCCCAAGGGACTGTGAATTGACATCACAAACACACATCCAAATTTAACAAAGGAGTAAAATTGGGAGCAAATGCTGTAAGCAATTTTGAGTAAGGATTAAAGAACCAGGAAAAAGTGAATGAAATCATTTAAAAATGTCCTTAAGAAGAGAAACAAAACAAAACTCGACCCTGTTATGACTGAAGCTCAGGCCGCCAGATAAATTGTGTCCAGATAAAGTACTATCATCCTTTACCTTAATGAACTCTGTACTGACAAGTCTTTTATGACAAATTTTGTGCTCTAGCAGCAACTTCAAATCTATATGAGATTTGGAGCTCCATTTAAGGCCCTATCTGGCCCTGTCATGCTTGTGTGACAAGTTCTCTCAGTCCTCATCTGGGTCACTAAATGGAGATCCCATGATAGAGAAAACCGACATCCCATCCATCTTGCTTTGCATGAGTGCACCTCTGTCAGTGAAACTACGTAGCGATGTTAGTTTTATATACTCTCCAGAAAGGCAGCCATGAATTGGCTTCCAATAGCCCAAACAGAAGCCTCTTGCAAGTTTCCATTTAGAAGAGGGTTGTTCCCTTTAACCAGTAATCCTTCCAACCCTATACCATACAGGACTTCGAAGCTTTTACATACCTTTTTTTTTTTTTTTATCATTTTAAAGGGAAGATTCATTGCTCTCCCTTATTTGAAACAAAGAAAAAAGCATATTATGTGAAAAAGAAATTATTCAAGAGTAGATGGTAAAGACAGTTCATTGTGCAGTTAATTAAATTTTATTAACATTTCACTTCAATTACTTGCTCAAAGAAAAGAAAAAAAAATGCCAACAGTTAAAATGGGAAAAAAAGTCTTACAGTGTGGCAGTCTTGGTGCAATGATATGTTTTCCTAATGTTTCCTATCATTGTGTTTATTTGTAACATGTGTTATTTGAGTTTTCTTAGAGCAGTATGTAAACAACAAAATAAAATAATACCAACCCCTGCAACCTCGATGTTTTCTTGTAAGACCTGAAACATCTCAGCATAAGTGAAAACCGTGGATCTCTAAGACTCCAAAAAATATTCTGCAGTTTTTAATAAACGTTATATTGCTCTAAGTAATTCCTAAATGATATAAAAATCAAATTAAATGTGGCATTGTGATCTATGCAACAACAACAAAAGTGACTTGTGCACTTAATCTCAAAGATCACAAAATCTTCTGCGTTACTTCACCATTATGGTGCATAAGGGAAATCATATGAAAATGCCCAGATCTTTATGAAGCTTGGAAATAACAAACAGAGTGCAACCCAGGTCTGTTTAACCGTAAATGCTTATTAACAATCAGCTTAGAATGAATTATACAGTTATTGGCCTCAAACAGAAGTAAAAAGGAAACAATAGAAAAGGATAGAATGACATGTTGTGCTTTACTATTCCCAAACAAATGTAACCACTGTATTAAACAGGACAGGATTGCAGTTCTAAGACTTTGAAATGTCTTTTAGGAGTAATATCTTTTCCCCTAAGAGTTTCTCCAATACACATTTTGTTATAATTCTTCTTGACCTCTTGCCCACCGAGATGCTGGTATCTGCAGAGGAAATTTCATAGAAAGTATCCCCTTGAAATGAAGGAACTACTTACTTTTGCCCTTCACAGATATAAACTATATTGAAAACAATGCGATGTTGCTCAGCAACATTTAATATACCAGAACACAACCCCGCCCGTCACCTGGCTCTTAAGAACACCAAAATTGAATTTCTTAACGTGGCTTCGGATATCTATTTAGTTTAGATTAAATGTAGGTTAAAGTGTAATCTTTCTGTAATCTGCTCTCAGGTTCCAACAAATAGGATAGCCAGGGGAAGGGCATGAAATAGAAAATTCCAAACTGTTTGAAGTGTGTTCATATCTAGACTGAGGCATGGAGTCCCCAGTGGTTTCCAACGCCAGCCTTGCATCTTCCAAAAGACGTGGTTAGCTTCCAGTGAACTCCCTCTGAACTCCACTTGTCAAAGTAATGGTGAAATAACAACACGTAAACAAAACAAAAGCAGAGGCTGGGTTGCTGCTATTCTTGGCATCATTAAAAATTAAGTGTGGCTGATTCAGAGCAAAAAAAAATTAATGCTGACGATTCCATATTTTGCAATGGTTTTCCTTTAACATGTGGAGTTGTTTTAAAGCTATGTTTTTAAGCAGGATTTTACTTCCTTTGTCCTATTGTTATATTTTTGTTTTACCTTACAGACATTTTATCTATGAGAATTGAGATTTCCTTTAAATAATCACATTAAAACATAACATATAATCCCTTATGGACTACAAAAGCTAACATTACATCTTTTTAAAATATCTGTTTGATATTATATATGTATTAAAAATACTTATGGACATAATAAATGTTTACACAAAACTTTGAATTAGAGCCTGAGATATTAAGAAAATCATGTAAGGTTTAGCTTAAATGTTGAAACAAAATGTTCATAGATCTGTAAGGAAACATATTGCAAAGACCCATAAAAGGCTATATTTCAGAGTTTAGTTTTGAGGTCTTCTTGCTAATAATATGATTTGCAAGCTCAACATACATGGCCTTATTACTGGTCCTATTTTCTGAACAAAAATTAAACTTAGTCAGCTCTGACGAATTAGAATAGGTGCTTCATGTCAGGTTTTATGTCTTCACTATCACCATTAAATATGAATAGTTTATTACTTCTATGCTATAAATATCAGTAAAGTTAAAATATTAGAGCCTGGCCGGTGTGGCTCAGCAGTTGAGCATCGACCCATGCACCAAGAGGTCACCGGTTCCATTCCCGGTCAGGGCACATGCCCAGATTGTGCGCCCAATCTCCATGGGGGACATACAGGAGGTGGCCAATTGATGTTCTCTCTCATCGGTGTTTCTATGTCTCTCTCCCTCTCTCTTCCACTCTCTCTAAAAATTAATAAAGAAAAAAAATAATAAAAATATTAGAATACTAGAGGCATTTGTATTTGACAATAAAAAAAAAATGCCTACAGTCAGTTGGATGAAAGTCCAGTTGTGAAATTTGAGGCCGATATATATGATCAATCAAATGTGGGCTGATTTAACAGCCTCCCAACAACTACATAAATAGTCACGTGATTGGCTGTGTTCTTTTGGCCTGGTAAAATAGGAAGGGAAATTCTCAGATAGTCACAGATTTTAGAAGTAGTGGGTATAGAATTAACATTTACTAAAGGGACAATAGACTATCTCTGTTTTCTCTTAGAACATCATTTTCCGCTGAATCTATGTCCTTGCTTCACAGTCTGTCTCCCAGCGTTCTTCCTCAGTTCATAAGTGATGCCCTGTTCTTTTTGTATTTTGGTTTTTGCACATCCTATTTCCTCTCTTTTGAATTTTCTTCGTCTACCTTTCTCTTGGTAAAACACTACCTGTACTTCATTTCTCAGGTTGGATTTTCCTTCTGCTAGGAAGCAATTTTTCTGCCACCTCAGGGCAAAATAGAGGCTGCCTTCTATGCTCCAAAAACAATGTACCGTTCTCCAATCAGAATACGTTCATTTGAAGGCCTAGAAACCATTTGTTTTAATCGTCACTGTTACACATTCACACAATACTCTGTTAGGCATGCAGTAGGTCCTTGACTGAATAAATGCTACTGTGTGCACTATAGTCCCGTATTTTAACACTCCCTCATTTGTGCTGCATGATCTGGTCATTTGGAACCACTTCTCAGCCCTCAACATTCTGTGGTCTCTCCTATCTGTAAGCCTCAGCTCCTTTTACTCAGAATTGCCTTCCAGCTTTCATCTCCTACCACACTCATCTGGCTGGGTTTTACTGTCCTTCAGGATTCAACTTAGCTACCATCTCCTCTGGAAGGCCATGCACAATCTTTCATCAACCCATTGTTGACAAGGATGTTTGTCTCAGTGTCCTCTTGGCATCCTCAGTCAAATATTATATAGATAACACTACCTTGAAATCATCCAAAAATTTTGACTCCCCAGCTTGATTGACATATCTTAAAGGCAAAAGTGGTGACTTACTTCTCTATACCCTATACTTGATGTTAATACATGGAAGATGTTCAAATAAGTAGAAGATGCTCAAATGTGTTTATTTGTATTTAAAAATATCAGTCTCCAAAATTTACTTTTTATGTAATTTTTGACAAATGACTTCATATTTCTGAACTTTATATTTGGTATTTTGAAGTGGATAAGATAAATGGGTTTGTAAATAGGCAGTCTTGTTTCCCCTGACATCATGTTTCCATGTGGACAGATTTAGGCTGGAGCAGCACAGCTCATCTCTCCCCACCCCTCACTCACCCATCCCTACAGAAGAAGTCGCTTATTTGGTGGTGAATCTGGGGTTATATTTATTTTACTAATCTTCTGGCTGCTCAGTGTATATTTTCCACACTTCCGTAAGAGATGCCTCTACAATTATCCATACAGCCTGAGACTGTGTGCATAAGACCGTGTGCTTCACTGGTAAAGAGTAAACAAGCCCCTTTGGCCACGTGTCTGCAACCACATTAACCTATTGGCTTTCTTCTCTACAACAGTAAAATATTTTATCTTTATTTTTTTTACCAACATCTGATAGTTGTCCAGAAAAACATATTGTCATTGAATCAGGAGTGCAACAGGGTTTTGAGGAGACAATACTTTAGAAAGAAATGTGGTTGCAAGATTGGGGAGGTGGAACACTCTTACTCCGATGCAGACTTGGAACCATCTCTGCAATCCCAAGTGAGTCCATTAAGGGAGTCAGTCACACATTGAACGGGAATGGCTAAGCCATTGCTCAGGCATGGCTGGTGTCTGCTCTGAAGACTGTGAACTTGGTTTTAAAACTGAAGCATACCCAGGCCTGAATCAGCCAGTGCCTAGGACTGGCATTGAGATACAGTTCTCCTAGCTGGGCAGTGCAGCATGTCCTGTCTTGAAATAGGCTTTGAGTAGTCCATCTCTGTTTCTCCTCCGCATTTGACATCAGTCCTTCTGTGGACCACAAGCCTCACAAGTATGGGTATTTTTGTTTTATTCACTGCTTTCTCACTAGTTTCTTTAAGAGTACCAAGTATGAGAAAGAGTTAAGTAAATATTTATTGAATGGATGAATTAATTTTTCTGATTTCTATGTCCATCTCTCATTTTGTTCCAAATATTGGTATGGACAAGGGATATAATTTACTGGATCCTCTCAAATTCTACTATGTACATGGTCCATTTCTTAGTATTCTGATAGAGATCATATTCAATAAAGTATATAATCTGATATTAAGAATGTCAAAGCATTGCACAAATGTCCCAGTAGTCAACTTGTCATCTCACTCCTTTATCCAAATGTCATTTTTCACTTTTCTCAGATATATATTCATTTACCAGTCAATCTCTGTTCATCCTTCAAAGAACAAATAAAAATATAAATTTCTCTCAATTCTCTTTTCAGGGTTCTCCTGTGATACATGCTCTTATGTTATATGCAATGCACATGTTGTTATTTAAGAATCAATATCCCAGTTCTATTCTAGAATGTAAATTATGTCCTCCCTTGAGAGGAGGCTGGATCACAGTCAGATTCTTAATTCTCACAGCTTCCAGCACAGTGACTTTTACATAGGATGCCCCATAAATGATATTGAATGGATAGAAATAGAAACAATTTCCATGGCTTCCAATGAGAACAGGATACCCTGAAAAGAGGTTATATGGGGTTATTTTGTTTACCATATTCTCTACCTGTTTCGACAGGGAATTTTTACTTAGTTATCAGCGCAGTATTGCTCTATAAATTTAATGTGTTTATTACCTTATTCTAATTCTCTAAAGCTTCCTTTATAATAGAGAAGAAGGGATTGTAGAAATGGTAGATTCTGTGTTGGCATGGTACCACTGCATGTTTAGCATCAACTTAGATATTACCTCTACAGAGAGAAAAGGGCTGGCACCACACAAAAACACATCTGCTGTCACAACTATTGTCTTGGTCCCTTTCTTTCTCCAAAGTGGCAGCAGAAAAGCTGTGCACAGAGCAGAATCCCAAAATGTGGGAGCTTGCCCAGGTGCCCCATTGTCCTTTCTGTCATGCTATAAATGAAATAAAATGACAGCGCAGGCAGTGGGCGAAAGATCTGACTGCCAAAGCAATAAATAAAATGTTTAATGGTATGTCTTTTTCAAATGGAAATGTCTTGATACTCTGCAAAAGAGACATACTCATTCTAACGTGCAGTGAAATGTGTACAGTAGCAGCAAGTTCCCTGATAGACGGGATCGACTAAATTTAGTTCTGAGACAATACATCCTGAAAACATGTGGAAAGACATGGTGTAAGGGGGAAAACAGCATTAGAGGCTAAGAGGGGGCGTGTGCTGAAGTGAAAGCAACAAAGGTTTGAAACCTGCCGTAACCATATTAGAATACCGATTCTGGGATTTTATAACTGGGAGATACTGTTATTTTGTAACTTAACTCTCGACTCTTCAGTTTCTTAATTTGTAAAATGAAGATAACATTAAACATCTTGTATTTTTGTCATAGCTGTTAGGAATAGTCATGATGTCTCAAAATTAGATGTTTGACAAATAATAGCTACATCCATTAACATTATTGCCATATGTAAAATATCAGCAAGAATAATAGCAAAACATAAAACACCATGTGTTTTTAAATATACTTTGATATAAATTAGTGGAGAAATTTTTAAGTGGAGTTTATATTTATGTCTTCAGTCCTACTTGCTCAACATTTGAATGGCATAAATTTAAAGGTTTAGCTAATAAATTCTATATAAGATTCAGAATATCAAAATAAATAGTAAAACACCGTAGATTCAATCTAACATAAGAGAAGTAATTGGGTAACTAAATTCATACATTTAGTGACATTAATCAAACTATAAAGGTACCAAGTGGTAAGACTGACTTAAGCATAGAACATATGTTTGTCACAGTGTCAAACTTAAAGTTTAAAAGAATGTTATAGTAGCTTAAACGTCCTAAATGATATAAATATTTCCTTCTGATTAATGATCATCTAGTTCACATTTTGGTAAAGAAATTCCTCCCTCTACAAATATTATTTGGATCCCTTCAATCTAAAGTTGTGTAGAGCCAGGCCAGTGTGGCTCAGTGGTTGAGCATTGACCCCTGCACCAAGAGGAGGCCGGTTCGATTCCCGGTCAGGACACATGCCCAGGTTGTGGGCCCGATCCCCAGGGTGGGGCATGCAGGAGGCGGCCAGTCGATGTTCTCTCTCATCGATGTTTTCATCTCTCCCTCTCCCTTCTTCTCTCTCTAAAAATCAATACGGAAAAAAAAAAATTTTAAAGAAAAATTATAAAGTTGTATAGAAAAATAAAATTGCTCATAGCATTATAAAATGCACTAACCACTTATAAATGAGTAATCACTTATAATCTCATTTATAACATTTTTTCCAATCACTTCCAGCATAACAATAACTTCTATATCAAACAATGTTCCTTGTTAATTGTCAAATAATGAACAAACTGACCACATCTTAAACATATTGAAAATTGATTGTAAAGTTAAATGCAAGTATTGCAAAATATGTAGAATTTTATACAAAAAAAAGATGAAAAGGATGATGAAGAATGCTTAAGTACATGCAAAGCTTTTACAAATGAGAATCAGAAAAATTGAAACAAGCCAACTTTTCTAAAAGTGACATTAAAAAAAAAAAAAGTATAATCTGAACAATTCCAAAGAGAATGACTTGAGTATCAAAGAATTAAGAAAATAACCTGGAGTAATTGGTAGAGTGTATTGCAGTCTCAAAAACGACCCTCTTCATGATCATATTGTCAGTCAAATATGAATTTAAAATTGCTGTTATATAATTGTATTAGAAGAATTGCATACACATCCAAAATGCACCAACATGTGATTCTTGCTAAGTTGGCTCCTAATTTCTCCAATTTAGAATGTGTTGACCATCAGAAAAAATGTTCACGTTGGTAATTTTAATTTTAAGACAAATCCCAACACACTATTTTTTTCATTGTTTATTATGAAATTTTATTTCCTTTTTTAGTGTGAAATTATTCCCATCGACACTGGGAATACTCTGCAGGAATCTCATCTACCTATTGAGATACCTCATTCTGTTTTTCAACAATTGAGACTTCTATACTTTACCTATTCACTCATTAACATATTCCAAATATTCGTTGGGGTTTTTCCACGAGCCAGACCTATTTGTAAAAGCTGGGGTAGAGCAGTGACTAATACAGAAAGAAGTCATTCTCCTTGGCATCCAAGATGGCAGCAGGTAGAAGGTGCACTCATCTCCCCACAAGACCAAACTGGATTTACAACTTAATTATAGAAAGTCATTCCAAATAACCAACTGAAGACTAGCTGAAGAGAAGTCTTATAACCAAGGATTTATGGAAGAATTCACATTCAGACTGGTAGGAAAGGTGAAGATACGAAAAGTCTGGACCCGCTCTCATGGGTGGTGGCTGAGATTCTGGAGGAATGTCTCAGCTTCAAGGTTCTCCCTGAGAAGCTTGTGGTCTCAACCCCAAGTCAGGCTTCCCAGCTGAGTGCTCTAGAGCAGAGGAGGTGCCCACATAGAATAAGGCTGTGAAAATCAGCAGGGATTCTGTTCATTAGAGAGAGTCAGGAGACCACTAGAAACATAGGCACCCACTTAAAGGGCCAATGCACAACATTTTTTTTCGCACTCATTCACCCTGAGCTCCAGTGGAGGGAGGGCGGACTGGACTAGAGTAATGTGAAGAGTGATAGGGGTTGTTGGTCCTGGGGAGAAAGCTAAAGGGATAGCCACCAGGATCCCTGTGCTGAGTCATTCTTCCATGCTACAGATGCCATCTTTCTTGAGTGGAGCACTTCCCTTCATCTGGCATTAACCTGGGGGAAAGCAATAACCCCACCCTCTGGATTCCCTCTCAACTCACCCTGCAGATCTTATGCCCTGCTGAGAAGTCAGCTTCTTTGGCAGGGTAGAGGTCTGGGCAGATTCAGGGACGTCAGTGACTGAGTGGTGTGGCTTTCAGGTAGAGGATAGTCCCCCCAGTTTTCCATGAACCTGACTGGTGCTTTGCCTTCACAGGAGGTCTGCTAGTTCCACCCTCTGAGCTCCTGAAGACCTACCTGCCAGACTCCTGGTAACTACCCCCTGCTGAGGGCTGGGAAAAATCTGGGGCACACTGAGTTGTGTGGCTCTGAGATGGGGGTTACATTCCCCACCTTCCCCGAAATGTGACTGGCACCTTCCACTCATGGAGGATCGACTAGCCACATCCTCCTAACTCCTAGAGTCCCCATGGTGCTGAGTTTGGGCTCCTCTCAGCAGAAGCTGGGACAGACTGAGTTGTGTGGCTCTAGGACACAGGGCCATTTTTACCTCACACTCCTGAACAATGCAGCCCTTCCTTCACATGGCCACATCTTGGGTATGTTTTGGCTATTCTCAATCTGACACCTCCTTGAGACCCCATCCCAAAACAAGGTGTGTGAGCACCCAGCAGGTGGCAGTTAGACTTAGTCTTACCAGGGACTATGGCTGAGTAGCCTCAGACCCAGCACTGGCACCAAAGTTGAACATGTATCAGTCTGGTGAACAATACTTGCCCCTACCCGGTGACTCACTGATAACTTACTTCATGCTACTTGATTACCACCACAGGCTATTCCAGTGACTGAGCCCAATAGGCAGCAGGCAGGTGGAGAGAGGTGAAGTCAGAACTCAGGGTTCCTTGGGACTTTTGCTGACCTTCCCCCGGCCTGCTGCTGGTAATAGCTGGCCTTGATGTGCAGCTTGGCCCTTCCCCCACACACCCAGGCCCAGCAAAGGCAGCCACAAACTGTGGATTATTTTGTAACTGCAGAGTTGTTGCCCTGAGCCAGTCACAGGCAACGTCTCATATTGGCCTGCAACAGAGTCTGTCCCAGAGGCACAGAACCAATAAACCGAGTGGCCAGCTTCAGACAATATCAGATTAAGATCCAATAAGTTTCAACAGCAATGTATCCAAAGGAAGATCTTGGCAGGTATGAGAGCCTGTTGAGAAGAATTCTGCATGCTGTGGTCAAGGTTGAGCTTCCGAATCAGCCAGTCTGTGGGTCAATCCCATGCACAAATGAAGCAATAGCAATCAAGACTCAATTACAACATGAAGCCCCACATAATCCATACAAAGGACATTCCTGGAGCACCCATCTCAGGTGATCAAAGAGACTGTGCCACTGGGCTCCACAGGACACCTACTACCAAGGCCACCCTATCAAAACTGGGAGTTAGAGCAGATCTGCCTAATACATCGAAGCAAACACATAGAGGCAGCCAAAATGAGGAGACAAAGAAACATGCACCGGATGAAAGAACAGGAGAAATCTCCATAGAAAGAATTAAATGAAACTGTGGCAAGTAACTTAGATATAGAGTTCAGAAAACTGGTTCTAAAGATGCTCACGGAACTTGATGAGAACTGTAAGGCACTTGGTGAGAACTGCAAGGCATATGGTGAGAACTATGATGAACTTAGTGAGAATTGTAAGGAACTTGGTGAGAACTACAAGGAACTTGGTGAGAACTGTCAGGAACTTGGTGAGAACTGTCAGGAACTTGGTGAGAACTGTAAGGAACTTGGTGAGAACTGTAAGGAACTTGGTGAGAACTGTCAGGAACTTGGTGAGAACTGTCAGGAACTTGGGGAGAACTGTAAGGAACTTGGGGAGAACTGTAAGGAACTTGGTGAGAACTGTCAGGAACTTGGTGAGAACTACAAGGAATTGGTGAGAACTGTCAGGAACTTGGGGAGAACTGTAAGGAACTTGGTGAGAACTGTAAGGAACTTGGGGAGAACTGTAAGGAACTTGGGGAGAACTACAAGAAACTTAGAACTCTCAACTTAGTGAGAATTGTAAGGTATTTAGTGAGAACTGTAAGGTACTTAGTGAGAATTACAACTGAATGAAAAATAATATAGAAACTATTAAAAAACCAGTCAGAAATGAAGAATAGACTATCTGAAATGAAGAATACACTGGAAGGAACAAACAGTAGGTTGAGTGAAGCAGGGATGGAATCAGCAATTTGGAAAAAAAGGTAGAAAAAAACACCCAATCAGAGCAGCAATAAAAAAAATTGATTAAAATGAGAATAATTAAAGGGATATTTGGGACAACATGAAGCATAACATCTTCATTATAGGAATACCAGAAAGAAGAGAGGAAGTAAGGGATTGAGAACCTATTTGATTTGGGGTAGTAAACACACAATACAATATACAGATAATATAATATAAAACCGTACACCTGAAACCTATGTAATTTTATTAACCAATGCCAGTCCAAAAAAGTCTCAATAAATAAAATTTAAATAAACAAATAAAGGCCTTAAAAAACAAAAATTTCTTTCTTCTTACACATTTAATATATTGCGTCAACATCTTAACTAATTCTCTTTATATCTTCTGTCCACTCTGCCTTTTGTTAATAATATTTAACAATCATCTCCACAACATAATAGCTTTTCAAATATTTGAAAGCAGTTGTCATGTTTCCTTTTAATCTTCTTTCCTTCCTGTTAGAAATATGTAGGTCCTTTAATTGTATTTTGTTTGACATAGTTGTGAAACCCATCACTAGCCATCAACTTCCCCAAAGGCACCATGATTTCTAAATTATTTCCTCATCATTCTTTTCATCCTTCTTTAGTGCCCTTCCATAATGGCAGAGCTGTTTTTTAAATGTAGCTTATCAAAAGTAAATCTGGTAGATATACAATATATAAACATACAATAGTGAGTAAACATATTTTATTCCTTGTCCAGGACATTATATATCTACCTATTCAACCAAAATTTGTGTTCACAATTTTTTTCAGGGACACATCAATGCTTAGGGCCAAATTAAGATTTTTCTTTATCTAACTCATCCATAGTGGTTTAGCTATAAATGTAGCAAAGACAGATAGTATTGATCTTATATTTCTTTTTTCTTTTTCTGAGTTGAGGTTTTTATCCCTATTAAATTTCATCTGATTGATCCGAGCCTATTGTTTTAGTTTTTTAAGGTGATGCTTACTGTTAATTCTGTCCTAACAATATTTGTAATATTCGCCAGTTTTCTGTCACCTATAAATTTAATAACCAGACTTTATCTCTTGCCATCAATTTCAAAAGTAAAAATGATAAAGCCTAGAAAAGCAGAAATCTTTCTGGCACACTACTGGAGATTTCCACTCTCTGATTGTTTGCATGAGGATGTTAAACCAGGTGTGATTTTCCCTCTCTCTGCTATCACGCAACTTATATGCCACATGTTTATAATCAAGCAGTCAGGAGTGCATTTATAATGTTTTTCTGAAACTGTAATACATAATAGTTAAAAATCTGTCCACTAATTTCCCCCTGAAGAATTGTATAGCTTTTTCTTTGTGTACTTACTGCACTTTTTATGTGCTTACAATATAATACCTATGCAAATTACTTCCCAGTCATTTGTTTGCACAGCAGGCTGTACAGTTGTACTCAATATTTACTATCTGGATCAATGAATGAGTGGTAGGTTAGTTTAATTTCTTAGTCAAAAGGACCCTAACAGAAACTGACACAGGACTGTTGTTCCATATACTGAATGACTTTCGGCAACATTTGAAGTCTTCACAAACATGATTTAGTATGTTAAGATCATCACATGTCTATAAGTTGTACTGATGACAGGAATTGGTACTCGCATTTAGAGCTGGAGAAACCAGAGTAACTAAAAATTATGACTGCTCCAGGGTCTATGGCAAAGCAATTTAAAATAGTACTCACATGTCCTACATTATGGAAACGTTCCACTTAAATAAGGACACATCTGTCAAGTCAGAGAAGCTGCTTGGGGGTATATCATGTTTTGCCAATGCAAATTAATGTAGCAATTTGGAATTAATGTGTTGTGTTACATGCATTCTGTTGTTTGCTATTTTTTTAATAATAGTGTATGGGACTATTTTTATCATTAAATATCTACCATATATCAGTTACTAGTCGGTATTCTGTTATGTATGTATAGTACTGTATAGGCTCTACAAGAGACATTAAGTATAAGGTATTTGTAATACATGGATGTATTGAACATCTCTCCTCACTCTTGAGAGCTTGCCATCTATTTGGGGCAGACACATGCATGGGAAAATTAAATAGCCAAGTAGGTCCACGATTAAGTTTAACCAGTAGTTTTGTAATGTGACCATAATGGTATTTTTATTTTTAATGAATAATTCAACACATGTTTAATGAATGGCTACTATGTACTTGTTATGAAAGTACCCCACTGAGCAAAACAGTTTATCAGTTTACAACTTAATAGTAGATACATTAAAGAGGAGAGATTTGGTAGGTTTGTTTGGTCAGTAGAAGATCCTTAAAGATATTGAACCTGTCCTGCATCTTGAAAATTGAATAGTCACAAAAGGGAGGAAAGCTCAATTCCAGGTTACAGAATAATTGACTTTGCCTATGGGGGAAAGAAATGACAAAAATAAATGCTGCTTCTTGTGAGATGCTGAGGTTTTCTTCTTCCTTTGTTCAATCTTGCAGATACATCAAATAGAAAAGATAATGATACAGATTTCTTTTGAGAGAGACCAAGGTTTGCATTAGGATGGTTGAGGACAAAACTGTATCCTGATTAAATGTCTTAGCATCCTTTGAAAAGTAAAATATTTACTGCTCCATTACTTGAAGAATTTATTTTCGTTCGAAACCCGAAGATCTCATTTATACCCTCTGAATCTAAATGTCAAGCCTGGTGTGAAGACTAAAATAAAACACAATTTAAAGAGAGAAAACTCTCATACCATAAGCTTCCACTCACCTAGAAAAGGACACTGTGGTGCATTTTTAATGCTGCCTGTCATTCACTTTGCAAATTACAGGTCTTCCACTGATCATTGATGATCCATCACTGCCGTAACAACAAAAGCACTGCCTAGTGACACTCACTACCAGGGAGAGAATGACACATTTCTTATAAATACTGTAGTTGGGAGATTAGTGTAAATTTTGAACTAAGCAACAGAATGAATCACACTTTGGAAATGCAATTGAAGTATGTCAATTTATTTGTGTGAAAATGTGTTCCAAACTTTTCTGTAGTCCAACTTTTTCTACTTCGTTAAAAATTCAAAAGAGATGCTTCAGTGTACACGTATGAACTTTAAAATTTATTTACTTAGTAATTTTCTTAAATGGATGGTGTATAACTTCTTATTTTTAATCAGAATTCAGAAAAATAAAATAAAACACAGCAACTTCTCAATTTAGTGAACATAATTGAATCAGCATTTTTTATAAATGGTAGTTTCACTGTATGAGAAATCAGAAACATTGTCCAACTATCATTGCTTTATCACTTCATAGATAAAAACTAAAATTTCTTGTGGCTATTTAAATTTATCTTTAAAATTATACTTAATTTTATTACAGTTTTCATAAGACAATAGTAGAAAGTTTTGAAACTAAGTATTTGAAAAGATAGATTAATGTGTCCTCTTCTGAAAAATGTATCGCAAAACTAAAACACATATATCTCATTTTAGTTTTATATACCTAAGTAAAAAGAAATACGTAAGTAGAATAGAAAATATGTAACTGCCCATAATTTATTGAATTATCCATAACTATCCAATTTTCTAATGATTAGCATTTGAACACTTTGAAATTAATTTGAGTGTGTATTCAGTAGATGAGTAACTGGAAATGCTGACCTTCAGATGACTCAGGTTTAGAGCAATAGTGGCTTTGAGGTAACACCCCGGAGGAGTAGCTTTATTTTTGTATACTACTTATTGAAGCTGTAATCTTACAATATTTCATATTATCTCTTTGATATGGCTCTACTCATTTTTTAATTGTTTTTGTCCTCACCCAAGGATATGTTTACTCACTTTAGAGAGAGAGGAAGGGAGAAAAGAGAGAGAGAATCATTGATGTGAGAGAGAAACATTGTTTGGTTGCCACCCGAATGCACCCTGACCAGAGATCAAACCCACAACTTAGGTATGTGCCCTGACTGAGAATCGAACCTGCAACATTTTTGGTGTAGGAGACGATGCTCCAACCAGTTGCACCCCCTGGCCAGGACTCTTTATTTTTTCAATGAACTTGAAGAAAAATATTTTATCTTTGTTCATTGTAACCCTTTATGATGCTCAAGGCATTACTGAGCACATCATAGGCATTGAATATATATTAGCTAAATTCAATTGAAACTGATTTGCAATAGTTCTTAATAATTCATAATTTATGGGAAATACAGCTTTGAGAATAATGTGTTTGATCAATGCATTTTTTTTCATTAGAGTTACTCTGTTGTAAGATACAAGGTCATTGAGTACCACCTCCATGTCGTTTGCCTGCCATAAATCCTCGCCAAACCATTGACGCAACTTACTTGACACCTACATTTATGATTTCACAAGATCGTTTTAGGTTATCCATTCTACATTAGTTAAAGATACTACTGTGAGAAATTCTTTATGATTTTTACCGTTTATCAGAAGCTTCCGTTGTTTGGTTTTAAGTTTGTTCCTTTATGCTCAAGAATATGAAATAAAAATAATTTTCAACAGTAAGAATTTAGACTATTCTATGGGTCATGAATCAAGTTGGTAAATAATCATAGATTCACAGAAATAAAATAAAAAAGTTGTCTCAACTCTGAAGAGTTCACAGTAAATAAAATGACACTGCCATAAGTATTTTAATTATATACATGTATACATATGCACATATATGTACATATACACACATGCATATATACATTTATATTTCAGGGTACAGAAGTTGCATGTTAATAGTAAATAATAGTAACGTGCTCATGATTAAATAATTATTTTGTGGCAGACCCAGGACTCCAGCTGAGGTGGTCCTGTTTTAGATGTCCTGCTCTATAACTCTGACCACAGCATAACAAAGGTCTAAGCATGAAGAAAAACCATTAAATTTCAATTGAGGGATATTCTACAAAATGCTTGACCAGTAATTGTCAAAATTGTTAATGTCATTGGAAACAAGAAAGTATGAGAAACCAAGAAGAGGTTAAGGAGGCATAAGAAATAAATGTAATGAAGTGTCTTACATGGGATCATGGACCAGACAAGGAACATTAGGAGAAAACTAAGGAAATCAGAATGACGTGTAGACTTTAGTTAATAACAATGTATCAATTATTGTTCATTAGTTGTGACAAATGTACCATAATAAAGTGGTGTTAATAATAGTGGAAACTGGGTGTGAGATATTTGGGAACTCTACTTTCTTCACAATAGTTCTGTGAATCTAAAAATGTACTAGAATAAGGTTATTTTTACAAAGGTAAATTGCAGTATTTTTTTAGATTTTTTTTAAAAATGAATTTACTGTGGTGACATTGGTTAATAAAAGTATGTAGGTTTCAGGTATATAATTCTATAATGCATCATCAGTATATTGTATTGTGGGTTCACCACCCCAAGTCAAGTCTCTTTCCATCACCATTTATTCTCTCTTTACCCTTTTCTACTTTCCCCAACTCCTTTCACTCTGGTAATCTTCACACTCTTATCTATGTCAATGAGGAATTTTTTTTTCCATTGCTTAATCCCTTCACCTTTTTCACTGAGCCCCTAACCCCTTCCCCTCTGACAGCTGTCAGTTTGTTCTCTGTATCTATGAGACTGTTCCATTTTGGCTTTTAATTTATTTTGTTCATTAGATTCCACATATAAGTAAAATCATATGGTACTTGTCTTTCTCTGACTGACTTATTTCACTTAGCATAATACTTTCCAGGTCCGGCCATGCTGTTGGAAAAGGAAAGATTTCCTTCTTTTTATGGCTGAGTAGTATTCCATGATGCAAATGTACCACAGCTTTTTATCCACTCATCTACTGATGGGCACTTGGGTCACTTGCAAATTGTAAATAACACTGCAGTGAACATAGGCATGAATATATACTATCAAATTAGTGTTTTGGGTTTCTTAGGATATATTTCCAGAAATGGGATCATTTGGTCAAAAGGCAGTTCCAATTTTCTTTTTTTTTATCCTCACCTAAGGACATTTTTGCATTTATCTTCAGATAGAGCGGGAGGGAGAGAGGGAGAGAGAAACATCGATGTGAGAGAGACACATTGACTGGTTGCCACCCACACAACCCCAACTGGGGCCGGGGAAAACTGTAACCGAAATACGTGCCCTTAGCGGGAACCAAACCCTGATCTCTCTGGTCCACGGGCCGACACTCTAACCGCTGAGCCAAACCAGCCAGGGCCCATTTTTTATTCTTTGAAGTTAACTCCATACTGCTTTTCACAGTGGCTGCACCAATCTACATTCCCACCAACAGTGAATGAGGGTTCCATTTTCTCCACATCCTCACCAACACTTGTTTGTTGATTTTTTTAATGATAGCTATTTTCACAAGTATGAAGTGATATCTCATTGTTGCTTAATTTGCAATTCTCTGATGTCATGTATTTCTTGGCCATCTGTATGACCTCTAGGAGAAGTGTTTATTCAGGTCCTTTGCCCATTTTTAAACTGGATTGTTTCTTTTTTTGGTTTTGAGTTTTATAAGTTACTTATGAATTTTGGATATTAAGTTCTTATCAGATGTATAGTGAATATGTCTCCCATTCAGTGTGTTGTCTTTTCATTTTGTTGATGGTTTCCTTTGCTGTGCAAAAACTTTTTAGTTTGATGTAGTCCCATTTGTTTATTTTCTCTTTTGTTTCCCTTGCCCAAGGCAATATATTAGAAAAAAAATTGCTATGAGAGAAGTCAGAGATTTACTGCCTATGTTTTATTTTAGAATTTTTATAGCTTCAAATCTAACATTTAAATCTTTAATCCATTTCAAGTTTATTCTTTTGTATGGTGTAAGAGTTTGTTCTATTTTCAGTTTTTGCATATATCTGTCCAATTTTATGAACACCATTTATTGAAGAGACTATCTTTACCTAATTGTATGATTTTGCTTCCTTTGTCAAATACGAATTGACTATAAAGGCATGGGTTTATTTCTGGCCTCTCTATTTTGTTCTATTGACGTATATGTCTGTTTTTATGACAGTAACATGCTGATTTGATTACTGTGGCTTTGTAATATAGTTTGGTATCAGGTAGCGTGATTTCCCCCAGTTTGTTGTTCTTTTATTAGATTGCTCTTGCTATTTGGGGTCTTTCATGGTACCATATAAATTTTAAAACTATTTATTCTACTTCTGTGAAATATGCCAATGATATCTTGATAGGAATTGCATTGAATCTATAGATTGTTTTGGGTAGTATGGACATTTTAATTATGCTAATTCTTCCTATCCCTGAACATAGTATATACTTCCACTTATATGTATCTTTCAAAATTTATTTCTGCAGTGTCTTATAATTTTTCTGGTGAAGTTCATTTACATTCTTCATTAAATTTATTTTGAGGTATTTTATTCTTCTTGAAGCAACTGTAAATGGAATTTTTTTCTTAGTTTCCCTTTCTGATAGTTTATTATTAGTGTATGAAATGTAACTGATTTCTGGATATTTATTTTGTATCCTGCCACTTTACTGAATTCATTTTATCAGTTCTAGCAGTTTTTGTGTGTGGAATCCTTAGGGTTTCTATGTTCATTATTATGTCATCTGCAAATAATGACAGTTTTACTTCTTCCTTTTCAATCCGGATACTTTTTATTTCTTCTTGTTGTCTGATTGTTGTGGCTAGGACTTACCATTATTATGTTGAGTAATTGTGGTGAAAACAGACATCCCTGTTTTGTTCCCAATCTTAAGGAAAACACATATATTTTTTCCATTGAGTATGATGTTGGCTATGTGTTTGTCATATATGGCCTTTATTATGTTAAGGTATGTTTCTTCTAATAATTTCTGTTTGCTGAGACTTTCTATCATAAATGCATGCTGGATTGTATCAAATATTTTTTTTTCTGCATCTATTGATATGATCATGTGATTTTTATACTTCATTGTATTTATGTGGTGTATCACATTTATTGATTTGCAGATAATGTACCAACTTGCATCCCTAAAATAAATCCCATTGAACATGGTGTAGAATCTTTTTAATCTATTGCTGAATCTTGTTTGCAATATTTTGTTGAGGATTTTAGTGTCTATGTTCCTCAAGGATATGGGCCTATAATTTTCTTTCTTTGTAGTGTCTTTATTTGGTTTTGGGTTAGGATAATATTGGCCTCATAAAGTGAGCTTGGGAATTTTCCCTCCTCTTGAATTTTTTGGAATAGTTTGAGAAGAATAGGCATTAGTTTTTATTTGAACGTTTGATAAAACTCCTCTGTGAAGCTTTTTGGTCAGGACTTTTATTTGTTGGGAGGTTTTTTTTTTAATTGATGCTTTAATTTCACTGGTTGTAATCTGTCTATTCAAATTTTCTGATTATTCCTGTTTCAGTTATAGAAGATTGTATGTTTCTAGGAATTTATTCATTTTGTCCAAATTGTCCAATTTGTAGGCATATAGTTTTCCATAATATTTTCTTACAATCCTTTGTATTACTTTGGTGTCAGTTTTTATTTCTCCTCTTTCATTCCCGATTTCATTTATTGTTTCCTCTATCTTTTTTCCTTGATGAGTCTTGTTAAAGATTTGTCTGTCTTGTTTATCTTTTCAAAGAATTAGCTCTTCACTTCATTGTTCTTTTGTATTTTCTTGGGCTTTATTTCAATTATTTCTTCTCTGATCTTTATTATTTCCTTCCTTTTACTCACTTTGGGCTTTGCTTGTTCTTTTCTAGGTTCCTTTAATTGTAATGTTAGATTCTTTTGTGACATGTTCTTGTTTCTTGAGGTAGCCCTGTAATGCTATGCATTTCCTTTTTAGGACTGCTTTTGCTGTGCTCCATAGATTTTTGGTTGTTGAGTTCTCATCTTCATTTGTTTCAGAGTATTTGTTGATTTCTTCCTTAATCTCATTATTAACCCGTTCAAGGTTTAGTACATGTTATTTAGCCTCCATGACTTTGTGTGTTTTTTAGTTTTTTATTGTGATTGATTTCTAGTTTCATACCATTATAGTCAGAGAAGATACTTGATATGATTTCAATCCTTTTAAATTTATTGAGACTTGTTTTGTGTCATAACATGTGGTCCTAAAAAATGTTCCACGTGCACTTGAAAATAATGTATATTCTGCTGCTTTGAGGTGAAATGCTTTGAAGATGTCAATTAAATACACCTGTTCTAGTGTGTCATTTAAGGTCACCATTTCCTTCTTGATTTTCCATCAGGAAGATTTATCCATTGATGTCAATAGGGTGTTAAAATGTCCTACTATGACTCTATTACTGTTTATCCCTCCCTTTATGTCCATCAAAATTTGATTTACATATTTAGGTGTTTCTTTGTTAGGTGCATAAATGTTTATGAGGGTCATATTCTTTGATTGGATTGCTTTCTTTATCATTATGTAGTGTCCTTCTTTGTGTTTTACTATAACCTTTTTAAAAAACTGAATTTTCACTGGAGGATATGTTTATTGATTTTAGAGAGAAGGTAAGGAGGAGAGAAAGAGAGAGAGAATCATCAATGTGAGAGAGAAACATTGATCAGTTGCCTCCCATATACACCTCGACTGGGGATTGAACCTGCAACCCAGGTATGTGTCGTGACCGGAAATAGAACCTGCAACCTTTTGGTGTACAGGATGACGCTCCAGCCAACTGACCCACACCGTCCAGGGCTATAGCCTTTGCTTTAAAGTTTATTTTTTCACATACAAGTATTGCTACCTTAGCTCTTTTTCATTCCATTTGCACAAAATATTTTTTTTTCGTAGTATCATTCTTTTTTTTTCTTTAAGGCAAACCAGAGTATTATAGGTACATAATATTTATTATATAGATACATTCACATATTTTATTATTTTGGAAAAATATATAGAAAGAAAGAGCTTTGGCTGTTACCATTAGCTATGTCAGGGAATGGAGGGGAGAGGTGCTAGGAGGAAAATGATCATTTTCTTTTACATGTGTGATTTTGGATTTACAGAGCTCTTCAAATATATGGTCTCTCTGAGCCAGATCTTTCTATGTCTTTGAATACCAGACATAGGGATTAATATTCTCTTCACTTTCTGTCAAAAACAGTTGCCAAACAATATTCAACCTCTCCCTCATAGTAGGTGTCTTCAGCCATCCAACTTTTCTTGGACACGATATTTCATATATTCCCTCAGTGATTAGGACTTAGAGCTGAGCTTCTTACAAGCTCTACCAGCTTTCTATTTCAGTAATAATAAGAAAAAAATGTTGTTTTCATTCCTCTGGCATTTTTTTTTTTTTTTTGCTTTTATCTTCCTTGAATTAAGATGAGGGACCTTGGAAATTTAAATTACTTCTTTGGCTTTAGTTGATATTTTTAAAAAATCAACAAATATAAAAAAATAGTAATTAAAAAACACTCCTCCATAATCTACACACAAAAATGTAACAGTCAACAGTACTAGCCAAAATGATATCTATACCTAAAAGGATTTCCACTAAGTTATTTGTTAGATGATCTTTCTCTTTTCCAACAGTACTTGTAGCACATATTTCAACATATTGACAAGAACTTGATCTTCCAACTTTTGATAAAATGTTGCAATTTATTAGTCACACATGAAAAAAGAAACATTTTTACATGGCGCTGTGTCAGAAGTTTTAGTCCATATTTGATTATTTCCTAAGTATTGCCAAAGTAACATATTGACATTTTCACTAGTTATAACAATTATATACTCTTTTATAGATATTAAATATAAAATAACATGCATAAGGAAAAGTGAAACTTTTATAGACTATGCATTGCTTTAATAAATCAAGTTCAAAGCAGAGGTTCACAGCATCTATAACAATTTCTAAAATTACTATTTCAAACTCCCACTTTATGAATACCTTTCTTCAAATTTTTAGATAATGTTTAAGATAAAGCATTTTCATTATAAAAATAGTCTACAAGTGAAAATGTGTCCTTTTATAAATCAATATATTATTTAAAATTTCTCAAAAAGCCATAATTTCCCCCTTTTTACACTATTTAGCCAAAATAAAAATAAAAATAAAAACTGCAGGAAGAACCTCTGCTGGAGAGAAAAAGAATTTATTTGACATACCTTTTAGAGTTTTTGTGAAAGTAAAAAGTTTAAGTATTATATTTCTGTCTAACTTTTATTTTTAATAAAATTAATACTTTGAAAGAGGAATATTAAAAAATTAATGCAATGCAATGATTATAAATGGCACTCTTTTCTATTTGTTTAAAGCCATTAGGATTAGAAAGTTCCTTAAAAGTTCAAATACTCTAAATTTTGTTTTGCAGGATTTTCAAAGATACTAGTCATTCGAAACTCAAAATAATCCAATCATAGAGAAAATTATGTTACAGGAAAAACAAAATATATTGCTTTAGAGCAATTGTTATTGAAAAATAAGTGCCTAGCCCAGCTGGTGTGGCTCAGTGGTCGAGCGTTGACCCATGCACCAAGACGTTGCCAGTTCGATTCCCGATCAGGACACATGCCCAGGTTGTGGGCCCAATCCCCAGTGGGGAGCATGCAGGAGGCAGCCAATCGATGTTCTATCTCCTCGATGTTTCTATCTCTCTTTCCCTCTCTCTTCCTCTCTCTCTAACATGAATAAAGAAAAAAATAATTTAAAAAAAGAAAAAGAATTGCCTAAAATAGTGTAATTTATAGTATTTCATTCATATAGAGCATTTATTCAAAATACAATTTTTCATCCTATAAAAATTCTAATATTTAAACACTGTTTGCATATTTACCTATTTTATATTTCCCTTGAGTATACTGCTTTTCTTGCCTTTTTTTGTCTTTTTTTTTTCATTGTCTCTATTTAAAGATATTATTGAACTTGAAACATGTCCATTTCTGTTGTGTGCATACCAATTTTACTTTTCTCAAGTGTCTGTATAAAATATGGTCATTGCTTATTCTTGTGAAAAAATTCCATTGAATACATTATCTGGTATAATATTAAGTTATGTTTACATAAGCACTCACTTGATAGTATTGCTCCTTGAATTACCTGTCAGGAAGTCATTTATCTTTTCAGAAGAAAGATGTTTCTTTTTATCAGATCAGGAAATCAATATGGCCTCATCACCTGAGTGTTTTAGCTGTCAAAGGAACTCAGAGATTATTTATTGTGCATTTGCAATAACTACCAAATCATATGTTTCAGAAACATTTTTCAAATCATTGGGCACTGCCAATGTTACTTAAATATCTATCATGTGTATGTAAATGCCTTTGCTGTAATCTTAAATGGTTCAGAAGCTTCTTTATTCACATTTTTTTTCTGCTTTTCTTTCACTTTCATTTACTATAATACCTTCAACTATGTCTTCCTCGTGAATATCTTCCAAAACTATTATAACTAGTGTTAACCTTGTTTAGAATTTTTACATGGTAATCAAATGGTGATCATGCCTCAACATATCTAAAATTAAATTTTCTTCCTTGAAAATGGCTTCCTTTTTGTTTGTTTGTTTCTTCTCTCATTTCACAGTATCATCATCATTCATGCCAATCATTCAAACTAGAAATTTAGGAATATCTTTGATTTTTTTCATTGAATATTTTGCTGTTACTATTCTATATTCATAAGATTTTTCTAGGTCAGGCATTCAGTCCTCACACAAAGTATTTCAGTAATTTCTTAAATTATATATCTTTATTTAATCTCTGTCTTCCCTGTATTCATGCTCTACAAGTCATCGGATCTCTGTTTCCCCTACATTCATTCTCTACAATGTCATTAGAGTTATGTTTTAAAAGAGAGAAATAATAATAATTTTATTTAAATCTCTTAATTGACTATCAGAAATAAATACAAATGTTTGCATAGCTTTTCAGATACTTCACAAATTTTCACCAACTGGCATTTCTCACCATTCTCTCTGTGTTCTATCTCTTCCTCATTCCGTGCCTTTCCATGCAGCCATTTACTGACTGACAAAGGAATATCCATTGTTTAAGACAAAACAACAACAATAACAAAAAACAAACCAAGAATACAAAAATAATTATAATAATTATAAAATATCTAATATTTATTTATATTTTACCCTATAACATGACTTATTTTAAGCTCCTTAAGCTCCTACATATAAAATGTCATTTAATATTCATAGCAATCATGTTAGGTAACCTATACTGTTAGTAAAAGACTGACTTACTTAAAATCCGGAACTTTTCTTGAACATCACTGAATTTTTTTTTTAAACTTGTATAGGCCTCAGTTTCCTCACTTATAAAATGTGGTCTATAATTATTCCTATTTCACAGGATAGGTATGAAGGCTTCGTGATTTAATACATGTGAAGCTTTGGAATAGTAATTGGCACACAGAAAGCATTAACATGTGTTAGCAATTTTTATTATTCACTACTATACACTATTGCCTCCCTTAAATTTCTCTCCCCTATGTGGCTTGTTATGAACGAATTTTGGAATAAATTTTTTTTATATTCCTGTAGTATTTAAACTCTAATATGTTGTGTACATGTATTATATATACAGCAGTAGGCAAAAATAGGTTTACAGTTCTAATACAAATAAATCATACAATAATTACAAGTAATACTACAAGAATAAACACTGTTTTGTGTACTCACAACTGTAAACCTACTTTGCCCACCCCTGTATGTTGAGTGTATTTTTTAGTTTCCAAAACCTGGTACGTATATTTTACTTTGTAAAATATATTTATTTTTCCTATTTACTTGTATAGACTTCTGTGTCACTTAGCACTTAAGAAATGTGTTTATATATAAAATGTTTGAATACCCAGAGATCAAGTGTAAGGAATGGAAATGAAAGGCAAAAGGTAGCAACTAACTAAAAAATATACTTTTGTTTTTTGGGGGGTTTTTGTTTGTTTGTTTTTGTTGTTTGTTGTGAGTGAGTTTCTATCCAGAAGAGTCAGTTTATTTCTAAGGTCTGTCAATCCTTCCTTTCATCAGACGTAATATTATGTGGGTGACATGTACTTGATAGTTATTTATGATTTCCTGTTTCTGGTGTCAGCTTTGTTCTCTGAATTCCCAATTTAACTTTAGTCAGCAGCTTCTTCTTTCACCAAAGTACACCTCGAATCCTTGTAGTAATTGAGGTGAGGAAATGCCTAACCCCTACCAACTTTAAAGTGTCTATTGTGTGTCCAAGAAATGTTCTTCACCAATGCAGTTTTCTTATAGATTTTTCTTTTGAGGAGCTTGAGACAAGTCTTCAAAAACAAGACATCAAACTAAAAAGCTTCTGCACAGCAAAAGAAACAACCATCAAAATAGGAAGGGAACCCACTATATGGAAAAGCACAATTGCCAATGATACGTCAGATAAGGGGCTAATTTCCAGACTATACAGAGTACTCATACAACTCAACAAAAGGAAGACAAAGAACCCAATTAAAAAATGGGCAGAAGACCTAAATAGACACCTCTCCAAATAGGACATACAAATGGCCAAGAGACATATGGAAAAATGCTCAACATCACTAATCATCAGAGAGATGCAAATTAAAACAACTATGAGGTATCACCTCACACCTGCCAGAATGGCTGCCATCAACAAATCCTCAAACAACAAGTGCTGGCTAGGGTATAGAGAAAAGGGGACTCTAGTACACTGCTGGTAAGAATGTAGACTGGTGCAGCCACTATGGAAAACAATACGGTATTTCCTCAAAAAATTAAAAATTGCACTGCCATTTGATCCAGTGATCCCACCTCCAGGAACATATCCTAAGAAGCCTGAAACACCAATCAGAAAGAATATATGCACCCCTATGTTCATAGCACCACTATTTACCATCGCTAAGATCTGGAAAAAGCCCAAGTGTCCATCAGTAGATGAGTGGATGAAAAAGCTGTGGTACATGTACACAATAGAATACTATGCAGCTGTAAGAAAGAAAGATCTCTTATCCTTTGAGACGACATGGAAGGATCTGGAAAGTATTATCCCAAACGAAACAAGCCAATCAGAGAAAGACAAATATCACATGATCTCACTTATTTGTGGAATACAATGAACAAAACAAACTGAGGAACAAAATAGACCCAGAGACATGGAAGTGGGGTGTAGATTGACAAACCTCAGAAGAAGTGGATGTGGAGGGAGGGAAGAGATAAACCATAAACACATGTATGTGTGAACAAGGACATAGACAATAATGCTAGGGGTAGGGTGGGGATTGGGAGGAGGGTGTCAATTGGGGATAAAAAGAGAAACATCTGTAAAAAAAAAATAAATCAATAAATAAATTTTAAAAAAGACAGAGAAATATGAGGATCCTTCAAATTATTATATTAAAACCCCTCTCCTTTCTTTCCCCAGCATCAACTCTGAATGTCTTCCAGACAATGCAACTTTCTTCAACAATTTAGTAAACTAACCTCATATTCCATATGAACTTGCCCATAAATGGATGAGGAGGAGCACTTTTTAAGTCATCATTTTGTTTTAGAGTCTTAAGTCTGGCGTGTCAGCATCCAACTATGGGACCAAAGTTATCTTAATCACTCTTCTGTATGCAAATAGGATTAGTAAAGGCTCATTCTAATATGCCATAGTTCACAAGGTGAGAATATGAATTAATTTACAATGACTCTCAGAGTATAAAATTAAATTAAAGTAGGAAGAGCATAAATATTAAATCAGTAAAACACTGTCAACACCAGAAATTATTGCTATATGCAAAATACGGCAAACTTGTTATGCCTTGCACGTAGAGCTAAATATATATAATGAAAATTTATTCACTCTCATTTATCCTTATCTATTGGAAAGCTACAAGGCAGCAACATACAAAACAATATTACCAGCTCTGATTGCAACTAAGCAAATTGAAGACTACTTACTGAATCAATCTTTCAGTGCGTCACAAGTTTGACAAGCAGCTTTCTCTTGAATCAAATCTATTCTATTGAATCAGCTGTTTAGATATATCACCTGAACTGAATATTCAAATGATGTGCTTTATTTTGTTGTTGTTGTTGTTTTCTTTTCGACTATGACCTTCCATTTATAGATGTCTTGGAACATTTAAAAAAATCTTACATTGAAAATAGTTTTGTAAATGTAAGCTTAGCTAATGGCCCCTTTTAATTCAAACTATTTACTACATCACCTTATGCTAACCAGATTTGAATCTGAAGAAGACACATTTTAATATAAATCTAGTTTTACTTGCATTTCTTTATTGATCCTTAGATTATTTTCACCAGGAAATTCAATGCTGTATTCTCTTAGGGTCTGTGAACATTGCTATGATCTTCTAAAATCAGCTCTTCTTCAATATTATGGGATATGATTTCTTGTATTTTATGGATGTTACTATATTGTAATATTGTTTATACTGTAGCAATGGTGGTGAGATAGAAGTCAAATAGAATTAAAACTAAGTAAATATAGCACATAAACATCAATAAATGGAAAGATAATATTGACGATAATATTCAGCATTTTACTAAAATAGAAGCATAACTTAACATGTGTACTTGTTGAGTGTACATTTATTACTAGCTCATATATTATACTCTTGGAAGCCAGGCTTTATGACACAAAAACAGACTTAAAAATCTCAAATGTTTGCTTTTATTAATTAGGTCCTCAAATTAACAACAATGTTTGCAAGATTTACCACATTGCCCAGCTCATGTGGCTCAGTGGATTGAGCATCATCCCATGGACTGAGAGGTCCCAGTTCAATTTCCAGTCAGGGCACATGCTGGGGTTGTGGGCTCAATTCCCAGTAGGGGGCATGCAAGAGGCAGCCAATCTATGTATCTCTCTCACATTGATGTCTCTATCTCTCTCTCCCTTCTTCCCTCTCTAAAAAATCAATAAAGACATATTTCTTAAAAAAAGATGTACCATGTTGATGCTCATTTAGTATTATATATTGCTAAGTTTTGGACCACCTTCCAATGATGTTGTTTTTAGTAATTACATAGGAGTATCATGCTTGTCAGTTTATAATGAACATTAAAGTTATATCAACTTCTCTGTAAATGATATGCCAGGTCCTACAATAATTATAAATGATTTATGTTTTTATTCCCATTGACTTTATTCCTTAATACTAAATAATAAAGATATTGATATATAAATGCTTAATTTTATCTTTCAGAATGGGATGACTTCAGTGGTGAGATACAATGGAAAGATAAGCACAGGCTCTTACTGCTCAAACTAATAAGGTAAAGCAAACATGTAAAAGTAGAAATAATAATACAGAACAGATTTAAATAAACACATTCATAATTGTGCAACTTCTAGTAGCAATTTTGTAAGTCTTTGGGTATCTCGGGGTTTTCTAGACAAAGTGTTTTTTAAGAGAGTAGTTTGTTGGTGAGTACATATAATGGAAGTCATTGTGAATGGTAATACATGCAAAGGAGAAGATCATTCAATTTTACATGAAGAAGGTAGTGAAGGACTTACCTTTTACTACTACTTTCTTAATAGAAGAATAATAGCTTCTTCATATATTTATCAAGAATAAAAATATAAAATATCTTTAATCCCTTATAATGGAATGCAAATCTTATCATAAAAATGCAAATGATTAAAAGCAGTGTGCATCCGGAAACATGGGAAAATATGCAACCTAATAATCTATGTAATTTAAATATGATACGAATTTAAATATAACATTTAATTACCTGGGTTGATATTCTGCAAATATACTTATTTACATTTAGGTGTATACAAGGAATTATACTATTTATTGTAACATATTGACTATGTATACTATAAACAGAGTAATCTTTCTATTCTGGATCAAAGCACTAAGCCAAAAAGGTGCAATTAAGCAAGATATATATAATGTAACAAAAGTCAGGTTGAGGTGATAGTTGACCTAACTCCTGATTGTGATTTGAAGATAAGGAGCATACTAGCTTGTAGAGTGTCTTGAATGGGAAAAGGGCCTTTACAATTGGCAGAAATTTTTCAGAGCTGATGTTCAATCAATTGAAGAGGTGTCTGATTCTGCACATTTTGGCGAAGACAGAAATTGACAACTTTTAAAACTCTATTTCACCATGTACTTTTCAAAATCTAGAGTGTAAGAGCCTTAGCTATTTTTTCCTTTCTTCAAAAAGCAGATTGAAGCAGTTCCCTCTCGGATTGATTACATTGGGAAATAGTTAAAGCAATTTGAAATCTGATTTGTAGAAGCTCTTCATCAGCTGAGACTAACATTAAGTGACAATTGACTTCACAAAGTTTCCTTTAAAAATTACTAACTAGTGACAAGGGAAAAGAAAAAAAATATGGTTGTTTTTTTAATTTTAGAAAACTGGTCATATACTTGTAAAAATCATGATTTGATAGAAAAAATACTAAGTGTTCATAGGAAAGAAAACAGAGAGTGATTCATTTGTTGATTGCCTACCCACCTATCTCATATTGATCTAAGCATATAATTATCTTCATGATAGAAACATTATAAAAATGAATGGAGAAATAGAGGAAAAAAGAAGTAAATATAAAATAAAATCTATCTGAACTGTAGCTTCTATGAGGTTAAACTGGGCACAGGGCACTTATTTAAAAACCTCTGACATCTCTATAGTAATATAAAAATATTTATGTAATATGAAATCAATTTAAATTTTTATTTAAGACTCCTAGAAATGCACAGTGTGATTCTTTTCACAACAAATGCAGAATTATAATTCTCATTTTTTTCTTGTTTTTTTCTTACAACACCTCAAATCCACAATAGATGTGCCAGAACTTTTTGTTTTGTTTTTAATTGATCATAAAAAGAGGAAGGGAGGGAGAGAGAGAGGGAGCAGGGATAGGAGGAGAGATGGGAAGAGAGGGAGGGAGGGAGGGAGGGAGAGGGAGAGAGAGGGAGAGGGGGAGAGAGAGAGAGAGAGAGAGAGAGAGAGAGAGAGAGAGAGAGAGAGACTGACCAGTTGCCTTCTACAGGTGCCCGAACTGGGGATCAAACCCAAAACCTGTGTATGTGCCCTGACTGAGAATTAAACTTCCACCTTCGGTTGTATGGGAAGACACTTCAACCAATTAAGCCACCTGGCCTGGGCAAAATGTGCCAGGGTTTTTAATCTCAGCTTGAATTCTCCAGATTTTCTTTTAGTGCTCAGTGTGGACACTTTCTTGTCTTTCCTCTTTCTCTCTGGCTTTTAGGATCTTTTCCACCAAAACCTCTGTGCCTCATTGAAGACCAAGGTGGTCTGGTGCCCCTAAACCCTTCCACTAATTTCAGTTACCCTAATTATGCTCTGCAGAGGCCTAGGAATTTAGCCCAAACTGGGTTTTGTGTAACAAGCAGAAGGAGAGATTTTGTGAACAATCCTATGTTAATATTTTCCTATCCACACACTCACACTCAGAAACATATCTGTATATATTTAAGATATTATCAACCAGCAAGATAAGTGATCAGTATGATGTAGTGATTCACATTAACCTTAAAGATGGCCAAAATAAAAGCATCACTGTCATTATTTTTTTAATTACCTACAGTGTATACTTGTTGTTTTTTTTTAAATATATTTTCATTGATATTTTAGAGAGAAAGGAGGGGAGAGAGAGATAGAAACATCGACGTGAGAGAGAAACATCGATCGGCTGCCTCCTGCATGCTCCCTACTGTGGATCAAGCCTGCAACCCAGGCATGTGGGAGTGGAACTGGGATGATACTCAATCCACTGAGCACACAAACTGAGCTAGACTTGACCTTAGGGAAGTCTATTGCTTTGCTCCCTAGACTTAGTAATTGGTTTGTGAAGTTGTTTGCTGTAAAAAATTACATCAGTTGCTGCTGCAACATTTTCTTATTTAGTACTACTTTTGTGTGTGTGTGTGTGTGTATATATATATATATATGATTGTGGCATAAAATATATATGCAAACCTTATAGAATTCAACAATAATGTATTACGATTTTTTTCTAATATGATCATTTATAATATAACTTCCTCAGAAATATAAAATTACATTTTAAATGAGCACATGTATAACTTCAATATATAGTAAATCATTTAGAAAGATTAACATCAATTAATAATTAACACCAACCTTTGTGGATATTACTGAAATGAATGGGAAACTGATATTTTATTTATGGTCTAATTTTATATACATAAATATATATAGCAAATATATAATTTGCTACTTGTGTAAGAACAGATTTTCATATAACTAAACATAAGGTAATACTTATTCTTATTTTCCAAAGCCACATGCCAGAATTTACATGGAGGTAAACCAAAATGTGTCCTGTGAGTGTAATCCTTTCACCTACCTCTCCCTTAAGAGAAAGTTGTACTGTGTATTCTGCATCTCCCACCACACACGTGTTCAACTTCAATCACATGAGGGGGGCTTGAAAATAAATATTAAAAAAACTTAGCTTTACACTCCCGAAGAACACAAGGAGTGGCTTGATTTATGCCTGAAAAATCTAAATGTGATAAGTTATGACTGGTCACCTTGGATGGCACAACAGGAAGTGGCTGCTTTTGAAATGGTCGATAAACCCAGGGTTTGTTGGATAAAGGATGTGTGAGGTTCTCTTAGCCATTGATGACTGCCTTGAGAGGAACCATATCTAACAGGCTTTCTGGAGAGTTCAGGTGATCTCAACAGCTGCATAGTATTCCATTGTGTAAATGTACCACAGATTTTTTTATCCACTCATCTACTGATGGGCACTTGGACTGTTTCCAGACCTTGGCTATATTCCCAGAAGTGGAATTGCTGAGTCATAAGGCAGTTACATTTTGAATTTATTGAGATAACTTCATACTCCTTTCCACAGTGGCTGCACCAATCTACATTCGTACCAATGGTACACAAGAGTTCGTTCTCTTAAGGAGATTTGACTTGGGGTGGTAAATACACAATACATTGTACAGATGACATGTTGTGGGATTGTATACATTTGTTAATCAGTGTGACTCCAGTAAATCCAGTAAAAGGTTTAAAAAAAGAAATACATAGATACACTATATGTGATTGTGGAACTTTGATATTATACTGGTTTGGAATTTTTGTAAGTGCAAAAAACATCTGTAAGTGACTAAAACAGCTATGTGACTTGTCTAAGATTTTATACCACAGTGGCGAAATTGAGTCCAGAAAATAAAGTTTATGGTATATTAGTGAGAAATAATAAAATGCTCTCATTTCCATCCTGCAATGTATTTAATTCAATAAAGTGGTTATGTGTAATTAAACATGTTGAAAAAATTCTAAAAACATTATTTCTCATATTTACTAGGGAAATAACAATGATGTAAATATAATTTTAAAATAAAACATAGTGTAAAGGATAATAACAAGACAGTAGGGCAGTAGAAGACAAAGTTTAATCTAAATTCCAGTTGTAAAATAATGCAGTTTTCTATGGAATAAGGCTGATTACGTAGTGTCTGAAAGTTTACTTATACTAATTAATGTTAGCTAGTCAAGTCATTAGATAAGAAATCCAGTTCATTAATACAAATTACATTTTTTACTTGTTACTATGTTAGTAGATTTCTAATGATAACTCTCAAAGTAAACAAAGCCTTATTATTTTTGATACTTGTTCAATATTTTACACAAAATGTCTACATATATTGATAAATTGGCACATTTTTATATTTCTTAAATATTTGAATTCCCTAAGTTTTCTAATTCTGTTACAGATATATAAAAAGATTTTGGAAAGTAACATATGTTTTATGAATATTTAACCAGAGTTGCCAGACATATTCATATACTTTTTTAAAGCAAATATCTAGGAACAGTTCAAATAACAATGCTAGATTTCAGTGATAGACATTCAAACTATGAAAACTGTTGGAAAATTTTGTCTCAGTATGGGATTTTTTAAATAATAGAATTATGTGTGGCCCACACTTAAGGAGTGGGGCATTATATTCCTCTTCCTTGAGAATAGTGAATCTTCATAGATTCTTTGGAATATTTTGTGCAGCAGATTTATCTAATCTTCCCATTTACAGTCATCCCTCGCCACTTCACGCTTTGACTCTCGCGGCTTCACTCTATTGTGGTTTTTTCAAGTATATTCATTAAAAAGTTGATCGAGAGAGTGAAAATGATACAGCACGTGCTTGGTTGTCTGAGTCAATTATACACCCCTGTATTACAATTACAATTAAAAGTACCGTACGTATGGACTGTGGGCCTATGTATTCGAGCACCCCAGGAATCCTTCAACGCCAAGTGCAACCGCTAGAGTCTGGAATGGATTAACCACGATAAATGAGAAACAACTGTATTTATTTATTCAATCCCTTATTTATATCAGTATGAGCTCACTGATATTTATTTTATATGTTAGGTTATAATTCAATACTACATAATTAACTTTCTTAAAGTTATTCTATCTTTGGCCATTAGGAGCTCTTACAATTAAGTTCTGTGTCGCTTTGACATTCCCAACATTGTATTTTATTTGTGTTTTTTTATTTATTTGGCTTTACTTGCCCATAATAACTTTTTTCAAGGAGTACAGTACAGAAAGAGGAGAAAAATAGTAACTTTACAATAAAGAAAACAGACAGACAAACATTACATTAAGCCAGGTGATCAAGGTCAACATTATAATATGTCCTGTTGATGCTATGTACTCTTTTTTAAAAAAATGTCTCCTTATTGTTGAAAGTATTACAAATGTCCTTCCTTTTGCCCTCCATTGACACCCTCCTCCTCCCTCCCACCCCCTACCTTCACCGCACTATTGTCTGTGTCCTTTGGTTATGCATACACGTGTATACGTTATTTGGTTTATCTCTTCTCTCTCCCCACACCTCTTCCCCCTGAGTGTTGTCAGTCTGTTCCCTACTTCCAAGTCTCTGGATCTATTTTGTTTGTCATTTTATTTCATTCATTAGATTCCACAAATAAGTGAGATCATGTGATACTTGTCTTTCTCTGACTGGCTTGTTTTGCTTAGCATAATACACTCTAGGTCCCTCCATGCCATTTCAAAGGGTAAGGGGCCTTCCTCTCTTACAGCTACATAGTATTCCATTGTGTAAAATGTACCACAGCTTTTTTATCCACTCATCTACTGATGGGAACAACTATGAGGTATCACCTCACACCTACCAGAATGGCCACTATCACCAAATCAACAAACAACAAGTGCTGGTAAAGATGTAGAGAAAAGGGTACTCTAGTACACTGCTGGTGGGAATGCAGACTGGTGCAGCCACTATGGAAAACAATATGGTGTTTCCTCAGAAAATTCATAATGGAACTGCCATTTGACCCAGGGATCCCACTTCTAAGACTATATTCTAAGAATCCTGAAACACCAATTGGAAAAAATTTATGCACCCCTAAGTTCATAGCAGTGCTATTTACAATAGCTAAGTTCTGGATGCTATGTACTCTTGATATGATGTGAGAGAAATGGCACTTTACCTCTCTGGTCTTCTTTCACAAAATCCATAATTTAAATATAATCATAAGAAAATATCAGACCAACTTCAATGAGGAACATTCTGCAAAATTATCTGACAAGTAATCCTCAAAATGGTAAGACCATCAAAAATAAGGTAAATCTAGCCCTGGCCAGGTAGTTCAGTTGGTTAAAGTGTTGTCTTGATATGCTAAGGTTTGGGGTTTGGTCCCTGGTCAGGGCACATACAAGAGTCAACCAATGAATGCATAAATAAATGAAACAACAATTCAATGTTTCTCTCTCTTTCTTCCTCTGTCTCAAAAAAAAAAAAAAATTTAAATAAAAAATAAAAAAGCCTCAGCTGAGTGGTTCAACTGGTTGGAACATTGTCTCATACACCAAAATGTTGTGGGTTCAGCTGTCGGTCAGGGCACATACCTAGGTTGCAGGTTCGATCCCCGGTCTGGGTGTGAACAGGAGGAAACCAATCAATGTTTCTCTCTCACAGTGATGTTTTCTTCTCTCTCTTCCTCTCTCTCTCTCTTTCCAATCAATAAACATACCTTAGGGTGCAGCTTTGAAATAAATGAATAAGGGACATCTAAGAAACTTCACACCCAAGAGGAGTCTACAGAGACAGGGAAACCAATAGTGATGTGGTATTCCAGATGCAATATTGAAACAGAAAAAAGACATTAAGTAAAAAAGAAAACTGAATAAAGTTTGAACTTTAATAAATAATAATAATGTATCAATATTGGTTTAGTAATTGTGCTAAGTCTATCATGTTAATGTGAAATATTAATAGGGGAAACAGGGTTTGAGGTTTATGGTAATTCTGTCTTCACAACTTTTTGTAAGTATAAAACTAATCTAAAATAAAAATGCTATTTAAAAGAAAAAATATTAGGAGAATTATAGTAATGTAGGATATGACTACCTAAGTAGGTTCAAAGAAAATGAAATAGAAACTTAACATTCAAATTTAAAGTTTGCTTTGTTCTTAATATTTACTTTTAAACAAAAATTAAATTCTTTCAATCTATAGGTAAAACGACACAGTAAAGATAGAATAGCTGGATGAATATAAATAATATATGAAAATATTACTTAAATTACAATAAATCCCATTTATCTAAAAAGCTGTCATTGAAAATAAAATTTGGAAGAGGAAAACATTCTGCATACATTTAAATATTTTTAATGGATATCTCCTAACAATGTACTATACACTTCTGCATTTTCTATCTTCATTGTTTATAGTATGCTATGGATGTGGATATTGAAACATATTCAAATCTATAATGCATAGAGTGAGAAGGTTGAGCCCAATGGTTCTCACTCTGACTGTATGTTAGAATCACTTGGGGAATAACCACAGTTCAATCAAATTAGAATTTCTGGAGGTGAGACACTTGTGTTAGTATGTTCTTAAAGTTTTTCAAATGATTCTAAATTTCATCCAGGGTTGAGAGCCATCCTTTTGTTAAATGCAGAATATACCTCTACATATGGTTGATGTGCAGGTATATTCTGTTGCCATGCATTCTGATTCAATCAAATTATGTATTGAGGAGTTCATGTAAACTTTTACTCCCATATTGAATGTAAAATTTTTCTCTATTGTGTTTCTTCATTGCTGTAAGCTTCTTAATCTGCCACAGCTCACAATGTTTGTATTATTTATAATCTCCATTTCTCACTAATATCAGTGCCTTTTCAAGAAACTACTCTAATTGGTTCTCACTGCTGCTTCTAACACTGCCACTTAGTTTTAATCAAAAGACTTTTCTTCTTTCTTTTTTTTTAAATTTTCAATGATCTGTGAACTTTTAATTGGCCTCCTGCCCCCTCAAGGGGTGCCCCACTTCTGTTGCTTTGATGCCTCAGAACTTTGGTGTTGTTGACCTCAGACACCACTTTGCCATCCACAATTCTGCTGTTGATGGTCTTTTGGATGGATTTCATGGAGTTGTTGTTCTCCAGGGTGTCAGCACGATTGAAGTTCTCCCCTTCTTCCAGCAGGCACGTAGGTGGCGGTCTCAGCCTCCAGCTTGACCTTGATGTCCACTAGGTTATTGTACTCCTGGGCCTGGTGCTGCCTATTTGCCCCAGTCTGGACCAGCTCTGACTCCAGGTGCAGCAGAATCCCTTTGAGCTATTCCATCTGCATGGCATAGCAAATCTCCACCCCTCTCAGGCTGTTCTCCAAACTGGCCTTCAGATTTCTCATCGAATCCAGAGACTGGACCGTATGTTTCAACTCTGTGTCATTTCAGCAGTTCCTATCTTAGCGGTCTGGGAAGTGACCACTGTGGTGCTCTCCTTAGTCTGCTGAGATCAGTACTTGTCTAGCTCCTCTTGGCTCTTCTGAGCCAGCTCATCATATTGGGCTTTAATGTGCACCATGATCTTGCTGAGGCCCTGAGATTTGGGAGCATCTAACTCCATGGTCAACCCAGAGTTGGCAATCTGGTTTTGTAGACCATTTACTTCCTGCTCATCATTCTTCTTCAAGAGCAGATCCTCCTTGAGAACTTCAATCTCTGTTTCCAGCTGCAGGCAAGTGATATTTGTGTCATTAGTGACCATCAAGGAGCTGAAGGCTCAGTTTTTGCAAGTTCTGTGGACAATGCCCACATCATTCTGCAGATTGATAATGCCCATCTTTATGCTGATGACTTCAGAATCAAGTATGAGAGGAAGCTGGCCATGTGCTAGTCTGTGGAGAGTGACATCAATGGACTCCATAATGTCTTCTTTATTTTTTCCTGTGTCTCTGTCTCTTCACTTTACTCAAACAACACAAAGTAGATTCAAAATGATTATCTTATAATAAGCATCATCAGCCAAATTGATAATCCATTTACTTGTAATGAATTACCCAAACCCATCACAGTATGTTGGATTGACTCTGCGGTCTTACACCTTTGGCTGAAATTGTATGGTTATTTTTATGCTACTGATCGCTTGGAGATCAGGTTTTCACACCATTGTTGTTGTTACTGCTGTTGTTATTATACCTAGTGTAGGAGCCATTTAAGTCAGTGTCAGATTGCTCCTTAAAAACTTGGGACCTCAGATGGAAAGGGAAAGAACCATATAATTGCTCTCATATGTAGGATATAAAACAGAAAGCAACAAATGAACAAACAAAAGCAAACATAGACACAGACAATAGTATAAAGGTTACCAGAGGGTAAGGATGTTTGGGGAAGAATAAAGATAAAATACGGTGATGAAGATAGACTAGACTATGGGTGGTGAGCACATAATATAATATACAAATGATGTTTCATAGAATTCTACACTTGAAATTTATATAATGCTATTAACCAATGTCACTCCAATAAATTTAAATCAGAAAAAAAAAGGGGATCTGTTTTATTCCTGGTTTATAACATAAGTGACCTTGCTCACAGAATCTTATGAGATTTTTTTATTATGGTATCTTCTCAATCTTTGCTCAAAACTATATATTTTATATATAATTTCAGTAAGTGATTAAAAATATAATAGAAAATTTCTCCCTGCATTAAAACCCAACTCTATACCAAGACAGTCACTTTTCAGGATGTCTGAGAAGAGTTGTGGTCAGCCCCATTGTCTCGAGATCATAATTTCTTAAATTTTTGATTTATGCCCAGAGTACTGAAAGAATCTAAATGAATTCAGATTTTATATTATATCTTAGTAGGAGATGATTATCACAATAACATAGATCCTTCATATAAACTAAAAGAAAACAAAGTCAAATTTGAAAACAAAGGTATACAGATAATTTTCTTTTAAAGAGCTAAAGAAATAAAGAATGGTAAAAGTATATAAACAACCCTAATTGTGTATAAAAGAAGCAAAATACTAAATAAATACAGATCTTAGTTTTTATGTAGTGGATTCTAGAATATGATAATTGTCTTAGTTTTGTTCTATCATTCCCAATGGTGATGATTATAAAGGCTGTCGTTGTGAAAAGTGTTCCTGAATGTGTGTGTGTTTGTGGCCATAATAATGATACATTTTATTTGTCTTTATACATTAAATTTATTAAAAAAAATTTTTTTTCTTTACTGATTTTAGAGAGAGAGGAAGGGAGAGGGAGAGAGAGATAGAAACATCGATCAGAAGAGAACATCGATTGGCTGCCTCTTGCATGCCCCCCACTTGGGGATCGGGCCCACAACCTGGGCATGTGCCCTGACTGTGAATCAAACCGGCAACCTCTGGGTGCATGGGTCAACGTTCAACCACTGAGCCACACCAGTCGGGTGATATACATTAAATTTAACTTACCAGATATCTTTTAAGAAGTCACATTAAAGAAATGTAACTTGTCTTGGCCGGTGTGGCTCAGTGGTTGAGCATTGACCCATGTACCGAGAGGTCGCCAGTTCGTATCCGGTCAGGACACATGCCCAGGTTGTGGGCCCAATCCCCAGTGGGGGGCATGCAGGAGGTGGCCAATCAATGTTCTCTCTCATGGATGCTTCTATCTCTCTCTCCTTCTGACTTCCTCTCTCTCTAAAATCAATCAAGAAAAAAAATTTTTATTGTAACTTGTCTGTGAATCCATTGTGTTATTGTTCTAACCTTTGTGCTTATTGTTATGCACCGCTTTGACTTTCTCAGAATGTTTTATATTCATCTTCTAGATATCTTCAGCTAATACACAGAATTCTGTTGAGGAAACTATGTATGTCTGATCAAGGATATGTGAAGATGTGTAAGAAATCAGAGTTCACATTTGTATTGCTGGATTAGAGAGTAAAGTAGGAGCTGTAATTAACCAATTTCTCTAAAATCTAGCTTTGGATTTGCATTTGAATTATTGCCTACTTAATATTTATTAAACATATGCAGAGCAATGAATATTAAAAGTTTAGGTCATCTTCTCATATTTAGATTTTGTCACACTAATTATGGAACTTAAATCTTACAATAATGAGGTCCATCAGATTAGAAGAATCTCATGTCAGAATTAGAATTTACCTTAAGCTGCATGTAGCCAATATTTTGAATTTATTGGCAAGAAAACTCTAGAAAGTTAAGTGATTGGCATTAGTTCATATATCTGGAATAATTAAAATCACAAACAACTCCTTGTTCTTAATTGCTCATAGACAAGTACTATTTTACATATCCAAGCAGGAGATTTATATTTTTTGAAGTGCATATACAATATCTCATTTTAGAAATCTTTCTGTGTCTGAAGAAAGTCATTGTCGTTGTTAGTGTTTTTATTCAAGGCTAAGTAATTCTAATGTCATCAACTACTATTTTTTTAAGATGGTATTTTCTGGTTTTTCAAAGGTTATCAATGCTCCTTCCTCTCTGGAACATTCTCTTTTAATTCCCTGTTGCCTACATACCTTAATTTTTCATCTCAGAAGCATATCAAATTATCTAATAAAAGCATTTAAACAGATATGATAGCAAACTAAGAATGTTGAGGTCACCAGCCATCATTTTTTTATTATCATAACCTTTGTGCTTCTTATTATGCACCACTTTAATTTTCTCAGAATGCTTTATAATCATCTTCTAGCTATCTTTAGCTAATATGCAGATTCTGTAATTACTAATGAAATATAATAATAATTCATGAACTCTCTCACCTTTTTATTTCTTAAATAACATGTTTTCTGTCTAAGCTAGATTCTTCTCATATCTAGGTGCCAGTAAATCCCATGGAATGAGAATTTGGCACGTAACATTTTTCTTTAGTAGATGAAACCTTTGCATTCTTTTTTACTTCTTTATTTTACCATTATTTCAATTGGATTTTTGCTGTTTATAATGAAAACTAGAATATTAAGCTATGAAATAATTTAAATAATAAAATTGGGCTTCAAATAATCTAAATGTAAAATTAAACAGAATGGAGATTAACTATAGGCACTTAAAATGTAGAAGAAAGCTTTTGCTTACACTGAAACATAGCAAGGAGTTTAATAATATGCTTAATACTTATCCACATTTACTTATGTTACATTAAACGTGCTTTATTGCTGATGGCCTAGTGTAAATATTTTAAGGCAATAAAAAGTATTTATAAATTCAGAGATGATAGATTTTATTAATCATTAATCATTGGTGTTTATTGGTTTATATTCTTTTTGACATACTTTTATTTTACATTTATGTATGTTGAATACACACAAAAAAAATAAGGAATCATGGTTTAATAAGAAAAGTAGTTTGAAATCAAGTGATTACCATAACTAAATTCTATGTATTGGATTTGTGTGATCATCATTTTCTCTTCTATAATGTGAAAAGTTAGAATTTTGATCTCTTAGCCCCACTAGAACTTACATTTATAATGCTATAAAATTGTGCTTCTCTTTCACATTTTTAAAAACTGTACCTCAATTGTCTTTGTCTTTTTCTTCAATCATTTTATTGTCTCTTTGCTGAAGGCTTTCACCCATATACAGAAGACATAATAGTTTTTCTAGCAAGTTTTTATGTTTCCATCAAAGACATTTTTTTTTTGTTTTTTTCCTTAAAAATCAAATGATAGACGTGCTGAGAGAAGGTACTTGACGATACCAAAGTCAGAGTATAACTCTATAACATTGGCTTATCTATCAATGTTTTTCCAGCAAGTTTGTACCACAGGCTTATATTGCAAAGCCCTAGAAGAAAAGGAAAAGTAATGAGTGACTAAGGAAACAGAAGATACAACTCTAACACTGATTTGTGAATGGACTACTTAAAGTATTCCTTATAGTTAAGAAAATTCCAAATACTTAAAGTAGACAGGCGTGAATGTAAGAATTGTAGCCTTCTCCTAAAATCACTGATTTCAGCAGTATTTAAAAGACCTTTTCTATGTATTTTTCAAATAATATTCTGAGGAAACAACTAACTCTACCATAGCAAATTGATGTACATCTGCTCAATGGGAAAGCATGAGTAGTATGAGTAGTATAAGGTGGGGTGTGTGTGTGTGTGTATGCGTGTTGTATTGAACAGAGGAAGTATTACCCTTGGGTTTGATGAATTAAAAATCACAACCAGTGCATTCTCATTTGTTAACATGAGATATGTAAACTTGGTGAGGACAAATAAATTTGTATTGCCTTCCATTGATAGTTTAAAAGACTATACTACAAAGATATAGAAATCAAAATTGAGTGGTACCAGTAAGAAAATAAATGAATCGATGAATGGAAGAGAATTGAGATCCCAGAAATAAACATTTGCATATACGGTCAACTAACATTTGACATGGGAGCCAAGAATATGCAATAGGAAAAATATACTTTCTTTTAAAAAATGGTATTGGGCCTGTATGATCTAGCAATCCCATTTTTGAATATATATTCAAAGAAAATAAAATCAGGATCTTGAAGAGATATTGACACCCTATGTTTATTGCAGAATTATTCATAATAGCTAAGAAATATGAAAACAACCCAATTTTTGTCTATGCATAAATAAATAAGATGTAGTATATGTCTCCAGTAGAATATTATTCAAAATGAGAAAGAAATAAATCCTGCCTTTTGCAACAATATGGATGGACATTGAAGACATTATGCTAAGTGAAATAAGTCAGAAAGGGAATGATAAGCACTGTATGATATCACTTATATGTCAAATTTTAGAAAGCCAAACTCAGAAACAGAGAGTAGTATGGTGGTAGCTAGGGACTGGGGGTGGGGTGGAAAAAATGGGACTATGTTGTTGGCAAAGGGTACATATACTCAGATATAAGAGGAATAAGTTCTGGAATCTAATGTATATTATAGTCCATCATATACTTGAAAGTAGCTAAGAGAGTAGATCTCAAATCTTCTCACTAGAAAAAAGAAATAGTAATCATGTGAGGTGAGAGAGGTGTTAACTAACCCTACAGTGGTAATTATTTTGCAATATGTAAATGTTTCACATCAACATGTTGTAAACCTTAAAGTTATACAATGTTATATGTCAATATACAATGTTATATGTCAATTATGCTTCAATAAGCCTGGAAAATTTTAATAAATGCATACATTTTCCTTTTCTACTATAAGAAAAAAATTGACTCCAGAATTTATGCAACAGTTTTGGCAAGATTTCATAGTTGATTATAGATGTTGAGTTTGCTATCTTAGCAATACTAACTAGGGATTGTCAATTATTTGTAAAGAATACGGATGAAAGGTGTAATATTAAAATGTATGCAAAGCCTACTCTTTGGAGTACAGCCAACAGTCCAGTTTATACTGAGACACACCCAGTTTAACTAATTGTTCACTTAAATAAATAGGAAACATTCAAAGGTAGAAAAATTACTAAAAAACAAATCAATCTATAGATTTTCATAACCTAAATATAACAGAGATTTACAACTTTTATAAATGTTCTCACTGACAGAAATAAACAGGTTTTACAGTGATTATACATTCACCTCTCAATTTATATATCTGAAATATTTTTTTTCTTGAAATGAGAGAGTAAAGGGGGTATCACAAATTTAAATATGTCTTGATTTAGCAAGACAAGTGACAATATCTATTACTATTCTTAAAGACAAAGCATTATGAACTAGAATAAAACAGTTGAGTGTATAGCATACCCAAGCACAAAAAATCTTCTATTGGCCTAACCAGAAGGAACTCTGATTTGATCTTGTTTTGCTTGTCACTGTTGTCTGTAATTAGAATGAAAACAAACATAGAATCCAAGAAACCAAAAGTGGTTAGAAATTTTTAAAATTTGATAAAAGAGAGAGAGGCATATTAATGTTTTATGAAAGACAGCAGAAAGGTGAACGTATTAAAAACACACAGGTACATACACACTATACTTGTATTAACTGTAGCAAACATAAAGAAAAAGAATAAAGGAGTTATAGTTGACTCTGTCAGTAAGCTGTTAAAATGTGTCCACTTGAGGGTTAAAAGGACTCTAATGTGAAAGAGAGTAGAAAACTAAATCATACTTCTGAGTAGAATTAACCTGGGGGAGGTTTTTGATCAATATTAGAAATAAAGTTCAAGTAGTGGAACTTTTCCAGCAGTGTGTGAGGCTACTGTTACTGTTCCCATTGCTAAAGGAGCAATAGGGAAGGTAGGTGGCTCTGAGAACATCAATCAAGATGCTACAGACAGTTTTGTGCACAGTGACGTGCCTCATAATGATGTTTTGCTATGAACCATATACGCCATGGTGGTCCCACAGATTAGAATGGAACTGAACATGTTCTGTTGCCTAGTCACATCAGAGCCACCTTAAAGCATTACACAAATACCATTGTGTACAATGGCCTGCAGTATTTACTACAGTAACATGTTGTATAGGTTTACAGCCAGGAGCTGTAGGGAAACAGAATTTGTCACCCCAAAATTTGTCTATTTGGTACAAGGATTATTTTAGGCTGGTTAATTTTAAGAAACAGCAGATTTAGGAGAAGTGGAAGCTATTCTTTATAAGACATTTACATTCCTAAGGGAACTCTCCATCTGTGTCTCCCTCCGTATTCGAGGATGAGGTGGACGACTTATCTCTAGAAACACTTATTAAAGCAGAAGACAATAATTAAAATCTGCGTAACAATCTTATCTTTGTTTACTATGCTTTTTCTGGTAACCTCCCATAACTGACACCCAGACCTCCAAAATCTTATTTTGTCTTCAGCTAAAAATGTTATTTCAGATGGTGGCATTGGCCATTCTGATGAGTTATTCAGCTGTCTTGGGTCTTTTCCATGTATACAGGAGGTATATATATTATTAAATTTCAGTTTGTTTTTTTCTGTCTTTTATTAAAAGGATGTCTCAGCCAAGAACCCAGAAGGGTAATAAAAAATTATTTTTCCTTCCCTACAGAACAATAGGCTATACCATGTAGCCTAAGTGTGTAGTAGGCTTTGTATAAGTGCACTCTGCTCTCACAAGGACCAAATTTCCTAAGGACTCATTTCTCAGAATATATTCCTGTACTTAAGTGGCACATAACGGTTTTGAGTAGTGTTTGGAATAAATGACTTCACCATTGTGTTTCTATTCTAAGATTCTATAGGATATGTTCTAGTAATTTGATACTAGGATCTGAAAGTTTTTTTCTATATTACTTGGAATTTTTAAGTACAAATATGAATCTTTGTAGTTACTTTTAAAAAGAATATAATAATTTATCCAATTCATTTAATTCAATGCCTGTATATTGAAGACCTATTAGTATTAGAAGCTGTTTTCAATAATGAAAATGCACAGATGAATGAAGCAACCTTTGTCCTAATGAAGTTTGTAATATAATGGAGAACACAGACACATAATGTGATCATTATACTTTCTCCATGTTATGGTAAGTGCAGTGGCATCATTTAAAAACAAGAGAGGGTAGAATGCAATGAAAGCAATGCTTAGAGGGAAATTTCAAGAAGATGAAAGTTCTGAAATCAATCAGCTAAGCTTCCACCTTAGGAAACTACAAACAGAAGAGCAAATCAAATCCAAAGTAAGCAGAAGAAAAGAAATAATAAAAATTAGAACAGAAATCAATGAAACTGAAAATAAGAAATATACAGAGAAAATCAATTAAACCAAAAGATAAAAAAAAATAATACACTTTTCCTGGGCTAACTCAAATTAAAAATGAGATCACAAAAATTACTAATATATATTAGAATCAAAAGTGTGAACATCACTATAGATTCCATGCATATGGAAAGAGTAGTGAAGGAATACTAGGAACAGCTCTATGCCCACAAATGTGTAATCTTATATAAAATAAACTAATTCCTTGAAAGAGACAATATACCAAAACTCATACAAGCAAAACAGATGTTAATAATAAGCATCTCTCTATTAAAACTTAAATCCAAAATTAATAAACTTCAAAACAGAGTGCATCAGACTCAGATTGATTCATTGGTGAATTATATCAAATATTTAAGGAAGAAAAGACGCCAATTTTGTATAATCTCCTTCAGAAGATACAAGCAGAGAGAGTGCTTCCTAACTTATTTTATGAGCTTGCTATTACCTTAATACCATAACCAGGCAAAAGCATTACAAGAAAACTACAAGTCAACATTCTCACGAATACAGATGCAAAAATCCTCAACAAAATAGCAAGTCATTTCCAAGAATTAATAAAAAAATTATGCACCATGACCAAGTCAGAATTATACCAAATATACAATGCTGATACAGTATTTAAAAATATATTAATGCAATTCATTATACCAAGAGGCTAAAGAGGAACAATTATATGATTATATAAATAGAAGCAGAAAAAGCATTTGACAAAATTCTAAGATTCATTTATTATAAAAACTGTCCTAAACTAGGAATTAAGAGGATCTTTCTCAACTTGATTAACAATATCTACTAAAATCCTATAGCTAACATCATACTTAATTGTGAGAAGCTTGAAGCCACTGACATCAGGTACAAGGCAAAAATGCTCCCTCTCACTGCTGCCTTTTGACATCATACTTAAAGTCCTAGCTAATGCAATAAGATAAGAATAAAAAGTAAAAGATACAGTGATTGGGAAGAAAGAAATAAACATGTCATTGTTCTTAGGTAACATCATTGTAAGTGTAGAAAATCTGAAAACTGTTCTAATAAACAGTCTACTAAAAAAAAGAAGGGTGGATGGTTTTGAATTTATTATTGAGAATAAATCTATTTATTGCTGAAAATAATCTTAGAAAAAATTTCCAAGCATGATTTCAAAGTCAAAATAAAAATCAAATTATATTTACAAAATGCAGGATTATCTCATCTAGATATTGAAATTTGTTTGGAGCAAAAAATATATACTTTTTTACAGAAATTGTAAAGGATAATTTCCTATTGCCCTTTTAGAGATGACTTTGTGTGTTTGTGTGTGCATCCATGCATGTGTGTGTGTGTATTTTATAGCCAATTTGTGTTTGATGTTTAATAAAAGTGCCTATTATTTATATAATTGGATATTTGTGAAGAACATTCTGAATCTCATATAAAATATGATATATAGAAGATTTATTATATCTTCAAATGTACTTATAGTAAGCAAGATTAATTCACAGTAGTTATTTTATATGTATAATGTTTCTCAGACCATAAACATGGGCATCACTCTTGATTTGTCTCACTCTCATAACCTGCATCCAATTAATTACAGACTCATTCTAAGTATACCTCCAAGGTATGACTCAAATCTATATTTTTTTTTCTTATTTTCCACTGACTTTTCCAAAGACAAATATAATTTGCCACCCTATTAAACTACTTTAATATTAATAATATGTAATTGCTTTTGTTTTTCACTCTTCCAATCTATTTCTTACACAATTAAAGAATCATTTTCAGCAACAACAAAATCTCATCATGTTACTTTACTTCTTAAAAAACTCCAGTGGTTCCTTATTTCTTCTAGGAAAATATCCAAACATTCTATCTAATACTCTAAGGCCTAGCATCCTTACCATCCTAGATTGGCCCACTTCTCTGTGCCCCTTCTTATTAAGAACTTGTTTACTTAGAAACTCTTTGTTTCCAACAGCTCACTATACATTAACTTTCTTCTAAATGAAAGAATAACCTTGGCTTGATAGTTCAGTTGGTTAGAGCATTGTCTCCATATGCCAAGGCTTCGGGATTGATCCCCAGTCAGAGCACATACGAGAATCAACTAATGAATGTATAAATTAGTAGAACAACAAGTTGATGTTTCTCTCTCCCTCCTCTCTCTCTCTTTATATTTTAAATACATACATATATATTGCCCCTTCCCTCAAATAAATCAATTAATAAAATAAATAATTTTTTTTGAAAAATTATTGAAAGACTAAAACTGAGAGATTCCAAAATGGTGGCAGAGTGAATGGAAGCTACACAGATGATCTCCCAGGATCAAACTGGAATTACAACTAAAATAAAGACAAATTGTCAGGAAAAAGCAACAGAAAAGAAGCTGGAGAGGACCATATAACCAGGGACATTGAATTGAGCCTGGTAGGTATGCAGAGGCACGAGAAGGGGGCTGGGAGCCCATGGACAGCAACGGTCTTAGCTGTGGGCAGCCCCCTAGGGGTTAAAATCCCAAGCTGGATCCACAGCATGGAGGGCCAGAACAGAGCACTAAATTAGCTACAGCCACTGACCTTGGGCTCCATCAGAGGGAGGGCAGACTGGACTGGAACTATGTGGGGACACTTGGGATTTGGAGGGTGCTCAGAGTTTTTGCTGAGTTGAGGCCATGCAGGCCATCTTTCTCCTTCCTAGAGCCCTGGGGAGAAGCAGCAGCCCCTCCCTTGGAGATTCAACTCCACCCAGCTGGGCCAAAGAAATGCAAATTGAGGCTCAATAACAATCAGCATCTGCCCCTCCCTTGGGAAATCCTCTTATGCTGAACACCAGAGGGAGTTTTTATTCAACTGAAAACACAAGGCTCTTCAAGTAACTGAGACTAATAGCCTCTAGGCAAAAATCTAGAGGATAACTGAACCTTTCCTGGGCTTGCAAATCTACCCAGGAAAGTAAGACTTGACAATCGTGTTTAACGTGGACATCTCACATTCATCCAAACCCAGTAGAGGGAGCCACAAACAGCAGAACACCAACACATACAGGGAAAATTTGGCAGGCTCCAAAACCCACTGAGATAGCCAAAATGGTGAAACACAGAAACAAATCCCAAATGAAAGAACAAGAGACTTCTACCAAAGATGAGATAAATGAAATACAGTTAAGCAAATTATCAGAGGTCGAGTTCAGAGCCATGATCTTGAGGAAGCTCAACAGCATGAGTAAGGACATCAACACCATGAGTAAAGATATAGAAACATTGAAAATCAACCAATTGGAAATGAAAAACCACGAAGAAGAAATGAAGAATGACATAGCAGAAATAAAGAACATATTGGAAGGACTAAACAGCAGAATAGAGGAAGCTGAGGACCAGATCAGTGAATTAGAAGACAGGGTAGAAAAAATCAACCAATCAGAAAACTAAAAGGAAAAAACAATTAAAAAACAGGAAGACAGCTTAAGAGAACTGTGGGACAACTGGAAATGTAACAATATTCGCATCATAGGAGGCCCCGAAGAAGAAGAAAATGAGCAAGGTTAGAGAATATATTTGAAGAAATAGTGACAGAAAACTTCCCTAATTTGGTGAAGGAAGAAGGCACTCAAGTTCAAGAAGCACAGAGAGCCCCAAGTAAGAAGAATTCAAACAGGCCCAAACCAAGACACATAGTAATTAAATGCCAAAAATTAAAGATAAAGAGAGAATCCTAAAGGCAGCAAGAGATAAGCAACAGGTTACCTACAAAGGAACCCCCATCAGGCTATCAGCTGACTTCTCAACAGAAACACTAAAGGCCAGAAGGGAATGGCATGAAGTAATCAAGGTCATGAAAAAAAAGGATCTGAACCCAAGACTACTCTATCCAGCAAGGCTATCATTCAAAATAGAAGGTCAAATAAAGAGCTTCCCAGACCAAAAAAAAAAAAAAAAAAAAAAAGTTAAAAATGTTAAAAGGACTGCTGTAATTAGTAGAAGAAATAGGAAGAAAAATAGAACCACACTAAACAAAAATGGCAATAAATAAGTACATATCAACAATCACCTTAAATGTAAATGGATTGAATGCTCCCATAAAAAGACACAGAGTAGCTGATTGGATAAGATAACATGACTCACATATATGTTGTTTACAAGAGACCCACCTCACAACAAAAGACTCACATAGGTTGAAACTAAAGGGATGGAAAAAAATCTTCCAAGCAAACAGAAAGGAAAAAAAAGCTGGGGTAGCAATACTCATATCCGATAAAATAAATTTCAAAATGAAGGCCATAACTAGAGACAAAGAAGGTCACTACATAATATTGAAAGGACCTATCCAACAGGAAGATATAACCTTGGTAAACATATATGCACCCAATATAGGAGCAACAAAATACATTAAAAATCTTCTGGAGGACTTCAAAGGAGAAATCGACAGCAATATAGTCATAGCAGGGGACTTCAACACCTTGCTGATATCACTAGATAGATCCTCTAGACAAAAAATTAACAAGGAAACAGAGACTCTAAATGAAGCACTAGACCAAATGGATTTAATAGATATCTACAGAGAATTACACCACAAAACTGCAGAATTCACATTCTTCTCAAGTGCACATGGGACATTCTCAAAGATAAACCACATGTTAGGACACAAACTAAGTCTCTACAAGTTCAAGAAGATTGAAATCATATCAAGCATCTTCTCGGATCACAATGACATGAAACTAGAAATCAATTGCAACAAGAACATGCAAAGACATTTGAACATATGGAGGCTAAATAGCATGTTATTAAACAATGAATGGGTTACCAAGGCGATCAAGAAAGAAATTAAAAACTTCCTGGAAACTAATGAGGAAGTTCATAGCACTACAGGCCTACCTCAAGAAACAAGAAAAATTCCTAATTGACTATCTAACCTCACAACTTAAAGACCTAGAAAGCAAACAAAAAGAAAATCCCAGAGCAAGTAGAAGGAAGGAAACAGCAAAGATCAGAGCAGAAATAGATGACATAAAGACGAAAAAAAACAATTCAAAGGATCAATGAAACCAAGAGCTGGTTTTTTTGAAAAGATAAACAAGATTGATGGACCCTTAGCTGGACTCACCAAGAAACAAAGAGAGAGAACCCAAATACACAAAATCAGAAATCAAAGAGAAGTAACAACTGACACCACAAAAATACAAAGGATCGTTAACAAATACTATGCACATTTATATGGCAACAAATTAGACAATCTAAGTGAAATGGACAAATTTCTAGAAACACATAGTCTCCCAAAACTGAACTGGGAAGAGATAGAATACTTGAACAGACCAATAACAACTAAGGAAATTGAAGTTGTAATCAAGACTCTCCCAGCAAATAAAAGCCCAGGCCCGGATGGCTTCACAGGGGAGTTTTACCTAACATTCAAAGAAGAACTAACACCCATTCTCCTCAAACTATTCCAAAAAATTCAAGAAGAAGGAAGACTTCCAAATTCATTTTATAAGGTCAGCATAATTCTAATTCCAAAACCAGAAAAAGAATCTATAAAGAAAGAAAACTACAGACCAATATCCCTGATAAACACAGATGCCAAAATCCTTAACAAAATGCTAACAAATCAGATCCAGCAATTCATCAAAAAAATTATTCACCATGACCAAGTGGGATTCATCCCAGAGATGCAAGGCTGGTTCAATATTCGCAAATCAATAAATGTGATACACCACATAAACAAAATGAAAGATAAAAACCATATGATCATATAAATAGGTGCTGAAAAAGCATTCAACAAAATCCAGCACCCATTTCTGATAAAAACGCTCAGCAATGTGGGAATAGAGGGATCATATCTCGACATAACAAAGGCTATATATGAAAGACCTACAGCCAACATCATACTCAATGGGCAAAAACTAAAAGCATTTCTCTTAAGAACGGGAACAAGACACTTTCACCACTCTTATTTAACATAGTACTGGAAGTCTTGGCCACAGCAATCAGACATGAAGAAAAAATAAACGGGATCCAAATTAGAAAGGAGGAAGTGAAACTGTCATTATTCGCATATGACATAATATTATACATAGAAAACCCTAAAGATTCCATCAAAAATCTACCAGAGTTAATACGTGAATTTGGCAAAGTAGCAGAATACAAAATTAACGTTAAGAAATCAATAGCATTCTTATACACCAATGATGAACTCACAGAAAGAGAAACTCAAAAAAAATCCCATTTACCATCGCAGCAAAAAAATTAAGATACCTAGGAATAAACTTAACCAAAGAAGTAAAAGACCTATTTGGAGAAAACTACAGGCCATTGAAAAAAGAAATAGAGGAAGATATAAAAAAGTGGAAGCACATACCTTGTTCATGGATTGGAATAATTAACATCATTAAAATATACATACTACCCAAAGCAATCTATAGATTCAATGCAATCCCCATCAAAATACCAACAACATATTTCACAGAACTAGAACAAATACTTCAAAAGTTCATATGGAACCAAAAAAGACCCCGAATAGCCACAGAAATCTTGAAAAAGAAGGACAAAGTAAGTGGGATCTCAATACCAGACACCAAGTTATACTACAAAGCTACTGTAATCAAAACAGCCTGGTATTGGCACAAGAACAGGCATATAGATCAGTGGAAAAGAACAGAGAACCCGGAAATTGACCCAAGTCATTATGCTCAATTAATATTTGACAAAGGTGGCAAGAGCATACAATGGGGTAAAGACAGCCTCTTTAATAAATGGTGGTGGGAAAATTGGACAGCTACATGCAAAAAAAAAAAAAAAAATGAAGCTAGACAACCAACATACACCATACACAAGAATAAACTCAAAATGGATAAAAGACTTAAATGTGACTCATGAATCCATAAAAATCCTAGAAGAAAATGTAGGCCACAAAATTTCAGACATCATACGCAGCAGAATCTTCACTGATACATCACCTAAGGCAATAGAAACAAAGGAAAAAATGAAAACGTGGGAATACATCAAACTAAAAAGCTTCTGCACAGAAAAAGAAACAACCATCAAAATGGAAAGGGAACCCACTGTATGGGAGAGCATAATTGCCAATGATACATCAGATAAGGGGTTAATTTCCAAAATGTATAGAGTACTCATACAACTCAACAAAAGGAAGACAAAGAACCCATTTAAAAAATGGGCAGAGGACCTATATAGACGCCTCTCCAAACAGGACATACAAATGGCCAAGAGACATATGAAGAAATGCTCAACATCACTAATCATCAGAGAGATGCAAATTAAAACAACTATGAGGTATCACCTCATACTTGTCAGAATGGCCACCATCAACAAATCATCAAACAACAAGTGTTGGTGAGGGTGTGGAGAAAAGGAGACTCCAATACACTGCTGGTGGGAATGCAGACTGGTGCAGCCACTATGGAAAACACTATGGTGTTACCTCAAAAAATTAAAAATTGAACTGCCATTTGACCCAGTGATCCCACTTCTAGGAATATACCCTAAGAAGCCTGAAACACCAATCAGAAAGAATATATGTACCCTCATGTTCAGCAGCACTATTTACAATAGCTAAGATCTGGAAACAGCCCAAGTGTCCATAAGTAGATGAATGGATAAAAAAGCTGTGGTACATATACACAATGGAGTACTATGCAGTTGTATGAAGAAAGATCTCTTATCCTTTGAGACGACATGGAGGGACCTGGAGAGTATTATCCTAAGCAAAACAAGCCAAGCAGAGAAAGACAAATATCACATGATCTCATTCATTTGTGGAATACAATGAACATAACAGTCTGAGGAACAGGGTAGACCCAGAGACGTGGAAGTAGGGTTCAGACTGAGAATCCTCAGAAGAGGGGGTGGGGGGAGGTGGGAAGAGATAAACCACAAAACTTATATGCATGTATGCAAAACCGATGGACATGTACAACAAAGCTGGGGACAGGGCGGGGGTGGTATGGGGAAGAGGATGTCAATGGGGAAAAAAGGAGAAACATCTGTAACAAAAATAAATTAATTTTTAAAAAAGTTACAGGAAAAAAATAAAAATTTAATTAAGAAAAAGAAAGACTAAAACCACTGTCCTTACCACTGTGTAACATTTACTCATCTTTCAGATTGGAGCTTAGATGTCACTTTGGGTATCCATCCATGACCCCTAAATCTGCATTGTCTTTATAACACCTATTGCATTGTGCCTTAATCTCTTAACTTTTCTATATCACTATTACACTGTAAACTTGAAGTGGGAAGAAATTTTATAACTAGTGCCCAGCACAGTGTTTTACACAGATAAGGCATTAAATCAGTTTATTGCAAGGAAGTATCAAAGGAAAAACAAAACTCATTTTTACTGTTAGGAACAGTTTAGATGAAATAGCCTAGTAAGTCACTTTTTCATTTCAAATCTGAGGTGGCCTCCTAGAATTCTCAGTTTGCCTAGTAATCACTTCTATAATGGTTTATTTTAATAAATATGTCAAGGATTGACTGAATATATCTGATGTTGTGGGGAAGATCTGTTTACCTGCTGAGAACTTTTGAGTCAATTTAGTTTTGGTACTTTTATTTATTTTTATAAGGTACAAATAAGTCCATTAGTTCTTCATCTAGATTTGCCTTATAGAAAATAAAAGCAAATTTAATGTTTGAATTTTTTTCTTGAGGGTACTTTCATTCCTTTCAGTCCTTCTTCCAAAAGAGGTTGAACTTTAATTTTGAGATTACTGAATGTGATAAAATCTGTATTTGCCCTTGTCATCTATGTAAAAGAGGATTGCACTGCATTTCACCATTGTGAAATATAGTATATGATACTATATTCACATAGATGTGTTATATAGAAACATATAGATGTGTTATATAGAGACATACAAGCCATGTGAATTTTCTCCAAGCATGGGGACATATTACTGTAATTTCTTTTGTCCCTGACAAATTGTAATCTGAGCTTTTGGTGAGGTTGGGATTCTTATACTGCTATGTGTGCGTTTCTGTAGTAGGTGATAAAAATGCACCATCTCCATTACAAATAAAGAAATGGTTGCTGTTTTGGTTTCCTTAATTTTGTTTACTCTATTCTTAAATCTGTGAAATATTAGTCATTCATACTTTTATTTTTTTTTTAATTTTCTATACCTACGGCATGCACATTTGAATTAATACATTTTTTAGACTAGCCAAGATCTTGAACTCACATTATTCTCAGTAAGGAAAGAAAGAACCCAAAGTTTATTTTATTGCAAAGATAAACACCACTCTTTTCCCAAAACATCTTGAGTAACTAACTGTATCTGGTACTGGAAATATTACTAGAGCCACTTGGTTTCACTAATTTTGACCTGAGAGCAGAGTAGAAATTGAAGCCAATGATTTACTTTATTTTATTTTTTCCATCACCATTTATCCCCTCTATGCCCTCTTCCATCTCCACTCACCCCACACTCTACGATCACCCCACTGTTGCCCGTGTGTTTTCTCTCTCTCTCCTTTTTTTTTTTTTTTGCTCAACCCCTCTCCACACCAGAGCTGTCTGCCTGCTCTGTATGTATAAATCTGTCTCTATTTTTTCTTGGTAGTTTAGTTTGTTCATTAAATTCCACATATGAGTGAAATCATATGGTACTTCTCTTTCTCTGACTGGCTAATTTCACTTAATACTCTCCAGGTCCATCCATACTGTCGCAAAGGGTAAAATTTTCTTCCTCTGTACAACAGAGTAGTATTCCATTGTGCAAATGTACCAATGATTTTTTTGTCTTTATTGATTTTAGTGAGAGAGGAAGGGAGAGGGAGAAAAAGATAGAAACGTTGATGAGAGAGAACATCAATTGGCCACCTCCTGCATGCCCCTGACTGGGAATCTGGCCCACAACCTGGGCATGTGCCCTGACCGAGAATCAAACCAGTGACCTCTTGTTGCATGGGTCGACACTCAACCACTGAGCCACACCGGCCGGGCATACCAGTGATTTTTAATTCACCATATCCTCATCTTCATCCCTTGCTTTCAGTCTTTTAAAATGTTTAGAATTTCCTCCCTTGTAGTAATGGAAATATGGTATTTAGGTTATATACTTTTTTTCCCTACATCAAAATTTAACATCATTCTCTTTCTTTCCATCAATGAACCTACTGATTTTAATGATTAAGAATGTGATTTTTGTTTAACATATTGCCATTGCTAAGCTTAATATCCCTTTGTGATAGCACAGTGTGTAGTGGTGTGTATGAGAAGGCAAGTAAGCTAAATATAAAGATAGTTTATGAATGCATAGTCTGGAAAAAAAACAAAACAGCAGTGTTTCTTGGGTAAATTACTGTATCTAAGAATTAGTCACTAATGACAAATTGATAGAAAAAATTTCTCAGAAAATGCAAGAATAGATGCCTTTGCCATGTTGAAAATAGACTAATTTTTAGAATTCAAGTCCAATGATAAAGGTAAATAACAGCCCTGTGTAATTCCAACTTGAATGTATAATGCTTTTGAGATTTTTACAACATAAAAAGCTGTAGTGTCCAAATTATGTTTTCTGTTAAGGATTGCTTTTAGCATGTGATTAATCTTATTCCCCAAGGTTATCTTACAAGGTCACACGTTGGGAACAGCAAGTAGAGTATAATAGCTGACATTATTTACTGGCCATTACTCCTGCCATTTGTTTGTCACATAATGGTCTCTCATTTTGTCATTTATGTCACTGGTGATCATTAGCATACAGGTTTACAGTACTTCATGTACAATAAAAGGGAAAAGAGCAAGTGAGTAAAACTAATTTACTTATAAAAGTAACTTGAAGAAATGTATTTCAGAAGAATGACATTTCCTTGAGCTCATCTTGTTACAAGTTCCATGTTTAAGGGCCATTATAAAGAGACCTAGTGTTCCAGTGAAATTGCTAGAGCAGTGACTGTTCCCTCACTTGTTCTTTCTTCAATCCTCTACTTAAGAACTTCAGAATGAGTATAATGATCACAATAATAATATGTTGCTATTAAATTTCACCACTTTTTCCTAAGTGCTCATAGTATACTGTGTGACCACAGTGAATATATTCTTTTTTAAAAAGTCCTTTGTTACAAAGATCTATTATGGTTTTTATGATTCCTGAGAAGAATGAGAAATATGAACTCATTTACTCGTTACTCTGGCTACGTTACAATAATTAACTGTAAAGATTCTAAGGCTAAATGATAGGTGCCTTGTGAACATTGATTACGTCTTTGATCATTTTTTTTCTCTCAAAATTTTCACAAATCAACCAATTTTGTGAGAATGACACTTTTCCCTTCTACAATGGGTTTACCCCAACTTAAAGGAGGGGCATCTGGCGAGGAAAATAAATCTTATTTTTCCCTATGAATCACAATGACTACCAGATTCACGAAGACAGTAGAAGAGGGATGATTTTAATAGTATTATTTTAGAGAAGCCACCCAGTTATATTAGAGCACATATAAACATGTACTGACTCTCATGACGGACTTAATTGAAGTCTTAAGAGCTTGAACCTTCTTGAAAAAGAGTTACATAAACAAAACAATCATCGCCGACACTGGGAAATTACGTATCAGTCAATTCAAGGCTACAGTAAGTAGGCTGAGATGAGATCACCTGGATGATATTTTGGCATTTTTTTTAATGATTTTCTTCTGATTTTTCTGACCATGTCATCTTTTATTATTTCGACAGAACTAGTATAGTTTTATTGAACATTTTCAGACATGTGGTAATTCAGACTTTTACATCTCTATTCACTTAACAAACAATGCTTTTGAACTTACAACATTTTCAGACTTTTTGCAATATAGCTGTTGAGGTTGGATCTTGAAAGAAGTAGCTATAATTTGCTTCTATTTGTTTAGTTTTTATTATAGTAGCCTCTATGGTGGGAGGGGTGGGTAAGATACAATCAAAGGACATTAAATTTTCGCCAAGATTCCATTATTCAGTGTGTTCAACTATGAGACTTTAAGTGACTCTCTTGGAGCCTTGGCTTACATATCATTAAAATAGTAATAGAAATATATCCTTTGTTTTCCTTAAGTAGTAACAAAATCACATATGTTAATACATACTGAAAATCATTTTATAAAGAAATAGAGCTGATATTAAACATTCACATACAGGTTTTTCTGTGAACATAAATTTTCATTTTTCTGAGACAAATGCCCAAGAATGTAAATACTGGATTGTATGACAATTACTTGTGTAGTTTTATTTAAGACACTGTCAAACTGTTTTCGTGAACATTCCCCCAGCTCTGGATGAGTGATTGACTTTCACTGCATCCTCACCAGATTTTGGTGTTGTAGCTTTTTTTTTTTTATTTTAGCTAATCCTGTAGGTAAACTGGGGTTTCAATGTCCATTTTCTTAATCATTAATGATTTTGAACATCTTTCTATGTGTTTATTTGGTATCTGTTTATTCTCTTTGGTGAAATGTCTGCTAATGTCTTTGGCACATTTTTCAATTGAATTACATCTTTCTTACTACTGAGTTTTGAGAGTTTTTACATTTATTTTAGATGTTAGATCTGCCAGATATGTTATTTGTAAATATTATTTTTAGCATGTAATTTGTAATTATCTCCACAGGTTCATTTACAAAGCTAAAGGTTTTAATTTTGATGAAGCTCAATTTATCATTTTTCTTTTACAGGTCACATTCCATGCCAAGACTAAGAACTCTTGGCCTGGTCCCAAATGCCAACGATATTTTCTTATTTTTTCCAGATGTTTTATAGTTTTATATTTACATTTAACTCCATGATTCATTTTGAATTAGTTTTGTATAAGATGTGAGATTTAGGTCAAGGCATTTTTCCCCCCCATGAATGTCTAATTACTCTACAACTATTTTTTGAAAAGGCTAGTTGTCCTCAATTGAATTGCTTTTGCTCTGTTGTTAAAATTTAATTAGGCACATCTGTGTTGGTCTATTTCTGGGTTCTATATTCTGCTCTGTTGATTTATATCTGTCTCTATGTTAGTACAACAGTCCTGAATACTGCAGCTATATAGTATCTCTTAACACCAGGAATTATGATTTCTCCTCTTTTATTCTTTCAAAATTATTTGTTATTCTAGGACATTTTCCTTTCCATATAAATTTTAGAATAAGCTTATCTATGTCAATAAAAATATTGATAAGATTTTGTTTGTTTATTTTCTGTACTCCCATGATGTTATCCTTTATATTTTTATGGTTGTTTAGTTGCAAAGTATTGGCATTGATGTAGAAACCTTACTTCCATTTAGGTCCCTTTACCCTCTTGACTTTTAAATATAATTGTAACAAGTGTTTGTTTCTTCTACATACATATATTGAGCACCATATCAGAACTCGTTAATATTTTTTGCTTCAGCCATAAAATATGATTAAAGAAACTCATAAATTAGAAGATTGCTTATGTGTTATCTTTATTTTTACATATTATGTTGTGTCTCCTTCTTTTCTGAAGGTCCTACCCTTCCTTGATTATTTTCTTTCTCTTTGTAGTGTTTCTGATTGCAATGAATTTTCTTAGTTTTCCTCCATCTAAGAATGTCTTTATTTTTCCTTCATTCTTAAAGATTTTCTCAGTATATATAATTCTGGATTGATACCTATTATGTTTTTCATCAACTGAAAATATTTTTCCACTTCTTTTGGCCTCAGTGGTTTCTGATGATAAATGTACTATCATTTGCACATGTGTTCCTCCACAGGTAACACATCATTTCTTTCTAAACATTTATAAGGGTTTTTTTTGTCCTCTGTTTTCAGAAGTTTAATTATGATAGGTTTTGGTGATACTTTTTTAGAGTTTATCTAATTTAGCATTTCTAAGCTCACTAAATATGTAATAAGTATATATTTTTACCAAATTTGGGAAGTTTTCATCCTTTTTTTAACACTTTTTAAAAAATCTCTCGCCCTGGCCGGTTTGGCTCAGCAGTTAGAGCGTTGGCCTGTGGACCAGAGAGTCCTAGGTTCGGTTCCCGCTAAGGGCATGTACTTCAGTTGCAGTTTGTCCCCAGTCCCAGTTGGGGTCGTGTGAGTGGCAACCAGTCGATGTGTCTCTCTCACATCGATGTTTTTCTCTCTCTCTCTTCCTCCCTCTCTCCCTCCCACTCTATCTGAAGATAAATGCAAAAAATATCCTCAGGGGAGGATAAAAAAAAAAAAAAGAGTAAAATAAATAAATAAATAAATAAATCTCTACTCCTTTTCTCCTTCTCTTCTGGCACTCTAATGATAAAATTGTTACATATTTTGTTATTGTCCCACAGATTCCTGAGATTCTGTTGTTTTAAAATCTATTTTCTCTGTTGTTTAAATTGAATAATTCTATTGATCTGTTTTTAAATCACTGATTCTGTCCTTTCTATGTTCACTCTACTACCAAATCCATCCAAAGAGATTTTATTTCTGTTATTGTATTTTTCAGTTCTGTAATTTTCTTTAGTCATTTTTTATACTTCCCTATTTTGATAAGATTATTATAATTTGATAATTATTTCATTTGCTTCAACCATTTATGGAAATACTTTTTTATTCTATTCATATCATCGTCAGATAATTCCAACAAACTGCTTCATCTCAGTATTGGTATTCATCGCTTCTCTTTCTTCAGTCAAACTATGATTTTCCTGATTCTTGATATGATGAGTAATTTTTATTTCACATTTTGATTATCATATTAAAATATATTTGATTCTATTCCATGTAGGGTTAGCAGATAGTTCTTGATCTACTTTCTTAGGCTTTCCAATGACATTAGAAAGTCATTTCTAATGACTACTTTTCAGAGCTCTTGCAATACTGTTCTGCCCAGCTTCATTTTTATGTTGCTACTGTAGGTCCTGCTCAAACTCATCTGGTGCCTCTTTCAGGGCAGAAGCTGCTTTCCAAGGCTGCCTATTGTAGGTGGGGACATCTACTGTGTGTTCGAGGGGGCAGGAAAGATAGAGCCAGATGCTGCTGGGTTTGGGTCTCATCCTACGAGTGGAAGGCCAGGACACACATGGTCCCTCTGTGTGTGCTGCGGTCCCTGTGGTTGGATCTCTTTGGCCATTGGTGCTGGCAGTTTGGAACAGGGGTGGTTCAGTGCACTGTGGCTTTGAAGCTGCTCCTGCAAGTGAATCAATCAACCAGTGTCTTAGATGTGAAATAGATGTTCGCCTTCACCTTTTCCAGTCCTTTGAGTAGAGAATAGAACTTTCTTATTCATTTATTTATTTTCTTTTTAATTTCTGTTGGTGGTTTCAGATCGTAGAACTCACCAATGACCAATACAATATATTTGAAAAATAAAAATAAAGCCCAACAGACTACCTTGGTACTCCTCAAGGCCTAACATTCCTAGCCTGTCTTTTTCCTTTTCAGCTTTCCAAATACTTTTATCATTGTCCATTTAATTATTCCCAGGTCATAGAGTTGTATTTAGAAGGGATGAGCAAGGGAAAACACGTCCACACCATCTTGATCCATTATTGGAACTGTCACCTACTTTTGTAAATAAAATTGTATTAGAGCCCAGCCCACTTGTTTTATGTTTCCCATGGCTGTTTTAGCAATAAAATGGCAGAATTGAGTAGTTGCAAAAAAAAAAAAAAAAAAAAAAAAAGTCCACATAGTTTTCAAAGTCTAAAATATTTACAGCCCAACTTTTATACAAAATTTGTTTATCTTCATTTTGAATATTTCACTGCGAGGACAGAAGTGAAGCCACACTTAGTTCTCCAAATAACAGAAAAAAATAAATATTTAATATTGGGTGTGGTGACAACCTGCCAAGGAGAAAGAAGTCACTGACTAGGGCCAGAGAGAAAGAGTCACTTGCTTTTTTTGCTTTGGGTTGTACAATGTAAACCCTGAACTCTATCTCTTAGTATACATTTATACCAACATTTCTTATTTTATAAACAATAGTTTTACCTAAAAACTGCCACAGTTTAAAATGATATACACTCAAATATCTGAAATACCATGTTTTCAAATATTAAACAGAGCCAGCTCATTTACTGTTATTCTCATTAATTAATAATGATAAAATTATTTTTAATATGATTGAAATTTTATTTTTTTTAACAATTTCTTTTTCTTTATTGATTTTAGGGAGAGAGGAAGGAAGAGGGAGAGAGAGATAGAAACATCGATGAGAGAGAACATCAATTGGCCACCTCCTGCATGCCCCCCACTGGGAAATGGGCCCACAACCCGGGCATGTGTCCTGACCGGGAATCCAACCGGCGACTTCTTGGTATATGGGTCAACACTCAACCACTGAGCCACACAGGCTGGGCGAAATTTTCTCTTAAGATAGAGAACATTTTGTGGTTTAATATATTGATGAGCTTCTTGGAATGATGAAATTACGGGTGATAGAGAACATGTGAGGGGATGACAGAGATCTTTTAGGTCAAAGTTATACTAGACAAAGCATATCTGGGTTGGAAGAGTAAATGCAGTGAATATCAATTTATAAAATAAGCCTTTATGAATAAAATGATGCTTGCATGTACATTTCCAATTTCTATAGATTTGGATTGAATAAAGAATGACATTGCTTTTAAAATAAAATCTTTATTTTCAAGAGCTGCAATGTTAATTTAAAATATTGCCAAAAACACTATTCGGATGGTTTTGAGGGATCAAGGCTTTTGGGCTCAACTTGTGAGCCAAGATAGGACACTCAATGATTAAAAGGGAACATTGAAACAGTATGTCTAAAACAAATTACATAAAATTAATTTGGTACTCAGCAATTAGGAAGATATAGAATGATCATAGATTATTACCAAAAAAACCTTTAAGGTACCAGTAGTGAAAAAATAGAATGACAATATGATACAATCAAAAAAAGGAAAGAAAAAAAAAGAGAGAAAACATTCAACAAAATGAAAATAAAGAGTAAAAGGAAAATGTATTTATACAATAGAGTTTGTCAGAATGCTCTATGATAATCTTTTATGAGTTATAGAGGTTGTTTTATTTTCTACAGATAAGAGAATTCTTCAAGTAACCCATTATTTTTCTTCAGTGATTGTGATTTCCTTTTATCATTCAGAAAAGGTAACAGAAAAGATAACTCCAGTAGCTGAACAAGAAATATGGAATGGAAGAAGTCATATATAAGTATATCCAATTAAAAAATAATTTCTCTATTTAATAGATACTCACATACATTTAATAGTTTTTACATTGTATAGTACTTTTCAATATGGATATAAAATTTGTCGTTTAGCATGGCTTGGGGAATAAAGCATCCATTCTAATACACAGAGATCAAAGTGAAGTGAGAAAAATAGTGTATTTTTGGAAGATTCACTAGGCTGTTGTTCATATTAAAAAATAAACTTGCAAAATTACATAAGTAATATATGTTCATTGGAGAAAGAAAATGCAGAAGAAAATGGTAGCAATAAATTAATATTATATTACTTAGAGATAATAACTGTTAATTATATATGTATATCCAAATTATTCCCTGCACGCATATGTAGTTCATAGACAGCAATAAAACCAAATTTCAAAAAATGTTATGCTGCAGCTACTCTTTTTCAAGCTGATATTTTTGTCTTTCAACAATACATGATGACAATATTTTTTCGTAAATAGTTGTACTTCTATAATGTTATTTTTAATGGTTCAAAGCACTTAACAACAAAGTGTTGATAGCAGTTACTCACCAATCTTGCATTATTGATATTTAAGCTTTTTTTAAAACTACAATTAATAAAATCCAAGAGGACCTTCTATCTTAGAACTTAAGAGAGACAAGAAAGGAGGTTCATCAAGCTGACTATAGTTTGCAGTAATGAATGAACACAGTTAACTTTTCAGCTTAATTATATATACATATTAAGTGACACAATGTATAAATATATTTATGCTATACAACAATTCCCTGTCCTGCTACACTACACTATTAGGTAAATGTTTACCTAAGAACAGTTAAAATAGTAAATGTATAATAGATACAAATGTATAGAATAAACTTTTATGAGTAAAATAATGTTAAAAAAGAAATGAGTCTTTCTATTCCTTTTCGTTCCCCTCTGTTTTTCTTTCCTCTTTGTTTCTCTCTCTTCATCACAATCTATTCCCAATATCTGCTTCCCTACATCATGGATTATATGCTACACTTGAAACATAGTCAGGTACATTTTTAATTTTTTAAAATTGTTTCCTTTTATTGACTTTAGAGAGAGAGGAAAGGAGAGGGAGAGAGAGAGAAACATCAATGAGAGAGAACATCGATTGGCCGCCTCCTACATGCCCACCACTGAGGATTTGGCCCACAACCTGGGCATGTGCCCTGACCAGGAATCAAACCAGTGACCTCTTGGTTCATGGGTCGATGCTCAACCACTGAGCCACACCAGTTGGGCCAGTCAGGCACATTTTAGTAGAACGTTGAGAGAAGGTAAAATATATTTTGAAACAAAGCCTATAATTATTTGGAGAACACAGTTTTATCAAAGGTATATTTGAATTTCCAGCTCTCAAACTCTATGCCTATACTGTGACCATTGTTCAGCTGCTTATAGACCTCCTCATTGATTAACCTCCCATTTATTATTGATTATGTATTCTAGGCATCATTTCTCACCTTGCCAGTTTATGCTCCATGATGTAACACTATAATCATTCCCATCCACATATTTCACCTTTTCTTTCTTTCCTCTGTTCTACTATAAGCAAAACGCTTATTCTGATTTAAACCAATTATCCTCCTCTCTGAACCTTCATTTCAATATTTGAAATTGTTGGTAAATTGAATACTGGCTACACTGTTCAATTTAAATTCACAGTTCCATACTTCAAATGCTCAATGCTGCTATGAAATCCTATGAAGATTCCAAAATAATTTTACCTGTCTAGTAGCCAAAATAATAATTTCAAATTTCAACTATTTCATCTCCTCACAGCTGATTGCCTTACAACAGATTTTACTGAGTAAATAGAAAACAAATGAATGAAATTTTACCTTAATTCCACCAATAAATCTAGCATCATCATGTATCATATTTTCTATCTGGCTTCCAGTTATAAGAAAAATAATGGCCTTCATCCTATCAAAGGCTAGTTTTGACTTTTATTTGGTCCCATCCTCCAAAGATTTCATTCTTTCTATTATCATGTTCACCAGTTTTTCTTGCTCTGCTTATCATTTCCACAAATACATAAATTAATTCTTGCATCTCCCAACTTAAAAAAAAAAAAAAAACTACAGAGAAAGCAGAAAAACAAAAGATGGCGGTAGACAGGACCGGAGTGAGGGTGAGTGTGTGAGAGTGTGAGCGAGTGTGAGGGAGAGAGAGTGGACATGAGTGTAGATGAGCAACCTGGAGCAGGGCAGAAACATGGGGCAGAGGGTTTCTGCGCTGTGGACAGGGAGCAGCCCACTACTGCGGTAAGTGGCTCGTCAGCGAGCTTCTCCCTGCGTGGCCCAGAGGCCCCACCATTTTGGAAGATCCCTGGTCTTCCCTGGGAGGAGGAGCGGGAGTGGCTAGGACTGAGCGACCTGAGTCCACCAGTGTGTCTGGCACCACTGTACCAGTGACCCCACCCCACTGTGTCAACACAGACCAGCACACAGTAGCAGCTCTGTCAAGGTGCCCACTGCAGTAGCCACAACCAGCCAGGAACCCAGCAACTTCCTCAACAGCAGCAGTGACTGGGCGGGAGTGGAGCCTCATCTGCAACAGCAGCTGAGGTTTGGGAGCTGAGCATCCTCAGCCCCCAACAGCAGCAGAGGATAGGGTGCTGAGAACATCCCTTGGCAACAGCAGTAGCAGCACAAACTGGGAGCTGAAACTCACCCCCAGCAGCACTAATAGCAGCTGATCAGGAGCTTAGCCCCGCCAGGCAGCAGGGCAACCCAGCAGAGCCCCAGCAGTGGGGACCTGCGTGCTCCAGCAGTACCTAACATGACAGACTGATACCAGCTGCCAGTTGTCAATCCTTCAGGACCCACAACAGGCAAGAGGCACCACACACCAAAACAGTCTGGGAGGCACAGCAGCCTTATTTGATACACACCAACCTGCCTACGCATTCCAGTATCCCACACAAGGTCTAGAACTATCACACTGTTAAAATGGGAAGACAAAGAAACAACACCCAAATGAAAGAAAAAGAGGAATCACCAGAAAAGGAACTACATGAAATGGAAGAAAGCAATTTGTCAGATAAAGAATTCAAAGCAATGATTTTAAAGGTGCTCAATTTAGTGAGAACTACAAGCAACTTAATAAGAATTATAAAGACCTCAGTGGCCGCCCTGGCCAGTTTTGCTCAGTGGTTAGAGCATTGGCCCATGGACCAGAGAGACCCAGGTTTGGTTCCTGCTAAGGGCACGTACCTCAGTTGCAGTTTGTCCCTGGCCCCAGTTGGGGTTGTATGGATGGCAACCAGTCGATGTGTCTCTCTCACATCAATGTTTCTCTTTCTCCCTCTCTCCCTCCCTCTCTATCTCAAGATGAATGCAAAAATGTCCTTGGGTGAGGATAAAAAAAAAAAAAAAAGAGCTCAGTGGGAACTACGTTAGCTTAAAAAAGGAGATAGAGCTATGAATAAAAATCAAGAGGAAATAAAGAATGACATAGTTGTTATGAAAAATACCTTAGAAGGATTCAAGTGTAGATTAGAAGAAGCTGAAGACCAAATCAGCGACTTAGAAGATAAGGTAGAAAAAAATACCTAAATAGAGCAACAATGGGGAAAAAAAATTAAAAAGCAGGAGGAGGAAATTTTGGGACAAAACAAAATGTAACAACAGTCACATCATAGGGGTACTAGAAGGTGAAGAATCAGAGAAAGGGATAGAGAACCTGTTTGAAGAAATAATGACAGAAAACGTCCCCAATTTGGTGAAAGAAAAAATCAGACAAGTTCAGGAAACACAGAATTCCATGCAAGATTAACCCAAAAAGACCCACAGCTAGACACATCATAATAAATATGGCAAACATTAAAGACAAAGAAAGAATCTTAAAGGAAGCAAGAGAGAGGCAGAAAATTACCTACAAGGGAGCTCCCATTAGACTGTCAGCTGATTTCTCAATAGAAGCACTGCAGGCTAGAAGGGAGTGCCATGAAGTATACAAAGTAATGAAAAGCAAGGGTCTGAATCCAAGACTAATCTATCTAGCAAGGCTATCATTCAAAATTGAAGGTGAAATAAAGAGCTTCACAGACAAAAAAAAAAAAAAAGCTAAAAGAATTTACCACCACCAAATCATCACTGCAAGAAATGCTAAAGGGGCTGCTCTAAGAAGGAGAAGAAAGAGAGAGAGAGAGAGACAGAGACAGAGAGAGAGAGGAATACAGGCATAAAATAAAAATGGCAACAAATAAGTATCTCTCAATAATAACCTTAAATGCAAATGGCTTAAATACTCCAATCAAAAGACATAGGGTAGCTGACTGGATAAGAAAACATGACTTATATATATGCTGTCTACAAGAGACCCACCTGACAAAAAAAGATGCACACAGGATGAAAGTGAAGGGATGGAAAAAAATTTTCCAGGCAAATGAAAATGAAAAAAAAGCTGGTGTAGCAATACTCATATCTGATAAGATAAAGTTCAAAATGAAGGCCATAATAAGAGACAAAGAAGGTCACTACATAATATTAAAAAGCTCAATCGAACAAGAGGATATAACCCTGGTAAACCTATACGCACCTAATACAGGAGCACCAAAATATATCAAAAAACTTCTAGAGGACTTCAAGGGAGAGATCAATAGCAATACAATCATAGTAGGTGACTTTAACATCCCACTGACACCACTGAAAAGATCATCTAGACAAAATAATTAACAAGGAAACAGAGACTCTAAATGAAGCACTAGACCAAATGGATTTAATAGATATCTACAGAGAATTACACCCCGAAATTACAGAACTCACATTCTTCTCAAGTGCACATGGGACATTCTCAAAGATAGACCACATGTTAGAACACAAAGTAAGTCTCTACAAATTCAAGAAGATTGAAATCATATCAAGTATCTTTTCAGATCACAATGGCATGAAACTAGAAATCAATTACAACAAAAACATTCAAACACATGGAGGCTAAATAGCATGTTATTAAACAATGAATGGGTTACCAAGGAGATCAAGGAAGAAATTAAAAACTTCCTGGAAACCAATGAAAATGAACACACAACACAGAAACTGTGGGACACAGCAAAAGCAGTTCTGAGAGGGAAGTTCATAGCACTACAGGCCTACCTCAAGAAACAAGAAAAATTCCTAACTGACTTTCTAACACTACAACTTAAATATCTAGAAAGTAAACAAAAAGAAAAACCCAGAGCAAGTAGAAGGAAAAAAATAGTAAAGGTCAATAAATGACATAGAAACTTAAAAAAAAAAAAAAAATTCAAAGGATCAATGAAACAAAGAGATGGTTCTTTGAAAAGATAAACAAGATTAATGGACACCTAGCCAGACTCACCAAGAAACAAAAAGAGAGGACCCAAATAAACAAAATCAGAAATGAAAGAGGAGAAGTAACAATTGGCACCACAGAAATACAAACGATCATCAAAACATATTGTGAACAATTATACGCCAACAAATTGGAAATTCTAGGCAAAATGGACAAATTTCTAGAAACACACAGTCTCCCAAAACTGAACTGAGAAGAGATAGAAAACTTGAATAGACCAATTACAACTAAGGAAATTGAAGATGTAATCAAGAAACTCCCAGCAAATAAAAACCCAGGCCCGATGGCTTCACGGGGAAGTTTTACTGAACATTCAAAGAGGATCTAACACCCATTCTCCTCAAACTATTCCAAAAATTCCAATAAGACGGAAGACTTCCAAACTCATTTTATGAGGCCAACATAATTCTAATTTCCAAACCAGAAAAAGACACTACAAAGAAAGAAAACTATAGGCCAATATCCCTGATAAACACAGATGCCAAAATCCTTAAGAAAATATTAGCAAATCAGATCCAGCAATACATCAAAAAAAGTATTCACCATGTGCAAGTGGGATTCATTTCAGGGATTCAAGGATGGTACAATATTCACAAATTGATAAATGTGATACACCACATAAACAAAATGAAAGATAGAAACCATATGATCATATCAATAGATGCTGAAAAAGCATTCAACAAAATCCAGTACCCATTTCTGATAAAAATGCTCAACAATGTGGGAATAGAGGGATCATATCTTGACATAATAAAGGCCATATTTGAAAAACCTATAGCCAACAACATACTCAATAGGTAAAAACTAAAAGCATTTCCCTTAAGAACAGGAACAAGACAGGGATACCCACTTTCGCCACTCTTACTTAACATAGTACTGGAAGTCTTAGCCACAACAATGAGACATGAAGAAAACATAAAAGGAATCCGAATTAGAAAAGGGGAAGTGAAACTGTCATTATTTGTAGATGACATGATACTATATATAGAAAACCCAAAAGGCTCGATCAAAAAAATCTACTAGAGTTAATAAATGAATTTGGCAAAGTAGCAGGATGCAAAATTAATGTCAAGAAATTGATGACATTTTTATACATCAACAACAAAGTCACAGACAGAGAAACTAAAAAAGTAATCCCATTTACCATTGTGGCAAAAAAATTAAGATACCTAGGAGTAAACTTAACCAAAGAAGTAAAGGACTTATTTGCAGAAATCTACAGGTCATTGAAAAAAGAAATAAAGGAAGATATAAAAAAGTGGAAGCAGCCCTGGCCAGTTTGGCTCAGCGTTTAGAGCGTCGGCCTGAGGTCCAGAGAGACCCGGGTTCGGTTCCCACTAAGGGCACATACCTCAGTTGCAGTTTGTCCCCAGCCCTGGTTGGGTCGTGCAGGAGGCAGCCACTCGATGTGTCCCTTTCATGTCAATGTTTCTCTCTCTCTCTCTCTTCCTCTCTCTCCCTCCCACTCTATCTGAACAAAAAATGGAAAGATATCCTCAGATGAGGATAAAAAAAATAAAAATAAAATAAATTAAAAAAAAATGGAAGCATATACCTTGTTAATGGATTGGAAGAATTAACAGCATTAAAATGTCCATACTACCCAAAGCAATCTATAGATTCAGTGCAATCCCCATCAAAATAGCAATGACATATTTCACAAAACTAGAACAAATACTCCAAAAGTTTACATGGAAACAAAAAAGACCCTGAATAGCTACAGTAATCTTGAAACAGAACAAAGTAGGAAGAATCACAATACTGGCTATCAGGTTATACTACAAAGCTATAGTAATAAAAACAGTCTGGTACTGGCATGAGAACAGACATATAGATCAATGAAACAGAACAGAGAAGCCAGAAATTGACCCAAGTCATTATGCTCAATTAATATTTGACAAAGGAGGCAAGAGCATACAATGGAGTAAAGACAGCCTCTTTAATAAACGGTGGTGGGAAAATTGGACAGCTACGTGCAAAAAAATGAAGCTAGTCTACCAACTTATACCATACACAAGAATAAACTCAAAATGGATAAAAGACTTAAATGTGACTGGTGAATCCATAAAAATCCTAGAAGAAAATGTAGGCAACAAAATTTCAAACATCACATGCAGCAGAATCTTCACTGATACACTGCCTAAGGCAAAAGAAACAAAGGAAAAAATGAACACATGGGACTACATCAAACTAAAAAGCTTTTGCACAGCAAAAGAAACAAGCATCAGAATGGAAAGGGAATCCACTATATGGGAGAGCATAATTGCCAACGATACATCAGATAAGGGGTTAATTTCCAAAATATATAGAATACTCATACAATTCAACAAAAGGAAGACAAAGAACCCAATTAAAAAATGGGCAGAGGACCTAAATAGACACCCCTCCAAACAGGACATACAAATGGCCAAGAGACATATGAAAAAATGCTCAACATCACTAATCATCAGAGAGATGCAAATTAAAACAACTATGAGGTATCACCTCACACCTGCCAGAATGGCTGCCATCAACAACAAATCCTCAAACAACAAGTGCTGGCGAGGGTGTGGAGAAAAGGGGACTCTAGTACCCTGCTGGTGGGAATGCAGACTGGTGCAGCCACTATGGAAAACACTATGATGTTACCTCAAAAAATTAAAAATGGTGTTTCTTCAAAAAATTAAAAGTGGAACTGCCATTTGACCCAGTGATCCCACTTCTAGAAATATACCCTAAGAAGCCTGAAACACCAGTCTGAAAATATATATACCCCTATGTTCATAGCAGCACTATTTACAATTGCTAAGATCTTGAAAACAGCCCAAGTATCCATCAATAGATGAGTGGGGAAAAAAAACTGTGGTACATATACACAATGGAATACTATGGAACTGTAAGAAAGAAAGATCTCTTATCCTTTGAGATGACATGGAAGGACTTGGAGAGTATTATCCTAAGCGAAACAAGCCAATCAGAGAAAGACAAATATCACATGATCTCACTTGTTTGTGGGCTATAACAAACAAAACAAGCTGAGAAACAAAATAGACCCAGAGACATGGAAGTGAGGTGCAGATTGACAAACCTCAGAAGAGGTGGATGGGGGTTGGGGAAGAGATAAACCATACAACTTATATGCTTGTATTCATAATCAAGGACATAGACAATAATGCTGGTGGGAGGGGGTCGGCGGGATTGGGAGGAGGGTGTCAATGGGGGAAAAAGGAGAGACATCTGTAAGAAAAATAAATGAATAAACATTAAAAAATATGAACAATAAAATGGCAGTAAATACATATCTATCAACAATGCAATGTGTAAACCAAATGAACAAGCACAACTGGAAAAGACTCTTAGATATAGAGAACTTTTTGTTGATTACCAGATAGGAGGAGGGTTGGGGGGATGGGTGAAAAGGTGAAGGGATTAAGAAGTACAAATTTGTTGTTGGACTGAGGAACCTCAGAGGGAAGGGGAAGGGGCACAGGAAGAGAGAAGCTAAAGATCTTATATACACATATGCATAACCAATAGACATAGACAATAGTGTAGGGAAGGCAGGAGAGGGGTGGGAGTGGGGAGCAGAGGGTCAATGAGGGAAAGGGGGGGACATCTGTAATACTTTCAACAATAAAGATAAATTTAAAATAAAAAAATAAAAAACTACAGTGAAGCCACAATCCCTTCTAGGTACTAGTTCCATTTTTTTTTTGCCCTAAAAATCATCTTGAAAGTTTTATCACCATGTGTTTTCTTTTTCTTTTAAGTGATTTTTTTTTTCCTTTATTGATTTTAGAAAGAGAGGAAGAGAGAGATAGAAACATCGATAAGAGAGAACATTGATTGGCTGCCTCCTGCATGCTCCCCACCAGGGATTGGGCCCACAACCTGGGCATGTGTCCTGACCAGGAATCGAACTGGCGACCTCTTGGTGCATGGATCGACGCTCAACCACTGAGCCACACTGGCCGGCCACCATGTGCTTTCTTAAATTTCTCAACTTTCCTAATGTTTTCTTTAGACCAGTAAAACCAGGTTCTAGCAACATCTCTGTGAAGATTATCGATAATCTTTATATTTCTTTACACAACCTCTAAATCAGTTCTATTCAAAGTGTGCTTCATAGCCCATCAGCATTAACAATGTAAGAACTACTTTTCTTGATCTTTTCTATCATTACCCTCACCCCCATTAGTTAAACCACTACGTCATCAACCCCAAAACTTAAGAGTCATCCTTGATTTCTACCTTTCTGGTAAATCCCCACCTGTATTCTTTTAGCAAATCCTTTCCACTGACATGTCCCTTATATAAAAAGCTATTCTCCCTCAACTGGACTATTACCATGATATTCTACAAGTTTCACTATTTCATCTCTTTCAACACTACAACTAGTAGAAACCAGAGTGATATTTTTAATATGTAAATCAGATTATAATACTGCCCTGTTGAAAACCCTTAAATGTCTTCTCACAGTACTTAGAACAAATGCAAAATCCTTACTGGGGTCAGTGTGAGTCTGTGTGATCTGACTCCTGTGTACATTTTCAGTTTATAAAATTACTCTCATCCTTTGCAGTGTGTAGAATTATCCTCCATACATTAGCTACACTGGAATCTTCTAGTGTCTCTAACCTACTAGCTCTCCAAGTATGGCCCAGAACCATATAGAAATGAAATTCTCAAATCCCTGCCAAGCTCTGTTAACTCAGAAATTCCAGATGAGGAACCAAGAAACTGGCTATTAACAAGTCTTCCATATGATCTTTTCCCCAGCTTTATGGAAGCAGAATTGACGGGGGGAAAAAAAAAAGTGAGCTACTTAAAGTGTTCAGTGTGATGATTTGACATATGTGTACATTGTGAAAGGGTTTCTGCCATTGAGATAATTAACACATCTATTACCTCACATGCTTATCCCACTTTTTTTTTTTTAAAGCATTTAAGTTCTACTATGTTAGCAAATTTCACTTATACAATACATGTGATTTTGACATATGCTAAAATTTGAGCATCACTGCTAATACAACATGATATTTCTGTCTCAGGGGCTTTGTTTGTCCTTTTCCAAGACTGGAATATTCCTCCTCTGGCTTTTAGCTTGGCATGTTTCTCAAGGCCCAGCATGTGTTGCTGAATCTAAAGAAGCCTCCACTCCCATTAAACATGATTGAATCACTAGTTTATTGTATTATCTGTCACTCTCTCTCAAACACAAGCTTCAATATGGCAAGGCCTTGTCAGTCTTGTTTAGTGCTGTAATCACACCACCTGCACAATGCCTGGCAGAAGAGGCGCTCAGGAAATGTGTGCAAGAGAAATGCCTTCGTTGTGAGAATCTGCAAAGAGTCGTTTGATTAGCTGATAATTTTATAAAATTACCTCACATTTATCTCTAATTGAAAAGAAAAATAATCCATTTCCCTCAGAATGACAAAAATAAACTTCAAATGTTTTGATGAAGTATTGTTATTCATTTTTTTCAATTATCAAATTAATCAACAAGTTTACATTCAGTATCAGTATCTAGCACTGAGTAATGTGTCATTGGTTATAAAGCTACAAAGCTATCTGCAAATAACATTTTAATCAGTTAAAATGGAATTAATATCATCTCTCTCTATATATAAGTATGCATGTATCTATCTATTATCATATATACCATATGATATATATGACCAATATATTACCATTATTTTAAAAATGTAATCACTTCAATTTTAGATAATTAAACATTGGCACGATATAAAACATTTAAGAAAGGAAATAAATAGGTGTTGATTTAATCAGGAGTTGTTTAAAAGAATATGTAGGACTTGAATTGGGTAGAATATAGGGCCAGTGCTAACTCATTTTGTATGTGTAAATTGAAGTTGATACATTATAATACTGTGTCAATTATAACTAAATATAAGTTTAAAAAAATTGAAGCTGAGAGAGAGAAATTTGGCTTGCACTACATCAATAAAATCTTATCTGGGTGGACACGTGCAAAAAATAGCATTTCATATTATGATATACCATGTGTATTTTTTTACATTGAAGATAGTATAGAATAAATTCAGATTTCACAATACAAACAAGCAAATTGTGCTTCAAATGAGGAAAGAGCTCCACAGACAAGTAAATCTAAAAAGATTATCATAGTGCAGACGGAAAACATGCACAACTGGGACTTTGTAAGTATTGTATTAGGTGTTCCTGGTATGTTGAGCTGATACTGAGAAATCTTGTGGGCCACCGCCTCTGAGACTGCCCGCCTTCTTCCAGAATGAGTGCCTGGGGCCCTGGCGGGGCAGCTCAGTTGGTTAGAGCATCCTTCTGATATACCAAGGCTGTGGATTTGATACTGGGTCAGGGCACATACTAGAATCAACAAAAAATGCATAAATAAGTGGAACAACAAATTGACATTTCTCTCTCTTTCACTCTCTGTCCCTTTCTCTCTCTAAAATTTAAAAAAAGAAGAAGAATGCCTGGACCAAGGAACTGGTGCTGGTTGCATCCTTCACCATCAAAGACTTCACCAAAATTCTTCCCCCTTAACCCCTACACCAAACACTCCGTCGTGATCAACCAAATCATGTCCTACAATTACCCAGTGCCCCTTTGAGATAATGGAAACATGCCCAATGTGCCCAGCCACCCCTAGGACCCCTAGGGCCCAAGCTCAGGGTGTATGAAGAAATTGTAAGCACCTCTGCTGATAGGGAAGAGGACCTCTCGCCATGGCCCCCAATAAAAATGTGTAAACTGGAAAAAATATTGTGTTGTTGTGAAGGCCAGCAGCAAAGAAAACCCTCAAGGCACCAGAAAATCACAAACATTCTGTTCATTATTTATTATTGTTACTGCTGTTGGTGTTTTTTTATATATATCAGATTTGTTGGGTAGAGTATTTTATTTTCTAATCTTGTCTGTGGCTTAATTAATGACAATGTGCTTTAAAAGAATAGGGAAGAATTTGCAGAAAATGGGAAGAGTTCTCTGTAGTTCTTGACTTAGAATCCTCTGGGTTCATTGACTTAATATCTCAATCTCTAAGTGGAACACCATGAGTTTTTCTGCATAAAGACTGCCACCACATAGTATTCAGTATCCTATCCCCACCATTCTGCTGACAGTACTTTTTTTTCCCCCATTTATCCTCACCCGAAGACATATTCATTGATTTTAGAGAGAGAGGAAGGAAGAGTGAGAGAGAGAGAGAGAGAGAGAGAGAGAGAGAGAGAGAAACAGGATGTGAGAGAGAAGCATTGATCAGCTTCCTCCTGTATGTGCCTAGACCGGGGATCATACCTGCTACCCAGGTATGTGCCCTGGCCAGGAATTGAACCTTTTGTGTATGGGATGATGCTTCAACCAATTGAGCCACCCAACCAGGGCTGAAAGTACTTTCATTATTGTCACCAGCCAGCACCATCTTACCAAAACCAAGCAACACATTTTAGTTTTATTTTATTTAACCTCTTAGTAGCCTTTGACACAATAAACTCCTCCCTTAGAACAGTCTTGATTTTACTTGTTTGTTTGATTTGGCTTCTTCCTACCAGTCTTATTTAGAGTTGTGTTTCTCAGTTCATTCCTTAAGTAATTTCACCTTAGGTTTCTGGCCCAGGCTCTTATGTGTCTATTACCTTTGGTAATGATACCCACTGTCACAGATTCTATTTTAATAAATATTCTGAAAACTCTTTATAGATTTTGTATAATTGGGACTCAATTACTGAGGTGCAGACCAATGCTATCAGCTGATTCTTGGATGTATTCATGTGGATGTATTAGAGGAATATCTAACTAAACATCTCTGACTCAGAACTTCTCGTCTTTATCACTGTTATAGGTGGAATAGTGCACCCCAAAATTCAAATGTTGGAATCCTAACACCTCAGAATGTGATTTTATTTGGAGATAGAGTCTTCATAGGGATAAGAAAGTTAAAATGAAATGATTAGATTGGACCCTAATCTAATATACTTGTTGCCTTTATACAAAGGGAAAATTTAAAGGTAGACATGCTAAGGTCATGTAAGATACAGGCAGAGATTAGAGTGATGTTTCAACAAGCCAAGAAACCCCAAAGATAGCCACCAAACCACCACAAGCTAAGAGAGAGACTGAATGGATTCTTTCTCATAGTTTTCATAGGGTAGCCGCCCTGCTGACACCTTGATCTTGAACTCTGGTCTCCACAACTGTTTTATTGTTCTGTTTAATATACTTATTGACCAAATGGGACAATACATTCTATTGCTTAATCCACTCAGTTTGTAATACTTTGTTACAGCAGCCCTAGCAAACTAATACAATCACCAAAAGCAATAAAAACATGGGCAAAAGTTTTGAATACGCACTTCACCAAAGAAGACAGATGAGCAAAAAGCACATGAAGCTGTACTCAGCATCATTGGTTACTAGGAAATGAACAATTAAATCAAAATGAGGTGCCATTGCACACTCACTAAAACGAAAACAAAATAAATTTAAAAGTAATTAAACTTCTGAAAATGCTAAATGCTGATAGAGGTGCAAAGCAACTGAAACTCTCACAGATTGCTAAACGCCTCCCTCTTTCCAGAGGCTCTAGGAGTGACTCCATCCCTTGACTCTTCCAGCTTCTAATGGCTATTAGGACGCATGGCTGTGGTCACATCTCTCTGCTCTCTGTCTTCACATAGTCTTCTTCATTTGTCTGACTCAAAACTCCCTGTACCTCCTCTTACAAGGATATATATTTTTGCATTTAAGGACCACACGTATAATCTAGGGTAAGCACCTTCCATTATCCTTACTCTTTTGCCTTGTAAGGTAATATTTACAGATTCTAGGCACAGGATGCAGACACAGCTTTGGGGGCCACCATTCAGCCCAGTCTAATGGACAAACATCAAAAGTCCTGTGCTAAAGGAAATAAGCCAGTTACAAAGAGGACAGGATTTCATTTGCATAAAACGTTTATTATAACAGCAAAACTATGATGGACAGGAGCTCAGTGGTTCCTGGGTCTGGAGGTGGATGGTAGGAGGAAGCAGATGTATTTTGACTGTGAAGAGATAGAGAAAACTTTTGAGGACAATGGAAATGTTTTATGCCATATTTATGATAATGACTACAGGGTTGCACACATTTGTCAATATTCACCAAAATGTATACTAAAATTGATTAATTTTATACTATTTATTTTGAATTAATTAGAAAAATAAGCAATTATGAACTTGAGACATATTGACATTTTCCCTTCCTAAAAGTTTCTATTTACTTTTTTCTCCTGTTTTGCTCTCATCATACCTTAGCCTTTGTGCTTATCAGTAAGGGAAACACTGGATTTTATTTCATGAATGTTCTGCTAAAGGTTGTGTTTAGTAATATAAACAAAGCAACAGCAACAACAACAACAAAAATGCAACAATGTCTGGTAGTCCAGTCACTTGTTACTAAAAAATATAGTAATGTTAGCTTAAGGGAAAGGAGAGAAGAGAGAACAATTGAAATGTTCTTTGCCTGTAAATATAGAATGTTGTTTAGTTTCTGGCTTTTCGGTTTGAGAGCTCATCTTTGGAATGAAAGTAGAGGGTAGGTATATACGGGAGCTGGAAAGAGCAGGACTAACAATCATGCCAAATCGTGAGAAAAGTCATACAACTTATCTTAAGACTGACTTTTCATATTGCTTCAAGTGTTTTATCTGAAGATATAGTAAACCTACATATTAAAATTAAATTAAATTATGAAATACAATATATTGAAAAGGAGATAGTAATATATATGAAATAAACCAAAATAAAATGTTAAGATTAGCAATACATGACATGAATAAAAGATCTGACCCCTAAAATCGAGATTATATGAGAGGCTAGATAAATAAAAATGTTTAGCTAATGGAGCCTTTTAAACAACAAATAACACAAACATTTTACTTTGTAAAATTTAGTGAATATCACACTGAACAATTGCAGAATTTTACTTTTTTGTTCAGCACTTGTTTCTCCTCCCTCATCAACTCCCTCTCTTTTTCTTTCTCTCTTCATTTTTTTCTTTCACATGATCTACCCCCCTGTAAATCCTTTTAGCTTTGTCCTTACCCAAGTTCATGCCTATTCATTCCATAAATCTGAGGCTCAGATTAGGTTTGATTCCTACTTGTCTTTGCCTCCCTCAGCTCTCTCAGTCCCTACCAATCTGAAGCACATTGCTTTCGATCACCTTCTGTAAAAATCTTATAAATGACTCCATACTCACTTACACATCATTTTATAGTTTCCTATTTTCTCATCTTCCACCTACAAAACTATTAGCTCATTCTCATTAAGGACTGTTTTGCTCATCTTGGTGAGTTAACAATGAACACAGTCCCTGGTTTACTTACAGGTAGCCAGCAAAAATGTTTAATGAATAAAAATGCCTAGGGCTGAAGAGTTTTTGAAACAAAATGAAGCAAGCTAAAAGCATCACTTATTTGAATTTGGGAGCCAGAATTCACTGTGAGGGATCCAGGGAACAGCCGTTGGCAGCCTGAGTTGTCCCCACTGGCATCTCTACAAGTTCTTGAGCATCCAGTAGCTAAGAGGGCTCCTGGATTCCCCTACCAATATGATCTCACTACTCAGTCCTCCTCCAAAAAATTACCTTTAACAAGAAAAGTTTAAAAGAAAAAAAGGGGGAGCAGGGAAAGAAAAGAACCCATACTTTTAATAAGTTTTCTCCCATAATCTATTTTGGCTCAGAATATATAAACTTATTCAAAAAAGAATGACAGTTTTTTAAAATCTCAAATGTTTAGAAAATTTAAATTTATTATTAAAAGTAGTACTCTTTATTTTTTTTAAAAATGTTTATTTTAAATATCACATCCTAACCTTAAAGATGTATTAAAATGATTAAATTCTTTGCCTATAGAATAAAGATTAAATATTGTCATAGCTTGTGAGAGGAATCTACTACAGAACCATTTTGAAGTACTTTATAATTATTAATTTACTTAGAAAAATGTGTTTTTTAAGTAGACATTTATGGCAATATTCATATAATAAAATATGATATTTCATGTTATGCACATTTTAATGTTTGTTTTTCTAATGTGTAATGCAAATTGGAATTCATAGCTTGAAATCTTCTTCCCATCATTAAACCCTTTCATTGCCCAAGGAAGTAAAAACATATGTAGGAAAAGGGATTAATTGATTCATATAGTTTTTTCATAGAGTAATAAACAAAATCAGTAGCATTAAGATTATAAAATTAGTGTAATGAGAACTAGATAGAGAAATAAAATTTAAGTGTATGGATTTTTAATATTATAATTAAGAAAATGAGCTATTGCTCTGGCTGTTTGGCTCAGCAGTTAGAGCGTTGGCCCTCAGATCGAAGGGTCAAGGGTTTGATTCAGGTCAAGGGCATGTGCATGGGTTGCAGTTTCCATCCCCAACACCAGTCAAGGTCGTGTGGGAGGCAATCAATCAATATGTCTCTTTCACGTTGAAGTTTCTCTTTCTCCCTTCCTCCCTTTCACTCTATCTAAAAATCAATGGAAAAATACCCTCCGGTGAAGATTAACCAAAGAAAAAGAAAAGGAAACTGAGTTACATTGTTATGCTGCAATGTTAAGCTATATATTTTAATATATAGCTAGAAATATACTTAAATATGTAATATATACTTATAAAACATATGTATTATATTTAAATATCTTTACAACTATAGGAATGCAAGGCAGTGCAATTTAACTAATTGACTCAAGAAATATTAATTTTTGCCTAAGACACATGAGATTTTTTTTTTCCAGTTTCTGCAGATATACAAATCAGAGTGGATGATGTCCCTAAATTTATATACTTTATATTCTAATAAACTACCTATAATCATGTAGCCAAATCATTTTAATATGGCTGGAAATGTTACTAATTATCTATTCTCAACCTTTGTACCCTTTACCTTACCTTTCTGCTTATTATAGCATCATATTTTTGCAAACTTTACAAGTTAACTTCATTACTTTTAGAGACTCCCTTTCTCCTTAACATAGCTCTTTAACCTTCTGTTTACATCTATATTTAACTTAAAAACAGCTTTAATTTTTTTGATATTTTTATATAACTATTACAATAATTATAAAAGAATAACCACAAAGCCACATTTAAATGTCCACTTATTAGGCATCCAATAATAACTACAAATATCATAATGTTTGTTATTTATTATAACGATAATTCATACTATCCTACTAGGGAACCAGTTCTATTACAGTTTATTTATTAATTCATTTACTATTTAAGAATTTGGTCTCAGCTGAGGGCTAGGCCAAATTCTTAACTTCTGTGCTAAGGAGAACAAAAGGCTAAGTGGGTTACATACAGGCTTTATCTTGGTGGAGCACACAGATTAGCTGAGGAGATAAAAGTGAATATAATAGCAAAAGCAAATAAATACATAATTATAAGTATAGTCTCAAGCGAGGCTGCGAATTCTTTTCCTCTCAGTATATCAGTGTATCTTAGTATACGTTGTAGATCCTGAGAAAAGATTTCCCATGACGTTCTTATTTTTTTTTCAGTAAAATTACTTTCAAAATAGCTTGATAATCTATATTGAAATTTTAAAGACAGATTTGTCTTAAAAAATTTTTTTTCAGTAGCCCTGGCTGGTGTGGCTCAGTTGGCTAGAGCTTCGTCCTGTACACTGAAAGTGACGGGTTGGATTCCCGACCAGGGCACATACCTAAGTTTCTCTTCCATGCCCAGTTCTGGCATGTAGGAGAGGCACCTGATGGATGTTTCTTTCTCACATTGATGTTTCTCTCTCTAAAAAAATTAATAAATATATCCTTAGGGGAGGATTAAAAAAATTTGTATTAATTCTTTTTCAGTATACCAGGAAAAAAAAAAAACAACAACAAAAAAAAACTCTTTCCTGAATTAACTTGGCCTATATTTGTACATTTTGAGGAATAGAAAATCTTATCCTTTAAATGGGATTTGCAATGATGTAGCAACTTTAATTTGTCCATTTTATGCATTATTAAAGTACTATTCATTAATTATAAATTAGTTGAGATATAAGAGTGAAGATATGAATGTTAATTTCCACCCTTCTTATTCTGTTTTCCATCCTCTCCCCCTCCCTATTGAAAAAAAAATTCTCTCTTTTAATTATAGTGAGGTTTTCAATTAAATTTTAAAAAGCCTAAGACATATTTGAGAGAACTATCTTAATTTTCACTTTCTTCCTGTTGGCAACGCTATTTATTAATGCCTTGTTAACTTTTGGTACAGTAGTTATGCAAGACTTACCATTCTTGATTTTAAAATATTATGCATAATTTCTGTATATACAAATTTTGAAGATGTTAATATAATTGTTATTATTTCATACATCTTTATAGTAAAAAGCTTTACTTAGCATCACCAAAAAATTATGTGAAAATTTAAGAATATATAGGCAGTTGATTTTATCTCTTAGTTTGGAGAAGTGAAAAAAGTTTGGAACTATAAGAGTTACAGGGTATGGATGGTGAAGTGATGGGAAATCAAATGCCTCCTAGTTGCAAAGCCACATGCTCCCTTAACTTCATACCCATCAGTGGCTCTTACACACGGTTTTTTTATTAGACTTGTTCTATGTCATTGCATGCTATTCTGTAGAATCAGTATGTGGAAGTTAAGTCCCAATCATTGATACACAGGACAGTCATTCAAACAGATGAAGACATCATTGTGCTTTCCCAGGGGCTATTTTCCAGAGCACCTTCAGTTTCTTAAAACATTCCTCATAAGAGTTGCACTCATGTCCTCTCACCATTATCTGTGACAGGTTGGAAACTGAATTCATTTCTTCAGAGGCCTACAGCTTCCACCACTCTGCTCATCCACAAATAGCCATCTGTTATCTGTCTTCCAAAACTGTGATCACAATTCCAATCTGTTTATGTCTTTCTTTCATTTTTTAGTTAGTTGTGGCATTATGAATGATACTGGATTATCAGAAGGTAACTGTGTTTTGTCTATGATCTTCAACTTATTTGCATGGTAAAATGCTCACTCTTGCATTTCCTTGTAAAAAGGATTACTTACACAAATATTTACAGGTATACATGCATACATGTCATAATATTATACACAATATTTTATTTTTATTTTTTTCACTAAAAGTTTTTATTTATAATTGCATTTGATGACTTGTGAAACATGAAAAAGAACAGTTTTTAAAGATAGTGTGACTTCTTTTTAGTATTGTACTTTTATTTATTTATTTTTATTTGTATTGTTGAGAGTATTACAGATGTTGCCCCTTATTTCCGCCAGTGCCCCCTCCACCCAGTTTCTGCCTCGCCCCAGGCCATCACAACCCTATTGTCTGTGTCCATGGGCAATGCATGTATGCATATGCATTCTTTGGTTAATTTCTTCCAATCTCCCTCCCACTTCTTGAGATTTGTCACTCTGTTCCATGTTTCCATGTCTCTGGTTCTATTTTACTCATCAGTTTATTTTGTTCATTAGATTCCACATATAAGTGAGATCATGTGATACTCATCTTTCTCTGACGGGCTTATTTTGCTTAGCATAATCATCTCCAGGTCCCTCCATGCTGTCTCAAAGAGTAAGCGATCCTTCTTTTTTATAGCTGCACAATATTCCATTGTGTAAATATGCCATAGCTTTTTATCCATTCATCTACTGATGGACACTTGGGCTGTTTCCACATTTTAGCTATTGTCAATAAGGTTGCTATGAACATGGGGTTGCATATTATTCTTTCTGGTCAGTGTTTCTGGATTCTTAGGATATATTCCTAGAAGTGGGATCTTGGGGTCAAATAGCAGTTCAATTTTTAATTTTTGAGGAAACACCATATTGTTTTCCATAGTGGCTGCCCCAGTCTGCGTTCCCACCAGCAGTGTACTAGGGTTCCTTTTTCTCCAGATCCTTGCCAGCACTTATTTGAGGATTTGTTGGTGGCAGCCATTCTGGCAGGTGTGAGGTGCCACCTCATAGTCATTTTAATTTGCATCTCTCTGATGATTAATGACGTTGAACAGTTTTTCATATGTGTCTTGGCCATTTGTATGTCCTGTTTGGAGAAGTGTCTATTCAGGTCCTCTGCCCATTTTTTAATTAGATTGTTTGTCTTCCTTTCGTTGAGTTGTAAGTACTTTATATATTTTGGAAATTAACTCCTTATCAGATGTATCATTGACACATATGTTTTGCCATACAGTAGGTTCCCTTTTCATTTTGTTGACAGTTTCTTTTGCTGTGCAGAAGCTTTTTAGTTTGATGTAGTCCCATTTGTTTATTTTTCCTTTGTTTCTCTTGTCCTAAGCAATGTATCGGTGAAAATTCTACTATGTGAGATGTCTGAGATTTTGCTGCCTATGTTTTCTTTTAGGATTTTTATGGTTTCACAACTTACATTTAAGTTTTTTATCCATTTTGAGTTTATTCTAGTATATGGGGTAAGTAGGTAATCTAGTTTCATTTTTTTACATGTACCTGTCCAATTTTCTCGACACCATTTATTGAAGAGACTGTCTTTACTCCATTGTATGCACTTGCCTCCTTTGACAAATATTAATTGAGCATAATGGCTTGGGTTACTTTAAGTTTTTATAACTCTTTTCTACATTTTTCCCTCTCCTCCCCACAGACTATTCCCACCCATGCCCAAAACATACACATGAACACAATCTTTATAGGCATATTTTATTCTGTATCTTTCTCTATGTTTGTATAATTAACATTACATATGATTATATATACATATATTTACATATAATAAATATGTTTAGCCCTGGCCAGTTTGGCTCAGCCTTTAAAGCATTGGCCTGTAGACTGAAGGGTCATGAGTTTGATTCCAGTCATGGGCACATACCTGGGTTGCAAGTTTGATCTCTGACCACTGTCAGGGTCATGCAGGAGGCAACCAATCAATGTGTCTCTCTCACATCAATATTTTTTTTCTCTCTCTCTTTCCTTCCCTTCTTCTCTCTCCAAAAAGCAATGAAAAAATATCCTTGGGTGAGGATTAAAAAAAAAAGAAAACATACATATATATGTTTAAAAATATATAATGTATATAATATATTTAATTATACATACATGTTTCGCTAAAATTTATATATGTATAAATTTTCATTTTAAATCAATTATAGCATGTTATTTAAATCACTTGTTCTATTTCAAATTTACTGTTTTTAATTGATGCATAATATTCTAATGTATAGGAATACCATAATATTATAATTTAAACAATTATTCCCTTATCAATAGAAATTCACTTTATTTCAGGATTCTCTGTAACTCCAAACAATGTGGTCATAACATAATTGCTCCTATGTCCTTATCGAATGGTGTTTTTTTATGTGTGATATAGATTACCAAGAAGGGGAATGACATGTTAACAACATGTAGCTATATACATATTTCCCAAATGGTTTGCTAAAAAGCTGTAACAATTTACATTAACATGAGCCATATATGACAATTGACATACATATATACTTTTCTACCAAAAAGATATGAAAATAATTTTTTTAATTATCTTTATTACTGATAGTATTACAGATGTCCCCCATTACCCTCATCCACCTGGTTCCTGTCCCTCTTCAGGCCTTCACCATCCTATTGTCTGTGACCATGGGCAATGCATATGTTCATATAAGTTCTTTGGTTTTTATTTCTGCCAGTCTGATTCTATAATGTCATAGTTCATTGTTACTTTGCTTTGCATTATAATTAATTAGTTTAAGCATCTTTTCATTAGAATTTGTTCTTCTGTGAATTGCCTCTTCAAACACTTCATAAATTTCCTAATATGTAGCATTCTTCTTGGCATGGATCGAGTACTATTATAAATTAGAGATAACTATCTTCAGCATTGAAATTTTTCATAATTTATGGTTTCTCCATGTATTCTGTTTATATATATTTTTTGCCATGTTCACATTTGCCTCATCAAATATGTCTTTCTTTTCCTTTTTAGTTTCTGAGTTTCCAGCCCATCTTGCTGAAGAAATTCTCCCCAACTGTTCATGTACTTTACTTATTTTTCTATAATTTTTTTTTACATTTAAGCATTTAATTTGAATTCATTTCATATGTGCAGTTATTGGTATAATTTATTTTCTTCTCAATCAATATAAATTTGTACCTTCCACTTGTATTAAGAATATAACCTTTTCTAACTGACTTAAAACCATCTTTGAACATATTAAATTAATACTTTCAACAATAAAGATAATTTTTTTTAAATACTGTATATACTGACTGTTCTAGATTTCTTAACCTATTTAATTTTATTTTTTATTTTTCACTCACTTGGCCAATACAATGATAAATTTAATGTATATTCTCATACGTGGGTGGGGGGAAATGCTTATAACTATTTCTATTTGGCTATATTAAGGGTTTCTAGTCTTACGTAAAAATATTAAACTAATTATATCCAATAAAAATCAATAACAACTCTGCTGGTATTTTAGTTAGAATTGTTTAAGATTATATAATATTTTTATGCTAATTAAGTTTTCACAATACTGTTTTTTATATATAAGACTGTAGATATTCTTTACATTGCTCAAACGTCGGTTTACATTTTGTAACTACATTTTATTTAGGTCACATTGTGCTGTTGCAAGATTAAAATATTATCACTATTTGCAATATATATTATGTCCTTTATGAGCTTATTGCTAAAATAGAGAAAATATTTGTTAGAATGTTCAACTAATATCTAGTCACATTAAAACATTCATTTTAATTCTAGTTTTAATTTAACTGAGCAATCATGGGAACAAAAATGTGTGACTTATTGTCTCTTTTTGGTGTTGTTGCATTTAAAAAAATATTTATATACTGACAAGATTATTCAAGTAAAGTTAAGAAATAATAGTGCTAGAAGAAAATACTGTCTAGATGTTTATTTTAATTTAAACTGTTTTAATATTTCCTTACAGTATATTTCTACTCCATTTTACCTGGAATTTTATTAGTAATGGTTGACATATTTTAGCAAATATTTTTGAACATTGATATGTTCATGTGTTTGTTTTTTGTTGTTTTGTGTTTCTTTTTAATTTTTTTTTCTTCCTTGATGTTAGAGAGAGAGGAAGGGAGAAGGAGAGAGAGATAGAAACATCGATGAGAGACAACATCGATTGGCCACCTCCTGCATTCCCCCTACTGGGGATTTGGCCCACAACCTGGGCATGTGCCCTGACCGGAAATTGAACCAGTGATCTCCTGGTGCATGGGTCAATGCTCAACCGCTGAGCCACACCAGCTGGGCTATGTGTTTGTTTTTTATTTCAACTTGTTGATGTAATAAATTATAGTAACATACTTCTTGATATAAATCACATTTTTCTTTCATAATGAAAATTATACTTAGTCATAGTATAATATTCTAATTTTGATTCCTTTATGAATTCAAATATTAAATTATTGAATATTTATTCATTATATCATATATATATTCATGAATAATATTTACTTGTAGTTTTCTTTTTGGTACTGTCATTATTGATAATGTAGTTAAGCCATTTTTATAAAAGGAATGAGGAGGATTTAAAATTTTTTTAATGTCCCAGAAAAAAGTAAATTAATTGAAATTATTTGCTTTTTAAAGTATCTAAAATTCAACTGTGACCACATCTATTGGTTCTTGTACTGGTGAAGGCCTGGGGGTGGGGAGTAGAATGGGAGCGGGGAGGAGGTGATAATGGGGGGAAAATAGAGAACATCTGTAATACTTTCAACAATAAAGATAAAACTTTTCAAAAGTTAAATTTTTAATCATTTTATGAATATTTATGATAATTATAACTTTTCCACTTCTTTTGGATAAATTGTTCTAACTTAAGTTTTTCTCTGAGCACAAAGTTTTCACATTGCACTCTCATGTTGTATTGCAATAGATTTGCCTGTAATAGTGACTTAATATTGTTATAATTACTTATGTATCTGTGATTTTGTTCCCTTTCTTTATTCTACTGTTTGACATTTATCACTTTCTTCTTTAATTATATTTATTTAATCAAACGATACATATTGAATGCCTATCTTTGATCTCAGGACATTTTAGACCTGTGCTGTCCAATAGAACTTTCTGTGATGGAAATATTCTATGTCTGTTCTGTCCATTATGGTAACACTAGTCAGATGTGGCCAGTGAGCACTTGATAGATGTATGGCTAATGCAACTAAGGGACTGGATTCCTAATTTTAATTAATTTAAATTTAAATAACTATATGTGACTGAGGCTATTGTATTGGACTTACAGGTTTAGATATGGGGAACAGAATAGTGAACAAAATAGACAAAGTACCCATCTTTGTTGAAAGTATAAATAAAAAGTAGATACATAATCTATTAGATTCTGGTAAAGCATTATATAGAAAAATGAAACGGGGTAAGGTGGAAAGGTTATAAAAGGAAGGAGGAGATATTGTTTTATAAGAGATGATCAGGGAACAACTTTTAAAAGGTGATTAAGTACCTCAAGAAAGTAAGAGTGCAGGCTCTGGGAGAAGTGGGTTCTAATCCTAGTGATAAATAAATGCAAAGGCCCAGAGGTGAGAATATGCATGTGAACCAGAAAGAAAGAATAGTAGGAAGTGAAATCATGTAGCATTGTGTAGAACATGGTATGGACTTAAATTCCTCTCTGGGGAAGATGAGAAGCCATCAGAAGTCATGTAAGAGAAAAGTGACTGATCTAAGGTAACTCTAAGTAGCATTCTGTCTGCTGCATGGACGACAGATTCTGAGGAACAAGGGAGAAATATAAAAACAAAATAGGAGGTTATTGCAATTGTCTTAGTAAAGATGAGGTGGGCTGGATAAGGTGAAGAGAAAAGGTTGGATTTGGGATTTATTTTAACTTTAAAATGAAAATATTATTTTTCATAGATTTTATTGGGGTTATATTGGTTCATAAAACCATATATATTTCCAGTGTACAACTCAATAAAACATCATTTGCGTACTGCATCATGCACTCACACCCACCACCCCAAGCAAAGTCTCTTTCGTCTCCAATTTATCCTACTTTGCCCACCTCCACCTAGCCCCCAACCTCCCTTTCCTCTGACTATCAGCACACTGTTGTCTGTGTCTATGTGTTACGTATATATGTTTTCTGGTTAATCCCTTCACCTTCTTTCATCCAGTCCTCCAATTCTCCCTCCCCTCTGACAGCTGTCAGTCTGTTCCATGTATCCATGCTTCTGTTTCTGTTTTGTTCATCGGTTTATTTTGTTCACTGTGTTCTACATATAAGTAAATGTACCACAGCATTTTTATTGACTCATATACTGATGAGCATTTGGGCTGGTTCCAGACCTCGGTTATTGTAAATAATGCTGCAGTGAACACAGGAGTGCATAAAAAATGTGGACTAGGCATGCTGTGGAAAGGAGAGGAATCAGATGGTCCCAAGATACGGGGTCTATGTGACTGCAAGAATGTAACTGACATCTTTGAAACAGGGATAGAAGAAAAAGAAACAAATTTCAGGTTGAACTTGACAATTGGGAGATATCTTAGCAAAGTTTCCAATAAAACAGTTTCCTCAATGTATACAGTAGTTATCCTTGGGTAAATGTCACTAAGTAGTAAAATTATACAACCCTGCTGATGTTTACACATTTAATGGAGTTAGAGTTTAAATACAGATCATATACCCAAATTCTCACTCTTATCCATGCTTAACAGAACATTCAGAAGTTATGGAGGATGCAGAAACTAATTTTGGTTCAGTGGGCCTGTCATTTCACTGCAATACATTTAGCAGCTCCCCATATTACATAGACTGAAATGTACATGTTTATGCAGAACAAATTGGAAGAAGCCAAGTTGCTGAGATCCAATGAAAGACCTGATAGATTGTATACCGTGAAGGACATTTAAATTTTATGGGTGTTGATTTTTACAGGGACTTTTTTTTTCCCTGCAGAATCTAAATCCAATTCATATTAATTCAATTTAAAAGGGAGAATATTTCATATAATTATTTCAAATTGGGAAATAATTATTATAAGTTATCATTAGAAGTGAGAAAAACATTTTGAAATATAGACTAAACTTTCAATTTATCATTTTGAATAATCAAGGGTTATTTACGAAATTGACTTCTTAATGTCTAAAGACATTAGTGGAAGTAGAAGTGGAAGAAGCTGTAAATTCCGCATGCCATGGATATGCTGTTTATAACTGAATGCATGATATTGGAAATAATACTTAATATTTATATTCTGGATCACATGTATCTTAAATTTTTAGTTTATATCTTCTCTCCCTTTCAGTCAATGTAAATTAACTTCTTAAATAAGTTTGGGACCATTAGTTGGTCGGTTACTGAAAAAAGTGAGTAAAAATGAATAAAAAATAATTCTTTTTAAACACTGTATTTGTATTTAAAATATATTCATGTACTTATATTTACCAACATTTTAATGGGTCAAATAATTACAGAAAAAAAAAATTTTTAATTGCCTACTGTTACATGTTTTTGTTTAAAATGAAGCAAGAACTTAAGGGGACTTTTAAAGCAGTGTGACTGTCTTCTTGGTGCTAGATCAAACATGGGAGCTGAAATAGCTATAAGGAAGAGAAAAATATTTGGTTAAGAAAATGTCTAGCCCTGGCTGGTTTGGCTCAATGGCTAGAGAATCAGCCTGCAGACCAAAGAGTTGTGGGTTCAACTCCCTGTCAAGGGCACGTACCTCAGTTGCGGGTTCTATCCCTGGCCCCAGTCGAGGTCTTATGGGAAGCAACCAGTCAATGTGTCTCTCTCACATCGATGTTTCTTTCTCTCTCTCTCTCTCCCTCCCACTCTATCTTAAAAATTAATGGAAAAATATCCTTGAGTGAGGATTGAAAAAAAAAAGAAATGTTACTTTCTTCCAGAAGCCTTCCCCCTCTCCTCTAGGAGAAGTATAACTGCTATAATAACATATCAGACCATTATGTCCTCTCTTCTAATGAACAAATATCAAAATGTGTGTTAATATGTACATTTGCAAAAAAATTTATCAGAAAACTCCTGTTTAGGTTGATTACCCATGAGGATAAAGACTATGTTTGTTTAATAATATGTCCTTCACACCAAGAACAATGTATGGAATTGAATAGGTACATTTAATGAATATTTGTTAAAATAAGAAATGAATTGTTTTTATAATAATGTCACCTTTACCTCAGTCTCCATAAAAAGGAGGAAGGGTACATAAAAGAGTATTTAGGTCAGATAAATTGACTATCTTTATTTGATCTTCAGTTTCAGGATAATTTGCTATAGAGTTAAAACAGAACTGTACAGATTCATTTTTACAGATTAATTCTGAATCACATAGCACTTATTTGTTATCCTCTGAAAAAAAGTTTTCTTTTGTAAACATCCCAAGGTTATCAGAATGTTGATGGACATTATGGTAGCAATAAGAATTTTATTTGGCAACCTTTTATCAAAGGTCTTTTGGGCACTCTTTTAAGTTCATAAAGTAAAACTAACATAAAACATATTAATTCAAGTAAGGGAACAAAGATGTTCATTTACTTGTATTTTAATAGTAACTATTATTAGAATGAATTACTTAACTGTAGCTGAAATAATGGTAAAATAGTCCTTGTAATCATTAAATGAATCTTAATGTTGGAAATGGTATGTACAAATAATATGGGGGAATATTATACAGTATCGTGAATCATACAGCTGACAGAGCCCCGAGTTGGAATCCTGCTTCTAAAACTTCGGGAACAATATTTGACAAAGTTTGCAAGAGCATACAGTGAAGTCAGACAGCCTCTTTAATAAATGGTGTTGGGAATATTGGACAGCTGCATGCAAAAAAAAAAAATGAAGCTAGACCACCAACTTACACCATACACAAGAATAAACTCAAAATGGATAAAAGACTTAAATGTAACTCATGATTCTATAAAAATCCTAGAAGAAAATGCAGGCAACAAAATTTCAGACATCATACGCTGCAGAATTTTCACTGATACATCACCTAAGGCAACAGAAACAAAGGAAAAAATGAACACATAGGACTACATCAAACTCAAAAGCTTCTGCACAGCAAAAGAAACAACCATCAAAGTGGAAAGGGAAACCACTATATGGGAGAGCATAATTGTCAATGATGCATCAGATAAGGGGTTAATTTCCAAAATATATAGAGTACTAACACAACTCAACAAAAGGAAGACAAAGAACTCAATTAATAAATGGGCAGAGGATCTAAGGAGACACCTCTCCAAACAGGACATACAAATAGCCAAGAGACATATGAAAAAATGCTCAACGTCACTAATCATCAGAGAGATGCAAATTAAAACAACAATGAGGTATCATTTTACACCTGTCAGAATGGCCACCATCAACAAATCATCAAACAACAAGTGCTGGCAAGGGTGTGGAGAAAAGGGGACCCTAGCACACTGCTGGTAGGAATGCAGACTGGTGCAGTCACTATGAAAAACACTATGATGTTACCTCAAAAAATTAAAAATTGAACTGCCATTTGACCCAGTGATCCCACTCCTAGGAATATACCCTAAGAAGCCTGAAACACGAATCAGAAAGAATATATGTACCCCCATGTTCATAGCAACACTATTTACAATAGCTAAGATCTGGAAACAGCCCAAGTGTCCATAAGTAGACGAATGGATAAAAAAGCTGTGGTACATATACACAATGGAGTACTATGCAGCTTTAAGAAAGTAAGAGCTCTTATCCTTTCAGACAACATGGAGGGACCTGGAAAGTATTATCCTAAGAGAAACAAGCCAATCAGAGAAAGACAAATATCACATGATCTCACTTATTTCTGGAATATAATAAACTAAACAAACTGATGAACAAAATAGACCCAGAGTCATAGAAGCAGGATACAGACTGACAATTCTCAGAATGGGGAGGGGGGGGAAGGGATAAACCACAGAACTTATATGCATGTATGCATAACCGATGGACATAGACAGCAAAGCTGGGGATGGGGTAGGAGGGGATAGGGAGGAGGGAGTCAATAGGGGGAAAAACGAGAAACATCTGTAACAAAAATAAATAAAAAAAATGGGAAAAAATAAAACTTCGGGAGCAGGTATTTTAAAAAAATAAAAATAAAAAATAAAACTTGTTAGTTATTTCAGCTTAATCAGGCTCATTAGCCTCTCTGATGATCATTTTTTATATAAAAAATTCACATTGCTACTCTGGCCAGTTTGGCTCAGCAGTTAGAGCGTCGGTCCATGGACCAGAGAGTCCTGGGTTCGGTTCCCGCTAAGGGCATGTACCTTGATTGCAGTTTGTCCCGGCCCTGGTTGGAGTCGTGTGGGTGGCAACCACTCGATGTATCTCTCTCATGTCGATGTTTCTCTCTCTCTCTTTCTCCCTCTCTCCTTCCCACTCTATCTGAAGATAAATGCAAAAAAAAAAAAAAAAAATTCACATTGCTAAGTTCTCTCAGATGCCTTATAATATAAGACTCATCATTGCCCAGCCGGTGTAGCTCAGTAGCTGAGCATCGACCCATGCACCAAGAGGTCGCCAGTTTGATTCCTAGTCAGGGCACATGCCCAGGTTGTGGGACCGATCCCCAGTGGGGGGCATGCAGGAGGCAGCCAATCGATGTTCTCTCTCATTGATGTTTCTGTCTCTCTCCCTTCCTCTCTCTCTAAAATCAATAAAAATAAAAATAAAATAAAAAAGATGCATTATTATTTCATGTACCATTAACAAAGAAAAAAAACTTAAACACTATACATCGATTGTAACATGAATCCTGATCTCAGAAAGGCCAAAAAAAAAATAAGAAAACATAATTAATTGACTTAAAATTGATGAAGGAGAACGAGCATTCGTGAAAATTTAGAGATAATATATGCACAATGCTTAACACAAGCCTGATATATCTGAGCTCAATTATATCAACAATAATAAACTCTGGAAACCTATATTATCTTTACAATAAGTGGGAAACATAATGCAACCCATTTAAGTGGTTTTTGTTCTTTCTCATATATTTTAAAAGGTTTTTCTTTATGATTGGGTATAGCAATCATTTGGGGTTTTGATCATTTGATTTTCTTTTGTCCTTTCAAATTCATTTTATTTGGTTTCAAAATTCAACTGTATTGCTTTTGACTTAACAATAAAGGGAAGTAAAAAAATGACTGAAGTGAAAATATTCTTTAAATAGATTTGCAATCCAAAAGTGTCTGCCTTAGTTTAATGTATAAGTTTATTCACTATGTTAAAACGTGCTTGCATGTGTAATGTATCATCCATGCGTATATTCTTGCTTCTTGTTTGTCATTTTTACTTCTAACTGTCTGTCACATTTGTCAAAGACTTTCAAGATTCAATTGTGGGACACAATCTTACCTTGATGATCACAAGTATATTTTATAGATATGTGCATTTAAAAAAAAATCAGCCAGTATCCAAATAAAAGATCAACTCACTATTTATAATTTCATGAAGTGTTTATTATTGTAGTTATCTAATTTTATATATCAAATAAGTTTTAATTCATTATAACAGCATAAATTGAAAGAACTACCTACATTACAATACATTATTTTTGTTTTACAAAATTATTTTTTTGATTTATGAAATGTCTAAACATAACACTTTCTGAATTAGCAATAAAAGAAGATAGATCTCTGGTTCCTTTAGATAGCCAATAAGAGTAACCTTAATTGCCAGAAATAATAACTTGTTGTACTTTTACTTGTTGGTCCTACATTTTATCTTTGTTTATACATTTTTGTGCCATAGTTCAGTTCTTAACAATCTCCTTCTACTTTTATTTTTTATTTGTATGTATTTTCTCCTCTAACTGTAGAAAGTGAACAAGAAAAAAAAAAATGAGCTATTAAAAAATTCTGCAGAATAATACATATATGTAGTAGTATGATATTTTTACTAACAGTAACAAAAATATATTTGCAGCTACCATACTTTTAGGATACCTTTCTTCATTAAAGAGTCTGGACTGTTAGAAAGAAAATTCCTGAGAATCTAGATTCTGGATGGTAGTTTAGTTTTTCCATTTATATGCATCTATTTGACACTTAAAAGGTAGAAGTGAGGTGGGTACCATTCCCTTGCTGCTACTTCTGCTGGCATTAGAAGTCTTAGATCAGTGATGGTCAAAAGGCAGTTGTGGAACTGCCAATTGACCCAGTGACCCCACTACTAGGAAAATATATGAAGAATCCTGAAACACCAATCAGAAAGAATATATGCACCCCTATGTTCATAGCAGCACTATTTACAATAGCCAAGATCTGGAAACAGCCCAAGTACTCATCAGTAGATGAGTGGATAAAAAAGCTATAGTACATTTACATAATGAAATACTATGCAGCTATAAAAAAGAAGGAGCTCTTACCCTTTGAGGTGACATCGAGGGCCTGGAGAGTATTATGCTAAGTGAAATAAGCCATCAGAGAAAGACAAGTATCACATGATCTCACTTATAGGTGGAATCTAATGAACAAAATAAACTGACAAACAAAATGGACCACAAACATGGAAGCATGGGACAGAATGACAGATCTCAGAGGGAAGGTGGGAGGGAGGATGGGAAAAGATTAATCAAAGGATTTATGTGCATGGACACAGACAATAGACAGGTGAAGGCCTGGGGTAGGGTGTGAGGTGGGTGGAGGGGGGCAAAGGAGGGAAAGTAGGGGACATCTGTAATACTCTCAACAATAAAATAAATAAATAACTAAAATAAAAAAGGCAGCTGTAATGCCTGGAACTGACCTTACAGATTCTAGCCACAGGCTTCATGACTATGGCAACTGCAGTCATTGTTTTAGCCAGAGAGTGTTTCCGTGTGGACTACCAAGCATTGTTTAGGTGACAGTGGGTGGTTGTGCAATGGTGAAGGCAGTGAGTTTCTTGATCTCTACATTATGTTACAATGGTTGTTTTCATGCCCATACCCTTAGAAAATAGACTCAACTAATTTTCCTCATCTCTCCATTTTTGCTTACACCTAATTATATGTAATATGTTTATTTTTCTTTAAACCACGTTAAGAAAATTTGTATCAAAAGTAGGGGCAGACACTGTTGATCTGACCTGATTGAATGTGTGGGCAGTGAAGAACAATCCTGAGACCACTGGAAAATGAGATACTGGTGGTCTGTGGCACACAGTTGCAAAATAGCTATGGAATTAGTCAACTGTGGTAACCTGCAATCAAGTGCCTATTAAAGACCAAGTTTGGCATACTCAGTAACTGCTTCAACAGATCATTATGGGGAAATAAGAAACACAAACACTCAGACTTGGTCTTGTGCTTCTGACTGCACAGGAGAGTTTAGAGGAAAAAAAAAAGTGGCAAGCTCAGAGTTTTACACTTTTGACTCAAGACACACTATCAAGGAAGCTTCTGGGACTTTCCCAGAACAACCTCTCAATTCATTGTGGTCTTACATACCTAAAAATCAGGTGTGAAATATGATCTTAGAAATTGCTGACTCCCATGTTAGTGAGAGTCTTGCCAGGTTTTGTTTGTTTGTTTGTTTGTTTGTTTGTTTTGGTGAAGTTTGGTCATTAGTTGAAAGGGAACTATCTCTAAGAATCTTGTTTGAAGTTAGTGCTCTGAACCTCCACCTCCACTGAGTTTCCTTGCCAGGAGAGATAGTCTCTCTGCCTCTTTCAGATGTAACTAGGTCTGCCTTGCTTAAAAATCCTGTATTGGCTTATTTGAGGTAGCTTTCTTTAAAAAGGCTGCATACACCTTCTCACACACCTCCCCAAACCCCATTCATGTCTCGCAAAGCCATGACCCAGGGAGACAAGTATAATATCTGATAGAAGATAAGACTTATAAATCAAAAGTGTTGCAAGATTTTGTCAATTTATATTGACATAAGCCTGGTAATGGATTCTAAGGATTCTAGAGGAAGAAGAAACATAACTCCAAATTGATATATACATACTCACTCAAAACTGGACTTAACATCTTAGCATAAGTAGCTGAAAGAGAAAATAAACTTTACCTCAATAAGTTGACTAAAACTGGTTTCAATTTTGGCCTACACTGAATGAAGCTATAATAGATATATTCTCCGCGAAAATTCTAATCTGTAGGGAACCAAATACCACTGGGGTCCACTACTGGGCATCAAATGAAAATATGGTTTTAGTCTTACTTTGTCTTATTGTAGGTCAAATTTTCATCCAGTAGATATGCCCTAGTTTCTGAGTGAAGTATTGAAGTATTCACACACTAATCCTGGACTCATAGAGGCTACTATGATGGGGAGAGTTAATGTGGGAATCTCGGAGGCTATATCTCCCTGCCAAAATAGTGGCATAAAATCACAAAGATTAGTGTCAAATATTTGAAAGATTTATACTGAAATTTCTAGTAGACCTTTAAATAACTCATTAATTTAGTCTGCGCCAAAGACAGATACTACTTGGGAAATGACAATGGAATATGCTGAACTTACTTATTCCAATGATGATCCTTATTACAGATGATGTTCCATATGTGGTTTTTAAACTGGAAGGTTTGACATTGCCACTGGTACCCAATATATGGTTATCTAGCTAACCATTGGTTTCTATTTCCCTATACCAATAAGACAAAAACCCAGAAAGTGTTTGTTGCCAACAAATAGCAACAGAAGTACACCTTCACCATGTTACTGTAGGGTTATATAACCCATTTACCCATTCATCTCATGCCCATTTACCTTTTTGAGTAAGAAGGGTAATATATGCTAAATATCTTCACAAGATACAGGCATATTAGAAAGTAAAAGATATAAATATATATTTAGGGACCTGGCACTTAAAAGAGAAATAAAAGCTCCAACCCCTTGATTTTTCAACTACTTAGAGCTAAATGGTTTCCAAAATTCTGGATATTGGAAACAAATACATCACATTTTGGTGTGTTGTTCTGACTCATTCACAGGGTGACACATAGGGCCAAAGTAAGAGAAGGCTAGTTCATCTAGGTGACAGAAGAAATATTATTTGAAATGTCTTCTATTCAGAGAACCAGAAATTTACCAATACTAATAAGAATTTGTAGAAGTAACAAATGTTGTCTCTCTCTCTCTCTCTCTCTCTCTCTCTCTATATATATATATATATATATATATATATATATATATATATACTTATGCATTATTTTTAGGTAAATGCATTTATCATTTTTATTTAATATAAGACATACTTTGAGGATCGATTGACTTTATCATTTTGTTATATTATAGAAGATAAAGTAGTAATTTGACAAAACTAGAGGAGGAATGAATACTATCTAGAGTTTACATGATGACTGAGAGGACATTGAGTCTTTTTTATTGTGAGTGAATCTTTCCTTATAAAATGGATGGTTTTATAATGCTGTCAATATGTTGTTACTACTACTACATTTGAAAATAAAAATATATGTGGAAGCATATATATGGATAGTGAGTATTCCAAGAGATGATCTATGGAGAATACTGTCCTTTTGTGCATTTCTCTCTCTAAAGTGCATTCCCATACTGAAAAGACACTGTACATTAGAATCCACAAACTAAATGGATTCTGGTGATATTTGGTAGATAAGGTAAAGTACATCTTCCTGCTGCTCTTTCAACTGGTAATAGAAGTCATAGAGAGGTTCCTGTTAAGAGGAAACATCAGTGGTTGGATTCAGCATTCCAGTATCTAGTACCTGCTTTTTGGGTATTAAAAGGCCATGGCCAGGGTAGTGACTCCTTTACTTCTGAAACAGAGCTCCAATAACATAGTTTATTCTGGAAACCAATACATCCAGGGACAGCTCTGTGACATTCACCCCTCCAGCCATCTCAATGAATGTGTGAACTCCTGATTTTCTATATTAAATGCATTCTCCTTAAATGCCTAGAGTGAAAGTATTTCTCATCTCTTCATTTCTATATGATTTTTTTTTTATCCTCACTCGAGGACATTTTTGCATTTATCTTCAGATAGAGCGGGAGGGAGAGAGGGGGAAAGAGAGAGAGAGAAACATCGATGTGAGAGAGACACATCGACTGACTGCCACCCACACGACCCCAACCGGGGTGGGGACAAACTGCAACCGAGGTACGTGCCCTTAGCGAGAACCGAACCCGGGACTCTCTGGTCCACAGGCCAACTCTCTAACTGCTGAGCCAAATCGGCCAGGGCTTATCTCTTTATTTCTAAATTCAATTCTGCCTTCACCTACATCCTATGGTTCAAGTACTGGACCACATTGTGTCCAAACACACAGTCCTTTTACAACTCAAGCTTTAGCACATATTTTAACTGTCTCAATATCACTCTTTACCATATGGAAAATATGTTCTCACTCTTAAAGCAAATAGAAGGATTTATTTTGTGAAGACTTTCCTGCAGAGTGCCATTTGTTCTTTGATGTTTTAAATGTTGTTTTTGCACATCCATAGAACTTATCCATCTAATGCTGTCATTATTTGTTTAAACTTTTTCTCCTATATTAAGTTTCAAGTTTTTAGAGGAACAAAAAAAGGCTTATACCTTAGTAGCTTTGTTATCTCTGAATATCTAGCATAGCTCCTGCCTAGCACATAGTAATTACTCTACATTCCGCATTTCCTTTCTATGAATAACTGAAAGGTCATAATTTCTAACTTTATTGATAAGTTTTAAATTATATTTATATAATTATATTATCTATTTTAAAAACTTTACTCATTATTTAATTATCTTAACTATTTTTAACAATCTTTACTGTATTTTATTTCTTTAGTATTTACTTTTGTCATTCTACATTACCTAAGTAGTGTAATGTGTTGCCTAGAATAAAGAACAAAAATATTGGAAAGAAAAAACATGTTTGAAATCAGAATCCAATTTTAATTCCTGTTAGTTCAAATGGCTGGGGTGCTATAAATGTTAAGGGGAAGGAGGAATGGTTGTTTTGAAAATAGAAAGTAACTAGAATATGTTAAGCTTTAAAGTTATGATTAGAATGGAATCATAACTATCTGGGGATAGTTATCTTCTGCCAAAATCCAGTGAGGTTTTGAAGTCCTTTCTCATTGAAGCCATAGATGGCCTTTATGAACCACAGGAATGATCACAGACATGTTGCAAACACTGGACAACAGCCACGACTCCAGAAAATTCACAGGTGAGCAAATCTGAAAAGGAAATAGCTGAAACCACAGTCTTACATGTAATGGAGATTCCATGTCTCAGGGATGATGGGTAACTGCACACATACAGATAGCACTTAATTTATTTCTCAGTCAGGAGCTATTGAGTGGGGTTGACCAAGGAATTTTTTTCTTCTTCATGGTGTCAGAAAGAAGGATATTTGGGTCTCTTCATTTTAGTGAAGTCATAGGTCAAGAAAGGCAAATTCCAGAAGACTATCTCAGAGCAAAGACTAAAGGGTTGTGCGGAGGGTCACGCCAAAAGGATCCCAACAACTTGAAGCAAATTTTGAGCATCAACAAAGCCAGAAGAAGGTTTGAGAACCAAGGAGGATTAGAATAAAGAGCAGTTGGCCATGTCACAATAATAGGCATCATTGTGGAAGAACGAAGTAGAGAATAGATCATTACTTTGTGCTGGGGGTTTGCAACGATTGATCGATTTACAGGAACTAAAAACATTACAGGATCATAACATGTGTGGTGAAAAGAAATGACCTGCCTGCCTTGGATTATCATAAAAACAAGGAAGCAACCTCCACGAGAGTGGAACCTGACCAGAATAAAAACAGAAAAAATTCTCTGAAAACTTTCTGTCAAAATGTATATTAAGTGTATAGCATAAAAAACATAGTCCATGAGGTGTGCCTTTACGTCCTTTTGAGTTCTGTATTTGTTCTGTAAACTTTGTCAAGGTATTTTCCATTCTAAGCTTCTGTTTCCTCTTATAGCTATACAATCAATATAGGGCTAGTACAATTAGTTTCTGAATATCAGCTTTAGTTGCTGAATGTAAACTAACTAGGTATCGATGTACATTTACAGCTCTAACCATGATGTCAGTTCAGATATTTACAACTATTTGTTTTTATTATTTTATAAGTTTTTGAGTTAATAGAATTCTACCAGGTAAAATTAAGGTGAGATATTTTAACTGGGTGAATACAATCAGTAGTTGCAATCAAATTCCTATACCCACACATGAAAAAATCGGCTAATACTATCTTGTACAAAATGATTCCAAAAATTGTTCTTGTTTTGAGGTGGCCTTAATTACTTTGGGCATTGACCCTCAAATTACTGTACTCCTAATTGATTCAAAGTTAAATATTTCTATAGTAGTAATATGTCATTTTAGTTACCTTTCATTACATAGTCAGAGCATATTTAATCCCCATTAAATTGAGTTGCCATTTTACTTGATGGTTCTTTGAACCATATTTACTTAAGGAGGAAGGCTAATTTTTTCTAAGGACAAGTGTTTTCATGTTAATTAAACTTTTATTACAGCATTAGAATCTGTGAGAGAACTGAAATCATGTGTAAGAAGGTCACTAGTAAGTTTAATATTTACTCAGACTCAAGATTAGCCAGATTTTTGCCTTTGACATAATATTACCAGTCAGGAACTATACTGTTGAGCTATTACCCAATATTCAATAAAGTAAGTGGATAATCAACCAAATTCATGAAGAGTAATGACATATTGATTAAGCAGTTCTACAATCTTTCTTTAGATTACACTCAAACTGACATCCTGAAAAATCAATGACAAACTGAGAGTCAAATAAAGGAAATCTGTAGAGTGTTTTCATTGATTCTGGAAGGGGCTTGGAGCTGAAATCCCATCAGAGGCCTCAGTAGGATATTTTGATCCTGACTATTAGAGAAGTTGATCAAAATGCAAGTAAAGGTAAAACAAAAACAAAAAAAATTGAAGTTTATCTTATATTTAAAATTTGTTTTAATAAATGCATAAATGTATATCTAATAAACTTCATATAATCAACGTTCTAGTATTCTTTCAAGTCAATGTAATATAGTACAGTATGAACAAACATGTTAATTTTACAAACGTTGGTCACCATGCATGTATATTTATGTATAATGCATTTAAATATATATGTATGGATGTATGTATATGTATACACACACATAACTACATATAATATTTAGAGAAATATAATTTGTATTCTCTTCACATATCTTTTCCACAGAGAAAGAGTTTATACACCAAGGGCAAAATACATGTTTATCATAATAGCTGGAAATCTAGCTCTAAATATAATACATGTAGCAATGTTATTATTGTAGATAAATATTAATGTTAATTATTGTCACAAAAATTTATGCAAACTTTAAGTCATATATGTACACATACGTACATATACAAAAGATTTATGTTTTAAAGGAAATGAACAGAATTTTAGTAATTTTAAGAACATTTTATTTCACTTAAACAAATATAAAAATTATTACAGAGAATGCATTTTCTCTGTTAAAACTTCTAATGAAGCTTACAAAAAATCTTTCAAGTTTTGAGAAAAAAATATAAATTAAAAGATAATAGTCAAAAGAAAAAAATATCAATTTTTTGTTTCTTATTACCAAAATAACGTAGTCAGACTAGGCTTGAGTTCAAAGATCATAAAAGGGGTGACCTCTGGAAATAGCATCAGAATGGTACCCTCACTCAGAGTCCCATTCTCTTAGCTGCAACTCTTTTTCTAAAGATCTCTCTAGTCAAGTGTATGCCAAGTGCAATGACCCAAACTGAACCAGTTATAACGAAGAGTGGAAGCTTCTAACACCCTACATAAATCATGGGTCAAACCTTCATAAACTTGGCAGCGTCTTTTTGTTCCAGAAACAAGGAGACTCAAGGTTCTCATGAAAATGTCTGCTGACTAGAGAAGATGCATTTTCTTCATTATTTCTTCATGTGATTATTATTTCTCATTTAAAGTCAATTCACTGTATTAGTAACAGTCTGCAATAGTCACACTCAATTGAAATACAGGTCATAATTATAGAGATTTGCATACAACAGGAATCACAACATTTCTCTCAAAACTGGTGTCAAAGAAAAATTGCACCAACAATGAAGACTTTATTCAACACTGTTGCAGTAGGAATCAAGATCATTGCAGTAAGTCAGAGAGACTGACTAAGTGCTCTGGGGGAAAAGGGAGCAGTGGATATTTTAAAGAACAGAGTGAGTAGCAAAAATGTACTGAAGGATGTACTCTGGAAGTTAGTCAATGCGATGAGGCCATCTGTGTTTGCTAACAGGAGCTCATTGAGTTAGGTTCCTGCTCTCCCACAGAAATGGGAGACAGGGGCTTTATCTTTTTTGATGATTGCATTTCAAATGGATAGCCCCCACATCCTTGAGAAATAACATTTCTGGGTTGAAAAACTGGCAAGAGGCTGGGAGAAGATTTACATCTCAAAGGAGCAAAGAAAGAATTTACAATTAAAAGTTTTCTAAAGCAAATGCTGTAACATAAGGAAGGTCAGGGCCTACAGTCAGGAGGAAACCTGTTTCAAGTTGACTCAAGCTGAGGGTAAATGAAGTCCTTCCTAGTCAATAGCACATGCTCAAGAGAACAATCTCATGATGCCTGGCTGAGAGTTCACATCAACATTATAAAGGTTTCCAAGTATATATTGAATGATAGCATTGTTTTTTTTTATGTTGTTTTTCAATTACAGTTGACATTCAATATTATATTAGTTTCAGGTATACAGCACAGTGGTTAGATATTTACGTAACTTCTGTGATAAGTCTAGTACTCACTTGACACCAAACATTGTTATTACAATATTATTTACTATATTCCCTATGCTGTACTTTACATTCCCATGACTATTTTGTAACTGCTCAAATACATTATTTATTTATTTATTTTTGCTAATTTGACTTCACATTTTCCCTTATCCTCCTTAACCCCCACAATTTCAGCACACTTGACTCCTTGTTTAGACTCTTCACTATATCCTTCCTACTTAAGAGTGTATACTCTAGCCCAGCCAGTGTGGCTCAGTGGTTGAGCATCGACCCATGTACCAAGAGGTTGCTGGTTCGATTCCCGGTCAGGGCACATGCCCAGATTGTGGGCCCAATCCCCAGTGGGGGGCATGCAGGAAGCAGCCAATCGAAGTTCTCTCTCATCAATGTTTCTATCTCTCTCTCTCTCCCTTCCTCTCTCTCTAAAATCAATAAAGAAAAAAAATTTTAAATGAAAGAGTGTATACTCTAGATGTCAGAATACAAATATTGTATATAGCATCAATGCATAATTCTAAAAAAAACATAATGCCAATGTTGTAGCTAAATGGTAATGTTCTTTATGAACGTTATTGAACACTGGTCCAAACCCCAAGTAATTTCAGAAATAACATTATAGGGAAAAAAAGAATTATGTAAATAATAAATTTTAAAAATATATAGGATATTCAAAGCCATATGGAAAAAGAACAGGAGAAAATGAAAATAATTATACTAGTCAAGTAAATTAAGCAATTCATAGGTTGCCCCCCTTCCCCTGAAATTTGCTGGTAATTGAAGGTAAATTTTGTTTTTAATTTTCTTTTAGTTAATTAGAAAATTATTGTCACTTGCTCATTTGTTTGCAAGTTTATTTTTTGCATTAACACAAATTAACTCTTCTTCAACTTGTAAATGGCGTTAGTGAAACAAAAAATTACAAAATCTTTGTCATTAACGCTATTTATCAAGTAAGTGTAACAGCTGTCAAAAATGATGGACTTCAAATGTCACCCAAAAACCTAAAAAGAATCGTGACTGTGTTGAGAGCCTGTGATGAGTGACATATCATGCTAGGAAGTTGTTCCTTCAGCAAGCACCATCTGTGATAAAGCTGAGCCTCCCAGACATTAAAGAACATAATCAGCAGCTTATGGGGTAAATGCCGCATAAGCTGCTCTCGGAGCAAGCCCACCTTGACATGACAGGAAAAAAGGAAAATACTGTAATGTAAAACCCTGTATTTATATAGATCATTTCCTTGAAAAGCTCCTAAATCTTTAACAGACTTTGAGCTCATCAATCCTTCAATTCCAATGAAGTAAGAATTACAGAAGCACGTAATCCTCAAAATAATTATTTAGTGATCCGAGAAAGACAATGGTATATAGCCCCTTTGTTTTGTGAATAGTGTGTGATCTTGATAAGCAGATTATTTTTGTTAGAAAAGCTCAATCTCCAAGAATTTGGAAAGAAAGAGTTCGGAGATTTATCCAATTTTAGTATACATATTTCTGTAAAGGGCCTTAAATCCTTGTTGAACTCTTTGTGGTAAATGAAAAGGAGATCATGCATGAGGCATTGTTACATTCAGGTGGATTACATGTATAAACAAGAGCATGAATCCAGCAGACACCCTTAGTAAGAATAACAATTTTCCTAAGCATCCAGTTAGTTGATATGCAATGCTGCTTATTTATCTGATTTGCCTTTTCATATTTTCATTTTTGTCTATTGCTAATGTCACTAGCATAGTCCTCACCATTCCCAGAATGCAAGCCCAAGACAGCAAGGATTTTTACCTGTTTGTTCATTAATTAATATCAAAGTATTAGAATAATGCCTGGATTACAATAAAGGTTAAATACATATCTCTCAAATAAATGAATGGATGAATGAGTAAAAAATAAATAAAATTATCTCCTTATCTTTTGTCCTGCAACTCTACATCCCAGTCTATACCTAGTCTCTTCACTGAATTCCTATGCACCGGAGTGTCATTCTTCTTTAAATAATTATTATTATTTTATTTCTCTTTATCAGAATGCCCTTCACTTTTTTTTATGTGTGGAAATCTAATCTAACCTACAAATAAACTATCACAACTTCTTATGCTATAGCCCTTATGGGCCACTGTTCCTGTCAACTTTTATTTGAATGTATACTTGTTGCTCCAAATAACCCCAAATACTGATTTGGCATTATTAAATTTCATATAGCATTGGCTGTATACTTATTAAAAATAAGTTTTAGAAAATAAATCAAGAGGAAAACATTTTTGTACAACACCAACAGAACCCATGATTAAGACATCACCTTTATTAACATATGAAGATCATTAACTTATGTGAATATACAGATGACATTTTCAAATAGAAAAATAATTAAAAAGAAAAAGGATGGGGAAAAAGGATACAAAGTATATTTTTTAAAGATTGCATTGCCATTAATTCTTGAATTTCATTTTGCTTGAATGTAAATAAATAAGCACCAAATAACTCGATGGAAATTGAGTGAATTGCTGAAATATATTTTATTGAAACTCAGTATATTCCTAAAACTTATCTGTAAAAGAAAAAAGGAAACTCTGGAGTATTTCCTATGAGTAAATAATAGGAAAATATGAAATGTAGAAAATATATTTCTCTAGTTTGCTTTCATTCACCTGCTCTTTATCTCTAAGAAAAGTCCTAATACCCATAATTATTTGCCCTTCTTTCTGTATGACTATTAGTTGTTCATTCACAATGGATGAATGGATGGATACATTTGCTCACAATTCTTCTACCTTGGCTTATATATTTCAGAATTTGCTTTTTAATTTATACATTAGTTGCATGGTTTTCATGATTATTATATTTTCAAAAAAGTGCTCAATTTTTGGTTTATTTATATCTTTAATTCGAGAATACCTGTCTACTTCTTTTATACATAAAATATATCTAGATTGATATATCATCTAGAGATCATACTCTCCTCCTTCAAAATTTTGTAAAAAACTCTTCACTACCTTCAAATATTGCATTGATATGAAGAATCTAAAGCCCAACTTATGCAAAAATATCATAAATGGCAAAAATTCATCAACAAAATGGATAAGATGATGGGAGTAAAGAATATGTAGATGTAGAAATAACCATAAAATATAAAAGTAGCGACATTAATTTTCTGTACTTGCTAGCATCTCGGTTTCTGAATATTGTAAGTTGGGGATATAGAGATCAATGTGAACTTATAAAGAAGGCAGAGTGTCCAACTTCTTTTCCTTTCAGAAATTACACAATTTTATTCAACAAATACATCTGTTACTCCAAATACTTTCTAATTGTATATACCCAATCCAGTCATGTTATTTAATACCTCTGAAAAAAATGAAATAAAATAAGACTCTAGATACAGGGATGACATATATATATTTTACCTCCATATAAGCACCAAATTACTGGTAAGAGCTGCCTAAAGTTGTTTTCGTTGTTGTTGTTGGTTCTTAACATGTTTTTATTGATTTTTTTTTTTTTTTCAGAGAGAAAGGGAGACGGAGAGAGAGATAGAAGTATTAATGAGGCAGAAACATGGATTGGCTATCTCCTACACACCCCCTACTGGGAATGGAATCTGTAACCCAAGCATGTGCCCTGATTGGAAATCAAACCCGTGATCTCTTGGTGCATGGGTCTATGCTCAACCACTGAGCCACACCGGCTGGACTGTCTAGAGTGCTTTATTGAAAATAATTAAGAAACCACTTTTGGGGTACCACTTTATACCTGTTATAATAGCTATTATCAACAAGACAAGTAATAAATGTTGGAGAGGTTGTGGAGAAGAAGGAACCCTCATTCACTGCTGGTGGGAATGTAAGCTGGTACAGCCACTATGGAAAACAGTATGGAGGTTCCTCAAGAAATTAAGAAGAGTTACAATATGACCCAACAGCCACTCTTCTGGGTACCTACCTGAAAAATTTGAAAACATTTATTTTCAAAGACATATGCATTCCTATGTTCATCACAGCATTATTCATGGTGGCCAAGACATGGAAACAACTAAAGTGTCCTTCTATAGATGATGGATAAAGAAGATGTGAGAGATATATATACATTTGCGACAACATGGATGGACCTTGAGAATATCATGCTAAGTAAAATAATTTGGACAGAAAAAGTTAAAAACCATATGATTTAACTCATACGTGGGATATAAAACTGAAAGCAAAGCAAGAAATGAACAAACAAGAAAAACAAACAAAAAGTCATAGACTCAGACACCAGTGTGGTGGTTACCAGAGGGAAGAAGGGTAAGGGGGTACTAAAGGGTAAAGGAGGTCAAATATGTGATGATGGAAAGTGATTTGTCTTTGGGTGGTGGGCTCACAAGGCAACACAGAATACAGATCATATATCATAGAAATGTACACTTGAAACCTATATAATATTATTAACCAACATCACCCCCGTATATTTAATAAAAAGAAAAAAAAAAGAACCCCTTTTGATTTCAGTGAGGAAAAGAATCAAGATTGATTGGAAATATCTGTCATTGATACAAAATAGGGGTTAATATGCATTGTATATTTACTGACTCTATGCTATAAGGTGATATATATGAATCAAATATATTCACCTAGAAGTGTCAGATGATAAAATTTTGTCTCAGTCTCTTTTTGCCCAATTATTTTTCTAAATTTAAGACTAATAGTAAGTTGTCAACTTATTAATACTAGCTTGTAATTATGACATTGCCAATAAACCCAGCACATATAAGGAAGTACTTACTACAGAACATGAAACAAAAATTGATTTTATATACCACCAAATCAATTTGCACATATCAATTTGACCTTCTAAATTATAGTTTAGCATTAAGTTTGGGTCATTTTCCCTATTTTCTCTCTGATTCCTCTCCAATATACATTATAATCTCATGACACTAGTAAATTAATTTTAGCGTGTCTCCTTCATTAAGTATAGTTATCTATTTTCTTTTTTGGGAACTAACAATTTGCATGGAAATTGGGACAATGACTGTGATGTCATGCCATTAATTTTTCACAGCTTGCCATCGGTAAGGCAAAAACAATAAGCAAAAGTCTGGTATAGCAAGACTTATATTTTTAAATTGGTCAAAAGAATCAAGTAGCTTCTTTTGTTGCATAGTATGCAAACAAACTTTCAGGGATTCCTGTTGACCTGGGTATTCAACTAAATCAATTGGATAAAACTTAGGAATTATAGAAAAAAACTCAAAGCAGAAGATTTTCCATGAATATTTTCATTCCTTAATTTTCTTATTTTTAATATAAATAAGCTTCTTGTATATTAAAAGGGAATTCTGAAAGACCGAAATTAATATGATGATACATCTTTCAAAGGGTTTAATCTGCATTTACAATATCCAACGTCTATTTTTTTTTCTTTTAAAAGCAGTTTAATAAAATAAACCAGGTCAATTCTTATCCATTTTTAGGTGGAATGAGTCAGTTGGCTTAATTTCTTATTAATGATTTTTAAATATAAATGAGAATAGAGCAAGCTTTCCATATTAAGAAAGCATTGTTGAATGGAATATCAGCTGCCTATTGCACAATACAGAACACTAATTGAAGAGTCAGATTATTTGACTTTAATTTCGAGGTTCAATTACTAGTTGTGTGACCTCTGCCAATCATTTCACTTCTTTGTGGTCACATTTTTTTCTATTGATTTTTCTCCCAGTGTTATTGTAAAGGTTGAAAAATACAATGGATATGAAGACAGATTATAAAGTGTAAAGCACTTACCAGTATAGGAAATCATTATGACTATTCCATTTTCAGTTAAAAGTGTGTGGTGAGGAAGGGGAAAAAATAAAATAAAAACTGGAACATTTTTATGTAATATAGCTCAAAGTAAATCTCAATTACTTTTCTCATTTGGAGAAGTATCGCTTAAGACTAAATAAAACACATTTTATTCATAATTTTTTAAAATTTCTATTTGGTCTGTGAATGAAAGCAAGCATTCCAGTAGAAAAATAGAATCAGTTGCATAATAAGTTGCATAGGATTCTATATTACTCCATGTAGAAATGGAATCATTTCTACAATTGTCAGAATAATTTATATGAGTCATTGTAGCTTTTTACCCTAATTATTTATAATAAACTTTTTCTCCAAGTTTTCTAGTTTAAAAATTGAAAAAAAAAAACATAGATGCATTTCTGAGTAGAAAAATATTCTAATTTTTCTGATAAAAAACTTTACATATTAACTGAAATTCCATGGATTAAAGGAAACATTATATTAAGTATTTTAAAAGTATCAATATATAATTTTAATGAATTAAATTGAGAGTGTCCTAAACAAGATAATTCTGTCTCTAATTTTAAATATAGATGTTTTGTTGTTTTAATATGAAAAATAAAAACAAAAATCAAGTAGTATTTGCATATGTAGCTGTACATTTTTAATAAGGTGGTGGTATGTGATGCAAAATGATTGAATAAAGTGGATAATAAGGGATTGAAGGCAAGGTGGCCAGAGAGGAACTTCTGTCTGAGAAAGGCTTGCATAGGAAAGAGGAATAAATAAATCCATTTTGTCATTATTTATAGCTGTCATTCATTTCATACTTAAAATGTATTATGCAGTGATTGAGTACATGCACATATGTTTTACTTTTAATTTTTTGTAAAATCTGGAAAAATAAAATTACATCCATTAAAGAAAAAAAGGCTAAACAGAAAGAAGCTTAAAAAGGTTCCAGGATTTTTCCAAGACCACATGAGGCAGACCTGACATTGTAATCCACCTCTGCTTGCCTTCATAACCACACTCTTTTCATCACTCTCTGATGCTTCCTCAAATGATGACTGATTTCTCAGTGAAAACGGAACATCTTAGAAATTTCAAAAGATGAAAAGCAGAATACGATGATGGATTAGATGTAAGGAATAAAAAAATGTGAAGTTGAATCGAATTTAAATCTTTCAAGTTGGCCTAGAAGGAATGGAAAAGATATACATCACCAATGGACACTGACAACAGTGCAGTGAAGGCAGGCGGTGTGGGGGTGGGGAGGCGGGCAGGAGCAGGAAGGAGGGGGTCAATGGGAGGAAAAGGAGGGACATCGGTAATACTTTCAACAATAAAGATAAATTTAAAAATAAAAAAGAATGGGTGGAACTGTGGCAGAAACAGAAGACTTGAAAAGGTGTGTATTCACAGTATCTTGCCAAAAACAATCAATAAATGTTATTAAGATTCTACTTTACATCCTCTTCCTCTGGAGATTCAGGTTCATGTGGGAAATCATCCACTCCCCAAGCTACTCTGGGAGACATGTTAAGCAAATATTTTGCGACTGCATAACAAAAATTACCAGTGTTCTAGCGTTTGTACCCCTTTCACCAGTTATTAGATGCTGGCTGCCCTAAGGGTGTGATCCTAGACAAGGTAGAGGTGGCTCTCATCAGCCAAAGGAAATTTCTGGAAAAGTATAAAAGCTGAGGGTTGTAGCTAGAAGCATAAATCTTTACTCCTAAAGGTGAAGTTTGAACATGTACAGTGTCCACCACATTTGATATGCCTTAGCTATGTTTTTAATATTTTAAAACTCTTTAACAGTTGCAATGTGCCTCTGTGTCAGGTACCATCATCTTTAAATTTTGTACACAAGAACATTTAGGATTAAAGAATCAAAGCCTATTGCATTTGAGCTCTCACAACCAAGTGAAAGGAGAAGTATAACACTGGATAACTTACATTGAAAACTATAGCTACATTCCAAATATTTGTTCAACTTTATTATGAAGTCTGGTGTAGTCTAAGCCTGCTATAATAGAGCTGTAGGATTTGTGGAGCTCTTGATTAGGAAGGTTGTATTGTCACATCAGATACTTTTCAGTCATGTTGCCCGGATGGTGAATCTCATTGCTTTACAATTGTGGCTGGTGGGTTCCATTGCTTTTGTAGTACACCTGGCGATGGTTAAGCTTTGTAAATCCTACACTGAGAAAGAAAGCTATGGGATTATAAAACTGGCAAGTTAGAGGTTAAACAGAATTTTCCAAGACATACATAACAAAAGAGTAAGTTTCTTGAGTGAGTTGAGCGTTACTTTATTTCACACAGAAACAGAGCTGAGAATTAAGGCAAACTATTTCTTAGGAAGTTTAAATGAAGCTTGTTCTATTAGACCAATTTCAGTCTTTTAAATTAAATATGTCAGCTCTATCTTTAATTCTCCTACATGTAACAGAAAGGATTCAATTGGGGAACCAGAAATAATTATAGATTAACAAATAGTAATAACTGTACTTTTCCTCTGAACTGTCATTAGACCCAGAGCTACTTATTATCCTGACATATGACATTCTCTTACTCTTTATACTGTTATTTCTTTATGGCCCACTTTGCTTAAAATTCGCCTAACACAGCATTGGATTTTTTCTCACCATTATCCTTTCAATAAATCATAAAATATTTTCTTTATCTTCAGATAAATTTAAAATCTTAACAACTTCTTTCAATTATTTATAATAACTCTCCACAAGATGCAGTCTCGAAAATCAACTCTTTATATGTCGACTACTATTGGTAACATTTGTTATTAAGGCTTATGCTTTTAACGTACATTGGTACTCACAATATAATTTTTTTTAAATGTTCAACCAAGAAGAAATGCTCAACAAAGAAATAATTGTTATGATCATGTAAATTTAAATTTTAATTTAAAAAAACAAATATACTCTTAAAACAAGAAAATAATTATAGGGATTATAAATATTTTGTCAAAAAGAGTACTGATTAATATAGATTCTGCATACTTTGAGAAAGATGGAAATATTCAGAAACTGAATGATCTCAGAGAAGGCCATGTGAAAAAAAACCTCTTGAGGCTTGAAATATAGAAAAGATTTGAAGAGTTAAGGCAGACCATGTTGTTAAAATCCTGGAGGTATGTTTAGAATTATGACTAATCGCACAATGTGAGAAAATTGAGAAAAACTATGTAGTTTTGGAGGAAGGGAAAATACAAAATTAGTATGGGACAGTTATTATAGCTAGTCATGAATTCACAAGTATTTTTACAAGGAACAATTAAGAAGTGGTACAGAAAAAGAAAAAGGTCATAAGTATATTTCAATGATAAGAGATATATCAAAGGAAAGATCAATTAGACTAATGTAGTCATGCCTGGGAGCATGGTATGGTGGCCAAACCCATAATCTCTGGGCACAGGCTGGAGAACCCAGACAGCCTGGCTTCATGTTCCACGTTGACTTTAGCAGTCTCCTTAAACTCTCTGGCCACTGGTTCTTCACCTGTTATTTTGGGATATTAACAGGAAAATCTCTTAGTTATGTTAGGATTAAAAGGTAAGTAATTATAGAACACTTAGAACAGTGCCTGACAAATGATAAGGTAGGAAAATATAATGAAAGAGAGTGGTATGCCTTGGCCAGTTTTGCTCAGTGTTTAGAGCATCAGCCTTTGGACTGAAGAGTTGCTGGGATTCCTGGTCAAGGGCACGTACCTGGGTTGCACGTGCAATCTCTGGCCTTGATTGGTGTTGTGTGGGAGGCAACCAGTCGATGTGTCTCTCTCACATTGGTGTTCTCTCTCTCTCTCTCTGTCCCTCCATCCCTTCCACTCTATCTAAAAAATCAATGGGAAAAAAATATCCTTGGGTGATAATTTTTAAAAATAATAAAAAGATAGAGTGGTACATTGCAAATAAAGCTCAAATTCTTCCTTTTCGAAGACCTCTTGATTCTGGGATGGCCATACTGTTTATGTTGACTAGTTTGATTTTAGCAACTATGAGACAAGCAGAGGTCTCAGAAGTTTATATTCATTGATGCTTGCTCTGTGTTGTGCTTATAACTCTGGGATGACCAGATGAACAAACCTGAGGTATCCTGCTAAAGTACCAGAAACCACACAGAGTGGAACTAAGACTATCTGGTTGACAACTTGCCAACCAATAAAGTGATTAAGGTCATCTTAGAACATCCAGTCACTAACCAATCTGCCAGCTAACCAGAAATACATGAAATAGCTGAGCAGATATTATTCGAGTGGGCTCAGACCAGAAAACCTCCTTATCCTTACAATTCTCCCATAGAACATGAGCTAAGCCCTTACGGTTTATGGGAATCTGCTATATAAAAGGTAACTGATACAAGAAATGGTATCTTGAGGTGGGGTAATAGCATAACAAAAACTTAAAATATGTAGCATTAGCTTTGTGATTGGATGGCAGGGTAACACTAGGAATATATAACTGAAGGCATGAAACAAGATATACATCAAAGAGAGGGGAAGAAAATTCTCCAGATGATAGCAAAGCAGGCCCAGGATGAGAGCTGTGTCAAAGGTCTGGAGAGCAAGACTAGAGCAGGATGTCAGAGGGCTCTTGGAGGGCTGTCTCCAGGAAAAGGATAAGCAGACCTCATAAATTATCAAAATAGATTTCATCTTATGTTGGTTAAAATAGAGATGACTCTTTGGAGCTTTTCAAGAATGGATGCAGAATACTCAGATGTAAAATAATAATGAACAAACATATGAAAGAAGAAAGTAAAATAAAATTTAAATTTTTATAAAAATAAACACGGTATAGTGCTTGTCTTAACAGTAATATTTACATAAACATAAATATAAAATAGTAAATTTAATATAAAATATACATTTAACAATACTTGAGAGGTGATTACACTGGCAGGATAAAAGATTCTACATATAATAAACAAGTATCCTTATTTACAATCACAGAGAGGCAACTGACAATGTCAAAAGTGACAAAGGTGCATAAAAAAGCTCATAACAAGTTACAGCAGCTTGACATTAATGCAGGAGTATGGAAAAGAACAAAGAAAACAAATATATGACTGTTTTCTTCTTAGAAATCATTTAGAGTGAAAGAGCTTTGGGAACTTTTAAACACTATTTTACTTTTTGAATTATTTGCATATATTTGTTGTATGAGGATACAGCAAGAAGGCAACCATCAGCAAGCCAGGGAGGGGAGCAGAATATGCCACTTTAGCATGTGGATTCTTTTTAGCTGACTCAGGAAGAGTATTTTACTTCTCCGTTAATGCCTCAAAGAATTTAAATAAGGGACCTATACCAGGAAGAGATAACTTTTTATATTAGAAAGACTTATAGGCCCTGGCTGAGTAGCTCAGATGGTTAGAGCATCATCCTGATACTCCAAAGTTTTGGGTTCAATCCTTGGTCAGGGCACATATAAGAATCAACCAATGAATGTATAAATAACTGGAACAACAAACCGATGTCTCTCTCGCTCTCTCTAAAATCAATAATATTTAAAAAAAAAAAAAAAAAAGACATCTCTATAGCTGGTGAATATTTATTCACCAAACATTTGCTCTTCTTATCTTCCTGTGATTTGTCTTTCTCTTCTTTGAAGACACAGACCCTTAGCCCTTTCTGCTTAGCTCAAGATGGTATATAAGCCTCAGTTAACTGACTGCCAGGGATCCCATATTTTTATGGGGCTCTTATACTTACAATTTTTTTTCTCCTGTTAATTTGTCTTACGTCAATTTAATTATTTGAAGATTAAAAAAAAAAAAAAAACAGAAGGGACACAGACCATAGGGTGGTGAAGGCCTGGGATGGGGTGGGAACCGGGTGGAGGGGGGAAATGGGGAAAAAAAGGGGAGACGTCTGTAATACTCTGAACAATAAAGATTTTTTAAATCCCAGAAAAGAAGAGAAGAGTTTTCTTCCCTTACACCAGTACTCTACCATCCTGGAACTGTAAACGCAGATTTTCAGACTCCAGAACTGTGAGAAAATAAATTTTGTTGTGTTAGCCATCCAGCCTACAGTATCATTTTATGTCATCCTGAGCTAACTGAGACAACATAATACCTTATATTAGATTTAAATTTCCATCAAGAACAATTTAAAAAGCCAGGTACATTTTTTTTTTTTAATTAGTATCTGAAGGCATTGGAAAGCAATCAAGATAATCAGGACTGATTCCAAAATGGCAGCAGAGTGAATGGAAGCTACACAGACCATCTCCCAGAACCAAACTGGAAATACAACTAAAATAAAGACAAATCGTGGGGAAAAAGCAACAGGAAAGCAGCTTGTGAGGACCATACAACCAGGGACACTGAATCAATCATGGTAGGATTGCGGAGGTGCAAGAAGGGGCCTGGGAGCCCACGGACAGCAGCGGTCTTAGCTGTGAGCACCGCCCTTGAGGTTAAAGCCCAAGCTCACTCCACAGCACAGAGGGCTGAGACAGAGGGCTAAAATAGCCACAGCAACTCACCTGGGGCTCCGGCAGAGGGAGGGTGGACTTGACTGGGACTGTGCGGGGACACTTGGGATTTGGAGGGTACTCAGAGCTTTGGTTGAGTTGTGGCCACGCAGGACGGTGGCCATCTTACTTCTTCCCAGGGCTCTGGGGAGAGGTGGCAGCCCCTCCCTCGGAGATTCAGCCACACTCAGGTTGGCCATTGAAATACAAATTGAGGCTCATTAACTACCAGCATATGCCCCACCCTCGGGAAATCCTCTCATGCTGAACACCTGAGGGAGGTTTTCATTCAACTGAGAAGCCAAGGCTCTTCAAGTAACCACGACTAATAACCTCTAGACTGATAGCCTCTAGGCAAAAAGCTAGAGGATAACTTAACCTTTTCTGGGCTTGCAAACCTACCCAGGAAATTAAGACGTGACACTGGTGTATAACGTGGGTCTTCCCACGACCATCCAAACCCAGTAGAGGGAGCCACAAACAGCAGAACACCAACATCCACAGGGAAAATTTGGCAGGCTCCAAAACCCACTGAGATAGCCAAAATGGTGAAACAAAGAAACAGATGCCAAATGAAAGAACAAGAGACCTCCACTGAAGATGAGATAAATGAAATGGAGTTAGGTAAGTTAACAGAGCTAGAATTCAGAGCCATGATCTTGAGGAAGCTCAACAGCATGAGTAAGGACATCAACATCATGAGGAAAGACATAGAAATATTGAAAATCAACCAATTGGAAATGAAGAATGACATAGCAGAAATGAAGAACACATTGGAAATACTAAACAGCAGAGTAGAAGAAGCTGAGGACTGGAACACTGAATTAGAAGACAGGGTAGAAAAAAATCAACCAATCAGAAAACCAAAAGGAAAAAACAATGAAAAAACAGGAAGACAGCTTAAGAGAACTGTGAGACAACAGGAAATGTAATAATATTCGCATCATAGGACTCCCCAAAGAAGAAGAAAATGAGCAAGGGTTAGAGAATATATTTGAAGAAATAGTGACAGAAAATTTCCCTAATTTGGTGAAGGAAGAAGGCACTCAAGTTCAAGAAGCACAGAGAGTCCCAAGTAAGAAGAACCCAAACAGGCCCACACCAAGACACATAGTAATTAAAATGCCAAAAATTAAAGACAAAGAGAGAATCCTAAAGGCAGCAAGAGCTAAGCAACAGGTTACCTACAAAGGAACCCCCATAAGGCTATCACCTGACTTCTCAACAGAAACACTACAGGCCAGAAGGGAATGTCATGAAGTAATCAAGGTCATGAAAAACAAGGATCTGAACCCAAGACTACTCTATCCAGCAAAGCTATCATTCAAAATAGAAGGTCAAATAAAGAGCTTCCCAGACAAAACAAGGCTAAGGGAATACATTAGCAGCAAACCAGCACTGCAAGAAATGTTAAAAGGCCTGCTGTAATTAGTAGAAGAAATAGAAAGGAAAATAGAAATACACTAAACAAAAATGGCAATAAATAAGTACATATCAATAATCACCTTAAATGTAAATGGATTGAATGCTCCCATAAAAAGACAGAGTAGCTGATTGGATAAGAAAGCATGACCCATATATATGTTGTTTACAAGAGACTCACCTCACAACAAAAGACTCACATAGGTTGAAAGTAAAAGGATGGAAAAAAATCTTCCAAGCAAACAGAAAGGAAAAAAAAAGCTGGGGTAGCAATACTCATATCTGATAAAATAGATTTCAAAATGAAGGCCATAACTAGAGACAAAGAAGGTCACTACATAATATTGAAAGGGTCTATCCAACAGGAAGATATAACCTTGGTAAACATATATGCACCCAATATAGGAGCAACAAAATACATTAAAAATCTTCTGGAGGACTTCAAAGGAGAAATCGACAACAATACAATCATAGCAGGGGACTTCAACACCCCGCTGACATCACTGGATAGATCCTCTAGACAAAAAAATAACAAGGAAACAGAGACTCTAAATGAAGTACTAGACCAAATGGATTTAATAGATATTTACAGAGAATTACACCTCAAAACTACAGAATTCACATTCTTCTCAAGTGCACATGGGACATTCTCAAAGATAGACCACATGTTAGGACACAAACTAAGTCTCTACAAGTTCAAGAAGATTGAAATCATATCAAGCATCTTCTCAGATCACAATGGCATGAAACTAGAAATCAATTGCAACAAGAACATGCAAAGACATTTGAACACATGGAGGCTAAATAGCATGTTATTAAACAATGAATGGGTTACCGAGGAGATCAAGGAAGAAATTAAAAACTTCCTGGAAACCAATGAAAATGAACACACAACAACACAAAATCTATGGGATGCAGCAAAAGCAGTTCTGAGAGGGAAGTTCATAGCACTACAGGCCCACCTCAAGAAACAAGAAAAATTTCTAATAGACTATCTAACCTCACAACTTACAGAACTAGAAAGCAAACAAAAAGAAAATCCCAGAGCAAGTAGAAGGAAGAAAATAGAAAAGATCAGAGCAGAAATAAATGACATAGAGACCAGAAAAACAATTCAAAGGATCAGTGAAACAAAGAGCTGGTTTTTTGAAAAGATAAACAAGATTGATGGACCCTTAGCTAGACTCACCAAGAAACAAAGAGAGAGAACCCAAATACACAAAATCAGAAATGAAAGAGGAGAAGTAACAACTGACACCACAGAAATACAAAGGATCGTTAACAAATACTATGAACATTTATATGGCAACAAATTCGACAATCTAAGCGAAATGGACACATTTCCAGAAACACATAGTCTCCCAAAACTGGACTGGGAAGAGATAGAAAACTTGAACAGACCAATAACAACGAAGGAAATTGAAGATGTAATCAAGACTCTCCCAGCAAACAAAAGCCCAGACCCAGACAGCTTCATGGGGGAGTTTTACCGAACATTCAAAGAAGAACTAACACCCATTCTCCTCAAAATATTCCAAAAAATTCAAGAAGAAGGAAGACTTCCAAACTTGTTTTATGAAGCCAGCATAATTCTAATTCCAAACCCAGAAAAAGACACTGCAAAGAAAGAAAACTACAGACCAATATCCCTGATGAACATAGATGCCAAAATCCTAAACAAAATACTAGCAAATGGGATCCAGCAATACATCAAAAAAATTATTCATCATGACCAAGTGGGATTCATCCCAGGGATGCAAGGCTGGTTCAATATTCGCAAATCAATAAATGTGATACACCACATAAACAAAATGAAAGATAAAAACCACATGATCATATCAATAGATGCTGAAAAAGCATTTGACAAAATCCAGCACCCATTTCTGATAAAAACTCTCAGCAATTTGGGAATAGAGGGATCATATCTTGATATAATAAAGGCCATATATGAAAGACCTACAGCCAACATCATAATCAATGGGCAAACACTAAAAACATTTTCCTTAAGAACAAGAACAAGACAGGGATGCCCACTTTCACCACTCTTATTTCACATAGTACTGGAAGTCTTAGCCACAGCAATCAGACGTGAAGAAAAAATAAAAGGAATCCAAATTGGAAAGGAGGAAGTGAAACTGTCATTATGCGCAGATGACATGATATTATACATAGAAAACCCTAAAGACACCATCAAAAATCTACTAGACCTAATAAATGAATTTGGCAAAGTAGCAGGATACAAAATTAATGTCGAGAAATCGATGGCATTCTTATACACCAATGATGAACTCACAGAAAGAGAAACTAAAAAAACAATCCCATTTACCATCGCGGCAAAAAAATTAAGAAACCTAGGAATAAACTTAACCAAAGAAGTAAAGGATCTATTTGCAGAAAACTACAGGACATTGAAAAAGGAAATAGAGGAAGATATAAAAAAGTGGAAGCACATACCTTGTTCACGGATTGGAAGAATTAACATCATTAAAATGTCCATATTACTGAAAGCAATCTATAGATTCAATGCAATCCCTATCAAAATACCAGTGACATATTTCACAGAACTAGAACAAATACTTCAAAAGTTCATATGGAACAAAGAAAGACCTCGAATAGCCACAGCAATCTTGAAAAAGAAGGACAAAGTAGATGGGATCACAATACTGGACATCAGGTTATACTACAAAGCTATTATAATCAAAACAACCTGGTACTGGCACAAGAACAGGCATATAGACCAGTGGAACAGAACAGAGAATCCGGAAATTGACCCATGACATATGCTCAATTAATATTTGACAAAGGTGGCAAGAGCATACAATGGAGCAAAGAAAGCCTCTTTAATAAATGGTGTTGGGAAAATTGGACAGCTACATGCAAAAATAATGAAACTAGACCATCAACTTACACCCTACACAAAAATAAACTCAAAATGGATAAAAGACTTAAATGTGACTCATGAATCCATAAAAATCCTAGAAGAAAATATAGGCAACAAAATTTCAGACATCCCGCGCAGCAGAATCTTCACTGATACAGCACCTAAGGCAATAGAAACAAAGGGAAAAATGAACACATAGGACTACATCAAACTCAAAAGCTTCTACACAGCGAAAGAAACAACCATCAAAACGGAAAGAGTACCCACTGTATGGGAGAGCATGATTGCCAATGATACATCAGATAAGGGGTTAATCTCCAAAATATATAGAGTGCTCATACAACTCAATAAAAGGAAGACAAAGAACCCAATTAAAAAATGGGCAGAGGAACTAAACAGGACATACAGGACATACAAATGGCTAAGAGACATATGAAGAAATGCTCAACATCACTAATCCTCAGAGAGATGCAACTTAAAACAACAATGAGGTATCACCTCACACCTGTCAGAATGGCCGCCATCAACAAATCATCAAACAAAAAGTGTTGTTGAGGGTGTGGAGAAAAGGGGACTCTAGTACACTGCTGGTGGGAATGCAGACTGGTGAAGCCACTGTGGAAAACACTATGGTGTTACCTCAAAAAATTAAAAATTGAATTGCCATTTGACCCAGTGATCCCACTTCTAGGAATATACCCTGAGAAACCTGAAACACCAATCAGAAAGAATATATGTATCCCCATTTTCATAGCAGCACTATTTACAATAGCTAAGATCTGGAAACAGCCCAAGTGTCCATCAGTGGATGAATGGATAAAAAAGCAGTGGTACATGTACACAATGGAGTACTATGCAGCTGTAAGAAATAAAAGATCTCTTATCCTTTGAGACGACATGGAGGGACTTCGAGAGTATTATCCTAAGTGAAACAAGCCAAGCAGAGAAAGACAACTATCACATGATCTCACTTATTTGTGGAATATAATAAACATAACAGTCTGGGGAACAGTGTGGACCCAGAGATATGGAAGTAGGGTACAGACTGACAACCCTCAGAAGAGGGGGTGGTGTGGAGGGAAAAGATAAACCACAGAACTTATACGCATGTATGCATAACTGATGGACATAGACAACAAAGCTGGGGACCGGGTGGGGGGATGGGGAGGAGGGTGTCAATGGGGGAAAAAGGAGAAACATCTGTAACAAAAATAAATTAATAAAAAAAGAAAAGTAAAGAAAAGATAATCAGGACTTGAAAGAATAAAGTCCTAGAGAGAAATAAAATTTATTATGGGGAAGCTGACACTTCCTGTCCCTTTTTCCTTCAAAATATTTGCTAATTTGTAAGAGATAAGGAGAAAAGTTGAGAAGGGGCAGGGAGTTTGAGAATTTTGAAAGATGTGGCTTAGAGATTGTTAATCTCATGGGCCCAGAGCATTGCATCTTGTGATTTTTGGAGAAGGTCATCAAGTTGGTATCAGTGTGGGAGAAAATAATCTTGACCCTTATTTCTTCAATCATACAAATAACCTTTACACATGGATTAAACAACTGAAGTTAAAATGTTAAACAATAACTCTTCAAGAAAATAACAATAGGAGACTACTTTTATGATTTAGGCTTTGGTAAAGATTTCATAATTTTAAAACCACAAGTTACCAATACACACTCACCAGAAAGACTACCATTAGAAAAAGGACAATAAGGAGAAATGTATTTTCAATTTCTCCAAAGTACTATTATACCCAAGTTTCCATCAGCTATAAAATCAGCAAATCAAATGTGGTATGTTTACAAAGTAGAATACTATGTTACAATGAAAATGAATGAACTATTGTTATGGAACAATATGCAAGAATATAAAATATGGATGATTAGTGAAAGGCATAAACAAAAAAAAAAGAGTATATGTGCAATGCAATTTATGAGGATCAATAACAGGCAAAGTTAATTTATGACATTAGAAGTCATAATAGTGGTTACCTATGATAGAGTTTTGAAAGTACAAAGGTAAAAGGGAAGTTTCCTAAGTCCATATACTATCCTATATTTTAATCTTCTGATGGTAATATGAATGTAGTAACTTTGCAAAAAATTATCAGACTGTACATTTATAATTTACATACTTTGCTTTATTAATGTCAACCTTCAATAAAACTTTTTAAAAAAAAGAAATTAAAATAAAAGAGAATTTAGAGCTAGAATTATTAGATTTAAAAATCAATGCTAGCTCAATAAATAGAACTCTAATGCAGTATCTGCTTAATTGACTAAATTCTTGGAAGAGGAATCACTAATCAGATTGATCTCATTCTTTGGCCTTGATGGGACTATGCTTTTGTAAGGATGGTCATTGCATGTTTAAGGTGTTTTTCTCTGCCCTTAATTCTTTCACCATTTACATGTAAAGTTCCATAAGTTATTCATGGTATACATTTCAAATGTAACAATATCAAACATAATTTTACTATTCTTTTCATTATCTTTCATGTGAACTTGTTTTCTTGGCACTGTGGTATCCTTTATCCTGGAGCTGATTGCAAGGTCGCAAAATCTTGACATTTGCTTTGCATTCAGGGTGAAGAAAAAGTCTGTCATTCAGGATTTAGAGGTTAGGATACATACTGCATTTATTAGCAGAGAGTTGTTTGCTAGGATTTAGAACATAGCTTTGCTAATAATCAACTTGGATTTACATCTTTTTTTAGTCATGGTCCATTGAGTCCATGTTTCCCTCATAATTTCACTAGGTCAAGGAGTGGCTAGACCATGTCTTGGTCCACTGTTGAAAATCGTATTTAATAGTGTTACAAACTAAAATAATATCATGTAATGTCCATACTGTAATGGTCAAATCTGACATTTGGTTTCTTGGATAAAAGTAAAACAGATGCAGCCTATAGTAACACTTACAAAATAACAGAAAAAGTGTCCTCAACCATTATTATTATCCTTCCTAAAAAGTTTTCTTGTGACAGACAATAATGTACTACTCTTTTTATTAATCAAAGTTAGACCTGTAAGCTGGGTCTAATAGTAATAAATAAAAGTAAACACTTAATAAATATGTTCCTTAATTCCCTGTGGACATGACTATGAAATTACAAATAAGAAATGCTCCAAACCTCATCTCTAATAATATATGCTTTTCAGTTTTATGCCAGTGCTATTTAGAGAAACCTAAGAACAGGAAAGAAAGAAGGAAAAAGTCCTTTTCTGGTACGAGAGCGCACCACAAGGTAAAAGCAGAGATCAACACCATGTCATATTTAAGAGCGTATCCATGTCAAAAAATTATAGAGTTCTGTGAAACAGCTTTATGTTACTCCAGCACTGCTCTAAGTCGACGTGATGTGGTTACTGTCTGGTCATTTTCCTGCCTCTCTCTGGTGGCCTTCTGTTTGAACATCTAAAAGCAGCAAGCAAGCATAGACTGAGAAAGCCAACTTCAGCCCTGGAAAGATAAGTGGTGCGAGGCTCGTGGGCATGTGTGACTCAGGCAGGAAGAAAAAATAGTGTAGGTTTTGTCTGTTGCAAGTGTTTGTCTTCCTCACTTAGAGCTGATTTGTGTTATGTTTGAATGTCATTATGTAAGGTCCAATAAGTCTGTCGTTGTTTACAGCCGTTCGGTCAAGTAGGATCCAAATTCTCCATATTTCAGAGAGAAAAACAGCACTCAAACAGCAAGTCACATCAGAATAAATGTTATGAGAAATGCAATATGACTAGACACAATACAATATCACTAGACTGTATACTCCTCAGAAGAAAAAAATACTTTGATGCTTTTAATGCTCTTTTCCTCCGGAGTTCACTGGCCTGTCCTTTGACCAAAAGTTCAAATGTTCCCTGAGGAGAGTCAGGGTACATGCTGTTCCACTGGGAATTTTATCGAATGATGCAATCACCTTTCACCTATGTGCTAAGTCTTAGGAGCATGGTGCTGGATGTAATGTAACCCACTGCTTTAGATCCATTACCCTTTGGGACCACAGCTCTTTACCACTGGATCACTGTCCTCCTCCTGACCTAATCTGCCCCTCTGCTCATCACTATAAGTTCAAGTTATCCCTACATTTCCTTGTGTAAGCTTGTTCAAAAAGAAATAATAACTCTTAAATCCACATATAATTTGTATTCACATGTGTATTGCCATACCCTGTATTTCTCCTTAAGTCTTTTGGCAATTCTTTTGAAGGGAGGCTCCTTGACCACACAGGTTACTTGTTTGTTGGTTTCTTTGTTTTCAATTATTTTAATATTATTTGAGAGCTTACAAATATAAGTCATTTATTAAAAGTAACAAATTGAGTTAAATGCTTCTTTGTGTTGGCCAGTTTCCATTAATACTTAGATATTCCATACAGTGAATAGGGCCCTTAGTGTGAGACCCAAGAAGAAAGATTCATTTGATGTAAACTCTGAGAAGGAATTTACCTGCTGTGATGGACTCCCCATGGTCAGCAGATGGTGCAAATTTTATAAACAACAAGAACTTACCAGCCATTGGCTGACAAGGGCTCCTCACATACTCTGTATACCGAGAAGAATCTCAGACTAGACTCTGGGCTTCCCACACTATACCTGACTTTTTTACACAGTCTGAGTCAACCATGGCAAGGAAACTCTGGCTTCACCTTTCTCCCAACAGACTGTGACCTGTCCCGTCCAGTCAGAACTACACAGTTTGTAGATATCATTTACATAAAACGGACCTACTTGGAAACATGGATGGGAACTTTTGCTATAAAAGGTGGCCTCATCCGGCCAGTGTGGCTCACTGGTTGAGCATCAGCACATGTGACAAGAGGTCACCAATTCGATTCCCGGTCAGGAAACATGCCCAAGTTGTGGGCCCAATCCCCAGTGGGGGGCATGCAGGAGGCGGCCAATCGATATTCTCTCTCATTGATGTTTCTATCTCTCTCTCCCTCTTACTTCATCTCTCTCTAAAATCAATAAAGTAAAAAAAAGGTGGCCTCCCCTTTGTCAGTCGAACACTATTTAGGCTGCAACCTGAATCTGTGTCTCCCAGGCTGCAGCTCCTTTTGCTCAAATAGTGCTTATTTTTCTTTATTACAGCCTAAAATTAATTTTGGTTTACTGGATATTAACTGAGGAGAGAAAGAAGCTAAAATTCAAGTAGTCAGAGTTCTTAGATCAGTTCCTATCTTTATCCAAAGGAAATGCCCAGGCAAAAGACACTAACCGCAGAAGATTCAGACTCCAGTGAAATTTCTATGAGCCCCCTTAAAATGTTGAGGAAGATACTGTTGTAGATTTCTTCTGTGTGAATGAAATCTATGACATTACCACTAATCCTTGACACTAGGCTACACAATCTTAAACCACTGGCCTAAGGTTAGTGCCTATGGACTTCACCATATTTTCCTATTTGTTTTATAATGCAATGTTGTGATTTACAAGAAACAAGAGCAAATGGAGTTAAGATGATGCAGAAACATTCAGATGACCAAATCTATTTCTCATATATATTTGGCCTTTATCCATCATTTCTGGCTCACAGTCCCCAAAACCCTTTGAATTTCCTAGGAGAAAACCCTTGGAATTTCCTGGGAGCATCTTATGTCATAATATTTAGTTTCTCGTCCTTAGTTTCTGAACTCACTTCAGAGCCTAAAAGGTGAACTCAGTGTTTTGTTATCCATAACAAGCTCTTTCTGCCACACTGAATTTGTGTTAATGAGTTAACTTTTGGAAAGCTAAGGATGGGGAACAAACATAAATAGAGGGTTTGGAACTTTCAGACCCACCCCTGATTTCTGGTGAAAGAAAGGGCCTGAAGATTGAATCAGTCACCACTGACCAATGATTTAACCATTCATGCATATGGAATGAAACCAAAAGGAAACCATAAGAACCCAAAAGGAAAAGGTTTGGAGTGTTTCCAGGTTGGAGAAGCAAAATGCTTTCATGTGCCACCCTGTCAGATCCCAAACTTCACAAGGACAGACACTTCTTTGTTCAAGACCTTGACCTTTATAGCTCTTCATCTAGCTATTGATTCATATCCTTTAACATCCTTTGTAATAAACCTGTAATCTACTGAGTAAATATGGTTCTTGAGCTCTGTGAGCTTCTCTAGCAAATTAATTGAACCCAAGGAGGGGCTAGTGGGAACCTCTGACCTATAGCCAGTTGGTCAGAAGTACAGATGACAAAATGGGCTTGTTGTTGGTGTCTGAAATGGAGACAATCTTGTGGGACTGATCCCTTTACTGTGGAATATGACTATATTTTCAGGTAAATAGAGTCAGAATTAAGTTGACACCCAACTGGTGTTCTGAGTACTGGTTGGTGGTATACGTATGTAGAGGGGAGGGTTATTCACACTTTGGAACTAAAACAATTTATGTGTAAGTATATTTAAAATGTTTTAATTTTGTCCAAAATGTAATGAAATGTTAATATTTTACTTAATCACTAGTTTTTGGAAGAGCAACTTGAAATATAACAAAGAGCTAGAACTATAGGCCAAAGAACACAAGTCCAAAAAATAAATGAATACGGCCATTTAAAAAAAAAAATCTTAATCAGAAGGGGAGTCAGGGAGGAGGGGAGGGAAGGAGGGAAGAGATAAAACACAGAACTTATATGCATGTGTGCATAACCATGGACATGGACAACAATGCTGGGGACGGGTGCAGGGGCAGGATCAGGAGGAGGGGGTCAATGGGGGAAAAAGGAGAAACATTTATAACAAAAATAAATTAATTAAAATAGATTTAAAAAATCTTAATCAAATAAGAAATGTCTAAAGATCAATTAACTTTTCAGTATACATATCATATAATTAACAGGAAGATAATGCCAATAGTTAGTGCCCTTAGTGACAAAAATTAACTCTAGATGACATAAGCCAAACGGGATTTTGATAAGAAATGGGAGAAAGATTTGGGAGGAAGGCAGAGTCAAACAGTCTGGGAGTCCAATCTCGGGGACTGTTGAAATTAAGAAAAGGCCTTAGAGCTCAGAATCACAAGCAGGGAAAATACAACCACCAGCAAGCAGGAATGACGAGTCAGTCTACCTTGACCAGCTGAGCTCTGCTTCTGACATCACCTCTTCCCCTGCAGTGATACCTACTGATAAGGGCTGATGTTACAGCTGATCTCAAGAAACCATGGGCTGTCTCAAGTCTTGGATGGAAAAAGGACCTGGCTTACCAGGCTTCTAAGGTAAAGGTGGGCAGTTATTGTAGGAAACTGGAAAATACCCTCTATCAAGACTGCACTCCATGGAAGAAAGGTAATTTCTTTTAAGAAAATGGGATACTACTAGAAAGGAAGCAAAGTCATTGCTAAGAATTCTATGTGAGCCCTGGCCAGTTTGGCTCAGCGGTTAGAGCGTCAGCCTGCGGAACAGTGAGTCCTGGGTTCGGTTCCTGCTAAGGGCACGTACCTCGGTGGGTCGTGTGGGTGGCGACCACTCGATGTGTCTCTCTCACATTGATGTTTCTCTCTCTCTCTCTTCATCCCTCTCTCTCTCTCCGGCTCTATCTGAAGATAAATGCAAAAATGTCCTCAGGTGAGGATAAAAAAAAAAAAAAAAGAATTCTATGTGAGATTCCAGTTGTTATGAAGAATTTGAGGTTTATTTACTCTTTTTGTACATTTATTCACCCTACAATAATTCATTAGTAAGAATAAACTAAACATTTTCTCATCTAAAAGAGGAATAGCTTACTACTGCTTATCAGCTAAAAGCAGTTTGTGGAAAATGTTCAAGAAACTTTGAAAATCTTATTTACTAAAGGACAGTAGCTCAATAAGTATTCTATTCTACTTACTGGAAAATGAATCACATCAAAGATTCTCTATTTGTTTCAAAATGGTATGTACTATTTCCTCTTTTCTTTTTTTGATCATGAAAAGACTATTAACTTCCTGGTATTTTCAGTGACTTTTTTACTTTGACCATTTCTTTGGATGGTAGAATAGGTAGATTTCTAAATGAAAACGTTGACTGTTTTTATATATTTGTTGGGTGAAAAAGTAGATAGAGATAGGGTCAATTCCAGACTCATGGAAGTAGGAAACAGACTGACAAACCTCAGAGGGATAGGGGGTGGGAGGGGTGGGAAGAGATAAACCAAAGAACTTATATGCATATATCCACAACCAATCGACCGGGACATTGTGCTGGGGAAGGTGGGAGGGGATGGGATCTGGAAGGAGGGGGGGTCAATGGGGAAAAAAAGGGGACATCTGTAATACTTTCAACAATTAAAAAAAAAGAGTAGATGATAAATAAAAGAAATTTTGTTACTTTCAAGATTAATTTATAAAATAAATAGCAATATAACACATAAAAATGTTATTTTTTAATTATACTGATTATAATAGAAACTGTCTGAAAATATAGGTATTGTCAAAAAATGCTGATTAAGTAAAACATTAACAGTAACTGTGTCCAGGGAAGTGATTCAGAAACATCATATATTAAAAGGATTAAAGTGAGTCATAGAATTAACATTTTCTATGCAAATCCATATCCAAATAGATGAAAGACTAAGTGATTTAGAAGTGTTTCAAAACCCATACACTTTAAATTTAGCAATAATGAAAATTACTGATTCCATGATATGACTCTGGTTTTCTTAAACTACAAGCCTTTTCCAATGAAAAATAAGATCCAAATATTTCACTTGGAAGTTGTTAGTTAGTGTCATTTTGCAAACATTTTGAGATTTTGGAAAAAACAAGTACCCCCTACTTTGGCTTCTTGTTTTTAAATCTGTTCTTAGGGCTGCTTTTCAAATCTTTTAACAACCAAAAAAATATTTGGTTCCTCAAGTACTGTGTGTATCAAGTAAGATTGCTGGGTGTTTTATTTGTTTTGCATTGGTGCCAGAAGATTCTTGGGTTGATGAAGACAATTTATACATAAAATGATAATGTACTAATCAGGGAAGAATGTCATTCCTATCACTATTTGTCTGGTCTGTAGAAAAAATTGGTATGATTTTAAAACACTTCATTGTTGCCCAGCCTTTGTGGTTCAGTGGATTGATCATCGTCCCATGGACTGAGAGGTCCTGGTTCAATTCCCAGTCAGGGGACATGCCCGGGTTGTGGGCTTGATCCCCAGTAGGGGGCGTGCAGGAGGCAGCCGATCAATGTTTCTCTCTCTCATTGATGTTTCTATCTCTCTCACCCTTCCTCTTTTTAAAAAAATCAATAAAAACATATTTAAAAAGAAACACTTCAGTGTTATTTACAGTAATTTCTTCACATATTACATATGTAGTATTACATATATTACATATTGTCTTACTGAATTGTGAGAAAATTCATCTATTACTCGTGTTTATAGGAATGCTCATTTATCATGTTATTCTGCCATAAAAACTCATGGAATAAAGATAATTTGCTTTGTGTTATAACAGTATTTTTTGTGGACTGGAAAATAACTGCCTTATTTGTCTGGAATGCAAACAAGAAATAATTGATGACATGTCACCAATTTAAAAAACTAACATGAAATTAAAAAGAGCCAGAGACATGGAAATAGGGAACAAACTGACAAACTTCAGAGGGAAGGGGTCTGGGGGAAACAGGAAGAGATAAACCAAAGAACTTACACGCATCTATGCTTAAGTTCAACAGTACAGTTTAGGGGGCAGGGGAGGAGAAAGGTTTCAAAAGGGAAAAAGGAGGGACATCTGTAATAAAAAAAATTAATAAATTAAATATTAAAAAGTAAATGAATAAATAAATAATAAAAAGAGCTGTAAAATAGAATTTATACATAGAAATCACTACTTAAAAATATGTTACATTCATTAGTCAGCAGAAAACTGATATACATAATAAGAAAAGGAGAGTTGGTACTAGCAGAAGTATAAACTATCTTATATAGATAGATTTCAAAAAATTATCTTTAATGCATTGTGAAATTTTGAATATTAGTATTATATTTTCAATTTTAGGATATTGGGAATACTTCTTAATAAAAGGGCTATTGACTGAAATATTATGTTATATTTCCAATTTTATTGTTCCACTATTTTTCTATTTTCTATTTTAATATATTCTGTTTTACCATAGTAAATTAAAATATTTTAAAAAATAAAATGTGCCTGGGAAAATATCAGAATAATTCTTCCATATATGTCTCTATGTCTCTGAAAAGAACTTATTTTTTTTTTTCTTCTGGAAACTGGCATTCTCCCATACCTCTTAGCAGAACATATTTCAATTTTTCTAAAATCTTTGATTATTTGCTAATGTATCCAACAAGTTAGGCAGAAGTCTCTGCACCATCTTAACTCCATTTGCTCTTCTTCCTACCATGCTTGGCAAGATTATTTTTAATTCTAATTTCAACTAACATAAAATCACTGGTACTTGACTATACTTTTGGTACATGAATCATCTAGCTTAAAAAGGAAACATTTTATTCCACCTATTAAAAAGGTAACTTGCTTTTCACTCTAGTAATTACATATGACTTTTAAAAAGGGGTTTGTTTGTTTTTTAAATATTTCTGCCAAGTCAAAACCTTACAAATTGCTGATGTTGGTGTAATAGATCACTCTTTGTCTAAAAGCCAGCAGGGTTAAAATCTTCTTCCTGCTAAATCATTAATCCTCTTTCATAAGATCTAGGTTTTGTGATTCTGAAGAACAGTTCTCCGTAAAGAAATATATTTTATTTCCCAATCATAACTGAAGGTTAGCATCATTAAAGTATAAGAAAAAAAGCACCCAGACTCCATCTTGACACTGGGTCAAGTATTGTAGCTCATTTTCTGAAAACTTCCCATCTAAGCAATTTGTCTTTTTCTCACTACAAAGATCTAAAGATTACTATCCAGACTGAGAAAGCTACTAGGGAATGAATATTTGATCATTCAAAATAAAAAATGAGTATTTTGTTTCACCTACTGGAAAAGTATACCAGCTTTGAGTTAAAAAATGAAATAAAAAAGAATTTAAAAATTTTCTATTTTCTAAAGTTTTCCAATTGTCTCTTAAATCTCTTAAAATGATATCCATTAGAACATAGATTTACTTTGCTGTTCTTCCAAGCAGCCTTTAGGGACATTGTCTTCATGCCAGTTCCCGGGATTCCAGTAATGTTGTCAGGATATCACTCAATATTTATGAAATATTTCACACTTCTTTTTTTTTTTTAATCCTCACCCGAGGACATTTTTTCCATTTTTTGTTCAGATAGAGTGGGAGGGAGAGAGAGAGGAAGATAGAGAGAGAGAAACATCGATGTGAAAGGGACACATCGAGTGGCTGCCTCCCGTACGACCAACCAGGGCCGGGCACAAATTGCAACTGAGGTACGTGCTCTTAGCGGGAACCGAACCCGGGTCTCTCTGGACCACAGGCCGATGCTCTAACCGCTGAGCCAAACCGGCCAGGGCCACACTTCTTTTAAAAATGCATTTTATATGTTGCCCAGCTGGTGTGGCTCAGTGTTGAGCGTCGACCCGTGCATCAAGAGGTCGCTGGTTCAATTCCCAGTCAAGGCACATGCCCAGGTTGTGGGTCCAATCCCCAGTGGGGGGCATGCAGGAGGTGGCCAGCCGATGTTCTCTCTCATCGATGTTTCTATCTCTCTCTCCCTCTCCCTTCCTCTCACCCTAAAATCAATAAAGAAAAAAAAATTTAAGTGCATTTTAAATGTTTGCTTATTAACAGGTCATCTAATAGGGATGAGGATAACTATTTTAATACTATCAGAATTTGTTTGCCCTTAGTCACCATCAGATCTCTGATAAGAAAAAGTTAGGCAGTTTCATGAGAGTATTAGTGAATATACTGGTGGATCATCCTGGAAAACTAACTAGTAGATCAAACATTAAAAAATAATAATAATAACATGTACCCTGGCCTGTGTGGCTTAGTTGGTTGGAGCGTTATCTGATGTGTCGTGGGTTCGATTCCCTGTCAGGGCACATACCTAGGTTGTGGGTTCAGTTACTGGTCAGGGCACATACTAGATTGCAGGATCAATCCCCGGTTGGGATACACGAGAGAGGCAACGAATTGATGTTTCTCTCTTACATCAGATGTTTCTCTCTCTCTCACTCTCCCTTCCTCTCTCTCTAAAATCAATCTAAAAAAAAACATAAAATAAATAATAACATGCATTTTTTATCAGTGGGGTATCCTCTGCATCCCCACTTGTTGCCAGTGAGCTTCTTGGGGTGCTGTAGGAATAAGAATTTCCTGAAGCTTCCATGGGAGGATGAGGTATTGTGTAAAGCTTTATTGATGAGGTAACATTAAGGAATTTCCTCTTTAGGGTTCCATCTCCCTCCATCCTACCTTGGGGAAATGGAAAAAGTCCCATTTTGTCTCCAGCAAGGTTAAGATCAAAAACAGTGCCTAGAGTTTCTGCTCCATATTTGCATAGTTCAGTCCAGCAACTGGCTAGGTTAGCTTGTGTTCCCAGCTGCAGTCCATTGCTTGTGGGGTCCACAGGCCCATGGCTTCTAGGGCCACATGACAATGGAGGAAGCATGGGCAAGTGCAAAGAAGCAGGAGGAACAAGAGAGACAGAACTCCTTTGTTTGGGGATTTTACCCTTCCAAGATTTTGTGTTCGCAATGGCTCCACCCCTTAGCCAATTATCTTGGTTCCCAGGTTAGACTGACAGGCAAGCACCTTCCCTATGTCATCTTGACTTAATTGCACATGTGTCCCTTTCTCCCTTTGTTGGACCCCTTTCCCCAGTGATTTGCAGGGAATGGACCAGTGGTTCTCTGTGAAGCTGAAGTTGCAGTTTCCTGGTGAAGCTTCCCAGAAGACCATGCTTATAATATCTGACCTCCTCTTGATCCTTTCCTATTATTAATATTAATAACTAGATAGTTATGATGGTAACACATTAGCTATGCAGGTTTTAAAATTTTTAAATTTTCCTAATCAAAACTGTTGTACACATTATTTTTATATTTTTAAACAAATGTATCATAAATTATAGTTTACATATAGTTTTTTAAAAATTGAGATTTTTAATGTGTGGGAATATTTTCAATAAAAGAAAATCAAGTACATTCTTTGAAAATCAATTAATTGAAGACATTAAATTGTTACATTACAGGAGTTCCCAGTGGTACTATATAAATGTAAATATAGAATTATATTCTTGCTTTGATGACTCGTTCAAGGATAATATATTAAAATTTTAAAAAGGGAAATAATTTGATAGTATTCTTTACCTACACAATATGGGTAGAAAATTATAGCAAGTTCCCATTTGATTTCAGCCTAAACAGGCACATTTTATAAGAAAATAACCAATAAACCCTGGCCAGTTTTGCTCAGTGGTTAGAGCATTGACCCAAGGACCAAAGAGCTGTGGGTTTGATTCTAGTCAAGGGCACATACTTGGCTTGAACTTTGATCCTTGGTTCTGGTCAGGGTCATGCAGGAGGCAATCAATCGATATGTCTCTCTCACATCAATGTTTATATCTCTCTCTCCTTCCAATGAAAATCTATTGTTTTTATTTATTTACTATTTTTCTAAACACACACCTCTATTTCTCTATTGATTTTTTAGGGAAAGAGAGATAGAAATATTGATGTAGGAGAGAAATATTGGTCAGCTGCCTCCTGCAGGACCCTAATGGGGACTGAGCCTGAACCCAGGCATGTGCCCTCACCGAGAATTGAACCAGGACCTCTTAGTCCATGGGACAATGCTCAATCCACTGAGTCACACTGGCTGGGCAAAACTCATAGTTTTTATGTTATACACAGTAGTTAATAAAATCTTAACTTAATATTAAAGGTTTTTACATGAGAGCCTACAACAGAGAGAATTATTTATTTAACTGATTATAAATATATACTCCTCACTTTTTATTTATTTCATAAACTCAGAATTAAGATTCTTGATTCATATTTAGGAAAATTATATTTATTCATGTGACACAGAACCATAACTGCTCTATTTATTTGATGAAAAAGGGAAGAATGATTAGTTTCAAAATTCATGCACTCACAAGTAACTGAAAAGTACAAAGAGAATACATAAATCCCACCAGCAGATTGGTGATCAGGCAATGCACACTGTTGTAAATATGGATTGCTTACAAGATCATATTTTCCATGTGTATGTCTTAGTTTGTTTGTTTGTTTGTTTGTTTTTCAAAAGATTTAACTTACTATGAATTTACCCAAACAATCCTAATATGTAGAATTAATGCCATTGCAATAATCTGGTTATTATTTAACAGAAAATGAGTAAAAGGGAGACTAGCAGTTTAACACTCCAGGTCTGTTCCTTGCTGATTGATGGGGGAAGGGACTGGACAAAGGTAGTTGAGATGCATGCCCAGTAAGGTCTGAGTGACATGGGAAGATGGCTACCTGTCCATCACACCTGGGAGTAAGTCAGTGGCCAGAATAGGCATGGCCACTGCAAGCACAAGAAACCTGAATATTTAAACTTCTAGACAAAGGAAAGCGCTCTCTCTCTCTCTCTCTCTCTCTCTCTCTCTCTGTTCCTGCCTTCTTGAATCAATAGATTGAATCTAGACTAATGCTGATCTGGACACGGTTTCATCATGGAACAAACACTCTGGATTCTGGCCCTGATTCTAGTTCTACTGAACCCACAGCTGCCCCTTTCCCGAGACTGAGTTAAGGGAACTGGGACATTACAACCCCAAGAATATAACTCTACACCAGTACAGACCATTCATTCTCCCATGCAAGTCTTAGAAAATTCATTTTCTGAAGATACTGCAAGAGCCACCCACTCCCACAAGTATCGGAGAGATCTGGCCCACTCATCCCTCCGGTAACAGAATCAGGTATAACAAATCTTCTCAAATAGCAATTTTGTACAAATTTACTATGTTTTGCTTTTAGTATTTTGCATTACATGAATGTCTCTTCCTTTTAAGGAAATCAACTGGCTAACTTTGTCATAGATAGAAAATTCAAGTCCTTGTGAGTTTTATATGAAATACAAGAGCACTAACACATGAAATGTGTTGATAGTAAGTGAGATGCAGATTAGAAACCCGGTCAATCAGATTCAGTGTGTCCTCGTCTACACATCAGCACTATGGCCTTCAGAAGCAATAACTCTCATATTCCCCTGTTTGGTCAGGATTACATATTCTGTGAAGTCAGGAACTGTATTTAATAATATGCATTTCCCATAATATTAACATCTGGATGAGTGCACAGTGGATGCAGTTTGTAAAGATATGTCACAGAAAAGAGCTCTCATGTCATTGCATTGTATTACACCTAGCTTCTTGAGTTCATGAGAGTCACAGGGATATGAAAGATTTAAACACAGTGAAAAAGACCTGTAAGTGTGATATAGTCACAAAAGGGAGATCAATATTATTTTTGTTGCAGGTACTAAAATTTTTCATTTATATTGAACTTTAAGTAGCAGAGTCAGAAATGTAAAACACTATTAAATATTATATTTACTAATATTTCTGAAGAGAGAAAAAAATAGGGACTAGATAATTTGCTACAAATTCCCTAACAATATTTGTCAATAAAATAAATATATTTTACTACTTAGAAATGACAACAATTAAATTATAGAAACCCCATTGTGTGTATCTTCTACATATCAAATGTCTTTATTAAACTTCAAGGCTTTTAATATTTTCTTGTTCTATGATAAACACTAAATATATTTTTAATTGATGTAACTCATTAATCAGTTTGTTATTTGTGTTTAGGGGTATATTATGAGTTTTATGTTACGTTCATTAGTTTTATAATTTAGGAAGGAATTGAAATATTTACATCTTCAAAAAAATATTTTCCAATGTTTATATGCTACAGTCTTTATTAGTTGTATTATAAAATAATTCAAGAGTCTATTTATTATATCTATTCAAAATATTAAATTTAATGATTTTGTTATGTTTCAAAATGTTTTTTTACAATTTGCTTCTTGATTTCAAAATAATTCCTATTTATTTCATACATAAATAAACTAAAATAATTATATTGTGGGATGCATGCCATATCCTTGAGAGAATTTCTATTTTCACTTGGTATTAAAACTTTCTGCTTTCCCGGCTGGTGTGGTTCAGTGGTTGAGCATTGATCCATACACCAAGGTCGCTGGTGTGATTCCTGGTCAGGGCACATGCCCAGGTTGTGGGCCTGATCCCCAGTGGGGGGTATGCAGAAGGCAGCCAATCGATGTTCTTTCATCGATGTTTCTATCTCTCTCTCCATCTCCTTTCCTCTCTCTCTAAAAATAAATAAAGAAGAAATTTAAAAAAAAAAAACTGCTTATAATTTTGTTGGCCTGATTATTAGAAGTAATTTTCTTGTTTCATATATGTTAAACTTGGGCTTTTCTTCACTATCCACTTAGCTCTGTATATGATACTGGGGACACAAAATATGCTTATTTAGTTGTATGGCTTCTGGCTGGAACCAGAAGTCCTGAGTTGGTAGGCATGCCATGAAGGTTGATGCCGTGGGTGCTATAAGTTTTTCTGGGAAACTGCACATACATTAGGGCAGCTGTCAATGACTTAGCTATCCACAAATAACTTTGAACCACACAAACAGTAAAGCCAAATTGAGTGTATTTACAACTCAGTTTCCCTGAAACAGGTTCCAGTAATGCTCACCATCACTCCAAAGCAACAAACACAAGGAAAGTATGATGGAGGCGATGTTGACGTGAAAGAAGGAAGCATACTTTGCTGATTAAAATGTTAGGTGTTAATAAACATGTGATCCTGTGAGTATATTGCTAGATCCACTCTTACCACCTCTCCCAGGGCCTTGGACATGGGTTCCCCTTAAAGAATGATTCTATCCTTTATGGTATTTCATGTTCTATGGTAAATCTCCTTTTGAGTATGTTCTATACCCAATTTGAGAGAAAAAATATCTTAGCTTTTTTTCACCTCTCTCTCTCTCTTCCTTTCTTTCAGAGCTTCAACTTGCTTCTTTGTATGTTTTTAGGACATGACTTTAACTCAGTAACAAAGTTTTTGACATTTAGAGGCATTTTATAATAGCATTACCCCATTACCCATAAATTTAATTTTCAAAATCTGTGACAATTTCTTAGTCTGAAATAATGCAAGCCAATTTGTTTTCCTATTACCTTGAGTGGCAGTCCCCTTAGTTTTGAATTGCACTATATTTTCTCATCCAAAGGAGACAATGGATAAATATCTTTGAATCAGTGGGGACTTGGAGCCTTTCTCAAACCCAGATAGGAAGGTAAATTTCACTAATGGACTGGGGAATATTCCAAACTTGGGGGGGGAGGTAAAAACAAAGAAAAACAATATTTTTTAAAAAGATATCTAACATTTTATTTGGATTTGGGAAAAATTACAAAAATACTTCTATAGTCAATTCTCATAGCTCTGCAGACATAGACGGTGCTCAGTAAATGTTTTCGTTGTTAGTCTAAAAAAGTCTATAATCAAAGACACAGAAGCAATAAACATTCCATCTTCTGTCACAAGGCAATGAGGACCTTTTCTGCCCTCAAGTTGATGATTCTGGCTTTCTCTTTGTGCTCCCTGGAGTGAGTCAGCATTAAGGCTGATTAAGCTAGTTGTTAAAATTATACTGCATTTGTCAAAATAAATGAACTAAGTAATACTGAAAGAGTTTGAGAGGGTTTTTTCTTATTCTTTTGGTTTCCTTTGTCTTTTCTTCTTCTTCCTCTTCTTCTTTTTCTTCTTCTTGGTAGCTATTCATTAAGGAACAGCATTTGGAAAGCCTCCATGTATATATCCATGATTAGTAATTAGATTCAGACTCATGGTGATAAACTGAAACTGAGAAGAGGTACTAATAATTTGTTACATAAGAAAATATAATACATGTGCTAGTTATTTTGTTCATATTATGAACAAATAAATACTTTCTACCAACAAAGGATATTTTTGATATAAAATTTTATATTTGAAAATAATTGGATATCTCAGAATAGACAAGAGTCTTTTACTTTGAAGAGGTGGAATAGCATAGTGGAAGACTCTCAGGTGGAAGAAACACTGTCTTACTCTGAGATAAATATAACAGTAACCGTAAGGGGCAGAGCACAGAAAAGTGAAGACTTGTTTTACTATGACAACTGCCACTAAGAAGTTCCACAAATTTGTGGAGTCATTTAAAATCTCTAGGCTTCAATCTTTTCACATATACAATGTGAGTAATAAACACTTTCACTACATAGTATTTAACAATCATAAATTAATTATTCATTTATTTATACTTAAGCTATTTTTCAGACATGATGCGAGGTACAGTTCTATCCATGGTGCTTGGAATCTAGGAGCAGGACAGTCATTTAGCTACATGAACTCTTACATTGATACATGATTACAATTAGAGTAACTGTGATTCAAGAGACATACATTGTGATTAGAGAACATGTAATATGGAAACTTAGTCTTATCTGGTATGGCAAAGAAGTTTCTGAGTTGGTAGTGATACTGGAAGATGTGTAGGAGTCAACTTGTGAAGGGAACTCAGGAATAAAATGGTAGGCAAAGCGGTGGTATGAAAGGGTCCATGCCTAGCAGAAGCATGATTTATTTAAGAAACCAAATGAAAGGTATGAAAAGAGCCTGGGAAGACTGGGGCAGCCATACAGAAAAATCAACCAATCAATCAATAATAATAATAATAAAAACAGCAAATCCATTACTAATGCCTGGTAATATTTTTAATTCCTCCTTGTCATCTGCTTAATGAGAAGTACGCTCAGTGTTGTTGCTCCTAAGGAAGGCTTAGTCTGTCCTTGTGAATTATTACTATTTCATGTTTGGTGTTCTACCTTTAAACTTGACAGGACAGCATACAGAGTTCATGAGGTTCACCTGAGGTTTTGAATCTTTGGATTCTTTAAACAATTTATCTGAAAATGGAAGGATATCAATAAATGAATTCTCAGTATGTGAATAATGTACTGGCCCATAGACTAATGAACATGACTCTGCCTATTGATTCTCGGAGAAAAAAGCATAATGGAAAAGGTAGGTGTTTTTCTTCATTAAGAGTTCATTAAATATTCCTTTAAAATTAACTCTTGCTATTATTTCCTGAGAACAAATATATTACCAGTTTTGGTAAATTGCTGGTAATAATCACTCCCAATCAATGGGTAAGATATGTTGTTGTTTTTTCCAATTAGCAATTTAAAGTTTAAAGAAGAAAATGCATTCTATATATTTTTATTGTATAATGTCTAAATCTATATTTTCATTAAGACATTCTTCTTCACAAACCACAGATATCACAGATGAAAGGCAAAAATCTTGCATCTTTCATAAGCCACATGTTTTATTTTTTAAATAATTGTTAACATTTATTGGCATTTTTACTTGCTATTGCTCTGCTTAAGCACTTTATATATATCATATCATTTAACCTTTCCCAAAACTCTTTAACAAATATTCATTGAATGCCTACTAGACAAGATACTGTCCTGGATACTAAAACCATGATGAATAGCAACCAACCCCTATCCCCCCCAAAATCTCACATAGTTTATTTATTAAATGGGAACTACTATTACTCATACTCTTTGAAGGAGGAAATAACAGACCAACACAACGGAGATAAGGTATTCATCAAGCAATTAATAAATGAACCAGAGGTGGAATCAAGACCTGTCTTGATTTAAAAACTATTGCACTTTACTACTTCTCACTATGTTAAACCTGGTGTGAAGTAAAAATTCAATTAATCTTGATTCCTTTTATTAAATTATTTATTTTGTGTTTTCAATTGAAAACAGCAAATTTCTTTTTGATATTATCCAGTCACTTTGACATCCTTAAAAACAAAAACTACGCCTTATTAAATTTATATTTTCAATGTCTGGACAAAGGCCTGGTACATAGTAGAAGTTCAAAAAAATGTTCACTGAACTTTGATTTTTACCCTGAATGAAACCAAATGCTTTCAGAGGTAGAATGATATTCAGGATTGTTCAACTAAATACCTATAACCATCTTCTCTGATAGTGTTACATCTTTCATGAGCATCTTTTGTGCCCACTTGCTGCTACCTCAATGCTTCCTTCTTTGTTTCTTGGGCACTTTAAGGCCCTGTTTTCATCTTTTTGATGCATTAATCACTACCCCTAATATTGAGCTCTCTCACCTGCTTTAAATCCTCCTCCTCCTTATGCTTCTGTCTACCACCCCTCTGATGCCAGACCTCTTCCAATTACGCTCTCCACACTACACAATAGATACACAAAAGTCAACATTTGTTACACAGCAGGAACATATATTTTAATTTTATTAAATGAATCTCTAAGAGATAAAAAATGTAGAGCCTGAACCCTATAGCACTTTACTTATCTCTTTCATTTGGTCCTTATCATGTTTTGCCTTTTAGAAACAATTATTTATTTATATGGGTCTCCCATTGCCTCCTAGATTGTAATATAATATTCATAATAAGATTGTCTTATGTTTTTCTCTCTTTATATAGCAGGATACTTCATGCATAGTAGTGCTCAACAAGTATTTATTGGATATTCCATTTTCTTCCTTAAAAATGTGATATTTGTGAATCCACGAAAGTTTACTTGAGTGATCTATTTATGAAATATTAATCATTTTCTATTTTCTTATCTTGATAGATTTGGTTCTCCAAGCCTCTGAAGGGCTGGTGACTTTTCTGGCTTTTCTTTCCAACTAAAATAATAGCTAAAATGCCACTGTGTATTAATATTCATATTCCATATATTCCTATCTTAGATTATCCCTAAGTCTCTACCAGTTCAAAAATGTTTCAATACAGTTTGATTGTGATTTATTGCATCTTATAAGCCATGGCCATTTCTACATATAGAAAATAGAGGAAAAAAACATCTTTTCAGAGAAGCAGTGTTTTTACATCTTATCAATTTATTTTAATGAATGGCAAAGAGGAAAACAAATGAAATAGTGGGTGAATTAAAATAAATGTAAAGAATAGACTGTATAGAGCTTTTGTTCCTCTATTAGCTCTATTTCCATGTGAAACACTTAAGTTAAATATTTGTAAAATATGGCTGACCAAACAAAATTATTTCTAGCATTGTTAATGGTAAAACACATATTTTAAGATAAAGTACATATAGAAGTATCTCGCCTCTAAAATTTCTGAATTCCCAAATGCGTTATAATAAACCACATGCTAATAAGGATGGCAAAGAAAGGTCTGATTCTAATCTCTAAAGAATAGTGGATCTAATTAATAATCCAAGACATTCCTATAAACATGGCAAGAAATATGCTACTAATGCATTTATCAAATTATGACAAATAAAAATAACTAATAATAAACAATTCCCAACATTTTATAAGTGAGTGTAATTTGTTTTAAGATTTGTCTATTCTGTGTCCATATCTATGAAGATCCACTCAAGGATCCCTGTTGAAACTAGTCCAAATATTTGCCTGACAGTCATTTCACTTTGTATCCATTTATAGTCTCCAGAGCTGCTGATTTGATGAGTAGCCACAACCCTTCTGACCAACCATAAAGAATGTGGAAGGAGACTCAACTTGGGGTGGTGAACACACAATACAGTATATAGATTATGTATTATAGAACTATACACATGAAACATATATAATATTATTAACCAATATCACTCAATAAATTCAATTAAGAAAAAACATTGTGAATAAGTCAGAAGATATTCTGTTTGGGCAAACATGGTTAATAACAAACCAGGATTCATTCTGAATTATTTCCTTTTCCTATGCTATTTGCTAACAAATTTAGGAACAGATTTGTTATGAGTTTGGAACCACCTTTCTTTTTTTCTTTTTGATTTTTAGGGAGAGAGGAAGGGTGAGAGATGTCAATCTGAGAGCAGAACATCAATCAGCTGCCTCCTATACTCCCTCTACCAGGGATCAAGCCCACTCACTACCTGAGCATGTGCTCTGACTGGGAATTGAACCAGCAACCTTTTGGTGCACAGGATGACACCCAACCAACAGAGCCACACCAGGGCAGGAAACACCTTTCTTATTTGCCCCAACATCAGTTCATCCTTTGAACTACATCACTATTTATCTGAATGAGTTTGGCTTAAGGTCTCCGTTTTATCATCTCTTTGTAGAAGAGACATGAATATGCCCCTCCTCAATATCCCCTTTAGCTCTAGATTTCTAGGATTTAACTTCTGTTCTTCAATCATGTATTAGTTTCAAGAGCTACTAAAAAAAAAAAAAAAAAAAAAAGAAAAAGAAAAGTTAAAACAAAGATTTAGGCTATGTGTTTGATAAATGCTAGAAACCAGAAGTCTTATTCTTAGTTATTTTAGAAAATCCAACTTACTTGACCTCACAATATCACTTTTCCAGCAAATGCATTCAATAAACGGACTACCCAGTTATTTTTCACATGATGCTACTTATAGATTCTATACCATTAAATTCTTGCAAAGTTTTTCAACTTTTGTAGGTATATTTAGCACCTTGCTAAATAGGATTTTTAGCACCTTAATGTTGTAATATAACCTGTATATATCATGATGAAGGAAAGGTGATTGACTTTTATGATGATGTGGTCCAGAACTGATTCAAGGTTGAGTTTTGTTACTCTCTTGTCCTGAAATATTTGAGAAAGAAAAAATTCTCTAGTAATCTAAGTAAACAGATGACCTCTGAAGGCTTTTACTGTCCTGTAATTCTATGCATAGCTCCCTAGAAATGGGAAATCCTGTGCCCCATTTCCACCAGGACACTAAAACAGTAGGTGTGACCATTTCAGGAAATCGTGTGGTGGATTTAAGGTTGAACAACGATCCTAAGTGCCTTTCACATGTCTACCTCGGAAACTAAAACAAACAGCAAGGCTGCCAAATAGATCAAATAAATTCAGCCAAGTCTATAAAAAGATAATTAGGTTTCCACTTTTCCAAGGTCAATTTCATTAGAATAAGTATCACAGGTAGGAAAACCAGAAAAGAAGGTAAGGAAATAACAAAGTGAAACAACTTTAAATTGAAAGTACTATCCTCATAATAGTATTCAGTGTGTTGTGTCACTTAGCCTTAGATAATTAAGAAAGGTATGTAGGTTATATATTTTATAAGACCTGAACCATATGAGCAGTGTTTTGGGGTACACCTATATTCCAGCCACAATGCATAGCACTGCTCTAATCTGCAGCTTGGGGACAAGCTTGTCCCAGCAGAGCCTAATTTTTTTTATTCTTTATTGATTTTAGAGAGACAGGAAGGGAGAGGGAGAGAGAGATAGAAACATCAATGAGAGAGAACATTGATTAGCCACTTTCTGGGTGACCCCACTGGGGATTGGGCCCACAGCCTGGGCATGTGCCTTGACTGGGAATCGAACGAGCGACCTCTTGGTGCATGGGTCAACACTCAACCACTGAGCCACACCGGCCAGGCAAGGAGACTAACTTTTGACAAAAATATATTTAAAACTTTATGTTAATAATTTTGACATAACACTGAAATTTGTAGTACACAGATCACCTTATAATTTGTCTACTGAATTTGTGGTGATTGAAGTATTCAAATATTTTGGTGTAACATAATATAGTATTTAAGACCAAATATACTTGAAGATATAGTTATGACAAACAACCACAATAGAAATCTTATGAAAAGAGGAAAAGATATCTCTATTCAGTGTATCAGACTTTGTAGAAATCTGGGGGCAAAAAAGAGTATACAGCAAAAGAATATACAGCATAAGATTCAATCTGTCTGAAGGACAATGTAATAAATTATTTGATAATGAAACAATGACCAATGTCGGGATTCTTCAGAAAACATCAAGGTTCTTCCAGCAAGATGTAGTTCAGAAATAAAATTAAATATTTGTGGAATATATTTTTAGATTGCTTTATGGATTTTTCCCTGACACACCCCTTTATTTATGACTTCATCTGATTTCTCTCCCATAAAATTCCATAGCATCTGCCACTTGCTTTTGGCGCAACAGTAACACCAGGTTTTTTATTTCATGCTAGCCTTGTTTGCTTAAATGAGCCTGTATAGTTTACTATTGCCTTCCCAAAATTTAAGGCATCATATAGCAGTTACCCAACACGTTTTTCATTTAGTTGAATTGATCACTTGGTCGAACAAAGTTTTCACATTGTATTTTTTTTTAAATCTTCCAAGCAGTAATTAAATACAATTCAGTTATCAAAGTGAAGAGTCAAAAATTTCTATTGACTATGATTTTTTTAATTTTTGTAAATAAACAGCAAAGAATATATTCATTTCTTTAAAATGGAAGTGATTGATATTTATTTCTTGGTGTTGTTTTATTACCTAATATAATTTTTAAGAACTCCATAGACAATTACCTATAGGAAATAGTAGGTTAAACAAGATTAAAATAGTTTGCTTTTGTATAGTGCCACTCTGAAAGTTGGGATAAAAGATACTTTATTAAAATTTGATAAAAATAAAAAAAAAGAACAACTAAAGGAATACTGCATATTCTTTGGAGTTGTCTGCATTAGAGAATATTCAATAATTATATTGTAGGCTTGGAGCATTTCTTTTATTTCAAATATATTTAGAATTACTTCCTTTCTACTCCCATTACCTATTACATACACGTATTCTATAGGATTTTACATTATATTTACTTAATTTTTGTATTTGCTTCTTTTGTATGTTTTAAAATATTTAAGACAATTTTAGGTTTAGAGCAAAATTAAAAGACAGGTACAGAGATCCGGTGTACCTCCTGCCCTAACACGGGCATACCCTTCCCCATAATCAACAGCACCCACTGAGATAGTACATATATTATCAAAAATGAACCTACAAAGACAAATCATAATCACTCAAATTCTATAGTTTATACCATAATGGCGGTCTACATTCTTTGGGGTTGGACAAATGTAGACAGGTATTCACTATCATAATATGATACAGAGTATCTTCGCTGCCTTAAAAATCCTCTGTGCTCTATTTATCTCTACCCCTCAACCCATCCTGGCAACTACTGATCTTTTAACTGTCTCCATAGTATTCCTTTTCCAAAATGTAATATAGTCGAAACAAACAATGTGTAGTTTATTCAGATTGGCTTCTTTCACTTAGTAATATGCATTTAAGGCTCTTCCATGTCTTTTTTACGACTTGATAGTTCATTTCTTTTTAGTGCTAAATAATATTCCATTGTCTAGATGCACTATAGTTTATTTATTCATTCATCTTGGGGATTTCAAGTTTTGCAGTTATGAATATAGTTGCAATAAACATCTGTCTGCAGGTTTCTGTGTGGATATAAGTTTTCACCTCTTTTGGGTGAATACCAAGGAATGTGATTGCTGGATAGTATGGTAAGAGTATATTTAGTTCTGTAAGAAACCACCAAACTGTCTTCCAAAGTGGCTGTAACATTTTGCATCCCCGTTAGCAATGAATGAGAACCCCTGCTGGTCCACATCCTTGTCAGTGTTTGGTGTGTCAATGTTCCAGATTTTGGCCATTTCAATAGGTGCATAATGATATCTCATTTCTGTTTTCATTTGAATTTCCTTGATAATATGTATGCTCATGTGCCATATGTATATCTTCTTTGGTGAAGTGTCTCGTAAGATCTTTGGTTCATTTTATAATTGGTTTTTTCTTTCCTTATGGCAGAGTTTTAAGTGTTCTTTGTATATTTTAGATAATAGTCCTTTATCAGATGTGTCTTTTGAAAATATTTTCTCCCAGCCTGTGGCTCATCTGCTAGTTATTTTGGCATTATCTTTCATAGAGCATAAGCTTTTAATTTTAATGAAGTCCAGTTTGTTAAATTTTTCATGGATCATGCATTTGTTAAAGTGTCTAAAAAGTCATTGCTATACCCAAAGTCTTCTAGCTTTTCTCTTGTGTTATTTTGACTTTTGTAGTTTTTCACTTTAAATAATCTATCTTGAGTTAATTTTTGTGAAGGATGTAAGGTCTGTGTTTATTCAGTTTTTCACAAGTGGATGTCCAGTTGTTCCAGCACCATTTGTTGAGATTATCTTTGCTCCATTGCTTTGCCTTTGCTTTGCCAAACCAGTTGACTACATGTATCCACAGGGTCTCTCTATTATGTCTCATTGGTCTATTTGTCTGTTCTTTCACCAGTACTACACTCTCTTTGTTACTGTAGCTTTAATCTGAAGTCAGGAAGTGTCAGTTTCCCAACTTTGTTTTTCTCCTTCTATATCTGTTGGTTATTTAGGGTATTTTGTATCTCCATATAAATTTTATTATCAGTTTACCAATATACTCAAAATAAGTTGCTGGGATTTTAATTGTGATTGCATTAAATATATAAAGTCAGGAAGAACTGACATATTGATGATATTGAATCTTTCTATTTGTGAACAGAGAATATGTCTCCATTTATTTAGTTCTTTGTTGTTTTTCTCATATAGATCTTGTACAAATTTTATTATATTTATGCCTAAGTACTTCATTTTTTAATATCCTAATGTAAATGATGTTTGTTATTTCAAATGCCACTGGTTCATTGTAGCTATATAGGAAAGCAATAGATTTTTGTATGTTAAAGGGATAACGATGGGAAGAGACTTGACTTGGGCAGGGAAACACAATAAAAAGTACAGATAATGTATTATAGAATTATATACCTAAGCCTATACAATTTTATGAACCAATGTCACCCAAACAAATTCAATTAAAAAAACCTTGAATTGTGCAATTTTGCTATAATTCTTATTAGTTTCAGGAGGGGTTTTTTTTGTTTGTTTTCTTTCTGAGATTTTTTTTCCACCAATTCTTTCGTATTTTCTACATAGATAATCATGTCACCCAGGAATTAAAATAGTTTTATGTTTACTTTCCCAAACTGTATACCTTTTACTTCTGTCTTACGCTTTATTACACTAGCAAGGAATTTTAGTATAATAATTAAAAACAGTGATAAGAGGGGACATTTTTCTGGCAACCACCAATTTCTTTTCTGTCTCTATAATTTTACCTTGTCCAGAACATCATATAAATTGAATCATATAGCACAGCATTTTGAGTCTGGCTTTTTACTGAGCATAACACATTTGAGATTCATCTTGTTGTTGTGTATATCACTAGTTTACTTCTTTTTAGTGATGAGTAGTATTTCATTGTATGAACAGAGCTTGTTTATCTATTCACCATTGAAAGACTTTTAGGTTGTCCTCAGGGAGAAAATGAATAAAGGTACTACAAACATTTGTGTACAGTTTTTTCATAAACTGAGCTTTTCATAAGGAAAAGTTTTTATTACTCTTGGGTTGAGATTGCTAAGTCATTTGGTAAGTATATGTTTAACTTTGCAGGCAACTGCCAAAATGTTTTCCAAACTGACATTAACATACTGCATTTCCACCAGCAATGGATGATGAAAGTTATTGTTGCTCTGATCTTGACAGAACTTGGCATAATTCTTTTTTTTTTTTTTTAATTTTAGCCTCTCCATTGGTATATAGTTGTATTTCATCAGTTTTAATTTGTATTTTCCTTAGTGAATAATGATGTCATGTTTTCTTTTACTCATTAGCGCCACTCTTAGATTTTCTTTGGTGAAGTATCTATTGAAACTTTTGCTAATTTTAAAAATTAGTTTTTGTATTAATATTATTAAGTTTCCAAAACTGTTTATATATTCTAGATACAAATTTATAAGATAAATATATTGGAAATAAATCTCAAAATAAATGGCTTTTCATTCTTTCAATATATTTTATATATCAGATATTTTTCATTTTTATAAAGTTAAATTGACCATTTAAAAAATATATATCATGCTACTGGTTTCTTATCTATATTGTAGCTATGCTTAATTTCAGATAACAAAGGTTTTCAAGCTTAGAAATACATGTTGTATGCAAATGTAAATAAAAATTACACAAACAATATTTTTAAGTAACTATATATATTTTTAAAGCAGTGTAAACAAATAATTGTTGTTTTAGTCAACATGGATTTCTTCAACATTGTTTAGACTTGTAAAATGTTCTTTAGAGTAAACAATGTAACCTCCTATCTTCATTGTGAATCAGTCAAGGTATATTTGTAATAATTCACAGCACACTTGCTTGAAGTAAACTTGTTCAAACTGTAATGTTCTTTAAAGCTTCCATTTGTAATTTTTTCAAAAATTGTTTTTGTTTTTTATCTTGACCATATCCTTTAAAGAGTTATAATTGCATGTAATCTTTTATTTTATACATTTGTCACCAAAAAAGGTCATTTTTACTACAAAATTCTGAGAATAAATAAAGATTTTTATTCTTGGACCACCTTGTTTGAGATTATATCAGTATAACTCAAAAATATGCACTTATTAAAAATCATATGATCATATCAATAGATGCAAAAAAAGCATTTGACAAAATCCGGCACCAATTTTTGATAAAAGCTCTCAACAAAGTGGGAATAATGAGATCATAACTCAACATAATAAAGGCCATATTATGACAAACCTACAGCCAATATCATACTCAATGGGCAAAACTAAAAATGTCTCCCTTAAAAACAGGAAAAAGACAAGGGTGTCTGCTTTCACCAGTCTTTTTCAACATAGTACTGGAAGTCTTAGTGACAGCAATCAGACAAGAAGAAAAAAATCAAAGGTAATCAAATTGGAAAGGAGGAAGTAAAACTGTCATTATTTGCAGATGCCATGATATTGTACATAGAAAACCCTAAAGACCCCACCATAAAACCACTAGATTTAATAAATGAATTTGGCAAAGTAGCAGGATACAAAATTAACATCCAGAAATCAATGGCATTATTATACAGCAATAATGAACTCACAAAAAGAGAAACTGAAAAAACAATCTCATTTACCAATGCAACAAAATAATTAAGATACCTAGGAATAAACTTAACCAAGGAGGTAAAAGACCTGTACTCAGAAAACTACAGGATATTGAAAAAAGAAATAGAGGAAGATACAAACAAGTGGAAATATATACCATGTTCATGAATTGGAAGAATTAACATCATTAAAATGTCCATACTACCCAAAACAATCTATAGATTCAGTGCAATTCCTATTAAAATACCAATGGCATATTTCACAGATCTAGAACAAATATTCCAAAAATGTATATGGAACCAAAAAAGACCCTGAATTGCTGCACCAATCTTGAGGAAAGAATAATAAAGTTGGAGGGGATCACAGTACCAGATATCAAATTATACTACAATGCTATTGTAATCAAAACAGCCTGGTACTGGCACAAGAACAGGCATATAGATCAACGGAACAGAACAGAGAATCCAGAAATTGACCCAAGACATTATGCTCAATTAATATTTAATAAAGGAGGCAAGAGCATACAATGGAGTAAAACCAGTCTCTTCAATAAATGGTGTTGAAAAATTGGACAGGTACATGTAGTAAAATGAAACTAGACAACCAAATTACACCACACACAAGAATGAACTCAAAATGGATAAAAGACTTAAATGTAACTCATGAAACCATAAAAATCCTAGAAGAAAATGTAGGCAGCAAAATTTCAGACATCTCACATAGCAGAATTTTCACCTATACTTTACCTAGGTCAAGAGAAACAAAGGAAAAAAAATTAACAAAGGGGACTACATCAAAATCAAAAGCTTCTGCACAGCAAGAAACCAGCATCAAAATGAAAAGCAATCTCACTGTATGGGAAAACGTATTTGCCAATGAGACATCTGATAAAGAGTTAATTTCCAAAATATATGAAGAACTCATACAAACAATCTAATTAAAAACTGGGCAAAGGACCTAAATACATCCTTCTCCAAAGAGGACACACAGATGGCCAAGAGACATATAAAAAAATGCTCAGCATCACTAATCATCAGAGAGATGCAAATTAAAATGACAATGAGGTGTCACCTCACACCTGCCAGAATGGTTATCATCAACAAATGACAAGTGCTGAAAAGGGAGCCCTAGTACACTGCTGGTGGGAATGCACCTTATCAAACATAGATCTCAGTCCTAGAACACTAATTCAGCTTTCTCTTCCCAGAATGACATAAAACTCTGTCTGCATTTGACTGTGTCCTCTGTCATGATGCAACTAATCTGCCTGTCCCATTCTCAGAACTAAGCTCCAGATCTCTTTCAACACCCTTTGGTGTCCCCCAAATAAATAGTGTCTAATGAATCAAGCCAGCAGGGTCACCCTCAGATACATAGAATAGAACAGTGAGGAAATGTGAACTAAAATCCCCCTAGTTTTTCCTTTTGCACTTCCTCCCTCCACAAAAGAACAGTTCAAATGTTGTAAGCTTTGGCCCCTCAATCAGCTCTGCCTCCTTGGACAAAAACTAAGTAATCCGTAAGATATGGAAGAACTGGAAATCTTACATACTGTTGAGGGGAATAATATCTACATCATTTACATTTTAGAGTAATCACACAATTAGATTTAATTTGAGTCAATAAAATACAGGTTGAATAAAAATAAGGCAACAGTGAATAACATTTTTAAGTGCATCTGCTGTTTCTTCTACTCTTGTAATGATGTACCACTTATTTACTTGCCCATGGACTCTGGAAGGGGAAAGGGTAAGACTTGGAGCATGGTAAGGCTAAGTCCCAGTAGAAATCAATATTTCTCTTTTTCTGACTTCATCTTACCTAATTTTGGAAACTCCCTAAATATTCCCATTCTTCATTATTCCTTCTACGTATTGATGGTAATGTCAGAAGCAACAAGTCAGCAGCTGGTGCCCACTGAAGTTATCACCAGTCCTCATGGTGACAATGAATATCTTTGTCACCAGTGTTGGATGGTGTCAAAAAGGCTAATAGTTATTTTGGGTTTTCTGATGGTGAAAGCACTAACCCTCACTGATAAAGAAAATGTCAGAAATCCTGACACTCCTTGCTCTCTCAGAGTTTTATAGAGCGTTCACTGAAACGTGAAAACAAGTTTTTTTCTTTTCTTATTCTTTCATTACAGGTTTCTTGATTTAGGATTAATTCATGACTTCAGGAGATTGAAATGGGAAAATCTTAGTAAGTAATTTACTAAGAATTAACCCTTCTTTTCAAGCTTAGACACTATTTTTTTACTACACTTGTGTACCTGAAGCTAAGTGATTTAGCTTCTAACAGGTCCTTTATTCCCTTATATAAAAATAATGAGGCTTAGGGTGGGGCAAGAAGGCTAGGCATGACTGAATCATGGGGAAAAAATAGATTAGAATCAATCTAAGATCCTGTTACAATGAGTTTCATATATTTTTTCCAAAATTATTCACATGGTCTTTTAAAGATGAAATACTTAATCTATTTCAATAAATAGCAACATATTTTCCATAAATTTAACCTGCAACATGCAACTCTTCAAAGCATTATAAGTCCAATGAGATAAGGGTAGTATGAGCACAAGGTAACTCCAAATTAAAATTGGAAAGGCCAATACGTGCACCATTTGTGTCTTTTCAGATCACTTGGGTTTAAATGTAAATATCCATATGTAACTGAAATTCTTGTTATGATTCAATGTGGACTGGAAATTTCAAGACCTGAGCTAAGATCTAACCCATATTAGTCTGGAGATGAAAAACACATTATTTTATTGTGAAATATTGAAGAATAGATATTATGCTAAATAAAATATTAAATCTCTTGTACCTGATACTTAAATGATGGAGTAAACCCTTCTCAATGTTAAGAATATGTTGTCTGAAATTTAATCTAGCTTAGGTATCATTAAATGAATCTGGAGGTAATATATGGAGGTATTATTAAACTGATTAAAGAAGACAATTTAGGTGATACAATTACTAAACACTTCCTGAAATGGGTGATCTCTGTTCTCAAGGGTCCAGATAACTCTGATACAAGAGAAGAAAGTGGACATTTTTAAAAAGGATAAAATAAGGAACTAGGAAAAAAAAAATAGGTGGTGATGAAGAAATAAAGAAGAGAAAAATAGAAAATACTGATTGGTTGGTACCACAGAGTCAACCTTGTTCTCAGTGAGAAGAAACAAGAAAATAAATATAGACCTCAGAGTTGACTTGGCATTTGGGGATTGGCCACCTATGTGTACTGCATTTCTGGTCTAGCAGAGTATTTAGAGAGGCACAAGAGGTATCTAAGTTTCACTTTGCTGACATGGCACCCCAGGCAGGATATTTCTAAGCTCCATCTTGGAAATGTGTCTCAGCAGTACAAATAAAAACAAAGACAATGTTTTTCTTTGATTTTTAAAATGAAGTTTGTAGAGAAAAACTTAGCTACATATCACAGGCTCCTGGAGCAACTGCCTGAGAACCACAAAATTGTGTGAATGATAACAGAGCTGGTGAGTGTTTCAGGAATGCTTTTCAGGAGATCATAAAAATATGAACTCACGAAGTTTATTTGTATTTTAATAAATGTATAACAATTAAAATACATTTCCTCAGAATTATCATCACTGTCTGGCATTGTATCATTTCATAGGAATAACCATATACTAATAGCTAAAATAGTGACTTAAAAGATGATAGAAGGAATATATTTCATATTACATTAGAAAAACAATTCTTGGTTCAGCTTTTGCTATTATGTGTATTATATGTGTAATGAATATAATTCCACTTTAATAGTCTGTGAGATGACCATTTGTCTGCTGAGGAAGGAAATATTTATTTTCAAAAATTTCTATTAAAATAAAATTTATCAAATAAAGCATAGAAATCCTTAAACCTAAATTTCTGATATTTTATTGTGTAACTTATTCCTATGATATAGCTGCAAGAAATAGGTATTTTGTTTTAGCGTTAGAAGTGAATCATTTGAATCTTAGAATGTTTCTGCAGGGCTACTCAAAGGACTGGCCACTTATCTCAGATTTTGTTACCAATGTGTGAGCTGGTTAAGGAACTTGCAGCCAAATGTAAAGCAACTGATCACTTAGGTCACTGTTTAGTTTATAAGACCGAATATTTTTTTTTTTTTAGCAAGATATTCTCGATAAAGGAAGCAGCGCACTGACATTCGACTTCATGTTTCTTATCTCTCCATTCACCAGCACTTCAAGTAAAACTATAGGTGTTACTTTTACTTTTTTATTCCACTCCACTTACTTCAGTAGTGGTATGCTTCCCTTTGACAACCTGCAAGAAACTCAACTTCTACAGAGACTTCATTTCTTATTCTTTCTAGTAGATTTCTCCTTTTCAATAAGCTTTGATATATGGTCTATAGAGTAAAGTTTAGAATTTAAAAGCACCATTTCTACTTAGGGGCTCATAGCTTCTTTTCATGTGGTATGATAATGAGACTTTGATTTTATTCAGTATGCCGTTCATGCTAGCTTAGCCACTGCATTTCTCATAATTTATTTTTGAAATCCACTATTGATATAAAGAAGTACTGCCGTAGTATGCTAAAATGATCTTGAAAGCTTAAAATAATTTGTCTGTGGTTAAATAAAAATAAGAGACATATGGGATAAATGAGTCTTCAATACAGTTTTATCGTATAAAAGCGTAGGAGCATTCTCTTGGATCAGGGACCTGCCAAAACTGAACACATTAAGGAAAGCTTGATTTGTAGCATGTTGCTGGATTTATATATTTATTTATTTTTTTCTTAGATGAGAAAGCAACAGATGTGAGCAAACCTGATCAGTAGAACTACTATAGATAATGTGCCTGAAGAAATATGTACAGTATTCCCTTCTTCATTTACATATTATATATGTGAATGTACAAATGCATTATACACATATAAAAAATGCATCTGTACATTTATTCAATTGCATTCAATTTCTCTTTAACTAAAAGCAATATACACATAACCTTGAATTATGTTCCTGTATTAAAGGGTCATTTCAAAAGTTCTACCATGTAATGGATTGTTTCCGTAATTTTCTCTGTCTGTATGCTATTAGACTTTCTTTTTCCCAGGCAAATTTCAGAATTATATAAAAATAAACAAATCAGACTACCTCATCTCTATAGAATGAAAGGTTTGCATTATGTTGCATTCATTTCATATAAATATAGGACAAGGAATAAATCTTTTCTCTAATTGATTCTTTTTTCAAATGTTCCAACCTCTTATAGAAGAAAATGAGTCTCAGGTTAAAAAACGTGACTGTAGTCTCAATGTTTAATGTGCACACACAGAGACACACACAGTCACACATATACATCAACCAGTGATTATTATTTCTTTCTTTTTTAAAATATATTTTTATTGATTATTTTAGAGAGAGAAGAAGGGAGAGGGAGAGAGAAATAGAAACATTGATGACAGAACATCAATCGGCTGCCTACTGCACACTCCTTAGTAAGGGTTGAGCCCACAACCCAGGCATGTGCACTGACCGTGAATCGAGCCACTGACCTCTTGGTGCATGGGTTGATGTTCAATCCACTGAGCCACACCAGCCGGGCCTTTTTTCTTCTTCTATTTATCTTCAGATAGAGTGGGAGGGAGAGAGAAGGAGAGAAAGAGAGAGAGAGAGAAACATCAAGGTGAGAGGGACACATCGACTGCTTGCCTCCTGCACAACCCTGACCAGGGCCGGGGACAAACCACCACCCAAGTACGTGCCCTTGGCCAGAATCAAACTAGTGACTCATTGGTCTGCGGGCTGAGGCTCTACCACTGAGCCAAACTGGCCAGGGCTCAACCAGTAATTACTTCTTATTGTTGAGATAATTTCCTCCTGTTGAAAGAGTGGCTGCTGACTCAGCTACTACATGTATTTGTTTGGTAAAGAAGATTGTATTCCCATTTATCCAAACATATGCAGTGATCTGACAACAGCCGGCCCTATTATTTAATACAGCTTTTAAGAAAATGGAGACTAAGAATTCCAAAATGACAATAAATCACTTAATTTTAGTTCATTTTTATGACATATCTGGTTTCAGCAATCGTAGCTGCAATAAAACATATGTTAACTCCCTGATCAAACCTCAGAGTTACTGTACATCGCCCTTTCTGCATTGGGAAGCAGTGCACCAGTTATTACCTTGAGAACAGTTGTTCCTATATCCTGTACAGAGCCATATCATTCTCGAATTTGCATGCTGATAGAGAAGCAACAAATGTTACTTACATTCCATGAAGTGTGTTAATTATACCAAACTTCATGAAATTATGGGTGAGAGAGTCAAAAGGAATTCTCCAGCTGCATCCTGGGTCTCGAGCATTTCCTATTAGATCACTGTGTTTGTCACTTACAGGATAACCTTAAAACTGCTTTTTTTTTTTCCTTACAAGGCATTCCTTGAATCTCAGTGATAGGAAAAATCTCACACAAACCTAAACATTACATTCACTTGGGTGTTATTTGCATAAATAATGTTGATATCTTTAGGAAAAGAGGTCAAAATCCAATTTCAAAGCTAAATTGAAAGATTAAGTATGTCTTACCAGTTTTACCTAATTATAAACATTTCCTCTCACTTATTTTTGTACAGAATCTAAAGGCTAGAGTATGGGAATGAGAAATAATCAAATAGTTTCCCCATGATGATAAAAGGAAGAGATTTTCTGGAGCCTCACCCTGTACATACCTGCTTCTGGGCTCTATGTGGAAGAACTGGGGACTGACCTCATATAGGCATACCATTGAAATATAGAAGTATTACCTGTCAAGTTTTTCTAAATTATATATACAGTACTTGAAACAGACAACTATGTGTGAGTAGGGAACATTAATGCAATTCTTCTTCCTGTCAGGTCACAATAATGAAGAAAAGAGGTAAAAAATATACATAAAATTGTCCTGTTTCCCCTTCTTGGTTGTTTAAATCTCATTAGATCCTCTATGGCACTTGAGGATAGTAGTTATGGGCTCAGTTTCCAGAATCAGACAGCTTGCTTGGGTTCAAGCCCCTGCTTCGTCACTTGTGAGAAGTGAGACCTTAGACAAATTAATTAACATTTCTATGTCTCGGTCTCCTCACTTGTAAATGAGATGATAATAATAGTCACCTCAAATGGTTGCTGTGAGAATCAGAAACATTAATGTGTGCAACACACTTAGACCAAGGCTTGGCACAGAGCAGCCATTATCAAAATGTTATCAATTGTTATTACAAGAGTCGAAGCAACAGCTCTGTGGAAAAGAAATGGAAGTGTCTCCATGTTTTAAGCAAATAGTTAAATGGAAGGAGCTCAAAAGAGAATTTCGTACAGAGGAAAGCATTCATTAAAAAAAAAAAAAAAAACATTGAATTTCAGTTCCCCACTAGGGGCCATTCTCCACCCTCAGAAAGCAGCAACTCTTAGAAAGTTACGCTGTAACTGGGAAATCCTTAACCCATTGGAAATCTATATCACATGTCAGACCCATCTACGAGCAAATCTAATCCTTTTGGCTGAAAAATAGCTTACAGCAGTCTGCCATCCTTAGTTTACTAATATTTGGAAGAAGGGTTTGGTTTGGCAGTCAATGTCCTGGAGCCACCCAAGACCTTGACACTATCATTTTTCTTTGAGGCCATGAAGACGGTCACTGCAAAGGCAGATAATCTGTAATTGTATACAACTTGCAGTTTTACTTGTCATTGAGTTCATTGTACTGGAAGCATATAACCCATGTCTTTCAAGGATCCTTCTTGAAATTTTAATTGCTTGGATTAAATTTTTCAAATCTGCAATTTTTTTTATATTCATGCTATAAAGGGTCTTTTTTTACAAAAACATATCCATTCACTTTAAAGAATGTTATCACAAAAAATACATACTTTTATCAAGTGTTTTCATATGCATCATTTTACTTGATTTTTAAAATAAGCCTATAAACTATCAAGGGCACCCATTTTTAACATAATTCAATGGATTTGGATTTAGAGTTGCTTATTCTAAAATGTGCACTCACTTTTATAAGTTCACAAAACCAGTATGTGGGAGAACAAAGCCTTAAACACAAACTACCTGCCACCAAATCCAGGATTCATTAAACTGCATCCAATATTTGAGGGAGAGCACCTAAGGGTAAACTGGAAATCCTTATTCTGGATGCCTACACTCAGTATCACAGTTCATTTCAGGTATCACGAATACTAAAAAGAGGTTACTCTAATTTCTAAAAATGATCCATATGTTATTAATTTTAAACTTATTAGTTTTAGAAGCTCACAACACAAGTAACTACAATAATATCATAAAGAACAAAATGAATTAGAAGAAAGTAATAATTGTATAATGAATCCCTTAATAATTTCCCAAAGACATTCCATTTTCTGAAAAGTAAGAGAGAGAGAGAGATCATTTTTTCTCCCACAATAACTCAGTTCCAATGGCATTTTTGTCAGATACCAGCTACATTTAAATAATATAATTTAAAGGACTTAAAACAAAACTATTTCATACGAAGCTGGAACACGTGTATTTATGACTGTGAAAAAGTACCATAAAATAAATATTTAATGTTGAAGAATTTGCCTCCTTTTTTATTAAAATCAGAATCCAAGAGTCTTAAAACAGGGGTAAGAAAGAAAGTACAGGATATTCTGAATGTACCCAAACTTAGAAGAAGAGAAGATATAATTTCAAGGAGGAATGCATGCAAATAGCTTTTTGTTAGAAATGACCTACACAAGTCTCAGTTCCTGGTTATTTTCCTCCTTGACCTTAAATAAATGAAAAATTCCTTGATGAATTTATAAACACAAATTTTCAATAAAAAGTTCCATGTTTTACCATAGCATTTAGGTGCACAATTCATTTATTCATTCATTCAACACTAATTTATTGAGGATATCTTATATGCACGAGTTCTGCTAGTCTTCAAGAACAGAAGTTGAATACAGGATAGGCTAAATGAAGATCACAGAACACCGGGACAGACAGTCACACAAACAGATGAGGCATGTAAACCAAAGAGTTTATAGGGTGTAGAGAAAACAGCATATTTGGAAGTACAAAGATCAAAGGTACTTAAAATCTGTTCTGGGTACTTTTGCTGAGGCATCTTTGCCTAGACATCTTTGCTGCAAGCATTTTGGCTGCACACATTTTCTTTATATGACTAAGTGTCCATAAGGCAATTTTGCTGTAGAAAAAGATAAAGTAGCTGGGAGACAGTTTGGGATTTTTGTTTGTTTGTTTGGTTGGTTTCATTTCTTTATTGACCAATCAACCTAATGCATTTAAACTAGTTCAGTTTGTTTTCATCTCTTCAATGAAGTGCTCACAAATATTTTATTTTTCTATTATATGTAAATTTATGTAGCCCAAATAGTGGGCTATATAATGACAGGTAGACATGGTGGTGGTCATAAAATAGTTAACATTTCTTCCAGATGATAATGATTTACCCCAAGAATCGGTTTCTACTTTTGAAACACACTGCATCGAGAGAAGAAAGGTCAAGGGCCCTCTTTGAGGGTGTAGAGTTATTTGAGCTCACATTTCCCATAAAACAAAGACAGTACTTATATACAATCCACAACATAAAATCAGTTATTTGCACAATATTGCCATGAATCTACACACATTTCAATAGTCTTTTTCACTGCGTTATTAACTTTTTCATGTTTAATTCTGTCCATTTTAATGTTGCTTTTTTATTTGTTATGACTTTATCTTTTTTTTTTTTTTTTTAGAATGAGATCATTCTTTGTTTTGTTTTGTTTTGTTTTCTTTATTGGTTTAGTGAGAGAGGAAGGGAAAGGGAAAGAGAGATAGAAACATTGATGAGAGAGAACATCGATTGGCTGCCTCCTGTATGTCCCCCACTGGGGATTGGGCCCACAGCCTAGGCATGTGCCCTGACCGGGAATCAAACCAGCGACCTCTTGGTGCATGGATCGATGCTCAACCACTGAGTCACACCAGCCTGGCTGACTTTATCTTTTTTACTAAAAGAAGATAAAGCGCTCAAGGAGTGTTTCCTGGAGACAGTATCATTAGAACTGAAATGAAAGTTAACTAAGAATGATATAAAAAGGAGAAAGAAGTAATGCAGAGAGGTGAGGCATTTTAAAATAGTCTAGCAAAATCACTGAGATAGGAGTTATTTTAAATTTTATGTGCATGGTTTATGCAAGGAATTAAGACCAATTTTGTCTAATTGGGAAATGGAGTAAAAGGCAAGGAATGGCAGTATAGAAGATGCTATTATTGACAGCTGCTTTAGAAAACCAACAAGGTGGACCTTGTTTGGGGATGATACATTGTGTACCTGTAGGGGTTGTTGTGATACCTGGCGACCTCTTGGTATATGGGTCGATGCTCAACTACTGAGCCAAGCCGGCCAGGCTGTTGCCATACCTGTAGATAACCAAGAGGGATTCGAGAAAGTACTTCTGTGCATGAGACCAAAGTTTGTGAAATACGTTGGAAATAAGTTTGGGACATGGAGTCATCAGCATCTATGGCAAATATTTTCTAAATAGGGCCCTAGGAGGTGCTGAATCAGAATACCAATAGTACTTGTTAAAAATACAGAATTGAAAACTTCATCCAATTTATGTCAGTAGGTTTGGAAGGGGAGCTTAGTAGTTCTAAATGGGAGAATGAGATGTCCCAAAAAGATACGATAGAGTGAGAGTGAATAAGAATGAGAATACCATTGGAATCACGAACACTTAAAGAAAAGTCTAGGATGGAAGCTTTCACGTAACATAAACAACCTGACTATTTTGGATCTGTTAGTTTCTTAAGCGCAAGTGCATTTCTACATGTGTCTGTCTCCGTGTGTGTATATATATATAGCAAATACATTGACAGACTGTTGATGGTTTATCCTACATAGTCCAATGATTTTATATATATATATATATATATACACATATATATGTGTGTGTGTGTGTGTGTGTGTGTGTGTGTTAGACCATGTAGAATAAACCAGAAATTTTATGATATTTGTACAGGCCTTTTGCAAAAAATAAGAGTGACATTTTTGTTGGCTTCTCTTCTTAAAGATTAATTTTACGGCTGGATATCAAGTAATTTTGTTTATAATAAAATGATTTGTATTTATTTGGTTTCTGGGTAAGTTGAGTATTACGTAGAAATGTGAAATTCCATTTCAAAGTGTAATCCTTAGCAGCCTTTAGAAAATAATCTAAAATAGGTAGTAGGAATAAATTTCAAACTATATACAAAGTATGAATTGGGTTTAGTTAAGAAGGGGTGAAATAGCTATCATTTTTAATATCTGTGAAAAAGACATAAGGAAATAAAGAGGGAAGAATTACTTTGCCTTCAATAATAAATATTATTACCTTCAAAAATAAGACTTGCAAAATTATTATTTGAATACACATTATATGGCTTATTAGCTGACTAAGGCTTGATAAATATTCTATAAGGAAATAATAATGCTGTATTTTTCACAAATTATACCTAATATTTATAACTTTTAGCCCATTTCTGCAGAGGCACTAAGAACAAAATTCATGTCTATTGTAACCAGCACTTCGCTGCTTTCCCTTCAGTTAATTCATGTTGACACTGAAATATTCACAAGGCAAGAAAACACACTGTATTTGATTATTTATTTTTAAAAACATATCCATATTTTTCAAAATTATAGAATACCTCTCTTCTCATTCAGTTTGTGTTTGCGGGTATATATGTGAAACTGTTTTATTCCTCCTTTTTGAACTCATTGTATAGAAAATAAATTTGAATTAAGGTCTTAGATATTCCCTAATTCATGTTATTATACCTATACTATCTGCCCCCCACAAACTGAAGATGATAATAGCACTCAGGTTTAAAGTCTGTACTGTCAACTATGAAGATATAGATTTCTCATAAACTGTAATCACATTCTCTGGTCTTTGCCAGAAGTTATGCTTTCCTAGCCTTCAACCACCCATCCAGCCACCAACCACATGGCTCTCCTTCCTGAGAGCTTATCCCAAGAGTACGTCAATGAAATGTGTGCTAGATGTTGGCTTAATTTCTACAGCCAACACCCAACATCTCTCCTGCTAGCTAATACATTAATTCACACAAACTCCTTTAACCCCCTCCTCTTCTCACTTATCAGGTTGAAAGATGGGTTTTCAATCATTGTACCATGAATCCTATTTGTTAATGCTCACCCCTATTCCAGTTACTTTTCAATGCAGAGAATATGAAAATGCAAAATCAGACACAATAAAAGACCAAGAGACAGAGAGAAAGAGAGAGAGAGAGAGGGAGAAAGACCAGGAGGAAAATGATTATTTTTTCCCTTGGCACATTAACAGAAGTTAGAATGAGAAGGCAGGTGGGTGACTGTGCTATAAATCAAGTGAGCAACATGAGAAGAATGTTTTCTAAATTACAAAATTTCAGAATACTGCGAATCAATTCTACTATGAATAGTGAATAAAAGCAGCACTTTCATTCAATTTGGAAGTACACATATCTATCATTAAATTAGAAAGTTGCTTGATATGATCACTTAGCAACCTTTAAGAAAGTAAAGTCAGGAAGAATCAACGGATTCAGTTTGGTTTTATTTGTCATGCTTTTTCTAGAAAAAATCTTTTTTTTTTTTTTTTTTATCCTCACCCGAGGACATTTTTCCACTTTTTGTTCAGACAGAGTGGGAGGGAGAGAGAGGAAGAGAGAGAGAGAAACATCGATGTGAAAGGGACACATCGAGTGGCTGCCTCCCGCGCGACCTTACCAGGGCCTGGGACAAACCGCAACCAAGGTACATGCCCTTAGCGGGAACCGAACCCGGGTCTCTCTGGACCGCAGGCCAACACTCCAACCGCTGAGCCAAACTGGCCAGGGCTAGAAAAAATCTTAATACTCGGGGGCAGGGATGGGGTGGTGCCATCTGTTAAAGATAAATAAATGACTTGTTTTCACATATGACAAAGTAAAATGGCAAATAAAAAAAAAGATAAGAAAGTCCAATTTGAAAAAAATATACTGAGAAATGTAATTATTTCTTAAAAAAAATTTTTTTTCTGAACTGAAATTACTTCATAGTAGAGGAAATCTTTTAACAATGTACCAAAGTCTTACTCCCAATGATATGAAAACTTCCCATAATGATGAACCTTCAGTAGTGACTCTATATGACAATTACAATTTCCTTACTATTGTAGTCAGGGTTGACATTATTACACATGGTTCATCAAGTAAATTGTTACTAGGCCATGTTAAATTTATGGTAGGAAGTAACATGATGGCAGATCTGTAAATGGAAAGACAACTAGTAGACATATCATCAAATCTCAGAAGAAAGCTAAAATCACCAATACAACATCAAAGAATTTTCCAGAAACATAAGCTGTAATAATAAAGAGAAAGGCTATTATCTGAGACAGATGTGTAGCACCTATCAGGGAAACTCACTTACCCCAGTGTCCATCAATTAAAGTCTTTTAAAACATTCAAGTACATATTCTATATAAAAAATTTTCAGATAAAGGCCCTAACTTTAAATATAAATTTAACACCCTGAAGAAATACAGTTTTTTTCAAATACAGATTTCATTGAACTGATATTTAAAAATATTCTGTGTAGACTATGCTGAAAATTCCTTCAAAAAAACATATTTGTTTTCATTCATAAAATTGATCTGCAATATTTTCATTGCAAAATAAATGTTGGAATTTATAGAATATAAAATAGGTTCCAATATCTGAATCTCAAAATATAACATTGACTCTAGGAAATTAGAATGTTTTACTTAATGAGATAATAAGAAAAAAGTATTAATTTATGTTTCTGGTACTACTTATAATGCTTTCAACTGCATTTTTTTATGTAGACTCAAAAAAAAAAAAATTCCCCAGAGGAAAAACAATTCCTTTGAAAGACTTACATGAAATAGATTTATTTACTTGCAAACAATTCAGGCCATTCACTAGCAGTGTGATAAATTTAATAAAAGCCGATCATTTTAAAAATACTATCTTGTATGATATCCTAATTATTTCTTAAACTTTCTATACATAGTCCCATCACATAACTAATTTCATCTAAGCATAGTATCATTATTGGAGAATATTTAAAAAAAATAATTTTCAAAATAGCAAAATGCTTATAAAAATTGATAGCAACTCTTTTTTAATCACCTGTGAAATATTGACTCATCCTGAGAATTTTAATCGCTACATTTCATTATGTCATCCAAAAAGATCATAGTTTTTAAGTAGAAGAAGCTAATTCTGTTGAATGTTATTACTGAGTATATACACTTTAGCTGTTGGTGATTTTTTTTAAAAACTCAACAAAGAAGGTACTTTTGGGGTTTTGTTTTTGTTTTTGTTTTTTGAAAAAATCTGCAAGCTCAAATGCTCAACTCTCAAGTGAAAAATGGAGTTATTTAAGATTGTTTCATGCACCTTCTCTTTGGTAGAAGGGAAACTTTTCTTTCTTTTTTAATTAATTCAGGTGGCATTGGTTAATAAGATTATATAGGTTTAAAGTATACATTTCTATAGTACATGATCAGTATATTGCATTGGGTGCCCAACACCCAAAGTCAAATCATCTTCTGTCACCACATATTTGACCCCATTTTGCCCTTTACTACCCCACCATACCCCTTCCCTCTGGTAATCACTGTACTGTTGTCTGTGTCTAAGAGTTTTTGTTTGTTTTTCTTATTTATTTATTTCTTGTTTTCAGTTTTATATCCCACATATGAGTGAAATCATATGGTTCTTAACTTTTTCTGTCTGAATTATTTAACTTAGCATGCCAGTCTCAAGGTCCATCCATATTGTCACAAATGGCTATATTGCATTTGTTCTTATGGCTGAGTAGTATTCCATTATATATATGTACCACATCTTCTTTATTCAATCATCTATGGAAGGACACTTTGGTTGTTTTTATGTCTTGGACACCATGAATAATGCAATAAACATAGGGGAGAATATATCTTTGTAAACAAATGTTTTCAAATTTTTTGAATAGATACCAAGAAAAGGGGTTGCTGGGTCATATGGAAACTCTATTCTTAATTTTTTTGAGGAAACTCCATACTATTTTCCATAGTGGCTGGACCAGTTTACATTCCCACCAGCAGTGAATTGAGGGTTCCTTTCTCTCCACAACCTCTCCAACACTTATTACTTGTCTTGTTGTTAATAGTAATTCTAACAGGTCTGAGGTACTACAGTTTGTCCCCATATACAAAAATTAACTCAAAATGGACCAAAGACTTACATATAAGATTTGAAACTATAAATTACACAGAAGAAAACATAGGTAGTAAACTTATGGACCTTGGTGTTACAGACGATTTTATGAATTTGGCCACTAAAGACAAGGAGAAATAAAGGCAAAAATAAATGAATGGGACTATATCAAACTAAAAACTTCTGCATTGCAAAAGAAACTATCAACAAAACCAGAAGGAAACCAACTGAACGGGAAAAGATAGCAAACCACAGTTCTGACAAGTTGTTAACATTCAAAATATATAAAGAACTTACACAAATCAACACCAAATAAAGAACCCAATTAAAAATGGGCAGAGTGCTGTGGGTGGAAAATAGGCCCCTCGGCAGGATCATGAGAAAAGCATTTCAAGGATCCACACACGGGAGATTGTGATGTGGATATGGCAAGATGACTTGTTTGTGATGGCTGCCCTTGAGCATCCAGTGCCCCATCTCCCCGCTCTGGCCATGGGAAAAGTCAAGGAGTGTCTTCAGCAGGGCCAAAATAAAATCAGTGCCCAGAGTTACCACTTCAGAGTCCTGCCTCGGGCCCCAGGTGGCAACTGGACCCGCATGGTCTCTGCTCCCAGGCGGGAGAGAACAGGCAAGCACATGAGTGAGTGCAGGTCACAAAGAAGAGAGAGAGAGAGAGCTTTGCTTTCCTGGGGTTTTAACCAGGAATTTTTTCAAAATAACCAATTAACTTGCCAAGATTTTATGGTCTTGCTTTGGGGTCTACCTCCCTTAGCCATTGCTCTTTGTCCCAGGTTAAACTGACAGGCCTCTAGCATCAAGCACCTCCCCCTGTGACATTTTGACTTTATGGTGCATGTTCTTATCTTCCCCTGTTTTTCCCTCCCCCCAACACACACACAGACTCAAGAGAAGGATGTTAATCCCCTTGGAGGGACAATGCTTCTATTTCTTGGGGTGTGAAGGTGTAGCTTCCTAGTGATGCAAATAGACCTCTGCTTCCCAGCTGAATATGCTCAACAATGTCTGGCTTCCCTTTGCTCTCTTTCCCATTAATAATTAGCTCACTAAGGTAACAAGAGGACCTGAACAGACACTTCTCCCAAGAAAACATAGAAATGGCTAACAGTTATGTGCAAAGATACTCAACTTCTCTAGCTACTAGGGAAATGCAAAAACTACAATCAATGAGATACCACCTCACACTCGTTAGAGATTTTTGATGTGACTGGTCGCCATGATTCAAATCAGGGACCTTTTTTTCCTACTGAAATCAGAGTTGTATAGGAGTGAATGAAGTTCTCTCTCTCTTGCTCAATTAGACAGTATACTCTCAGCTCTGCCAACACTACATAAAATTTCTGGGTAGCCTTGCTTACCAGTTGAATTTGGTGTCCTTCATTTGATGTTTGGATTGAAACTAATGACAAATTATCCTGGAACTGGAAAGATTAGCAAGGTCTCCTTGTGGGAATTTAGGGGAAAAAAGATTAGAGAAAAAAGATAAGCTTCCAATTACTGGCAATTTTTTTTTGAAATGATGCATTTTTCTCCTTTGTTTTCCTGTTTGAACAATTTTTTTTTCTTTTTTCTTTTTGTAATTGTTGAAAGTATTACAGATGTCCCCCCCTTTTTCCCCAATTGACCCTTTCCTCCCCGCTCCCACCCCCTTCCTTCTTTCCCCAACCTAATGTCTGTGTCCATTGCTTGTGCATATAGGCATATCAATTCTTTGGTTTATCTCTTTCCACCCCTCACACCCCCATCCCTCTGAGGTTTGTCAGTCTGTTCCCTACTTCCATGACTCTAAATCTGTTTTGATCGACATTAATGTCATATATTTTGTCTTTTCCATCTATGGTGAAATAGGCAATGTACTACATAACATACTTGCAGTTTAGTTGTCAATCAACAGCTATGCCAACAAAGATCATCTCAGAGCAATATTTATTAAAATGTACCTTTTCCCTACATGTTCAAACATATTGATCTGCACTGACATTATGAGCTGATATTCATAAAAGATAATGATTTGTTTTTTTCATCTCTTCTAGAATCACTGTTAAATCGGCTCATAGCTACAAACTAGGGTCATACACATAGTCTTACTATAACTTACTACATCTAGCTTTGAACTCAAATTCAATTTACACAGGTTTTCTTTCCTTTACACATTTTTCTCATATAATAGGGAAATAGAATGCTCACACAGCCTTAAATCAGTCCAAGGGCAGATAGATGTTTTGTTGTCCAAGCTCCCTCCTAATAGCTTGGCAAACAGCTCCGTCTCAGCAGTAAGAACTCTGATTCCCCTCGGGCAAGAACTTGTCACCCTAGTTTTTTGAAAGAGCAGTGATATTTTTAACATTCCATATATTCAGTAAAATTTGTTAAGTATGCAAGTAATTAGGATCAGATACTGCCCGCAGAACTGTCTCTAAAGAACAATTTTAGAGGTCCTGCTAAGAAGACAGGATGCTTGTGTTTCAAAAAGGTGATGCAAAGCTTCCTGTGCAAATTTACCTTTCAGATCAACTAAATGATCACCTGATCACTGATGCTGCAAGCTATGGATTTATCAGCGGCCTCTGGCTGCAATGACTCATTTTGCTGCTCTCCTAATTTTAATGTTCTGAAGTACACCTTTTCACAACTCCTGATCTACAATGCCGAACCTGGCTTTGCTCTACACTCTCCATTCCATTTTAACTCCTTGTTGATACCTCGATTTCCTCTCCAATATCTGTTCCTAGTAAATGACTGAGCATTTTATCTGTACCTTTGGCTTGGCAATTTCTCATTTCCTTTATCCATCCTGAAGAATTCCTTGGAAATCAAATAAGAATAATAGAATATCTATTTTCCCTGTTCCTTATCTTAGCATGAAATGGTAATTGTTATAGATTGCAGGTATGAACAATAGTAAGTAACAATAATTAATATTTAATACTGATTTAACAGCTGCTAAACTATTTCTTAAATATAATATATATTGATTTATAAAAATTTGAATGTGTACATTTAACTCATATTTCTCCAGATCACACAAGAGGAAAAAAGTTGGGCTTCAGTAAAAGTGATTATTTTTCAGATTTTCAACTAATCTGCTTTTATGATATCTCTCTCTCTCCAAAACTTTTCTGTTAAGTCCTCACATCAGTGTATTAGTTTTTGGAATATCAAGGAGTGCCTGATTTTAACCAAAATTTCCCTCTCAGCTACCAAAAGACAACTTCCACTTTATTTTCTTCTGTTTTATTTTCTTGTTTTTCTATTCACCACATGTCACCTTTTCTATAAGACTTTCTCTGACAATGCCTATTTAATTTCCTGCCCAGTTGTCTCAGTCCCTTCAGGTTACTATAATAAAGCACCCAAGATGGGATAGTTTATAAAGAACTAAATTTTATTTCTCACAGTATGAGATGTGGGAGGTCTGAGATCAGGGTGCCACCAGGGTAGCTTGAAGGTCCTCTTACAGGTCACCTTTTTTTTTTTTTTTTTTTTTTTTTTTTGCTGTGTCTTTACAGAGCAGAAGAAGCTAAGAATTTTTCTGGAGGCTTTTTTTTTTATCCTCACTGGAGGATATTTTTCCATTCACCTTCAGATAGATGTGGGAAGGAGAGAAGGAGGGAGTGAGGGACAAAGAGAGAAACATCAATGTGAGAGAGACACATTGACTCTCTGCCTCCTGCATGACCCTGACCAGAGACCAATTGCAACCAAGGTATGTGCCCTTGACTGGAATCAAACCCGAAACTCATTGGTCCTGGGGCCGACGCTCTAACTGCTGAGCCAAACTGACCAGGACTCTAGAGCCTTTTTATAAGGGCACTAATCTCATTCATGAGGGCTCCACCCTTGTGACTTAAGCACCTCCCAAAGTTCCTACCTCCTAATACTATCATCTTTGGGGGTTATGACATAAACAGTCAGACCACAGCATCAGTCATTTTTCTAAATCAAGCTCTTAATATTTAATTAATATTATTTATAGTGGTGGCCATTACCATTTACAAAAATTATATTAGTTCTTTTTCTGTCCCTTCATACTAAAACATCAATTTTATTAGAGCAAAGACTTCATCTTATCACCATGTCTTCCCTGCACTTATAAGATAATTGGTTGCCCGGCCAGTGTGGCTCAGTGGTTGAGCATTGATCCATGCACCAAGAGGTTACCGGTTCAATTCCCAGTCAGGGCACATGCCCAGGTTGTGGGCCCGATCCCTAGTAGGGGGCATGCAGGAGGCAGCCAATCAATGTTCTCTCTCATCGATGTTTCTATCTCTCTCTCCTTCTCCTTTTCTCTCTCTCTAAAATCAATAAAGAAGAAATATTTTTTAAAAAAGATAATTAGTAGATGCTAAATAAATACTTGTCAAATGACTTATCAATGTATAAATTGCTGTAGAGGTGATTTTCTTGCCTATTTCATTTGAGTTTCTCTCTGTATCACCAATTTTAGTATATCCATTCATCATATATTTCACAAATTCTTAAGAAACTACTATGCGCAATGAAATATTGCAGGCATTAAAAATATGGCAACTTGTTCATTGTAAGTACTGAATAAATATTTGATAACAAATAGTTTCCACAATTACATGAGCAATTAATTTAACCTTATTAGAAAATATTGGTATAAGATAATAGTTAAACCCAGAGGTTTATTACTTTATTGCTTGATAATTTAATTTGGGAAAAATTGATCAATGACATAAAAAACAAAAATTTCCAAAATAAATCATGTAAAGTATATTAGCAAAATATTTTTTAAATCCTTGTAGCTCACATTTGACAAAATCAGAATTTGAATTAATTTATTCCTTACATTCTTTCTATTAATTATTCCCATGTTAAATTATCATGTGCATGTAAAGTTATAGACGAGAAATGATGTTCTTGTACCATGATTTGTTTTTATACAGTAATGAGAGTTCATCTTCTAATCATGTCTAATTAAAATAAAGACTATTTTAAATGCCAGGAGAGTATGCTAGAATCTGAATTTTGTATTTATATAAAGTTAAACAGAGAATGAATACAATTATCTGGAAACATCAAGCCAAAAATTTCCTTTTCATCAGTTTTCTGAACATTTTAAAAGAAAGCAGTGTGGTACATTTTCTATCTTTACGTCCTTGCTACAAATAAAATATATGAAAGACAATGTTAACTGTGAATTGTCCTAAGCTATTAACTCTTCTTATTAAATTACCTTGACAAACATTGATTTAACACCTTTGAAATCTAGTCCTTTGTAAAATTCTCTAAAGGATGCAAAATCATTAGAAGACGTGACACCTGGTTGGGAGTTTACAATATAGTGACATGAGTAAAAATTTTTAAAAGTCATGAAATTATTAAGAAGAATTTTAAGACATTATATATTTTTTAAGTAAGATGCATTAGTTATAGCATATGCTTTAACCTTTAGGTTAAGATACTTTGGGTAGTCCGGCCAGTGTGGCTCAGTGGTTGAGTGTCCACCCATGCACCAAGAGGTCGCCAGTTAGATTCCCAGTCAGGACACATGCCCAGGTTGTGGGCCTGATCCCCAGTGGAAGGCACGCAGGAAGCAGCCAATCGATGTTGTCTCTCATCGATGTTTCTGTCTCTCTCTCCCTATCCCTTCCTCTCTCTAAAAATCCAGTAAAGAAAAAAAAATTTTTTTAAATACTTTCAGTAGGCATCATAGTCAATATCAACTATGAGTGAGCAACTGACCCACATTGGCAAGGACAAGCATGATTTTTTTTTTTTTTATGTGTGTAGAACCAAGTACATGGAGAATTAAGGAGCATAAAACAAAACACATGGATAAGGTAAAATCTGTCCCAATTTAAGTATATAAAAATTAAAGTGAACAAGTTGCTTGAGGGAGGGGTGATGCTCCAGTATAGATCCTGAATTCCAGAATGATTAGTTTCAAATATATTTATAAACAAGAAAAAGTAAGCCCTGGCCAGCGTGGCTCAATGGTTAGAGCTTCAGCAAGCACACTGAGAGGTCATAGGTCTGATTCCGGTTGAGGGCATGTACCTGGGTTTCAGGTTCATCCCAGACCCTGGTCTGGGTGCATGGAGGAGGCAACCAATCAATGTATGTCTCTCATATCGATGTTTCTCTCTCTATAGACAGATAGATAGGTAGATAGATGATAGATGATAGATGATAGATAGATAGACAATAGATAGATAATCTACCTCTTTCCTCTCCCTTCCACTCTCTCTTTAAAAAGTCAATTGAAAAAAATATCCTCTGGTGAAGATTAACAAAGAAAGAAAGAAAGGAGGGAAGGAAGGAAGGAAGGAAGGAAGGAAGGAAGGAAGGAAGGGAGGGAGGGAGGGAGGGAGGGAGGGAGGGAGGGAAGGAAGGAAGGAAGGAAGGAAGGAAGGAAGGAAGGAAGGAAGGAAGGAAGGAAGGAAGGAAGAGAAAAGTTAATATATCATTTCTTATAGCTCTTCATGATGTACTGGAATTTATTAGAAGGGACATTCTATCTTTGAAAATGAAGACTGAAAGTTTAAAGTCAGTGGTTCACTGTGTGCGGGCATATTAAATAGTAATCTTAGATGGTGAATAAAGAAAAATTGGGTTCATTTAAAGAAAAGGGGATGAGGGATGGGGATATCCAAAGGGAAGGGCTACACATCACCGAGCCATGGGGTACTGGATTGATGATGGCAGCCCCTAGGGCCTAGGAACTGGAGTTTCATCCTTATATGCGTCCAATGGTGGGAAGCTTTTGTCAGAGGGTTTTGAGGTCTCAGTGTGTTTGGACAGAGGGTTGGGGCTACAGGAATGCAAATGTGCAATCAGGTGCTTCTTTAGCAGTTTTAGTTCCTTCTATGGTTTGATTCCTGGTGTCCAACATTTCTTTTTCAGTCAGTTGTCCTGTGGCAGGAAGTTTGGTCTTTGTTCTCCTGTGGTGGGGAGACTTAAACAATGGCCGTTAGGAATTATATTGCCTGTGTGAGTCCTAACGTTTCCCTCCTCTTTCTATTTGTTAGTAATTATTTTTATGGAATTGGTGGAGGTCTCTTTCTTCTGTAGCTGCTTCCTGCTTCTTTGTGGGAATAGAGTTGTCCCTAAGCTGTGTTAGTATGTTGGGGAATTGGGGAATAAGGGTAGGGATAAGTTTTATAGACCATGGTCAGCGTTATGTGTTTGCCTTTAATAGTTTTTATAAGGTTTTGGAGAAAGGAAAGGAGAGCATGGATGGGCTTCCAAAATGAGACCAATATTGTGTAAATAATTAGTCAAACAAGAGAAAAATAAAGTTTAATGATCACAGCAAATTATAAACCAGTTTCTGAGTCTGTAAGACTGTCAGTGAAGGAGGCTTATGGTTTCTTTTGCTGGAATGAAAGCCAACAGTGACAATTGAGCTGCATCTGATGCTCAGGTAAATTCTGTATGGTTGACATTGTATTAGTAGTTTTTAATAATTCCAACTCAAAGGATGGGCGAAAAGTATAAAACATTAGTTTGGAGGGTTGAAGACTACTAAAATAATTCAGGAACCAGTTTAGTTCATAGATAAAAACAAAACTTTAAACTTTGAGGACAACCAACTGCACTAGAGTCCAATATTTACAATTGGGCATTGTGGTCTTCATTGAAACACAAGTTTTCTCCTTAAAATCACCCTCATTGTTATTAAAGAGACTGCATTAGGTCCAGTTTTAATTGGGCCTGATTATTTGCATTAACATAACAAGATTTAGCAATTGATAAGCTTTCTCAAATTTGTTTGGTTGGAATGTCAGTTATTCATAAGGAATCTTTAGATTGAGCTCTATGGAGCAAGACTCTCAGGGCAGAAAAGTCAAGGTCACAATTATCACCAGGCTATGTCTGGAATACCTGCAGATTTGGGTTGTGTCCTCAAGTCCTTGAGGTTCCCAATGTGTTGAGGTTTTTTTTCTGCCATCTTTCAGGAAAGCAACCCTCATTCCTTACCTGGAAAAATTTCTACGAACCATTGACCAAACAAGGTACCAGGGCATTTCCTGCACATGGCGTCTGATTGGCTTCAATCAGTCTTGAGAGTCCATTTTAATTCTTTAAGGCTTTTTGGTGACATCCAGAGTCCCGGTATATTTTTCTTGACCATGACATTCTAGTCAGTCTTAGTTAACAAAACCATGATTGAAACCTGATTTCATGTGTTCTATTTTAAGGAGAACAGGTTCTTATTGCATTTATGCAAATAAATATATTGTCATGAAAATAATACTTACTCATTGAGAGTTTCCAAGTTCTGGAGGGGTTAGGTAGGGAGAAAAATATAAATGCTTCAATATTGCTTGAGGATATAATTTCCCAAATTACTTTAGGGAAATAAAAACAAGCTTCCTTACATCTGGAAAACAAAAAGATTTTTCCATGAATCCAGTTATTTTATATTTCAAAGAGAAGACCTGCTTAGAAATTTGTAATCTAGAATAAGTCAAAGTCCTTTTCACGAACCTTTCCAAAGATGTAACGTATTTGCAAATGCATCAGAGTAAAATAATGTCTGCCTATAAATGATGAAATTTAAAATGATGTGGGTATAGACTTGATTATAATACAATTGATAAAGAATTTTGCTTTTCTATAAGATATAACACTCCAAGATAATAATTTCTTGGTAAATAATAATTTTTATGAAATAACATAAAAGAACAATATAAAGCTCACATTTTCAGATTTAATACACAATTTCAGTATATAAAGAACAAATAATATATGTAAGATTTTAAAACACTGCACATAGCTCATTGGAAGTGCATATTGAGCATTGAAACAATTCATAATCGTCCCCATGTGTGGATCATAAACACCTGGACTACCATAGCCGGATGCCTCCACAGAGAACGATCACGTTTAGCTTGCCCAATATCACTGACTGGACACCTGCTACCCCTGAGAGGTTCCTGTTTGAACTCGACTTTGAATTTTTGTAAGTTCCTTCCTAGAGCAGACTTAAATTTCTAGAATATCTATTTTATACAAATAGAACATAATTATTATTATTAATTTTTATGTGGCAAAGCTTCTCATGTAATTTCAAGTGTATTAAATAGGCCTGATTAGTTTTAAAAATTTTATAAGGAGAGAGAATAAATCCTTAAGGTATTCCAGGGCCCATGGGAATAACAAAGTCATTTCTAGTTAAAATAATCTGTTAATATTTAAACTTTGGGAAGGTTGTCAAATATACTTAACCAAAAGATCATGGCATAAACTCTTTGTAAATCTGGATAAAACAAACCCATATTTTATGGTAATAACTCTAAAAGACATCAATTAAACTTAAACTGGTTTTAATATCAAATATTTTGTCCAGACCACAGGATCCTGTTTAACCTATATAAGTATTTAATCTCTTTGGGCTAATAAAATATCATCCTTTAGTAATGCCATCCAGAGGCAGAGAACATATTATATAATACACAGACTAACATATAAAGACTATACACATAATCTGAATTACTCATTTTTGTAAAGATGCAAGATTTTTGTCATTTGCTTTTGATGACTTTTAAGAAGGCTGGAAAAGGGATAGAAAGCCCTAATTACCAAGCAGGGAGAACTGTTAAGACTCTCAATGGAAGTGTCAAAGGCTGTGAATGAGAGGTGGAAATTAAAGAATTAAGCAACAAGAGAGAGCGTGAGTGGGGCTGCTTAAGCTCCCTGAGAAGTCAGAAACCCCAGTGACATAAGATGTGACATGACAATGTTATGACGAGCCAGCGACACAATCAAAGATGCACAACCAAATTGTAAATAAGAGGAACGCTTTATTCACTGGTGGGCTGCAGGGGCAGACATCACCCAAATCAGCAGCCCTGATTGTTCTTGCTGTCTTTTAAAGACAGAAGCCATATTCCCGTTTGGCTCCCCCTCAGGGAACCAGTACAATAGTGGTTGCAAAAGCAGTTATTACAGAAGCCAAGATAAGCATTAGTCACTGGGCTCATGATTTTCAGTTCCTGATACTCAGAAATTGTCAGGGTGAGTTTATGCAAGATACATCCCATTACATAGGTCAACCATAACCTTAGGCAACGTTCCGTTACTTCTAGGGGTAATCAACCTATTATTGGAAAAATACTGAGGAAGGTCCACTGCCGCTAAAAATGGAGTAGCTTAGTCACCTTAGCCAAGGGGCCCAGCTCATTCCCCACTGGTTTTCCTAACAAGTCAAATCGTTGACTTTCCTTCCTCCTCTGGGACAGGGTTATATTGTCCCTTAATTACAATGAGTTTTACAGAATTTATTCTCCTCTGTATAGTTTTTATGAGACTGTTTATTAGACATGGCCCAAAGGCTAGGAGTAAACATAATATAGTTAGAGGGCTGGCAATGGCGGATAATAGAGTTGTCAGTCATGATGACCAATTAAACATTTGTTGAAACCAATTCTTGGATTGTCACCTCTTTCTCATTCTTCGATATTTTTCCTAACTAGTGGTAAACTTTCTTGAATAATCCCCAAATTATTCACATAAAAACAGCATTTTTCTCCCAGTGCAACACATAATCTTCCTTCCTTAAGAAATAAGAGGTCTAATCTTCTGTTCTGCAGGACCATTTCGGCTAAGGAGTCTATTTGGTTCTCTAAGTGGGAAATGGAGTTTTCTAAGTGGCTGAGATCTGTATCTATTTGGAGGCTGAGGTCCCTTAGATTCTGGTTATTCTTGATTAGAGCAGTAGTGCCCATAGCTGTAGATAGTTGGGGTTGATCAGCCTATTAAAATTTATATGTGGATCCCTATTTCTTAGGTAGCCTGTAATAGTAGATATGGTTTCACATCCCCAAAAGGGACAGAAATATTCATTAGCATTTGGGCAACTAGCAGTAATCTTGCCACCTCCTGGGCAAATATAAATTCCTGTCCCTTGTAATCCCCATTCTGCAGCAGATGTTCCACAGCCCTGTGCTGGGGTGTCTTCTAGTTGGGGGCTAACCCCTCCATATGGGACCCAAATCTCAGTGACCTTTGTGACCTAATGGTCTCCCTCAAGAGGTCACATAAATCAAGGTTGAAAACAGGTTTTTCTATTCCCTTTGTAGTAACATTTCTTAAGACCTCCCTCGATACTCCATTTCTAAGTTCCCATTTCCTTTGGGGCCCAGGTCTATAAGGATTCCCCTGAACAGTCATGACCAGAGAGATTAAGGTACAAATGAATGCAATAGTCTTATCTTTAGGGGGTCCTCAGTCTCTTCTGCTGTCCATGTTGTCTTTTCTGCCTTCAGCCAAGAGTGGTGTAACCAGGTTGGAATACTGTTAACATTTACTGCTGTCGGTGTGGTCAGGATGACAGTGTATGGTCCCTTCCAAGCTGGAGTTAGTCCCTGGTTGGTGAACTTCTTTACCCACACCGAGTCCCTGGGCTAGAAGGAGTGCACAGGGTCTGAAGTGGGCACAAGCAGGGCATCTCAGACATGCTTATGGACAGCCTTCTGGGAGGACTGCAGGGCCTGCAAGAACTTGAGTAAGGAGTAGTTGCAAATTTCAGCCTTCAATTCTTCTCTGAGCTTGGGAAGAATGGGAGGAGGTCTACCATACATAATTTCATAAGGGGAGAATCCCTCCCAGTATGGGGTACATCTCGCCTGTAAGAGGGCTAGGGGGAGCAGAGTGGTACAGTTTTCACCAGTTTCTAAAGTAAATTTGGTTATGGTTTCCTTTAAGGTCCTGTTCATGTGCTTTACCTGCCCTGAGCTTTGGGGTCGGTAGGCACAATGGAGTTTCCAATTAATATTCAGGACCTTGGCTATGTCCTGTGATATTCTTGCTGCAAAGGTAGAGCCATTGTCTGACCCTAGGGTCACAGGTAACCCGAATCTAGGAATGATTTCTTGGAGTAATTTTTTAACTACAATGATGTCTCTGTTTTAGTAGGGTAAGCCTCAACCCACCCAGAGAAAGTGTCTAAGTAAACCAGGAGGTATTTATATCCTGATGCTTGGGGCTTAACTTCTGTAAAATCTACTTACCAATGTTCCCCTGGGGAGGCTCCCCAAGCCCAGATGCCCAGGGGAGCTTTTCTACCCTGCTTAGCATTAACCTGGGCACAGGTCATGCACCTGGATACAGTGCTATCCACTATGTTGTCTAAATTGGTTATGAAGTACCTGCCTCTCAGGAGTTCAGTAAGCTTGGTGTAGCCTAAATGAGTGGTTTGCTGCAGCTGACTAACTAAAGTCCTCCCTAGAGCCTTCGGAACCAACAACCTCCCATCAGGCAGTGTCCACCATCCATTGATTTCCTTTGTGGCTTTTTTCTGCTTGGCTAAGTCATTTTCTGACCCAGTATAAGTAGGAGTCGAAGGCAAATTTGGGTTTGGTGTGGCAACTAATATCTGGAGAGGCCCCACTGGTTTTTGGGCTGCCTCTCGAGCCCCCTGGTCTGCTGCTCAGTTTCCCTGTGCCTCTTTTGAATCCCCCTTTTTTGTGTCTCTTGCAAGGCACTATCACTACTGCTTTGGCAGCCAGATGGCTTTGAGTAAGGTCAGAATTTTCTCCTTATTTTTGATGTCCTTCCTGGTCAAAGTTAATAAGCCCTGTTCCCGGTAAATGGCACTATGCACGTGCACTGTGGCAAATGCATATCTGCTGTCAGTGTAGATGGTTACCAACTTTCCGTTGCCCCATCAGAGAGCCTGGATTAGGGCAACTAGTTCTGCTCTTTGGGCCGAAGTTCCCCTATTCAAGAATTTTGACCAGATGACATGATCCAGAGTTACTACTGCTGTCCTGGCATACCTGATTCCTTCCTGGACATGGCTGTTCCCATCCATGAACAATACCTCATCTGATGATGGCAGTGGGACATCCTTGAGCTCCAGGCAGGCCGTATGCACTATGTCAATTACCTCCAGGCAGTAGTGTAGAGGTTCCTCCAGGTTGTCGTCCGGAAATAGGCTGGCAGGATTGATGGCCAACATCCTGTGGAACTTGATGCAGGGCTGATCCAGAAGAAAGGCCTGGAACTGGGTGACTCAGGTGTTTGACATCCAATGCTTCAGAGTACTCTGGAGGAGGGTCTCAACCGTGTGGGGTGTAGACAGTGTTAACTCCTGTCCTAGAGTTAGTTTGTCTGCTTCTTTTACCAGTAGTACCGTGGCAGCTATCGCCTGGAGGCAAGCAGGCCATCCTGCTGCCATAGGATCGAGCCTCTTGGACAAGTAGGCTATTGGTCTCTTCCAAGGCCCTAGATTTTGGGTGAGGACTCCTTTTGCTATACCTCTCATGTCACTCACATAGAGATGGAAGGGCTTCATGACATCTGGTAAGGCTAGAGCAGGTACTGAAGCAAGGGCCTTCTTTAACTTCTCAAAAGCCTGTTGCTCTATTTCGGTTCATTCCAATGGCTGTGTTCCCCCAGTACCTGAGTACAGGGGCTTAGCAATATCTACGAACCCAAGGATCCATAGGCGGCAGTATCCTATCACCTCTAGGAACTCTCAAACCTGTCTGTTAGTTTTTAGGTGAGGGGATCCGCAGGATCACCTCTACTTGACTGAGGGAAAGAGTTCACCTGCCCTTGCTGATATTGTATCCTAGGTACGTGACATAGCTGGGCCTTTTTGGCCTCGGTAACCCAGTGCTTGTAGGGTGCCTAGTAGGCGTTCAGTTGTTCTTCGGGACCCGTCCTCACTATCTGTGGCAAGCAGGAGGTCATCTACATACTGGAGTAGGGTGCATTCAGGGTGTTCCTGTCTGAATGCATGTAGATTCAAGCTCAAAAGCACATCAAATAGAGTGGGAGAGTTATTAAAGCCCTGGGGCAGCCTTGTCCAGTTTAATTGCCCCATAATCCCTCTTCAGGGTCTGTCCATTCAAATGCAAAAATGGGCTGGCTGACAGGGGCTAGAGGGATGCTGAAGAAGGCATCCTTAAAGTCCAGAACTGTGTAGAACTGGTGTTCTGGAGGGAGGAAACTCAATAGATTATAGGGGTTCAGGACCTGAGAGTGCATGGTCTCGACCTGCTTGTTTACTTCCCTGGATCATGCACCAGCCTGTAGTCTTTTGTCCAGGGTTTTAGGATGGGAGCAAATGGGTGTTCCAGGGCAACAGGCAAGGGACTAAAATTCTTGCTTCTCAGAGCCAGTAAATGTGTGGGGTGATGCCCTTCTTAGCCTCTAAGCTCATAGGGTATTGCTTTACCAGGGCTGGAGTGGCAGTGGCCAGCAATTGAACAATCACTGGAGCTTGGTGACTAGCCAATCCAAGAAGGTTGTTTTCTGCCCAGACCGTGGGAAATAGATGCTGCAGTTCCTCCAGGTAGGTGGAAGGCTCATGGTTGGCAATGGGTGCAGCAGAGGTCCTCTCCTGTAAGAGATACTCTTCCAAGAGGGGGCAAGTTAGGAGGATATGAGAGGGGGAAGGCAGGATTGGGTCCTGGCTTCCTGGATCCATGGTGAGGTGCACCTCTTCCCCCTCAAATGATATTGTTGCCTGCAGTTTTTGGAGGAGGTCATGTCCTAGTAGAGGGTATGGGTACTCCAGCCTGACCAGAAACGAATGAGTCACAGCATTTTCCCCAAGGGTCTATAGTCCTCTTTGAAGTCCAGGGATAAAGGGCCGACTGTTTGGTGGCCCCTTGCACGGATTTTTTTTTTTTTAATATTGGGGCCCCACTGGCTCACTCAGGACTGAGTAGGCTGTTCCAGTATCTACTAGGAAACTAACCAGTTTGCCCCTACTTGTATTGTTACCCTGGGCTCACGGGGGCTCAGTTAGAAGGAGTCCTGATTCCTTCAGTCCTTGTCTAGGTGGACTTTCAGGACTTGTGTCCTTCCCTTTCCCTTTGCCTCCCTATCTAATCTACTAGGGCACTCTCTCTTCCAGTGCCCTTCTTTTGTTGGAAGACCTGCTTCTGTTAATGCTGCTGCTACTACCTTTGTAATTCTTTTGTCCTGCTTTTCCCTGGGGAATCCCTATTGTTAAAGACCTTCTGTGCTATTTCAACTAATTGCAACCAATTCATTCCCTCGAACTCTTCCATCTTTTGTAATTTTTTCTTATATCACGTGTTGATTGAGTAGCAAAAGTGACATTTATCGCCCTCTGGTTCTCTGGGGCATCTGGGTCAATTGGAGTATAGACTCGGTAAGCCTCACATAGGTGCTCCAGAAAAACAGTGGGTGATTACTGGGGTCCCTGAGCAATCTCAATGACTTCTGACGAGTTAGTGGGCTTTCGAGCCACCGCCTTTAGGCCTAACAGGAGAACACAGTGAAAAGCATCCAAGGAAGCCCTCCCCCTGCAGTATTTGGATCCCACCATGGGCGGAGGGATGGGAAAACTTCCTCTATTTGGTCTCGATTCTCCTCAAGTGATCCTCTCCCTGGCCCTAGGATAGACTTCCTGAACTCTAAGAGGATTATATCCCTCTCCTCCGAAGTGAAGAGGGTGGCTAGAAGCTGCTGACAGTCATCCCATGTTGGCTGATGGGTGTGAAAGATTGTTTGTATGAGGCCGATGAAGGCCTGTGGTTTTTTTGAGAAGGGGGCTTCTGAGCTCTCCAGTCATAAAGATCACTTATGGAGAATGGGACATAGACCATGAATGGTCGCCCCCCTCCCCAGATTCCCATCTGCTGGGGGAGTTTCCCTCAGAGGCAAGATGGTCTTCCCTGGAGGAGCCCCCTTCAGTCCCCGGGAATTTTCCTCTGTTCCCCCATATTCAGAACTGCTCCGGGTATGGGGAGGCGAGAAGGGGGTCTTTTTCTTCCCTGTTTCCACTCGCTGTGCCCCAGGATTATAAGGAGGAGGGAGATCCGCCTCCTCTGAGAGAGGGGGAAGGATGGGGGTCCCATCCTCAGGTTTTTCTTGGGGCCCAGTTTGGGGCCCACTACCAGTATTAGACTAACTATAACAAAGTTGAGGGAGACACAGTAGGAGGTGGACAAAGACAAAAACAAGGGAGGACACATGAGACAGAAACTTTCACTTTGTCCACCTGGCAACTCCCCTCAGGGAGATTTAGGCACCTCTTAGCATTGGCAGGTAGGTATAAACCCCCAACTCGGATCAGGTTGGCTGGTGGAGACAAAATGTCCCCAAGAACCTGATACTGCCCTTAGCTGTATGAGACCACCACGGAATCACAGGTAAGAACTCACACAGGCTCTGTAACAGGCATTGTGGGGCACGGTCACTCACACACAATCACACAATTCAAATTTCCATCCAGAAATTCCCTATCCTGTGTGGCATCTATGCCACTTGGGAGGTGATAAAACTCCCTTTCTGCCCTAGAGACGGGCCCGAGGGAACAGAATTTGCCAAATTTGAATTGGCCCTAACGTCTTAGGGGGATTCCCGGAGAGGAGAGGCTGCGCAGTGTCCGGCCCTCTTCCTCTCACCCAGAAAGACCAGTCACTCAAACAGATCTTACCTCTGGAGGCTTTTTTACGAGGGCTCCTTTGTAGATTTAGAGACTGTGCAACGTCTCCTGGGCCCTCCTTCTAAGACCCGAGAAAAGCATCCAGGGCCCTGTAAGGTCTCAGGTGGCACCTCCCCTAGAGGTTTTCTCAGGCCCGGCTAGCCTCCCATAGAGGCTACCCTTCCTAGGCGTCTAGCCCCTGGTGTCACAAAGCACCAGGGATCTCGCTGGGGCCTCCAAATGTTATGATGAGCCAGCAAGACAATCAAAGATGCACAACCGAATTGTAAATAAGAGGAGTGCTTTATTCACTGGCGGGCTGCAGGGGCAGACATTACTCAAATCAGCAGCCCCGATTGTTCTTGTTAGTTTGTTTTTAAAGACAGAAGTCACATTCCCATTTGGCTCCCCCTCAGGGAACCGGTACAATAGTGGTTGCAAAAGCAGTTATTACAGAAGCCAAGATAAGCATTAGTCACTGGGCTCATGATTTTCAGCTCCTGATACTCAGAAACTGTCAGAGTGTTTATGCAAGATACATCCTGTTACATAGGTCAACCATAACCTTAGGCAAAGTTCCTTTACTTCTAGGGGTAATCAACCTACTATTGGAAAAATACCGAGGAAGGTCCACTGCTGATAAAAATGGAGTCACTTAGTCGCCTTAGCCAAGGGGCCCAGCTCAACAAGTGTGGGGTTGTCAAAACTGATGTAATAAATGCTTCAGATATGAGTAGCCCGTGAACATATTTACCCTGTGCCCTGAAAATGGCCTTACCAAAGACCAAGACTTTGGCTAGATGCCCCTGGGGGTGGATTTACCCAGCTCAGACAGAGGAATTAATAGGAAAGCTGATTTGGGAGAGAGAGAAAGCCAGTATGACCCATGGACCTGTTTACCCTAGGCCCTGAGGGTGGCCTTACCAATGACCAGGATGTTAGCCAGGTGCCCTGGGAAAGGATTTACCCCACTCAGGCAGGAGACTCAACTCCACATTGGTCAAATGAGCAGGAAAGAAGGCGTCCCTTCAGACATCAGGGGTGAGCATGGCCTGAATCATTGGACCCCTTTGCCAGGTGTTGCCTGGGGACAATCATGTGGGTAGGGGAGTCCATGTCCAGAGGGCAGGTTTACGTTCCATGGCAGCACTGATGCATCTCGAGAAAGGACTTATTCTGAAACTGGCAGGTAGATTTCCCTATACCAATGAGGGCAAGAAAAAGTGTAATAAAAGCAATGCTAGGTCCATCAGAGAGAAATTAGGTAGAAGAAGGGGACTTAAGCTTGACTTAGGCTTTCTATAGACTTAAAACTTGCGTGAACTTTTACAACCTCAACATTCTATAATTAGCACAAGCATTTTACCCATTCAGGAATAATCATCATTAGAACAACTCAATTTCAATCCTTATCTTGTTAAAAATATATTTCTATATATTACGCCTTCTATTATCAAAATTATATAATTTCTTTCCAACTTAATTTGAACTTTTAACTTTTAGAAACCTCATTTTCCAATGATAACCAAAAGAATAAACAACCAGCATTCCGTAGGTTGATGTTTATGAATATTTTTTAAACTTTTTTTTTTTTTTTACTTTTAAGAAACACACCTTCAACAAAGCACAAGATATCACATTAATGGTTCCAAATTTACTTTAGAGACTTTCTGCAATAAAAAGTCAAAAGCAGCCCAGCTGGTGTGGTTCAGTGATTGAGTACTGACCCATGCACCAGGAGGTCGCTGATTTGGTTCCTGATCAGGACACCATTTTCAGCTCCTGATACTCAGAAACTGTCAGGGTTTCTGGCCCAGGTTGTGGGTCTAATACCTAGTAGGGGGGGGCATGCAGGAGGTGGCCAATCAATGTTCTCTCTCATCAATGTTTCTCTCTCCCTCTCCCTTCCTCTCTCTAAAATCAATAAAGAAAAAAAAAATTTTTTAAGTCAAGATCAGACAAACTTAAGACTTGTCTACCAATCAATGTTTCAGTATTTCGTGTTATTTTAAAACATCTAGATATTCAATAACTTTTATCAAAATTCACTAATTTAGAAAAGAATAGCTGAAATAAGTTAAATTGATCTGATAAGAATCACATTTCAGAAATTTGCACTTAAAAATAATGGTCCAGACTGGAGCTCTTGGTAAAGATCAGGAATTTGCTTTTCAAAGGACCTGGGACTTTGGTTTCATAAAGCCAATCATCTATAGGCCTCTTGAGATACATAGGGTAGCTTTTAGAAAGGTAAAAAGTTTTAGTGGACTTTGAATTGTTTCTGGAGACACACTTCTGGTTTTGTTGAAGACTTCATTTGTAAAACAAGAACAGTCATTTTCATCACCTCAGGGACTAGGTTGCCACCCAAATATTGGCACTGGACTGACAAATCTATTTATTCATTTTTGAAATGTTTCTTTCCATTTGGGTACATTTTTCTAGTTTATAGGCAGCATATAGCTTAGGGTCATCTGAAAGTCATAAAGGCTTGGATATGTGGAACCTCTGTCCATTCCCCTTGGGAATGTTAAAACAGGTCCTAGCTGAAAGGTAGTATTAAAATTAATGATGCCATTAACTGGCCGAATCTTTCTATTGCCCACTTTATATTGTGGCCAGGCTGCGTCACAAAAGATTAGCCTGTTTCTTGAGGACTCAGGGTCAAATTTTTCCCAGTTGGTGAGCATGTACCCCAAAAAGGGGACTCTTAAAGCACTGTGGACTGCTTCCCCATCTTTGGAGAAACAGATAATTAGCAAGCTGAGAGTTAGAGGCATTTCTGTAAGTCTCTGGGGCTCTTTTGGGCCATTCTGAGTAGGGAGGTTACCCTGGTAAGCCATTCCTGAGGCTCTCGTGGAAGTTAATGAAGAAAAGATGGTTAGCATACATTCAGTCAGTCTCAAGATTAGTTTCCTCTAGGGAGGTTTCTTTAAAACTCATCATTTTCCCCTCTGGTTCAGTATCCAGTTCATTTAGCTCTAAATTTGTATTACCCTTCTGGAAACAGTATATGTGGGCATCACCTATTTAGTAAAGCTCACCCTATCAAATGAATTGGGGCAGATTTTATTGGCAAAGGTATATATTGTCCCATAACATTCCCTAGGTGGAAGTGGACAGGTTCTGATTTAAAAACAGGCATTGATTAGCTATTCCTGACATTTGTAAAGTTTGACTCCCAGGAAGGACACAACTTAGTTGGGTGTCCTTAAGAACAAATAAAGTAGCCCCAGGTATCTATAGGGGCCTTATTGGCTTCCCTTTTTTATAATAATTTCAACTCCTCCCAAATTATCAGTGAGAAGGAGGGGAAATCCCTTGGAGCAACCCTATGCTTGCTTTTGGTTTCTTTTTTAAGTCCAATTTTGGTTTTCTACAATCCTTTTTAAGGTGACCTGGCTTTCTTCAATAGGATCACACTCCTCTACAGTTTCCCAGAAGAACTCATTCAGCAATCCTATTGCCTTGCTCCCAGAAATAGTAGGTGTATTAATTGGAATAGGTCAGACTCACCAGCACTATATTCTTTAACAGTAAATAAAATTAATTTTCAAACCCTTCAGGGTCCCAGAGAAAGAAATGGATACAATTATTATTCCCCTATTGCCTGGAACCAGCCTTTCTGTTTGTTTGTTTGTTTGTTTGTCATGTAATTGACCTGTGCTCCTCCCAGGAGCTTCTAATTTGCAATCAAGATAAGCTTTTCCTGTTCATTCAGTTTGTAAATTCTAATGCTGCTTTTACTAATTTGCATGCAAAAACATTGATTTAGGCATAAAAAAAGTTACATTTTAGCCATCTTAAGTTGATCTCACTTCTAGTTAAATCTTCTACTTCTGTAAGTCAGGAGTGTTGATGGGGGCTCTGAGTTTCTGGCCTTGGGGCAGAACCCCCATATTAATTTTTAGTTTTATTTTGAGATCTGTACAATTTGAATAAACTTCCAGATATACTATGCACTGGGTTGAGGTGCACTGCCTGTGTGCTGAGCTCCAAGTCATATTAAACTTCCCACCCACCCCACTCCCCCCACCCTCCACAAAGATTCAGCAGTTGCCTAAGAATGCCCAAGATCGGAACCAAAGAAGGAAGGATAGGATATGGAGGTAAAGAGACCAAGGGTGATGAGAGTTTAGAGGTGAGTATCTCTCTATTTTGGAGGCTGAGTGGTGGAGGCAGAGAGGATGTGGCAGGAGGAACAAAGTACATGGTGACTGGAGTTCAGAGAAGGCCTGAACATAGGGAATCTCAGACCATTTGGCAAGGTGGCAGCAGTATAAATCCAACTGGAGAATGGTATAATATTTGAGAGTGCCATTTTGGGGCCAGATCCCCTGATTGTCTAATTTATATTGTGGCCATGTTATATTGCTTTTAAAGGCAGACCAGAGGTGAGGGAGGGCTAGACATTGAGTTGGCCATGGTGGTACTATGAAAAAGGTGATTGCAGAGGGGAGAGTAGTGAGTGACTTGTGAGAGGGACAAACCAAGAACCAACGTCCCGACCTTGTTACTGTCTCTTTCCTTGTGCTGAAACCAGTTCTAGGAGGCTTCCCATCACTAGGAAAAGTTCATATTGGACCGAATTGGTCCCCAGTAGCTAAGGAAAAATAGGAGCATCCTCCATATTTAATCCCTAGTATGCATGAGACTGATCGGACACAGCACTGGGATTTACCAGTGAAACCCTAATGTATCGGGACCAGTCAACCAATGAGCTATCTCCCCCTGAAATGCCAGAATTGACAATGCCAAGGTTCACAGTTCCCAAAATAAAACTCTACCAGGTGTTTGGGCAAGTGTGTGCTTTTTCACAGTGTACCTCAGTTACTCAGATGTTTGCTTGAGACCAGTGGGCTGCCTAATGCAATCTTTCCTATTTCAAGCCCAGTTTATCCTGTCATGGGAATCTTCTAGCAGCAGCCACCCTAGTGACTTTTAAGTGGCTTACCTATGCCCACAAGTGGTGGCCTCATGGGGAACTGAGAGACTCAGTCCCTACTGCTATCTTTCCAATAATGAAGTGACTCACCCACTAGTAGAAATCAGAAGGTCTGATGATCTGGCACTTCTGCCCTGATCATGAGTCCAGAAGAACTTGGTCATGTTGGACCCTGAGACCAAAAATCTCTAGGGGTTGCGGGGAAGGGAGAGGGAACGAGAAGTGGGGAGAGGAGGAGAAGAGAAAGCTTCCCTTCTGGGATCCCCATCTGGGCCACCAAAATGAAAGGTTAAAGGCAGTGTTTCACAGTGTCCAGGGGTGCTAAATAGCAATCTCAGATGGTGAATACAGAAAAATTGGGTTCATTTAAAGAAAAGGGGTGAGGGGATGGAGATATCTAAAGGGAAGGGCTGCACATTACCGAGCCATGGGGTACTGGGTTGATGATGCAGCTCCAAGAAGCTGGAGTTTCATCCTTATATGAGTCCACTGCCAGGAAGCTTTTGTCAGAGGGTTTTGGGGTCTTGGTTGGTGGGTTTGGGCAGGGGGTTGGGTCTACGGGAATGCTGATTGCAACTGGGTGCTTCTTTGGTTCCTGGTGTCCAGCATTTCTTGTCTGGACAGTTGTCCTGTGGCAGAAAGTTTGGTCTTTGTTCTCCTGTGGTGGGAAACCTTGCACAATTACTGCTAGGAATTATATTGCTGTGTACATTCTAACAAAGACTAATGATGATTGGCTTCTCTGTTGTGCCCCCAAATGAGAAATATGTAAACACTATATTTTCCCCTGATTTTAAGACCAACAATATGAAGGTGAATAAAGTCAACAACATTAAAATTGTTACATGATTTTCATATGTGTCTTCTGAGATTAGTAAAGCAGAATACTGTCTTTTATTCTCATATTCTTTTGTGAAATCTACTTTCTCTCCTTTTGGGAACACCTGATAGATGTGCATACATTTAGGTAGTAATCAATATAACATTTTAAAATAAGATTATGAAACCAATTATATTATCATTTTTCATTGAAAAAATAACCAAACTTTGTAAGACAAACTGTATATCTGAGAGTGGTGGTAGAGTTAAGGAAAAGAAAATGAGTCTGAGAGAATGCTCATCACTTAAACAAAAAGAATTGATGTTATGTAGAAACTTATTTGTTGGAGAAGACACCAGTTCAAATCTCTAGAGTTCTGAATTCTTGTTTTATATTATATTGAATTCAATAATTTTATTTATTTATTTATTTATTTTCCCAAATCAATACGAGGCTTTTATTGCATCTTTAAAATATCGCAAATAAGTGTGAAAATCATTCGGCATCTTGGTGTTTCCATAGCTGGACAACTTAGATCTTATTCATCAGCCTGCTGAACTGTTCCTTTTTCAGAAACATAGATACCATCCAAAAAATTTCTGTATCCTTGTTTTTAACTGTCGTGGCTTGCTGAATCAAAGCAGCTGAATTTGATACAAGTTCAATGTCATTTCCTTCAAGAATCAACTCATCTTTCTGGGCTTGAGATACTGAACAAGCAACACCTGACCTCATCTGAACTCTGCGGATGTATTTTTCGCCCAAGAAATTTCTGATTTCAACAAGAGAACCATTCTCCTGAATAACGATGTTGATGGGGAAGTGAGCGTACACAGACCTCATCTTGTAACGGAAGCCCAGTGTAACACCCTTGATCATGTTCTGCACATGACTGCAGATAGTGCGGACGGTGGCCAGTTCCTTTCTATTTCCCCACCATTTGTCAACCTGGAGCCTCTTCTTTTTCTTTCCAAGAAGACTGAGTTCTACATTGATGTGGTTGAAGTCCCTCCGCAGGATGCCTCTGGGGCCCTTCACAATAACTGTGCGTCCCTTCAGAGTGATGTCGACATTTTCTGGGATGTCGACAGTCTGATGGCTGAGAATGGTCTTCATCCTCACAGTAGATGTGGCAAAGAGCAAATTCAATAATTTTAGTTAACTGAATGGAGTACAATGCCATTCACCACCATGAGGACAAAAGATAAGAACCATAAATTAAGATCACTTTGTACTTGCTGAATTTTGGTCACTAAAATACAAACACAGAAATATTTTGTTTATAAACCAATGAAATAAAAAATATAGGTCAAAGGAAAGGTCAATGGCATAGATGGTTATGTGAAAGAAAGTTTAGAAGTTACAGTATAATACATGATTATCAGTTAGATTCCCAGGGTCATTGAAACAGACAATGATAAATTTGAGAATAAAGCCTTAAGTTTAAAGTTTATCCACATACAAAAGGTAAATAACTACAAAGAAACAAGAAATTAAAGCAGAGAGAATGTTTTAAAAAACCCCAAAAAACATTAAAATCTCATCACTTAAAAAAAAAAGAGTAAAGAATTTGAAGTAATTATAGTCTATGTAAGAAAATAGTTCAAAGAAAAAAAATTATAAATGGCCAATAAATTTGAAAATAATGAGGTTATTGGTTATGCTAAAAAACAAAACAAAAAAAAGTGAAGATTTACCATACACCAAAATCTGTATTAAAATGGTTATAATAATAATAAATAAATAACACTAGAAAATAGTGAACAATGCAACCCAAATGCTAGACAATTTTAGAATTTATGATAAAATGAAAATCGAACAAGAATAAAAGAATAACAAGGGAGAGACACAATACACACTCTTCTGAATGTGAGATGGTGGGAATACATGGAATGAATCCAGTTACACACCTTGATTTGAAGGGTAAGGTCTAGAGTTAACAGTGATCTGTGAGGTAGAAAGGGAGCATAGAATCCAGATATGTATTTACTACTAAACAAAAGAAGAATTGTATGTGTTATGTAATGCCAACTTATCTATGAAAAAAACTAAGAGTAGTATGAGGCAGAAGGTTCCTGGTCATTCTTCATGTATCATCTTTATGACATTTAATTATTTGGAGCAATAAATGTAAAGTATAAGTAAACATAATCCTCTCATGTACCCAAAAGTAGAGCAAACTGGACCTTAGTGAGCTATAGAAATGATTGGAACATCAACTAATAACAATTACAATAAATATACCATAACTCGAAAGATAAATTTAAAAAACTAGTATGTGATATATGAAGTCCACTTCTACTATTACTCTCAAAATTTTCATACAAATATCGGAAATAATGGATTTAGCTGTAAATTTGCTGTGTTCTTTTTAGTCCATATTGTCCCTGAATTCTAGAGATTTAATATTTTAGTTTTTCTTTTTTAAAATTTTCTTTTTCATTGGTTTCTTTAAAAATTCATTCTAATCAATTTCAACTTACTACTGTTTTCTTCTCCACTCCATTATGTGGTAGATGTTGTTGTTGTCTTCTTTGTATATCTTCTTCTCTCTATATCCCCTTCAGTTGGTGTTTTAGTCAAATAAAAATCCAGTTTTTCCTTGGAAACTGGATCTAGTAATTTAGTTTAAGTAGTAACATACTAGGTAACAAGTCCTGCATTGTTGTATTCTGTTCTGTTTTACTTTCTCCTCCCTTACCAGTATTTCCTACCAGCCTCTTCCAAATAAACTACCTAATTCATTAAAACTAATGAATTTAAATCATTTCCTCAGCATCTGTTTCTCAAGGGACGAAAACTAAGATGCAACCTTTCAAGCTATTGTCCTTCAAATAAGCTTTTTTCCTTCATTCTCTAACTCCACATACACTATTATCATCCACGAAGTTATAAACATGTAGTCATCAATTATTGCTTTCTCTCTCCCTTTCCCATATATACAGCTCATAAATCCTTGTCTATGCTCTATGACTACTGCTATATCATTAGATCATGTCACAATCAACTTTGGCTCAGATTCCTAAAACAACCTTTGTCCCTTTTATCTGTTTTACCCCCTTTATATTTATTGTCCACAGGCCCCACTAAAACTGTAAATTAAATATGAAACCAACGTATTATGGAGAATACCAAAGTATTCTCATTACTTTTAGGAAAAGCTAAACTCATAAGGTGTCTTCCAACAACTTTCATTTCCTAGCTTCAATTTATCACTCCAATCTCACATCACCACCATCTATTCTTCAGGTTAAATGTTTCAATGTTACTGAACTAACAGAAGCTAAGAAATCCTCAGAATGGAGAATTTCAGTTGGTAAAGGAGGGAGTATGTTTAAAATCAAATGGGAATAGAACAATAAGGCATTTGGAATAATGAGCAAGAACTCTACTGATAAAAAACAAAACAAAAATATTTTAAAGCTATAGGGAAGAATGAACATATATTTGCAAATGTGGATATGTATATGATGATAAATATATATAATGTATAGTCACTAATTTATTATAATAAAGATTATTTGAAGAATCACTTTCAACAAATATTGACTATATGATATAAACAGAAAGAAAATTTGACTTCTTGGAAAATAAAAGTAGGCACAAATTGTTTTTCCCCTTCATTAATAGAAATAGAGATGATTGTGCTCTCACAATTTAAACTGAATTCCCTGAGAAGTGACACTAGAGAGATCCACTAGAGTGATACTTAAAATAGTTTTTAGCAAATGCAGTAAATATTGTACCTTTCGTTTTTATTAATTATGTGGATAGTAACTGAATGTCAATAGTTATATTAACTTTGTAATTTACAAATGAAAACATGCTCTTGTGTCACTTCATTGCTTCTATGTATATCTAAGAACAAGTTGAAATATGTGACTATTAGTGAATTATGCACGTAGAGGTAGTGTGTATCCAGTGTTGTTAAATTTGTCTTTTTTCATAGAAGGGAACATGTCCCTTCATGGGTATTGTGGGTTTTACTTGTCAAAAGTTCCCATTAACAAAATACAATACAATGAAAACATCTCTCTTGTTTAATACTATGTCTGGGAAATAGTAATCATTTCCCAGGGTAATTAAAAAGGAGGAGAATGCAAACATGATTGTGGAGAGAAAGAATACAGAGTGGAAAAAATGCAATGTCATGACTAAGCATTTTGCAGATCATTTCCATTGACAGTTGCCCTGACCGACCTCCCTAATTATCCTTAATATTATCACTTGTTTGTCAATTATTGTATTCACTTACTAATGGCAGTCATAGGCTAAGCAATAACAATATAAAAGTGAAAGAAAAATTCTTTAGAGTCAAGTAAACAGCAGATAAGCAAGCAAATAATTGTAAAATACTACGAAAATTGTTATTGTCTGATTTTATATGGAAGACAGAGTAAGAATCTGGGGTAAGGATTGCATACAAAAGTGCCAAGCTAGTTAGTAAAGTCATCAGTTTTAGAAAAATTAATTTACTGAGGGCCACTGGAATAGAAGTAAGTTAGTTACTTGGTATTCTATAGATAAAACAATAGATTTAGTGCTCTTTTTTTTCTTTTTCACTTTGATAACTTAAATGTCATGTATATTTACAGTAATGAAAGAAAAATATATTTTATTTATTATTTTTTTAAATTTGTCTTTATTGTTGAAAGTATTACAGATGTCCCTCTTCCCCCCCCCCCCCCACCATTAACACCCTCCTACCCATGCTCACTCACCCCTGCAGAAAAAATGTATTTTAAACTGGCAAACACTGTATAGATTAAACTACTTTAGATTATAAATTAACATGTTAAATAAATAAATCAAATGAAAATATAAGCATTTATATTATACTTAATCAAAGAAACATCAGAGTATGATGTTGAGGGCAGAGATGAGATTCTAACATTCACACCAAAGGAAATCACCATTACTAAATAAAATAAGTCTTGATGAAATTTTTATTTTCAACCCCACACTGAGCCATTTATTCTGCTTATATTTGTATTCCTTCACAGCTTCTATTTGGCTCATTAACTTCTTTTCCACTTGATAAAATTTCTTGTTTTTACCTTAAGTATTAATTGATCTAAATCTATTACCAATGATGAGTTCTTATTCAAAGATCTTGGAAAGAAATCACATGAAAGAAAATATAAAAGTAACTGGGTAATATTTTTATTTCTCATACAACTTTATTGTTAACCATAAAATAAACATTCACTTAAAAATAAGCCGTGAAGTAAAATAAATAGTACAATTGATTACACAAAAGTACATGAACAGCATTACAAAGTGATATATGAAAAAAACTGCTGTGAGTAGATCATGGGAAAGTAATAGTCATTTTAAAAAACTACAATTATTAGTATTGCAGATTTATAAATAAAAGGCTCAATTTATTACCTTTATTATAAGCAGGGATCATACATGGGAAGTTATGTCTTTCACTTTTTTTCTACTTAACTCTTTTTTTTTTTACTCTTCATGGTTTTTAAAATTGAGAATCTAAACATGGATAATCCACACTGTTTTCAATTACCTAACACACTGTTCCTTTTCTTTGGTTTGAACGAAATGACTAGCATTTTGCAACTCACATCTTTTGATGATGGTCCCTAAAGACAATCAGTAGAAGTGAAGAAAAGTTACATTTGACTCTGGCCAGAACTTGAGTAAAGAGCTATGTCTGATCAATACAGACCCTATTAATTCTGATCCTAGCGTGATGATTGTTGCTTGGGCTCCCTCCCCAGAGTTAAATTACTTTGTAACAGCACAAAAACTACTCAGAAGGGTTAGTCAGAAACCATACAAAATGTTTTCTTCCGAACAGCCCGGTTATCACTGAGTTGCACACAGTGAAGAGATGAGAATATGGTTTTATAGTGTATATTTCATGCCATAGGCACCCCCTGAAGTGCTCGGTAATGGAGGTTAATATCAGTGTGGGTAATTTTGAAGATGTTAGGTGAGTGCTCTACGAAAGTTTGCCTCGGGATATTAGACCCCATTTTGTTGATAGGTAGAATGCTGGCTAGGACCCCAAGGGCATTCTTTATACTTTTCTAGAAAGATGTTTGATTTTTTTTTTAATTCCATTTCAACTGGAAAAGTCACAAGCTCAGTTTTTTAAATGACTGAAATGTTTTAAATATCTACAACAAGTTAGTTAGATAAAGCACCTACCAATATGAATGAAAAATGATGGCTGGGCTCCAGGTGCTCACCATCTAGTCATTTTGCCTGGAGAATGAGCATATAGTTATATTAGTTGTGAAAAGTGGAGACTGCCGTACCTAATGGGGAAATAAAGCTACAGGACTGCATTGGTGCTGTGCTATTTACCAAGCTGCAGAGAAGTGAAACCTGGATTTGAGTTTGAAGTAGGTGTTTGTCAGATTTGACCATTAGATTTACCAGAACCAAAGATATATATCAAGAAAAGACAGATAACTCGATTTGCCAAAGGTACAGCTTTCATGGCACAGATGAGAAAACCACTATTAATTCAGTGTTGATTTATATTAGTATAGGAACATATAGAGGTGAAAACTGAAGATAATTTAGACTATGTTATAGAAAGTCCTTTGATTTTTCTAAATTAAGAAATACTGAGAGATTTGAAGCAAAAAAATGACAAATCCCCTATTTTTGAGTGAAAATTCTAATAGTAATATGGTGATGGATTGAACAGAAAATATAACAAAATCAGAGAGAATAAGAGAGTTATGCTTGAGAATATTTAGTGAGAAACAAGGATTTGTTACAAAAGTTAAGAGGAGCTGAAAGAAGACAAGATGTCCACACAAGAGATATTTTAGACAGAAAATACCTAACTGGGTAACGGTTATAATTTTAGAACTGATGTATTTGAAAAATTTTTGTTTCTTAAGCCAGTCGATAGCTTCATGAAAAATGCTCTTAATTTATGAATAGCAAAACTAGAAATGGATTTGGGAGAACATGATTATGAATGGCCCTTCTGCAGTGGCGACTATCTACAGGGTATTTTGTAGCAACTTATTCTGCTTTATTTACATTTGGCCTAAACCCATATGGTGGAGATAGGAGAAAGGTCATTCAAGAGAAGTTTTAGGTGTTATAAATATAGACAATATTGAATGGTATAAGAGAAGATGAAACCCTCATTTCAACAGGAAAGCAAGAAAATAAAATTGCCAATCATAGAAGTATGGGGAACCTGAGACTTTCAAGTAAGAAGAAGAAAATAAGTTGCTACATATATAGAGTGTCTTAATTAGTGATCTGAGAAGGAAGAAAACCAAGAGACCCTGTTTCAGATACCAAGAAGAGGAGTTCCTATAAGAAGTTAACTTACACATTTTCTCTGTTCCATCAGTCCATTTTAAGAATACTTTCAGAATGGCTGCCATCAACAAATCATCAAATAACAAGTGCTGGCGAGGGTATGGAGAAAAGGGGACTCTAATACACTGCTGGTGGGAATGCAGACTGGTGCAGTCATTATGGAAAACAGTATGGTGTTTCTTCAGAAAATTAAAAATTGAACTGCTATTTGATCCAGTGATCCCACTTCTAGAAATATACCCTAAGAAGCCTGAAACACCAGTCAGAAAAAATATACGTACCCCTATGTTCATAGTAGCACTATTTACAATTGCTAAGATCTAGAAACAGCCCAAGTGTCCATCAATAGATGAATGGATAAAAAAGCTGTACTACATATACACAATGGAACACTATGCAGCTGTAAGAAAGAAAGATCTTGTATCCTTTGAGAGGACATGGAGGGACCTGGAGAGTACTATCCTAAGTGAAACAAGCCAATCAGAGAAAGACAAATATCACATGATCTCACTTATTTGTGGAATATAATGAACAAAACAAGCTGAGGAACAAAATAGACCCAGAGACATGGAAGTGGGGTGCAGATTGACAAACCTCAGAAGAGGTCGATGTGGGGGGAGAGAAGAGATAAACCACAGAACTTTTATGCATGTATGTGTAAACAAGGACATAGACAATAATGCTGGGGATGTGGCGTGGGATTCATAGGAGAGTTTCAATGGGGGAAAAAAAGAGAAGCATCTGTAACAAAAATAAATAAATTAAAAAAAAAAAAGAATACTTTCAAGGTATCAGTCAAACCCTCCAAACTTTACTCTCTCTAGTTATGTCTCTCAAATTTTCCATCTTGTATATATTTATATATTTGAGGAAAATGTGTTTATCTTATATCATGCATTACTTATGCAACAAAGATACTTAAAATTCTTTTAGGTTTTCGAATTGTACTCTATGCACGAACTCCAACTTTTTTTTCTTAAACTTATTAGGGTGACATTGGTTAATACAATTATATAGGTTCCAAGTATATATTTCTATGATACATCATCTGTATATATTGCATTGTGTGCCCACTGGCCAAAGTTAAATCTTGTTTTGTCACCGTATATTTGACCACTTTACCCTTTACTACCCCTTACTCCCTTCCTTCTGGTAGCCACCATACTGTGTCTGTGTCTATGAGGATTTGTTTGTTTGTTTGTTTTTCTTCTTTGTTCATTTGTTGCTTTCAGTTTTATATCCCACATATGCATGAAATCATATAATTCTTTGGTTTTGATGTTTTATTTGTTAAATTTATTTTTATTCACTTATTAATTTTTTCCTATAAATTGAATTTATTGGGCTGACAATAGTTAACAAAATTATACCAGTTTCAGGTACATAATTCTACAACATATCATCTGTACACTGTATTGTATGTTCACCACCCCAAGTCTGTGTCCATCACCATTTATTCTTCCTATACCTTCCTAAATCTCCCTTCAACCCCCCATTCCCAAAGCAAACACTACACTGTTGTCCATGTTCATGTGTTTTTTCTCCTCTTTTTTGTTCAATCCCTCCACTCCCCACTCAACCCCCCACCCCTGACAGCTGTCAGCGTGCACTCTATCTATGAGTCTGTTTCTATGTCTCTATTTAGCTTGCTAGTTCATTTTGTTCAGTAGATTCCACATACGAGTGAAATCATAGGTACTTATCTTTCTCTGACTGGCTTATTTCACTTAGCAAAATATTCTCCAGGTCCATTCATGCTGTAGCAAAGGGTAAGATTTCCTTATTTTTTATGGCCAAATAGTATTCCATAGGCAAAGGACCTGAATAGACACTTCTCCAAAGAGGACATAGAGATGGCCAAAAGTATGAAAAGATGTTCAACGTCACTAATCATCAGAGACATCACAATGAGATATCACCTCACACCTGAAAGAATGACCATCAATAAATCAACAAACAACAAGTGTTATTGAGGATGTGGAGAAAAGGGAACTATTGTGAACTGTTGGTAGGAATACAGATCAGTGGAGTCACTGCTGAAAGCAGTATGTAGTTACCTGAAAAAACTAAAAATGGGACTGCATTGTGACCCAGTATTTTCACTTCTGGGATTATATTCAAATAAATCAGAAACACTAAATAGAAAGAATGTATGCATGACTATGTTCATTGCAGGGTTATTTACAATAGTCAAGATCTGGAAATAGCCAAGTTGTCCATCAGGAGATGAGTGGATAAAAGGGTGTATGGAACACTACTAGACCGAAATCATATGGTTCTTGACTTTTTCAGTCTGACTTATTTTGCTTAACATGATATTCTAAATATCCATCATCCATGTCAAATGGCAGTATTTCATATTTTCCTATGACTGAATAGTATTCCATTGTATATATGTACCACATTGTCTTTATCCAATAATTTATTAAAGGGCACTAAAGTTGTTTCCATGTCTTAGCCACCATGAATAATGCTGCAATGAACATAGAGGTGCATATATCTTTATGAATGTTTTCAAATTTTTCAGGTAGATACACAGAATAGGACTTGTTGGGTCATATAATAAATCTATTCTTTTTTTAAAAAATTTTGTTTTCCTTTATTGATTTTAGAGAGAGAGGAAGAGAGAGGGAGAAAGAGATATAAACATTGATGAGAGAGAACATTGACTGGCCGCCTCCTGCATACCCCTCACTGGGGACCTGGCCCACAAAGTGGGCATGTGACCTGCCTGGGAATTGAACCAGTGACCTCTTGATGCATGGGTAAATGTTCAACCACTGAGCCACACCGGCCAGGCAATAAATTTATTCTTAATGTTTTGAAGAACCTCCATACAGTTTTTCATAGGGTTGTACTAGTTTACATTCTCATCAGCAGTAAATGAGGGTTTCTTCTAATTCCCAACCTCTCTAACACTTATTACTTGTCTTGTTGACAATAGCCATTCTAATGGATATGAGGTGGTATCTCACTGTAGTTTTGATTTGCATCTCCCTAATAGCTAGTGAAGTTGAATGTCTCTTGATATATCAGTTGGCCATTTGTATGTCTTCTTGGGAGAAATGTCTGCTCAGTTCCTCTGCTCATTTTTTAATTGGATTGATTTTGGGTTTTTTTTTTTTTTTTTTTTTTTTTTTGGTGTTGAGTTGAATGAGTTCTTTATATATTTTTGATATTAAATCCTTGTCAGAGCTATTGTTTGAAAATATCTTCTCCCATTCAATTGGTTGCATTTTTGTTTTGTTGGTGGTTTCTTTTGCTGTGCAGAAACTTTTTAGTTTGATATAGTCCCATTCATTTATTTTTGCTTTTCTTCCCTTGCCTTCAATTTTTTTATTTTATTTTATTTTTCCTTTATTGATTTTAGAGAGAAAGAAAGGGAGAGGGAAAGAGAGATAGAAACATCGATGAACGAGAACATCGATTGGCTGCCTCCTGCGTGCCCCCCACTGGGGATTTGGCCCACAACCTGGGCATGTGTCCTGACAGGGACTTGAACTGGCGACCTCTTGGTGCATGGGTCAGTGCTCAACTACTGAGCCACACCAGCCAGGCTTGCCTTCAAATTTTAAAGGTCAATTCATACGAGACTTTAAACGTTAGAGAATGACTTCATTTATTTCTTCTCAGCAGTCTGGGTAACGGGAAAGGACAGCAAGTTGCTCTGAGGGCTCCACACTCTAGGGGGCACTCCTTTACACTGCCACCTCCTCTGTGTGTGCCAATGGCAGGAGGTAGCATGTGTTGCTGCTGACGTCTAAAGTCCATAGATACTATGTTACAGACTATATTTGTACATATTTATGGTCCACTTTGTGAAATAATGTAAAATTAAAATAATTCAGACCAATTTTTTCACTATGTTGACTTGTTTATCTCAAAATAACCATTTTACATGTGGGGAACCATTAAAACAGCCTTTCAGAATAGGTAGAAAAAAAAGAGCAATGATGTTTTCATATCCAGAATACGTTGTTCCAAAGAAAATATAGGCATTATTTCATCATATAGTTTTATTAACTTGTAGTTTAATTTTCTTACAACATATATTGGCTTAATTTGAACAGATGGATTAATGTTTTAGATCAAGCATTTAGAAACAAGCTATTTTGTTTTTAGGTTCTTTTTAGAGCTATTCACCATATCCCACTATCGATCCATATACAGAATTGCCCATTCAAATCAGTGATGTGTTCTGTATAAAAATATATGACAAGAGGCAGAAATTACATTGATTAGACCTATCATTTTTTTAAACTTACATACTTGGGAGGACTATTTACCTTTTTTGTAATACTAGACAGAAACAGATAACTGACTGACTAAAGAAGCATTAACACAACTATTAAGTATATTTTTAGCTAATTTTTCTGCCTTTTTCAAATGAGGACTGACAGTAAAATGTGCATTAGTGACGATTTTTCTCACTGTTCTTTTTTCTTTGAATTGACTTTGTAAGGAGATTCAGAGTTTAGAGAACATTTTAAAAAGCTTGGTTAGCTTAACATGCTTAAAAATATTAGAGAATTTCAAGTGAGTACACAAAATAAAACAAAATAATGAAGAAAACAAGTTATAAACTATCAGTCAGTAATGTAGGTGGACATTTAATGAGCCCAATTCTCAAATTCATCACATGCTGTTAAATTGTAAAAACACTTTTGAGAGTTAACCAACAAAGTGAATAATCAGCCTCCTCCATAATTGCAGCGTGAAGCAGCTTTTCTTTTTAACCATCTCTCCTTCTCTTTCCCAAATCTTTTCTGCTTCAGTAACATTTTACCTCTATTTATCTGTATCTTTTTATTTGACATTAAGACTGAAACAATTATCAAACATTCATAAGGTCAAGTGAAAATTATTTTCATTTAAAAAACATATAAAGCATATATAACAATAAGTATGAGAGATGGGACACAACAAGATACATGATACATATGTTTTCATGACATTCACGGTCTTTATTTTCTTTTTAGTTATTGAATTTCAGAAAGAGAGAGAGGAAGATTTTATATATATCTTTGTTCTATATAAATATATAGAAAGAGGAAGAGAGAAAGAGAGAGAATCTGTTTTGTTGTTCCACTTATTTATGCACTTCTTGGTTGATTCTTGTACATGCCCTGACAGGAGATCAAACCTGCAACCTCAGCGCATGGAGAGGAGGCTCTAACTGAGCTACCATGCCAGGATCCATGGTAGGTTTTTATTACACTTAATTCTTTAAGAATATTCTTACATGTGGTTTATACAGGGTGGGGAAAAGTAGGTTTACAGTTGTTTGTATGGAAAATAATATAATAATTAATAAATAATAACACTAGAATAAACTCTGAGTTTCAAGTACTCACTACTGTAAACCTACTTTTGCCCCCACCCTGTATATGTAGACTACTGAATGACACATTGGTCAGCACATTAAACTTTTTTGTTTGTTTTGTTTCTGTTTTTCAATGAATTGAAGTACAGCTAACAGCTCTAAGTGTGAATCAGGGGAAAAACTGTCCTTTAGAATCTGTGAGGAGCTCCTTGCTTATATCTTTCTCAAAACAGTGGTTTTAGGGTCAGCTGTGGACTTCCAATCAAGAGTGTAACTTTTTTAAGTGCAATATTGTTGCTGAGGGGTCACAATACACACAGCAACACCATTGTATAATGTCTAATTTTCTCAAGTAAACTTTGCGAATCTGAAATGTTCCATGTTTGATGAAAAGATAAAAGAACACACAATTTTGATAGTTATGTGATTTGAACTTTTATATTATAATCCAATTGTGATCTCTTTTTCCCAAGGAGTAATAATAATGCCTTATCTCCAAAAGACAAATCTGTTGGTGAAATAATGTGGTCATATAAACATATTTAAAGAATATAATTTATATAATTAAAAAGCAGACTGCATATATATCAGAAAATCATTTATAAATATAATTTCTATTAATCCAATTTATTTGTGGGTTGCATGACTATTTGAAATCCTACTTTCAATACGGTTCTGATTGATGATTTATATTGTTGTTTGAAGGTAGATCCATATTCTGGAGACCAAAGATGATCAGGTGGTAAAAACAATCACTAGTCATGCCCAATGAAACTCTAACATGGATCCTGAACTTCTTAAAAGACTCAAAGAAAGTCCTTAGAACAAGCAAATCCAGAATTTGCTTTAGGGAGCTTTTTGAAATCTGTAAAACACTTGAATACATTTACTATGGTATCTTAAAAATACTATATCAAAAATTAATATACCTTGGGCCCCATTAATTTTCTAAGTACTTGTGTCAAGAGTTGTATAGAAACATAATAATGCTCCCATTGAGCTCTTGATTGTAGAGAAAACAGTTTTTTCCTCAAGCCAGTGATATAAATTAATGGCAAAACATACTCATAGATGACTGCATTGATTTATTGGTTATGTGTAGTTATTTAAACTAAAGAAATACGACCTGTAAAATATAATTTGACTTGTTTTGCAAATTAGTCTTTCTGACAATAGTTTGTTTCTACTATTAATTTTCAACTGAGTTCAATAAGATTTCTTGAATTCCAGAATAATCTTCCCAGTAGAACTTTAAAACATTCTGAAATGTCCCACATAACTATGTAATAAATGTTTATGCTTATTGGTACATAAATATTATAGAATAATATGTATTTATTAAAGTAATGTTATTGAATTATTTTGCTCACAATTGTTAAAATTATGTATTGTCGATTGAAAATGTTATGTATTATATTAGCCTATAAAGTTGTGTTGGAAAAACAAAACACTGTCTCCCTTTTGTGGGCACATAACAATGCTGTTTCTTCTTGGCAATAAGAATAACCATTATTTCTTCTCTGTATTCTTAACTTTTAAAAATAATCAATTTCAAGTTCGGTAATACTTAAATTATTACAGTAGTGTCTAAACTAGACCTCTTATTTTATATCTCTAAAACACTTATTAAATATTCACTATTGAATTTTCTCCATAATAAAAGAAAAAATAAATATGCAAAAAAACTTAAAAGAAGTTTTGTTGTTAGAGATGTTAGACTGAACAAACGTATTTATCTCTCTCCCCTACTAATACTGCCCTTCATTTAAAGTAAATATATATTTAAAGATATAATACCATCAAGAGATTGAGAATGGAAGAAAAAACAGTAACAATAAAAGAAAAGCCAGTCTAACTGATTTAAGAGACCCAGGAATATGTAACCCTTTATCTGCAAGAAGAAAAGGCATAAAACAACATAAATTATATCATAGAATGCCCCCTGCAACAAAAAAGCTTAGTAATAGACAATACCAGTCTTATGCAAAGGGAAGTATGGGGGGCAAGATTAGGAAAGTGGAATTGAAGACTTTTTTAAGAATCCCTGCATCATTTCTCCATGCACCATTGTCAACGGACCCCTCTCCTCTCAGGTAAAAAAAAAAAAAAAAGACTCTAGAGAAGGTAAGGGAAAATCAAGGTGGATGAGGAGGTATAGCAGGCACTGGGGAGGAGAGAGTAAGTACTATGTGCAGTCAGGTTAAGACAAAGCTCTCACACTGGATGCTATGGCCAAAGCACTCTTTCTCCACTCATCTCTAGAGTTCTGTCATCTAGCTTCATACTCAGGAGTCTGGAAGAGGTTCCCTTGATGCATCAGAAAATATAAAAAATCTGTAAATCTAGGGGATTCCTAAGAAAAGAAGCTGATGATGTCACCTTAAAACTAAGGACATGATTGAAAAGCTTACACACCTGTAAGGAATGTACAATCAACCTAATTTTTTTAATTTATTGATTTGAGAAAGAGAGAGAGACATAATTTACGCATTCATTGTTGTTTTTTTTTTTTTTTTTTTTTTGTATGTGCACTGACTAGGCATCAAACCCACAGCCTTGGCTATTGGGATGATGCTCTTACCCACTGAGCTACCTGGCCAGGCCTTAGAATTAGCTTTCTACTGAGTGCTCAAATATGAAAAGTCAGCAAATGATTGCCAGACATAACAGTAGTCTCCCCTTATCCATGGTTTCACTTGCCGTGGTTTCATTTACCCATAGTCAACTGAAGTCTGAAAATATGAAATGGAAAATTCCAGAATGAAACAATTCATAAGTATAAAAGTGTGTCCCATTCTGAGTAGTGTGATGAAATCTTGAACCATCCCACTAGGTTCAGCCCCAGATGTGAAGTATTCCTTGTTCAAGTATATTCATACTGTACATGCTACCCTCCCAGTAGTCACTCAGTCTTCTCAGTTATCAGATTGACCATCATGGTAACACAGTGTTGTGTTCAGTAACCCTTATTTTATTTGCTAATGGTCCCAAAGTGCAAAAGTAGTGATGCTGGCAATTCAGATATGCCAAAGAGAAACCGTAAACTGCTTTCATTAAGAGAAAATGTATATATATATAGTACAATAAGATATTCTGAGAGAGACCACATTCACATAACTTTATTACAGCATATTGTTCTAATTTACTATAACTAGTATTGTTAATCTCTTACTGTGTCTAATTTATAAATTAAACTTTATCCTAGACATGTATGTATAGGAAAACACACAGTATATATAGGGTCTGGTACTATCCATGGTTTCATGCATCCACAGGGGAGAAGGGGGACCATTGTATATGCAAACCACCTGAAATGAAAGATAACAAGGTAAAAACAATTTGGAGAAACTGATATGATGCATTAAAAATAAAACTTAGAAAAATACATATTTGTATTATTTGATTTCAGCTGCCACAACAAAATACCACAGACTGGGTGGCTTATAAATGTTCATTTGTCAAAATTCTAGAGGAAGGGATGTCCAAGATCATGGCCAATTGGTGTGTGGTGAAAGCCCTCATTCTCAAAAATGGCTGTCATTCTGCTATAACCTCACGTTATGGAAGGGGAGACCTAGTTCTCTGGGGTCTCCTTTATAAGGGCACTAATCCCATTCATGAGGGCTCTGCCTTTATGATTGAATCACTTCCCCAAAGCTACACCTCCTAATACTATCACATTGGGCATTAGGTTTCAACATATGAAATTTGGAGAGACACAAACATTCACTCTACAGCAATATTACTATTCACCTACAAGAGATACAAAAAGCTATTTCATCAATAAGAAGAGAATGTTATACAAATGGAACTAGATAATAGTAAATTAAGAGCTCTTTAAAATGTAAATGAAGCTAGAAATTGGAAAGTTTATGGAAGTGATGAAAGAAAATGTAGAGGAAATATTCTGGAAAACAGAAAAACAAAGACATATGAATAAGTAATGAGAATGAATATATTTTGAAGAGAATTCCTAAATTAAAGAGTGTTAGAAATTTGAGGGATTGAAAAGAAAGAAAATGGAAGAGATAAAATTTATGGGGTTGAGAATTTAGGGTTGATTTAATGTTAAGTACACAGAAAACTAAGCAAGCAAACAATTATACTATTACTTTCAGAGACAACAAGACTTAGAAAAAAAAGCCTAATTTTGATATGTAGTATGTAAATGGGATTTGGATGCCATAAATTCTAAATTTAAATCTAATAAAAATTAATAAATAAATATTGTTTTCTGATAAGTAAGCATGACAAATGTGGGCTAGTGGTAGAGTGGTTTAGCCAAGATCAGTAAAAGAAAAATATTTATTTGTGTGAGATAAGAGCCCAGAGATTATGTCTAAAATTGAAAAAAAAAAAGTTTATTAAAATAACCATAAGGATATTATTTAATGGTATTATTTGATGTCCCATACTAAGTAGCTAAGAGTTAAAAGTCTCTGTCCTCTAGAAGAGAACTAGTTGTGTACATTCCTTAAACGCTTCATATTATATGCATAAAATTCTGATAAAAATGTAATCATATGTCAAGATATACCCATAGCCAGCTGTAAATGATAAAATAGTATAATTAAAGAGTGACCTATTTCTAGGGTCAGTTGTATAGACTATAATTCAAATAAATAAATAAACAAACCTACAAATTAACAGACTTATAGATAAATAAAATAATTTGAATTGTTAAAATCAAGGTAGAATTTTAATTTGATAATAGTAACTGAACTAAACTGACAAATATAGATTTTGAAGTCTGATGAGGAGGAAAAAATTACAATTTACCTGGTAATACAGGAGAATATTGCCCAAAGGGAATTTCAAATTTTATTATCTATAGCAACAAAATAGGTACAACAGCATGGTTTTATTAAAGGGAATGAATTCTGAAATGTCACACCATACACTGTGACTGAAACAGTAGTTGAGAAATTTACAGATTGGATTCAGACTAAAAATACTCTGTGTGTTTGAGATAATCATCTTAAGGGGCTATTGTCAATGCATTCAGAATCATAAGCTCTTCTTCTTGTCAATTTCACTGCATTCTAAAGACACTTGACATCTTTCATTGCAATATATTGTCAACAATCCTTCAGTCCTGCAGCAACTCAGTTAGCATTATCAACAAAGATGTGAAATGCTCTATAAAAGCAAACCAGATAAAGTGGATCAATATGGACTCTGGCAATATAAACCCTCTGGCATATGAGAAATGCCATGATGATGCAGACTCGACGGCTGATATTGGCCTACTGAACAGCTCTCTATAAAAGCTGCAAAAAAGACAATCAACCTGATAAAAATCCCTGCAGATGTTTCAGAATTGAATGGAAATATTGCTGTCTGAGAGCCTCCCATAATGACCTCTTAACATGATGAATTCATGTGCAGGGTGTCTCATAGTCTTTTCTCCACAGTTGTCTTGAAACACAATCTAAGATGCTACCTCTTTAGCTGTAACGTAATTGCACACAGCAAGACTGGACTGCTTCAGATAGCATAGCAGTCCAGATTGCCTTCAGCACTTGTGGCTTGCTGACCCTCTCATCGCACAGAGCGGTGCTCTACAGTGCTCAGTAGTTGTTTATTAAACACGCACATTCTGGGTTTTTCCTGTCTAGCATGGAAGGACCTTAGAAGTTGCCACTCTGTTTTAACAAATTAAAAAAAACTCAACACAGCATGGATGGACCTGGAGAGTATTATGCTAAGTGAAATAGGCCAGTCAGAGAAAGACAAGGACCACATGATTTCACTCATATGTGGAATTTAATGAACAATATAAACTAACAAACAAAACAGAAACAGACTCAATAGATACAGAGAACAGACTGACAGTGATCAGAGGGCAGGAGGATTGGAGGGCTGGGTGAAACAGGACAGAGGATTAAGCAAAAACACAAAACAAAACCAAAAAATGACATTAACATTACCAGAGGTGAAAGTGTTGGGAGACAGGTAGAAGAGGGTAAAGGGGGGATAAATGATGATACAAGGAGACTTGACTTTGAGTGGTAAACACACAATATAATATACAGATGATGTGTCATAGAATTGTACACTTGAAACATATAATTTTATTAACCAATGTAACTCTGATAAATTCAATAAAAAATATATTTTTTTAAATAAATAAAATAAAATGAAAACTGAATAAACTGAAGAATCAACAACAACCCTTCTTAGATCTGTCAGAGAGGTGAGGACATAGGGCAAACCATTGCCCTCAAAATTGAACAGACAGAAAAATACAGAGAAGTATAACTTCCCAAGGCAGAAACCCAGGGGTAGAACCCTAAATTCTAATTGACAATGTGCCAGAGTCTCAGTGTGACCAACCCTGAAATTTAAAGATCCAAGGACACCCAGTTGTACAAGCGCCCCTGCATTTTTATAATATTTACCTCCAAGAGCTATCAGGTCCTCACAATAGACATCAGAGAAAAAGCCCCTCCTGCTTCTAGCAGGGAGAGGAGAAAAGGAATCATTCAGATATACACCTCAGCATTCTGTTCTTCTTTACAAGGCCTGCCTTTAGGAGAAACTCTTTCACCAGAGTCTAACCTGCTGGGGTTTTATCTGGGCCAAACCTACCTTAGGGCAGGGAAATATACAACTCCAGCCTGCTCTAGCCTGCCATGTGGGACAAGGGAAGTATCCAGATCCAGTTCCTGCTAGCCATCCTGTGCACCAAAGAGGGGGAAAACGGAGAGGCGCTGTTGAAGTTCACAGTCTGGAAGTACTGGCTCACTGAAGGGCAGAAACAACCATAAGACTATAGAACATTTTCCTCCCCGCCTCCTACCTGACCAAGACATTACAAAAGACATTTACTGCAGTTCTTTTTATGAAATATATCAGGTCCACCTTTCAAAAAGAGTTACAAAACATACTAAAAGGCAAGAACACAATTTGGAGAGACTGAACAAACATCAGCAACAGCATCATATATTGCAGAAATGTTGGAATTATCTGACCAGAAATGTTTTTAAAAACATGATTAATATGCTAAGAACTTTAATGGGAAAGTAAACAACATAAAAGAACAGATGGGTTAAGTAAACAGAATGGAAATTCTAAGAAAGAATCCAAAAGAAAGGCTACAAGTCAAAAACACTGTAACAGAGTAGTCCTGTCAATCTCGGTTTGAGAGAAGGTATTGATAACCCTATTTCTAATCTGAACTCATTCATCCCTCTATCAAATCATTGTTGACAATCTACTAAGCATGACAATGCACTCTGTGCTGGGGATTCAAGGGAAATAAGAGAGTCCCTGCTTTCAAAATATTGCTGTCTAATGAGGAGGAAAGACTATATACATTATGTATATATATATAATTTTTCTCAATGTAAATAAGAAGGTGCAGAAGCAATACTAGGAAAGTGATGTAGACATGAGGAAAGACTTCAGTAGGATAAGATATATTCTCTGATAAGAGTAGGAATGTAAAACTGTGGAAAGTTTTGTTCTTTTGGAATTTAGATTTCTTATTCGTAAATTTTAAATAACAATTTCACTTTCAGAATTTTGCCTAGAGGAGGTAATAGAAAAAAGTACGGCAAGATGTACTTGTAGGTTTGTCATTGCATTCTTACTTATTATAATAAAGTGTGTTTAAAGTTTCACAGAATCATGCAATGGAATATTACATGTTTACCCAAAGTTTAAGATACATGTGTATTTATTGACATAACACAATATGTTATGATGTAGGTAGTGAAAGCACATATCAAAAAATACAAATGTAGTGTATGGTGTTGGCCTTTGTAAAATTGTGCATATATGTGTTTGTTCATGTGGCGCATGTGAGTTGATACACAGAAATAAATATTGAAAGATACTTTTAAAATGTTAATAGTGATTTCAGGAAACTTTGCTTTATTATTTTTATTTATTTGTTAAGTGTTCATGAATTACTTTTTTAAGCCCTTTTTCAATTTTAAAACACATATGTGAATGTAGTAAATTAAAGAATGTTAAACTATATAATCATTTCATTATAAAAAGCACATCAAAATTCTGTAAAATGGTAGAAAATGGAAGGGTAAATATAATGGTGATAAATTGCAGTTGACAAGGAAAGAATGAGATAAAGTCAGTCAGAGAAGTTTACCATACTCAAATTGGTCATGTTAGTTATATTTGAAGTAGAAATAACCCTCAAATGAACTAATTTCTTCACAGATAGTAGTTGAGTTAGTAAAGGTTGCATTGAAGATTTGTGTGTGTGTATGTTTTTGAAAGGGCAGTTTCTATGGTCATCTCTTATTCAGTAAGCCATATTGAGCATTTCCCCATAATAAGTGATCATTTTTATAAACAGAGATATGAAAAAAGTTATTAATTCCTTTAATATATTTAAAAGATAAGCCTCAGAGATTAAAAATGGTACTTTATTAAGAAATACATATAATGAATCAACTTTATTGAAAATAATGAAATTATATAAAACAGATTCAATCTAAGATAACTGGTGGTATGTAGTCATCATATAATAATGTAATATTAAAAATCTGTTTAATGTGAAATGATAATATATCATCTTCATCCCTTAAAGGACATTAGGTCAAATTTGGCTAACTTACTAAAGCTGTAGTTTTTGTTGACTTTTTAGACTCTTGTCTCTAGGAAGTTTTTGAATATACATAGAAATGCACACAAACATAATTATTTTTATTGGCATTTCAAAAATTTTCCAACGTATTCATTATATATTATTATAATATGGAAGCCCCATGAATTCCAGAAATTCTCAATTTTTTTTTTCTTCAAGTCTGGATTGCTGCTTTCCATGGGAACTTAGAAAATGCAATTTTTTGATTTGGAAATGTAATCAAGCATTCTTTATTTCAAAGCTGAAGAATGGCATTATAATTTGTCAGCAAGTAGACTTGCATGACATCAGGCAATTATTTCATGGTTGGTTAATTACATAGTACTTAGCATGTCTACATTTGGCTATCTTGGTCTGTAGCAATTACCACCACACTAATGATGGACACAATTTTTTCATTGATGCACAGCATCAATATGAAAATTTAAATGACAAATTCACAATAAAATACACCCTGTATTACAAGCACAGACTTTCATATTATATTCTCTATAATTTTCTAATAGGTAGGTTAGAGTTGGTTCTTTCAAATAGCTCACAGAATATTTTGTCAACTTTAACATGAGTATAGATATTGTCTATATTTTCTCTCATTTGAAACTCAGTATTTTATCCATAATTCCAGATGAATAAGATTTTGTTTAGATAGTTAAGTATAAAATATCATGACATATTTTCTATTCATATTGGGGCATATATCCATTGAGTTTATTACATCAATCAAGCACATTACTCTTCTACTATTTATTGCTCTTAATTTATAAGATTATCAGGTCACGTTACCAGTACTTAAGTGCTTCTCGATCTTTCTGGTCAAGGGCCTGGTCCTATTTCATCAACTCTGAATGAATCAATGTAGAATTATATGTACAGAATCTTTAAATACATGGTAAATTATCAATCTTATTACCATAACATAAATTGTTTCCTGGTCAATGTAACTTTAGAAAATTCATTGACAGTTTAAGTTTATCAAAGAACATAAACTTGTACCCTCCTGTACAAATATAAGAAAATAAATATATACCCATGCCCACACACTACAAAACTGAATATTTGCTATTTATTAAGATCAACTGTAACAGTAAAACAGTGGTTTGTGTATATATATAATTTTAGACTCTGAAATAAGGATTTTGATCTTTATAGCTTATTTTATATAGTTATTTATTTATCACATATTATACATTGTTAATGAAATCGTACATTTCTAGAAGAAAAAACAGATGATTCTTCTTGATTAAAATTAATATTGTTATCTGCATTAAATATTAATACTTTTAAAGATATCAAAGAAATAGTTTGCATATTCAGTGAGTTAGGTTTTTTCTTTCATTTATGAAATAATGGCATTTATGCAAGGTACAGATTATAATTAACTCACTGTTAATTTTAGCCATTTAATACATACTCTTGAATTCCTTATCAATAATAACCTTCAAGTACTAAATCTTCAAATTAATTAAATTCAGTAATATTAACAGGACACTTGCAGTTTTTACCTATGATAATAGGTAATAGCTCTCAAATATTAGACTCAATAAATAAAAATAAATCACTATTACATTACTTAGAATTTTTTTTAAAAGAGAATCTCTTAATAAGCTATGAAATCTATACTCACTGATTAAATGAATGAGAACAGAATTCCAGTTAAGAATTCTATTTGAAATTATGAGATTGAAACTAGACTACAGAAACATTAAATTCATATAGAATGTGTAAGATTTGGAAACTGGATACTATTATGTTTAAATGTGTTTATAAATTTTGCCATGGTGAAGACTGAAGGTAATTTGAACAATATCATTTAGAACACTTTTTATTAAAAAAAGAAGAAAGAAAGAAAATCAAACTCAAATTTAATGAACAAGCAAGGGGGCTGCATAAAACATACCATCTTTCTGATAACTAGGATTAGCAATACACTTAAAATATAACCAGGGCAATTTACCAAAAAAAATGAAGAAATATTCTAAACACAAAATGATTTCACTTTATCCCAGGAACTAGCAGAGATGGCATATTTCATTATTATTATTCAACATTGTGATAGTTGAAATATAAGATAAAGATACAATAAGGTAAAAAAGTGAATTAAAATAAGAAAATAAAAAACTGATAAAATCATTGAAAATGACACAATACTATAGCAAATGTTGATTATGTGATTCCATGATTATGATCTCTAGGTAAAATAATATTTATGGAAATAGAGTATGACAGTGTTGTAAGTTTCAAGATAAATGCATAAAAATCATTAGTTTGATTATTTTTTTATTTTAGGAGTAAGTGAAAAAAATGAGGGAAATACATTTGTAATATTGTAAAATTACATACAATATTATTTAAAATTTAATAAAAATGCACAATACTAAATCATATACATTTGTAGAACATAAAGTGAGATTTAAATTTGAAAAATAGACAAACAGTAATTTTGTGGGAAAGACTTTAAATGGTAAAAATAGCCACTTTCTCAAAATTAGCATAAATTTAATGCAAATCCAATTATATTTACAACAGAGTGTTTTTGTTTATTTCTGTAGTATATAAAAATCAGACTGGCTGACAATATCTTAATAATAACTCTAACATACCAAATATTATAATTGAGTTTTTGTAATTAAATTAATATTGGCTTGAGAATAAACAAATATATCACTATTGACTTGGGAATAAACAAACATATCAATAGAACTGAATTGGAAACCATGAAATTGCTACTAGGATATATTACTATTTAATGTCTTATAATTGTAGTGATTCAACTCAAGAGGAAAGAAGGGAGAAGTTAGTTAATAAATGATGTTGGGCATAATTGTCTCTTGATTTGGAAAATAATGTAAGATGGATTTCTGTTACATACCAAATACTAAAAAAAATAAAAATAAATAAAAAATCCAAATAGTTTTAAACTTAAACATTAAATAATGATTATTAATGAAAGTATAGCAAGGAAATCAAGGAGATTATATTTAAAATTGAGGAGCAGTCTATGTCAGATAACTGTCAAGATAAAGGAACATTTACTATATAAAAAAATTTTAAAGGCCGTATTTCAGAATGTACCATAAATAAACTTTACAAAATTTGGGAATTGGGGAAAAGATATTTACAGAAATAATAACACATTTCCAGACCTCTTAGAAATGAACTGCAAAATAACATGAATCCTGGTGAAAAATGGAGAAAGGATTTGCTTAGGCCACTAATAGAAGAATAAATCCATTGTCCAAACATTGCAAAAGATACCTAAACTCAGTAGTCAATAAATTAAAGTAACAAAGAGATAGAAATTTGTACATTTTGGACTGGCAACATTTAGTGATATATCTATTTCTTGTGGAATTGTAGGAAAGAGGGTACGGTACGTTCATTTCTTGTTGGAGGAACTGTAAATTATTTCAACATTATGGGAAAATATAATAAAGTCCCATATAATTTTTTAAAATGTATCTTTTGAACACGTAATTATACTCTTAGAAATTTTATCCAATATACATTAAAACACTAATGATAATTGAAGTATTTATAAGAATATTAATAGCTAGAAGTAAAAAATACCTATCAATAGAATATTAGTATATCCACATCAAAATATATTTTCTAGCTTTTAAAGAAATAGTATAATTCAACCACCAGTTGACATAGATTTCCAGGAGATAATTTTAAGATGTAGAAATGTGTTTAAATGCGAGCCCACTGTTTTGCAAAGCAAAAAGAAAGAGACTACAAATGTATATATGTGCGTGTGTTTCATATGTTTTATAGGACCACATCTTCATATTGGCATGGAGGAAAATACAGATGGTGATACCAAGGTACTAATACAGATTACTTGGGGAGCAAGGAAAGAATGAGGTGAAGCAAACAAAACAATAAGAATAAAAAAAAAAATCTTCCCCACACCTAAAACTGTGCACAGATGTTTATAACAGCTTTATTTCTAATTTTCAAAACTTGGAAACAATGAAGATATCCTTCAGTAGGTTAAAGGATAAATAAACTGTGGTACATTCAGACAATGGAATATTATTCATCATTAAAAAGAAATAAACTATCACCCTAGCTGGTTTGGCTCGGCGGTTAAAGCGTTGTCCCGTGGACCAGAGAGTCCCGGGTTCAGTTCCCAATATGGGCACATACTTTGGTAGCAGTTTGTCCCCCGTCCCACTTGGGGTTGTGTGGGTGGCAACCACTCGATGTGTCTCTCTCATGTCGATGTTTCTCTCTCTCTCTTCTTCTCTCTCTCCCTCCCGCTCTGTCTGAAGATAAATGCAAAAATGTCCTCAGGTGAGGATTAAAAAAAAAGAAAGAAAGAAAGAAACTATCAAGCCATGAAAAGACATGGAAGAACCTTGAAAACATATTACTAAGTAAAAGAAGACAATTAGCAAGATCAGTGGTTGGGGTGGCAGGGGAGGTAACTGAATAGGTGGAGTGCAGATTTTGGGGGCAGTAACCATACAAGGTGGAGCAAAAGTAGGTTTACAATTGCTCATATGGAAAATAATACAGTAGTTAATAAATAATAATCCAAGAATAAACTCTATGTTTCGTGTACTCACAACTGTAAATCTACTTTTGTCCCACCCTGTATTGTCTATGATACTATAGTGGTGGATACATGTTATTATAACTTCTTTCAGTCCCACTAAGCGTGAACCCTAAGGTAAATTGTGGACTTTGGGTGAAAGTGATGGGTCAATGTAGGTTCATCAGTTGTGAAGAATGTACTTATCTGGTAGTGAGTGCTGATAATGGGGGAGGCTATGCATGTGTGGGGAGCAGAGGTACGTATATGGGATATCTCTATACCTTCCTCTCAATTTAAAAAGTGACTTGCTGAAGGTTTTTTTTTTTAATGTTTTTATTGATTTTAGAGAGAGAGGAAGGGAGAGGGGAGAGAGAGAGAGAGAGAGATGTGAGAGAGAAACATCATTCAGTTGCCTCCCTTATGCACCCTACCGGGAATCCAACCGGCAACCTGGGTATCTGCTCTGACAGGGAATCGAATGGGCGACCTTTAGGTGCATGAGGGGGTGACGCTCAACCAACTGAGCCACACTGGCCAGGGCAATGGCCAAAGTTTTTTGTTTTTGTTTTCTTAACTAACATTAACAAAAGTGGATGTTTGGGAATAGGGTGGGTCATGGCTACTGTGAAAACCTCAGAGCTAGGAGAGCATTTATTAATAGATGCATTTGATCAGATAGTGTTTCTGTTTCTTGTGGTTCTCACATCTACAATATCCCCTCATGACAGCAACATGGCGGCAGTAGCTCAAGACATCACACATGCAGAAATATCAGTGCAGCAAGAGAAAGATTTTTTTTATTCTTCCCGATCTCTGAGAAACTGACTTTAATCTACACTACAGCTTATATCATTTGCCCACGCCTTAATCAACCACTGTTTTCAAATGAAAGGATCTAGGCCATGTGTTTAGTTCCTGAATTTTACTTTTCTTGGAACATGTGAATCACCCAAAAGAAAAACAGTGAAGGTAGAAAGAAGAAAATAGATCATAATAGGGCATAACAAAAGTCTCAAAAGCCCATCATCTTAGTTAACCACTGTCTTTATAACACATACAACATAAACTGTTAGAAATGGCCACGCTTACATGAAATGTGTTTATATGCTTTCCAAAGGAAGAAAAACCCATATTATCAGAATCCAGGTCTCCGAGCTGCCCTGGTTTAGTTCGCTGGGAGTTTCCACTCTCAGCTGTTTTCCTCTGACACACTTGAGCTGAATATTGAGAAGTTTCAATGGCCTACCCTGGTCTTAGCATCCTGCTCCTTATCCGTGGATGTCTAAAGACCTTGAGAGCATCAAAGAACCAACAATCATATTTCTTTGTTTTTGTCATTCTCTAGCAATATAACTATTGAGAACAGTATTATTTAAATCTATGTACTACCCAGCAATTTCATGGGCTGACTTCCAAAGCCGAAGCCCTTGTATACTTATCTTTGAGCCCAAGAGTGTGTCTTGAATGTAACCTCAGCCCTAGCACTTTGCACTCTCATAGCACTCAGTTAACTCAGAATAATCCTCATCTAGAAGCAATTTGAAACAATAAGTTGGAACAGCAAGGCATAATAATGTACTTCTAATATACAAGCTGCTATCCAAATTAACCTGCAAAATTATATTTATTTTGTATTTTTGTTGGTACATAAATTTAACAGTGAACAGGCTGCACATTGTGTGTGTGTAAAGAGAAAGAGAGAGGAGACATTCCCTGCCTCAACATTTTGTTTTTACTCAGTTTCCCACTTCCCTACTGTTGGAGCATTCCCGGTATATGAAACCATCTAATTTGGCTGTTTAGCCCAGGAAGAGCGCCAGCACATTTGTGTTGCAGAAAACAGCTGAAAGAACATTAGAGTGCTCAGCCTCAAATGCTTCTCCTCTGTAGTGGGCAGAATACAATTCTCCTGGATGATGTGAAAGACATCAGCTGCTGTTGGGAAGAAAAGGATGAATGTTACAGAATAAATCACAAATATCTACTAGTAGAGCTATCGTTTTCTTCATTGTTTCTGCATCAGCCTAAATAAGCTATGTTGTGTTGCTTCAGCCACATGACCCCCACCACAGCCACTAGCAGACGTTTCACAGCCTCAGTGGTTTGGAAACGGCAAAGGCTTGCCTTGCCTTCACTCTACATTTCTTTTTTTTTTTTTTTAATTTTTTTTCTTTATTGATTTTAGAGAGAGAGGAACGGAGAGGGAGAGAGAGATAGAAACATCGACGAGAGAGAACATCGATTGGCCGCCTCCTGCACACCCCCCACTGGGGATTGGGCCCACAACCTGGGCATGTGTCCTGACCAGGAATCAAACCGGTGACCTCTTGGTGCATGAGTCGATGCTCAAACACTGAGCCACACCAGCTGGGCTTCACTCTACATTTCTGTCAGAGATGGCCATGCTTTCTTCACTGAAAGACTCTAGCTGGCTGGAAAGCCAATAGGAAACATTTCTGTTGCCATGACAGACAAGAAAAACAACTGCATGCCAGGGAAACACATCACTGCCACTGATAAGTCGTGGGCCCTACCTGGTTTCAGGGGTCAGAATTATTAAAGCCTCACACAAAGACAGGTCACCAAATACAGGATTGGACAAAGTAAGTTTACAGTTGTGAGTACACAAAACAGAGTTTATTCTTGTATTATTATTTACTAATGATTGTATTAGTTCCCATGTGAACAACTGCAAAGCTACTTTTGCTCCAACTGTACGGGGCACAAGGACACCATTTCCTTCTTTTGCAAACTAATTATAGTGCTAGTTCTCCGTCACTTATCATATTTCATTCTTATAACATTGGTCATGAGGAGAATATTTTTTAGTTTTAAATGTTAGTAAAATGAAACTCAGAAAGGCTAAGTTATTTGTGAGAGATAGAATGTAGTGGACAACAGATAACATCAGAGCAGAAAGGATTCTGAAACATGAACTCTTCCACTGTATCACACTGTCACCCGTTTACAATCTGACTTAAGGTTATGCTGAGAAAATGAAATTGATTAAAGCAACATTACAATTAAGGTCTCCTAAAATGTGTTTTATTAAATGTTAGGTTATAATTTGAGTCTGTAGGGACTGCAATTTGGTGTACATGTAATTGTATTGAAAAGTTTTTCAAAACTTTTTTCATGAATAAAATTAGTTCATTACGTATATCTTCTTAACATAATAAAACAAATTTAAAAACCTTTCACAATAAAAGATATGAATTTAATAAACAGTCTAAAACCCTACTAATGATAAAATATGGTTGACACTGACTTTAAGCAGCTCATTTATCATTTTGAGCCTTAGATTCATGACTATAAGATGAAGATTTTGAGTAAATTAATTTAGAGATTTCCACAAATGTTTTAAGTATTTGTTTTTATCAATTAAGTAGAAACATTTAAAAATGTAGATTGTTTATAGATTCCACTTGGTCTCATTAAAATGAGAAATTTCATATCAACAATAATTAATAGAGACAAGTTTATCCCTTCTTCTCATTCCTCTCAGATTTTCAGTGTTGTCTTCTCTCTAACTACCATTGATGACTGAAAAAACTTCATGAAGAGACAGAGAGACAGAGAGGTGGAGAAAGAGGACATCCAGTAGTGCACTCAGTCCTGTCTTATTTATAGTACTTGATCCATGACAGTGAGATAGATTCCCCAAAAGACTGAGTGAAATCATGTGACTTAGTGGAAAGAGCATGATCTCTGGATTTGGATAGACCAAGAGTTGGCTTGATCCCTTATTTCTAACTTTGAAATAAATGAAGGCCTTATCAAGACATACTTAGAAATCTGGATTTATGGAGTTTTTAACTAGAGGAAAAGATAGATTCTCTAGCAAGGCTATCAAAATATAGGTGTTCTGACAGGGCACCTCTACAAGGACAGGTAGTAGTAACATACAGGCAATGAGAATGCGTTCCAAATATAAAAATGAAGTCCTTCATGTGAAAACTTTCACTCATATCAGTTGTGGGTTCTATCAGTTTTTATGTACTTCTAGTATAAGTGCAAATGTTTTATTTAAAAGCTTTTTATACCTGATGTATTGAGTTTGTTCCAAATATATTCAAACATGAATTTCTGTTATATTTTCTTTGAATGATTCTCTTTATTGACAAGCTTACTATAAGTGAAAAACATTCAGAGACATTAAACAGATGTTTGAAACATGTGTTTAGTAAAGTGTGTTTCCTTGGCAATATAAACACATTTGTGACATCTTTCTAAGGAATATTTTTTCCCCCTGCTCTTCAGGATAAACTAAAACATGAATAATATTATTATTTAATTCATGCTAAACTCAAAACAAGAATTCATCAATTTTTAATAAAAATTCTCTTATATCCTAAGAGAAACTATTTGTTTAGATATAATGATGATGTTTAGTTATTATGTTTCCATATGGACTTCTATATTACCATTATAATAATATTGATTGAATGGTGTAGAAATAACTTTTTAACAAATTTGTGTAGCCAACTGACAAAAGTATGCACTTACACTAAATCTTAATTAGTCAATGCCATGAGTAAAGTTCCAACCTTTATTTATTTTATTTAAAGAAACTTCAATGACACAGTGTTGCTCCTTGAAGAAAACATGAAATACCTTCATTGCAAACTCAGCTACCTTGAGTTAGGCCAACCAAAACCACATTATCATATTGGGAAAATGAAAGAAGCACTTTGGTCAAAATGTAGTAATTACAGCCAAATAATAGGGATCCTGTTGCTAGTAATAAGATACTATTCCTATAAAATATGCTATTGTGTATGTTCTTGGGTGTAACACTGGGTTACGCTGATTCACTCTCTTACTTGTGAATAAAAGAATGGCTGACATTAATGAAGGTGGCCCAGGTTAGTGATGTGTTCTGTAGTCATTGCACAGAATTATTTTTCCACTAAAAAATAATAAACAGTTTGCTCATTTATAGACCAAACCATATTCATACTTAATGATGTCTGTTGAAACCAACTGAGCTGACCAAGCTTGCTCTCCGGCACTATCCTATAAGGGAAAAAGCAGATTGCTATTGAGCCTGACTCTTTTATTTTAAGCAGCGAAAAAGAGAAAGACATTATTTAAAAATATATGCGAGAATTATCAAGATTATCACCTGAACTCATTGCAATTTTGTAGATCAGATTATTTTATTATTGATAATAAATAAAATATTAGTTTAAAATTGGTAGATTTAAATCACGGCTCCTTGTGTACTGTGGGACAATATATAACATATTTTTATTATGTTATTATTAGCTTATCCTCACTTTATTGAATTAAAATATACATTTAACCCATTAATTTGGTACCTGCTGGTATTTCTGGACCTCTTCCATTAACAGAACTCTCTGAAGCTAAATTTGCAGGAATGGAGCTCTCCATCACTGTAACAAGGTAAAATAGGTCAAGCCTGCATGGGGCCCAACTAAAAGAAACCAATTTTCTAAATAGTTTCCCTAGCTGGAGAACAAACTAAAAAAAAAAAAAGAAAGAAAGAAAAAAAACCCCGAAACTTGCCTTTCTGGAAAGTTGCAGTGGGCTGTAATAGAGTAAGGGGAAATAAATGGAAAAGCTTTGCTTACAAAATGAGAAGGTATCTTTCAGCAGCAGTAAGACTATATCCTTCTTTATCATCATTTTCTTTTGATATTTAAGCAGAGAATACTTCTGTCAGTGTCATCCCAGGCATTATACACATAACAGGTATGAATTAAATAAATAAAATAAGTGAAGGGCACCAATAATATACATATTAGATCACTGTCAATCTATATTGAACATAATTAGACACTTACTTTTAAGCAAGTATTTAAGTTGTAAGTTAAAGTAAAATAGCACAATAAGTTTATGGTGCTGGAAGCATTTCCCATCTCCGGTGTTGCTCACATTTCTATTTAAAAGGCAATTTAAAGGTAAATTCATTTGCAAAAACTATTTTTTTTCCTCTGACCATAAGCTTAAATTATTAGCGTCATAGACAGGTTAATTTGATTTTGGAATATCCTTCCATTTCTAATTTTTAATCACCTATTTGGAAAATTATATTATACCTCTTGGGATAATTAAAACTACCCCGAGTGTCTCAAAACCAGAATTAGAAATCACTGGTTTATGTAATTGGCAATGAGGTGTCTCTGGCCAATGTTTTTAGCTGAACCAATCAGCATAATTTTTCTCTTTGTTGGAGTGACCTCTGAATTCTATCCCTGCTATTTATTCATTTTGCTTTTTTTATACGAGTTCCCATAAGCCCATGTATTCATACTTCATTCATTTATTTGTACAATAAACATTTATTGTTTTACCAAGTTATATTTGGCCTGGTAACCTTCTCCCCTCACTCACTCACTCTTCATTTGATCCCTCTCCCTTATTCCCCACCTCTATACTTCAAGCCCTTCCAATCTGCTATTTCATTTCTCTGGAAGCCTCTCCCACGACAGCTTCCTATGGCTTAGTTGCCCAGTTCATTCAGGTGCTTTTTCAAATGCCACCTGCCATAACTAAGAACCTTTTCTTGATTATTCTGTACAAATAATATATCTCCACAAACCCACCTTTTTGTAGTTTTTTTCTCGATTCCTTTTATTATTTGAAATTATGTTATATATAATATTTGTTGTCTATCTCTCACACTACATTATAAATTACACGAAGACCCATTTTGTTATATCAGAATTATATTTTCATCATATGCAGCAGTGCCTTGAGCATCACAGGTATTGCTTAGTCAGTTCAGGCTGTTGTAAAAAGATAACAGAGACTGAGTGGCTTAAAAAACCAGAAATTTATTTTTCACAATTCTGGAGTCTCTGAATCCCAAATCATGGTGCCAGCATAGTTGGGTTTTGATGAGAGCACCTTTTCCTTGTGTCCTCACATGCAGGGGGCTGGGGAGTGGGTACAGGGGGCAGTAATTACTCTTGCATCTCTTCTCATAAGGGCACTGATCCCATCATGAGGACATTATGCCCCTGACCTAATTACTTCTTAAAGGCCCTGCCTCCAAATAACATCACATTAGGTATTTGGGCTTCATTAAGTATTTGGGAACACAGACATGCAATCCATAACAAATATTCAGTAAATAATTGTTGAATAAAGAAATGTTAACATGGAAACATTCATATTTAATTATGCTTTAAGATTTGGAATGTAAAACGTGGTTTTTATGATGCCTAACTTTTGTGTGTAATCTGAAACTTTTAGAAAAATGTTGTATATCTATAATTTTACTTTGTCTCTTTAAAATGTTGTTGCTTTGCCTAACTTGATGAAACAGACCTATTTTAATAGGATGAGAGAATAAATCCTCTTACTCTTCTCTGAGCTTTTTTTTATCTTTAAAGTTAATAACTATGATGGCATTTTTTTCTTCACTTATATCGTAGTGTTTTATTTTTTTTTGTTAATCCTCACCCAAGGATATTTTCCCATTGATTTTTAGTTAGTGTAGAAGAGAGGGAGGGAGGGAGGAAGAGAGAGAGAGAGAGAGACATCAATGTGAGAGAAACACATGGATTGGTTGCCTCCTGCACGACCCCTACAGGGACAGGAAATCGAACCTACAACCCAGATACATGCCCTTGACCAGGCATTAAACCCTCAGACCCTTTGGTCCAAGGGCAGACACTGTAACTGCTGAGCCAAACCGGCAGGACTCATAAGCCTTTTAAAAGCAAAGTTATATCCTGCATTTCTTATACAGTCTTTAAGTATCAGTCAAAAGACATTTTAAAATTGGTATGTGTTTTGATTGCTACTTGAAGTATTTCTTAAAACATATGATTTCACCTAGAAGTTTAGATATGCTGATATTCATGTGTTAAATATTGAACCCATATAACATCCCCAAATCTCCATATTGCCATGTTAATTTTTGTTCTACTTTGTATCTGTTATTAGTGAAATAATTTGCATATATGTTCAAGCTAAATACCTCAGATTCACCTTTTTCTTCTCTATTTCTTTCTTAGCCCTCAAATCCAAATTGCAGCCAGATGTTTTTAATTATATCTCATTAATTTATCTCATAATCACCTTTTGTCTTGTTGTCAATTTCTTGGTTAAGATCCTTAGGATGGTTCTTACTGGTTTTCCAGATTTTAATATCTCTGTTATATCTGTCCTTATCCTGCTGGATTTGTTTTTTTTTAAATGTATTTTAATCAAGCACAGCACTGATTTAAAAAAACAAAAACAACTTGTACTAGATTTTATTGTAAATGGATTAATGTTTAAATTTCACATTGTGTATTTGAACTTGACCTATCTTTCCAATCTTATCTACAACTATTAATCTTCATTCTGTCCTCCTTAAATAAGAATACATATCATTTCCCTTAAATACTTTATTCTCTTGCTTTTATGCATTAATTGTGTCAATCCTTCTTGATGAAATGCATAACTTTCCTTCTCAGTGAAATGAAATGCTATTTCTACTTCTAAATCCAGCTCACATAACACTTCCTCCCCCCGATTTCTTTCTTTACCTTGCAAGGCATTCATTTAATATACAAGCATACCTTGCAGATATTGTGTTTGGTTCCAGACCACTGCAGCAAAGCGAGTCGTAATAGTTTTTTGCTGGTGGAGGGTCTTGGCTCCAGTTTGTAAAAAATGTAACATTTGTGTAATATGTACACACTACTTTTATTTTTAATGCTCCGTTTTCCTTAAACATTTATTGTCTTCTGTTTTATTTTACCTGTAGTCTCATAAACCCAAAGTATGTCTTATTCAATTTTATATTTCCAGAGGTAAACTAGGGAATGTCTTACTGGTGGAGAAAACTCAGTAAAATGAAGTAACTAAATTAGTCAGTGAGTGGCAAAATGAATGGAGGAAGGAAGGATGGGTTCAACTACATGTGCACATTAGGAAGGCAGAGATGGTGGAGAAGGAAGCAAGGATGCTAAGATCAGATGAGGAGTGTGAAATCAGAAGCAATGAAAGAGATGAGACCTCCCGCAGAGCTGGCCTGTTTCCTGTCCTTATCCAAGTCTAGCTTACCTCAGCTTTTCCTGCACTGTTGTGAGACCATCTTCATCCTTAAATATTCCCCTTTAAAGTTAGATTGTTCAAAACACAGGCTGTCCCTTAGCCCTAACTACCCTATCATTAATTGGGATACATTCATAAAAGATCTTATATTGTTAATTATCTTTTCATGTATACCTATTTTTCTTGATGACACAGTCCATAGCTTTAACTTCCTCATTTCTCACTCACATAAATGTATTAGTACTTCACACTTAATAAGCAGGAGAAAGTTACTGTTTAATTGGCTTTTTAGTCCATTGTAAGTTATCTAAATTAATAAAACACCCACATGATGTGTGTGTTTCTACATGTGCGTTTATATCTGTTGCAGGAAGAATGGAAATTCCAGAGTCCATGCTATGAAACTCTAATTGCCCTCGGTCTCCTCCTAATAAATATATAACAATGTGTTCTCTACCTGAAAACTGGTGACTAAGAGGTATAGTGACTTAATCAAAGGCATACAGTTAGTAAGTGACAGGACTTTGTAGTTTTAAAACCTTGGTCTAAATTTCAAACCAGGGTCTTTCCTGCTACATCAAGTTGGCATCTCATTCAAGACTGTGGAGGAGATCCAGTTACCTTCCATTAATTATCGAAACAGACTTAAGCTTTGTTCAAGTCTCTGCAAAACAGTCTGCTTTAATTTCAAACTGAAAAATTAGAAAGAAAAAAAAAAGCAAAGGGATTAAAAAAAAAAGATCAATGCTTTGAACCACTGGTTCTCACTTAAAACCACAGGCATCCTGATAGAGTATAATTTGTGGCAGTGAACTGGACGAGAATCGATCCATGATTGAGTCCATGTTGTGGTGCTGGCAGGAACATCTTCATAGCTTTGTAAATGGACTTTTCCAAAGTCACTGCAGACTTAAACTGGAAATATCAGGAATAAAAACATCAAGTACATTGTGACAATACTTTGATATTGTAAAATTAAAATAAAGCCCGAACCAAAGCAAAAAAAAAAAAAAAAAAAAGAACCCAAGACATAAAATAAATATATTAAATCATATGCTGCTAAAGAACCCCTTTCATTCTGAAATCATAACTTAACAATGAAAACACATTTCCTAGCCAGAATTATCCTGCTCAGTTGTGCATTATTTGGTGATATAAACCCACCTTACAAAATACAGGTGTGTGGCCTCAGGATTTCTTCCTCAACACATCTTTCAGTTTGCATAACAACTACTCTTTCTCTCATTGAGCAAATGAGCCAGTTAGATGAGTTCAGGGTGGTGGTGCAAAGGGAGAAAAATAAGGGCAGAAAGTTGCTTTTGCCAGCCGTGTAGAACATGCAAAGGCTGTGTTATCTCACTCAGCACAGAGAATCCCTGCATTTCTTTTTCCACCGCAGAGCAGCAGGTGTTTCCTCCTCCTTAGCCATCGGACCCAACAATACTTCAGAGACAGCTCAGTTCTTCAGCTTTTAGTGTCTGTTAAAATGTGGAATTGAAAGCATGCTATAGAGCTTTGATTTAGTATTTTTTTCCTACTCACAGAAACAAAAACCTAAAGAAAGTTTAGGCTTTTCCTGAAATGACAAGTAAAAGTCAGAATTCAAAGGACAAACTACTGTGTAGGCATCCTATTATCCCTGGCAATGTTATGTTCACCAAGAACTTCAGAGAGCCCCGAGGACGCTTATGTAAATTACCTCATAGTGTGGGAGAAATCTAGTGTTATCCATGCCATTTAAATAAGTACTTGAGGAGCTCAAAGGGGAAAATGTGGTAAGCAAATGGTATACTGTGTCAAGAGACACGGAAAATGTTAAACCTTACATAAAAATAAACCCAACCCCCTCCCCCAGACTAATGACTATACAGAAGTTAAAACTGGATGAGAAGGAACATAATATATAAATGCGACAGAATTTTTATTATCAACACTTTTTAACATTCCTAAAATATGAGTTCAGCAAGATGTATTCATAAATACTGTCATGTTTTGAATTTTACTTGAAGAGGCTATTGTTTTATCAAAGAACTTACTGTGAAGATGAAAGGTTTTGTAAGCAGAGGGTAGAAAAAATAACCATGATCATGACAATACTAGGAAGTATTTTGTGTGTGTGTGTGTGTGTGTGTGTGTGTGCGTGTTTTCTCCTTTGACTTTAATTAATCTCTCTCTCTGTCTGGATTTCTGTGAGCTGGAAAAGATTTTATTTTTGTTTTCAGAGCTTGCCTGCCAGATGGGGTTCTTTGAACTATCACTGCTCTAACTCTGCCAACCACAGCATTCATAGCTAAAGATTTTAATTTGTTTTACAACGAGACGAAAGTAGAACAAGAAGCTGTGTGGGCAGCGGAGTGGAGCTGAAGGTCAATCCTGAGGACACAGATGTCTACCAGTAATGTGGGCATACAGTATCCTCTCTCTCCTCCTTCTAAGTATTCTAAAAGATCCCTGGTGATGGAGGCTGAATTACTTTGTATTCTTTAACCATTTAGCATATCTCTAAACAACACTCTAGTCAGATACTTCATTTTTATTCCCATTACATTTTTTTTACCACATGCATGGCAACACCTTGTTCATAGTTAGGTATAGTGTGTTGCATTGGTTTAGATTTCAATGCGGTCAAATTAAGACAAGCTATCTTGTTTAAGGAATTACATGATGGGAAAGTCAGGCAGAAGGTCTCTTGTAAAGGTTTTTTTTTTTAATTCTCACCCAGGGATATTTTTTCATTCATTTTCAGATAGAGTGGGAGAGAGAGGTAGAGAGAGAGAGAAACACCGATGTGAGAGAGACACATCGACTGGCTGCCTCCTGTATGACCCCGACCAGGGCTGGGGACTGAACCACAACCGAGGTATGCACCCTTGATCAGAATCGAACCTGCAACCCTTCGGTCTGCAGGCTGATGCTCGCTGAGCCAAACCAGCCAGGGCTTGTAAACATTTTTAAACAGCACAAGGAGTATATAGTGGATTGAATTCTGGAACGATTTACTTCACTGAATATTGTTTGCATACTAGTCAAAGAAACAATGCATACCAGGAGAAATTAAGGATTCCTACTGATACTTTCCTCTCCCTATCCCACCCCCATTTTGCAAAAATATTACCTTACTGGTATAACATCATCATTTCTCTCTCTGATATAGGACACTATATGATATTAATAAAAGCATCAGGAAAGGCTAGGCAGTTGAATATAATTGAAGAAATTAAGAAAAAAATTTTTTTAATTTGATTTTTAATAGTAGCTTATATTGAAAGGGCATAGACAAAGGAGACTTCACTATCACAGCAAGGCCCTGGCCGAATCAAAGCAAAGAGCAGTAATTACTTGTTCCCTTTCTTCATCTTTTTTCCTCTATCAAACATTTACTGATGAACCTGCTATGTACTAAGTAATATAATAGGCATTAAATATTCTGATACATGGTTGTAAATATAAATTCAAAGTCAACAAATACTGGAAAAGAACCTGCCATGTCAGGGTCCCTGTGAGACTTTGAAGACTGGCTGTGAAACAGTGGAGACACTCTTCTTGTCCTCATGTAAGCTGGGATAGAAACCTAAACAGTAGGATTTTAAAATTTTGTCAAATCAAGTTACTCAAAGCGTTAGTGACAAAGACTACAATAGTCATGCCTCTAAATGTTCTACATGCGTTATTTGCTATTCTCTAAATCAAACGCTAGTTGGCACTGTTTCAGGAGAAAAGACAATCCTACTCATTGATCAATGATTCTAATACTATCCATAATTTTCAAAGAGGTGAAGTTACAGAAGTTAAAAGCATCCCAGTAGCCAATGAAGATCAGCCTGTATGCTGCTGTTCTAGAGAATGCCCTTATTTGTTCATTAAATCTGTCAGACTTTCTTATTTCCTAACAGTTTGTTATATAGAAATTGCAAACATACAGCAAAAATGAAAAAAAACAAATGTACAGAGAATAACCATATAATCACCACTGAAATTCTAAAATTGTAAGTATGTTAATACATTTGCTCTAGACATTCTTTTAAAGTGTGACTTTTGGCTTAAAATGAAGTAGTCAGATTCCAACATAGAGAACTAGTCACATCAAGAGCAATTTTATAGACATATTAGATCATCATTATTTAATGAGGAATCTCATAGAATCAGTGACATCTTTGTTCAGAATCAAATGATGAAGGCTTCACATAAGAGATAACATTCAAAATGTCCATGCCCTTCGGAATCAGATCATTATAGGAAAACATCACATGTTAAAGGGAAAAATGCATAATCGGCATCTAAATGCATAAAATAAATTAATAATATTTATCCACATTTTGATTAAGATTTCATTATATGTTGTGGAGGCAAGTCTTACAAAATCAAGTAAAAGTAAATAGTACAATGGAAATGAGAGATTTTAGAAATAGAGACACTATGATTTTCTCCCTAAACTATTATCTTCATCAACAGATCAATTCTATTTAAAATTATTTAAATGGCATTTATACTTACTATTATTACATTTTGCAAATATTGGCTTAATGTTACACAAAAAAGTAAAAAAGGTATACAGTTTTGTTTAGTAAAAGGAGCAGATGCCTGGGAATTTGAATGACCTGAAGGTAAACAGATGAATAGAACTGTAAGAGAAAAGCAGATTGTTGATCAAAGCATGGCAACCATCATATAACTTCAGGATATAAAAATTCTATTTTAGAATTGTCTTAAGAGTTATGCAGATGTGATTTTTATAGATAATGTAAAGAAGACATGACAGCTCGACAGCAATGACCTTCACCCAGGAGACCCAATGCCCAAATAATCCCATAGGCCAAAAAAATTCTCATTGTCTATATGCAGAACAAGAATGACAATACAAATAGCCAATCCTAACATAGTACTTACTATGTAGCAGGCCCTTTTGTAAGTGCTTTACATATATCAATTCATTTACTGCTCAAAAACTCTTTCTAACAGATAACATGTTATAGTTGAGTAAAAGGAGTTACAAACAGGTTAGGTAATTTGCCCAGTTAGGGTCATACAGTTACGAAATTGTAGGTCCCAGGATTTGAACCAGAGCAGTTTACTTCAGAATACATGGTCTAAATATATTAAACATTTTGATCTTGTGCTTTCTTTATTATTTTTTCAATTTTATTTATTTTTTATTAAATTTATTGAGGTGACATCGGTTAACAAAATTATGTTTCAAGTGTACAATTCTATGATGCATCATCTGTACATTGCGTGTTTACCACCCAAAGTCAATTATCCTTCCATCACCATGTATTTGACCCCCTTTACCCTTTACTATTGATCAATTTTAATGCAAAATACATTCTTGATTCAGATAATGATTAAGTCACTTTATCGATGGTTCTTTTCACATTGGTCCATGGTCATCTTCAAGCTCACTTCCCTCCCTCTATATCTCTAATAATCAATCTCTACTTCAGGAAACTGCTAATGCATTGTTTTCTTTGGAACTCCACCAGCCTTCATATTTATAATCTGACAAACACAAACTTCTCCTGCTTCACGTTAGTGTTAGCAGCTTCAAGTGTTAGTAAGCATGAAACTGTCTTAAGGGTAAAAAAAAGTGAAGTGTTAGAGTCCCATGATAATGTATTAACAGTTACGCTTAGCAATAACAATTTTGCAAAGCAATAACCATGATTTATAATCTATGTATTGTTGCTTTTTTAAACTTTTGGAGGTAAATCAATTATATTTTTGGAACATTGGCATTGATGCAACACTGCTAACAATCTGGCAGACTGCAAATATGTATTGTTAGTATTTACAATATACTTGAATCATACAGCAGTGTCCAAACAGCTCAAAGTGATTTCACATACGTTAGGCTATTTATTGTCATCATTCCTATTGGATCTTATTGTACCTTTTCTATTAAGTTTCATCCTTCTTTTATTTTATTTCATTTTTTTCCATCATCATTTATCCCCCATTCCCTCATCCACCTCCACCCATCCCCCTCCCACCACAATTACCACACTGTTGTCCATGTCCATGAGTTCTCTTTTTTGCTCAATCCCTTCATCCCTCCCCCCAACAACCCCACCGCCACCTTAACTGTCTGCCTGCTCTCTATCTATGAGTCTGTTTCTATTTTGCTTGGTTGTTCAGTTGTTCATTAACTTCCAGATATGAGTGAAATCATATGGTGCTTGTCTTTCTCTGATCTTGTGCTTTCTTTAACAGAGTAATGCCAAACTTCCTAATCTATAATAGTTAGATATTTTCATATTTGTTTTGCCATTTCATTGCTCATTTTGTCCTTTTATGTTTGAATTATCTTCAATATTATCCATGTATAAATTCATTTAATAATAATAGATATTACACATCTCAGCCACTACTGCTCTTCTAGGAATCAGAATTTCTACTGCTTCAAAGCTATGGATTCCTTTTTGAGGCAAATAGAATGACCCACATTTATAATAAAGGAACTAACTTATTATTTAGAATGTCTCAGATCCAAAAGAACCGTCAAAGAATGACATTGGGCAACACGACTTGTTCTCCAAATATTTATTTGGGGGATCACAATAAACAAATAGATTAAGAACAAAGGAATTCTTTAAGTTATGTATGTCTGTGTATTAATTTAGCCAGACTCTAGATTTTATAAATTGCTTTTAGGTATCTAGAACAATAACCCTTTAAACTTTTTTTTTTAAACCTCACCTGAGGACATTTTTGCATTTACCTTCAGATAGAGCAGGAGGGAGAGAGGGAGAAAGAGAGAGAGAGAGAGACATTGATGTGAGAGAGACACATGGACTGGTTGCCACCCACACAACCCCAACTGGGGCAGGGGACAAACTGCAACTGAGGTACGTGCCCTTAGCAGGAACTGAACCCAGGACTCTCTGGTCCGCGGGCCAATGCTCTAACTGCTGAGCCAAATCGGCCAGGACAACCTTTTAAACTTTTTAAGCATCCTCAAAAAATTCTCCATCAATTGAACAAAAAGAAAAAGAAAACAGCAATAGCAACACAACTTTTATATTACTAAATACATTACTAAATATTCCCTAAATATCGAAACAGAGGGAGTTATGCAATCAAAAGTATAAGAATTGTTATTTGGCAGCATTTACTCAAACTTCGTACTATTCCCTAGGTCTTTGAAATCTACATAAGGAATGTGAAGTTGAAGCCTCTCCGGAGAGCCCATACCACGGGTGCGGCTGAGGCCCGATTCCCTGTGCATCCTCTGGCCGACTTCACCTTATCACAGCACTAAGAGTTCATGAGCTAATACCATCCATCTTCATAACAAGCCCTTAGAAAAATACCAAAATTTCCATATTAAGCAAAACAAGAACAAGCAGAAAATCAGTGGTTAACAAATATTTGGGGTACCTAAATAAATTGTATAACAGTCTAGTGATAGAGTTTTCTGACAAGTTTGCAGGAACAAAAAAAATTCATTTTGTAATGATGCTAACCCAATAGAGAATAAAAATTTTACTAAATATAAATATAAATCACCTAATAATAAGATATAGTAAAATCTGCATACTAAATTATGATTATTGGGGAAAATTTCCCCAGTTTTTAGAATATATTTGATTTAGAATTTTATGAGTAGAATACATTTTATATTCCCAACTTTGTTATATAAGTTATCCACATATATTCTATCACCTCCTATATAAGATTCCAGTGGAATTGCACTAGGTGAATATTTTTCTTCATAATCTCATGCCCAGCTGGTGTGGCTCAGTGGACTGAGTGTCGTCCTATGGACTGAGAGGTCCCAGTTTGATTCCTGGTCAGGGCACCTACCCAGGTTTCCGGGCTCGATCCCCAGTAGGGGATGTGCAGGGGGCAGCCGATCGATGTTTCTCTCTCACATTGATGTTTCTATCTCTCTCCCTTAAAAAAAAAATCAATTAATATATAAAATCTCATTGTATGTTTCCTTTTAATTAGGTCTTCTCTTATTTCTCAGCAATTTTTGTAGGTTATATTTTCAGTGTCAGGGGAAGAGGAATTCTGTTTATCATTTGTTTGTTTTATTCCAATGTTCATGCTCCATTCCCTACTTCTAGCAACCATTCTTATGTATTTCATTTATATCATTTTGATTATATTTCCTTGTAAAATGTGCAACACTGTTTTATATGTATAAATAAATGTTTTGTATATTGCATTGTTTCTTACTTTCCACTCAGTTCCACGGGCTCAAGACCCACCCGTTTGGATGCATGGATATCTTCATTACTAAATGTGGTTGAATTGTATTCCATGGTGTCCCTTTCACCACTGTGTTTTCCTTCCTCTCCCTCCCCACGTATAGACACAAATAGTACCATTAAATTATCATATCCACAGTTAATGCTGCATTCAATGTTCTTAGACATTTTACTTTTTGTATATATTTTATTATATATTCTACTTGTTTTACAATCATAATTGAATAATTTGGTATATTTCCTCTCATTTTATTCCCATATCTGAGTTTAATGTACTATTACTATTATATTCTGTTAAAATATTCTTCGAAGGACCACCGGGATTCAGTGATATGACTTAACATTTATTAGGTGTTCTATTATTCAGATAAAACCTCCTTATTAAATCCAAATATCAACATCAATTACTCTTTAATGACATGAAGAATGTCAGGGTGCTTGTCTTCCTCTTCTAAAACAGGAAAGTAAAAATAGAGATAAAACTGTGATTGAGTCTTTAGGGAAAAGAATGAATCACAGTTAAAGGAGCTAATTTAATATTTCTGGGGCATTCCAGTTATGTCTATGTGTAGGTGCAAACTCATGTCCACTTTGAGACAAGCCCTTGAAGTTTCTCATGTTCCATGGTGTATGCATAAGTCGGGAAAATATCTACTGGGGTAAAGATCATTTAAATATCAGGTCATTCATATCTGTTCAAGTGCTCTCAAACTGTTGTTGAAATCCCATTTAAAAATAGTGCACTATTTCATTAATACTGGTTTCTTTCACACCATTAAATAACTATTATATGAAGGGAGATTGCTTTAATACCTCCACTAACTAAAATTTTGATCAAGAATAAATATTATGTGGAAGTCGGGGGTGTGAGTGTTAGTGATTTTATGTGGGAACAAATTACTCTTTGTTTCACTACTATTTCAAAATAATTACTTCTACCATATCTGGAATAGCTATGTTGAAATGGCTCCTGTGATTCATTCCTAGTCAGGTTCACAGGCACAAGCCTACTAAAAATCTGCCAAGAGATCACATTTCCACACAACCGTTATCTTAAATACTCTTCTCTCAATACTGCTCACCAATGATACCAAAGTAGAAAAACATGTTTGGGCCAAACAATACTGTTTATTTAGCTGAGGGGAAAAAAAAGGAAGGGAAGGGAGGAAATGTAATGTAGAAGAAAGACTAAACTCAGGAGAGAAAGGGCTCATTCCACTGAATTTGTTAACTTAGATACTAAAGAAACCAAACAATAATTCAACCACAAAAATTTTAAGTGCATTTATTTATAAGTCAAATGCAATTACCACCCATTGCTTCTCCTTTGTCTCCAAACAGGACTTTATTTACAACATACAAAACACATAGCATTAGCATGCATGCAATCTACAGTGAGTAAATTCACTGGGATTTACAAAATAGAGAGAAACCTCTTTAAGTGCAGGATATTCTCTAGAGTTTGCCAAAGGTGCAGGGGAGTCAGGGCATGAGAAGTGGGTAGAATAGACAAGCACGAAACAAGACGTTCTGTGTTCTGGGATCTAGCCGTAAGTCTCAGCTTCTGACACAACCATGATAAAAGTCACTAGTTTGCATCACAGAGTTCCTAATAACTAGGTCTTTCCAAAGGGGACATAAGTGCAAATGCTGTTTTTGTTTTTACTTTTATCAAAATTATTGAATGCTCACACTTGAAAATATTATTAAAATACACTGGTTAACTTAATTATCTATATTATTTATACCTCACTTAGGTAAGTGTTAATTTTTTTATTACATTGTCTAGATGCAATCAGGGTAAGGGAAAAATGGCTGATTTCAGTAAAAACCTAGTTAGCCTGGCCAGTGTGGCTCAGTGGTTGAGCATCAGCCCATGAACCAAGAGGTCGCTGGTTCGGTTCCCGATCAGGGCACATGCCCAGGTTGTGGGCTCAGTCCCCAGAGAGGGGCATGCAGAAGGCGGCCAGTTGATGTTCTCTCTCATTGATGTTTCTACCTCTCTCTCCCTTTCCTCTTTCTATAAAATCAAAGTAAAAATATTTAAAATATAAATAAATAAATAAATATCTGCTTAGAATAATCGAAGAAGTAGATAATCCACACAAAAAGAATCAAGAATTCTTTGTGTGTGGTAGAGATAGAGAACCCTCTCAACTGTACAGTTCACTATAATTCAAAAGGCAAGTCTAGACTTCAGAGCTGTTAATTTTTTTCTAATCCCAATGACAGTACAAGTAAAAAAACTGATTATACTATCACTGGGCCTATGGGACGGCTGGGTTATTGGCCACATTTAAGGGGTGGCTTCTTACATTTTTAATCCTCACCTGAAGATATGTTTTTACTGCTTTTTAGAGAGAGAGGAAAACAGAAAGAGAGAGAGAAAAAAAACATTGATATGAGAGAGAAACATCTATCAGTTGCCTCCTGTATGCACCTAACCAGGGATCGAACCCACAACTCGGGCAATGTACCCTGACCAAGAATTAAACCTGCCACCTTTTGCTGCATGGTACAACATTCAACCAACTGAGCCACCTGGCAGCTTAAGCCTTGACCACCAAAGACATCTAAATTCAATTTGATAAATTTAGTAAGGCATTTCTTGATATTAATGGATGATCTGAGTAAGTGATGAAAAGTGATGGTCCCACCAATATAATATGCAATAAATCTGGTTTTATGATCAAAGCAATGAGCAAGCAGTTATACATAAAACTGTCAAGTTAAAATCACTTAAAAATACTAAAATTGATTTAATTACTACATTTAAAATTTCATAATATGCTTTAAAAATAGTAACATTTTTTAGTCTCATAAAATCTCCAGAAAGGAGGTACTATTTGTTATCCCATCTTAGAGTATATATACTATTGTTATCTCATCTTAGAAACTGAGACTACAGTATCAATTGCAAAACATCATGCAGCTGGCAAATGGCAGAGTTAGAATTGAATCCAAGCAATTTAATGATGGTATCCAGGATTTTAAGCCAAGACACGGTGAATTGTGTTGAAAATAGTTGTCTAGATAGGACAGGAAAGAAGCAATATCCTTTGTCTTTAAGGTAGAGCAAGATTTCAAAAATGGAAACAAACAGACCTAAATAGCCACAAATTGACTTACTTGTGCACAGAGGAGAAAGAAAAAAAAAAAAAAAAAGAGTTAGACTTCCCTTTCTAATGATCCGCAGAAACTCTTACTCTTACTACTTTCTTTTTATCCAGCCTATTACACAATCACCCTTTTCTTCACCTCATCAGTGAAGTTTCTCGCCGACTCTTAGTTCAATGTTTCTTGCTTTGGGGAAGTAATTTTCCAGTTATCAAAGAACCCAAGAGCTTTCAGAATTTCTTTTTAGATAACATTTTCAGCATTTTCTAAGATATCATAAATAAAAGAATGAATGAAGCTGATTTTTCTTAGCCCATCTTTGTTAAAATCAAGCATGGTCCTGATTACTTACTTCTTACATCTGTTTTCTAGTTCATCAGTATTAACTGCTTCCTGACTTTTTCCCATTAAATATATCTTTTTGTGTGTGTGTGGCAACTGATCTCAAATTGACTTCTTTCAATTTTTAAAAAAATTTTACTAATTGCTTTTGAGAGAGAGAGAGAAACATTGATTTGCCGTTCATTTATTTTTTTTTCTTTATTGTTTTTTTTATTTGTTTGTTTGTTTGGGTTTTTTTTGTTTTTTGTTTTTTTTTTAGAGAGAGGAAAGGAGAGGGAGAGAGAGATAGAAATATTGATGAGAAGAAACATTGATGAGAGAGAACATTGACTGGCCATCTCCTGCATGTCCCTCACTGGAGATTGGGCCCATAATCTGGGCACCTGTCCTGACCAGGAATCGAACCAGGGACCTCCTGGTGCATGGGTCGACGCTCAACTACTGAGCCACACCAGCTGGACTGCTGTTCACTTGTGTATGCATTCGCTGGTTGCTCCTTGCATGTGTCCTTACCAGGATTGAACCCACAACCTTGGTGCATCGGGGTGATGCTCCATCCATTTGAGTTACTGGGACAGGGTTCAAATTGACTCTATGAGTAAAAGGCCATTGTTCCAGTCATTCTTGGCTGCAGCTCCTCACTGGAATTTGGTACCTATTGCCATCAAAAGGTTTCAGAAAAATCATTTTAATCATAGAATGGGAAAACAGCCTAGTGTTTAAAAGTACAGAATTTGGTGCCCTGGCTGGTATGACTCAGTTGGTTGGGCGTCTTCCTGTGCACCAAAAGGTTGCTGGTTTAATTCCCAGGCATAGCATATAGCCAGGTTTGGGGCTTGCCCCCCGGTAGGGGGAGTGCAGGAGGTAGCTGATAGATGTTCTGTTTTCACATCGATGTTTCTCTCTGTTCTCTTCCTTTCCCTTCCTCTTTTTCTGAAATTCAAATTAAAAAAAAAAAGAAGTACAGAATTTAGTGCCAGACTGCCCTGTGTTTGTCATTAACTAGTTCTTTTTCATTGAAGAGTTTAATCTACCTGTTCCTGAGTTGCCATATACAACAAAATGAAGATAATTGTAATAACATCTACATCATTGGATTGTTTAGAAGATTAAATGAGTTGTTTTCTCTTCTAAGTGACACTCTTTAAAACCTTCAGACATAAATGTGTTTAATACATGTTTGCTAAATTATTGTTAATATGAAAATGTGCTACCATATAAGATTTATTAGACAGATTTTATCATTTAAAAAGTATTAAATATGAGCATGATCCATTGAAAAATGAATCTTCCTGCTTCTGTTTTAACTTACTTTAATTGTCTGTTGATCATTTTAAACATCTCTGTGCTATTTTGTTTTATGGTAAATTGTTTCTGTTTATTTAATAATAATAACTTAGTTTGCAAATAATTAAATAGACTTTTAAAAGTGGGCACAAGATAAAATTTTAAAACATTTAAAATATAGTTAGAACAAAATTAACCATAAAAAGTGTGATAAAATCATTTAATAGCTGTTAATTTAAATAAATATGCTTTCATTCATCAAGTGCCATTTAATTAACCTGTAATAACTGGCTTATTAAATTGTTATATGAGACACTTCATTTAAATTGTACATGAAAGTTATATTTCTCTACTACTTTGTACTTATATAAAGTACTTCAGATGTGCTGAAATTAAGGTTGAACTAAGTTGTTGTTTTTTTAGTTAATCTTCACCTGATGATATTTTTCCATTGATTTCTAGACAGTGGAAGGAAGGGAGGGAGGGAAGGAGGGAGAGGGAGGGAGAGAAACATTGATGTAAGAGAGACATATGGATTGATTGCCTCCCACATGCACCTCAACTGGGGCTGGGAATCGAACCTGCAACCCAGGTATGTGCCCTTGTTCAGGAACTAAACCTATAACACTTAGGTGTACAGGGCTCACACTCTAACCACTGAGCCACACTGGCCAGGGCAGAAAATTTTTAATTGAAGCTTCTCATATATCCTTGCTGGAAATTCTATACTTTTACTTTATGAGCTTTAAGTATTGATTGTGGAGTGGTCATTTACATATTTAAAATACTAAAACCGTGAAAGAAAAAACAAAAGGAAACCAGTCTAGAAATTTTGTGGTTAATTGCCCCACATTACAGCTCCCAAAACACATAACATGAGTTTTATATATAGACTTATAGATATAAAAATAGAATATCCTTTGAGTTATAATCCAATACCAGATATCATTTGAGTTATAATCCAATCTATAATTATTTTGTTGTTCAAATTGTTTAAATCTTCAGTTTCATCTTTTGTTTCCCATGCTCTTGCTCTACAAAAAAATAATGACTACTTCAAGGGCTTTAATTTCGTTTTCTGACGACTGACATTTATGAATGAAGACCTTGGGTGCTTGGTAAACTTATTACTACTGGAGTGTCACTTCTAGGCTATCTTAATTAACAGGGCCAGGCAACGTATGTATGTTTACTAACTCATGCATGTACACAACTATAGTTATTCATGCATCTATATATCTGCATACATATGCATTTATGAAAATACATGAGTTCATACTGATACCAGGAACTCCAACCTAAAATGATAGAATTTACATTAGCATTCTCCTTTAAAAACAAAAAATGTTTAAGACAGTGAAAAACATTGCTCCATGATGTGCTTTTTCATTTCCTTTCAAATGTCTTTTTTTGCCCAAACTCATTCAGAGAAAGATTATATGCTTTACTCAATATTACGTATTAATAAGAATACTTCCAGTTTTAACATTTGCATGTAAAGAGCTTGACAATTGCAATTCTGTCCTAACAACAAGTATAAAGCTGAACAAACTGAAAAACCAACAATTCTTGAAATTATAAGAGAGGAAAGGACATACGGAAAATGCTGCCCCCAAGATTGAAGGGACAGGCAAATACAGGGAGAGCAGAAATTGCCAAAGGACCTAGTGCTAAGATAGGAAAACCTGAATGTAATTAACAAATTGCTGCAGACTCAGGGTGGACAATTCTGAGAGTTAAAAACTTCAGGAGAACCCAGACATAGGAATGACTCTATTGTGACATTCACCTCTAGGAATTCAATCAGAATGCAAGATAAACCAAAAGGAAAACAAAACAAAACAAAGCATGTTTGAGGAGACATAGTAAGCATTAGAGCCAAACATGGCTAGGGTGTTGAAATGATCAAATCAGGGATTTAAAAGAACTATGGCTAATATGCTAAGGGCTCTCATAAATAATGTACAGAGTTTGCAAGAACAGATGGAAAATGTAAGCAGAGAGATGAAAATTCTAAGAAAAGAAAACAACAAAAAGAAATGCTAGAGATAAAAAAAAAAAAAACACACACTAGCAGAAATGAAGAAGGCCTTTGATGGGCTCATTAGTAGACTGGAGATGGAGGAAAGACTCTCTGAGAGGATATTTCAATAATATCCTTGAAAACCAAAAGAAGCAAAGAGAACAAAGACAGAAAAATACAGAACATAACAACCAAACTATGGGACAATGCTAAAATGTGTGACATATATGTAATAGGAATACCAGAAAGAGAAACACAAAAGAAAAACAACAACAACAACAAAAAAAAAAAAACAGAAGAAATATTTGAAACAATAATGACTGAGAATTCTCTCTGTTAATGTCCAACACCAAAATACAGATCCAGGGAGTTCAGACAACACCAACCAAGATAAATGTCAAAGAAACTACACCTCTGCATATACTTTTTAAACTACAGAAAATCAAAGATTAAAAAAAAAAAAAGTCCTTCAGGTGATATGATACCATATATAGAGAACCCTAAAGATTCCACCAAAAAAAAAAAAAAATTATTAGAACTGACAAATGAATTCAGTAAAGTAGCAGGATACAATACAAAATAAACTCCCAGAAATCAGTTGCATTTCTATGCACCAATAATGCACAATCAGAAAGGAAAACTAAAAAAAAAAAATCTCATTTATAATTATAGAAGGAAAACAAAGGTAACTTGGAGTAAATTTAACCAAGGATGTAAAATAATGGTATTTGGAAAATTATAAGACAAAGAAGAAAGAAATTGAAGAAGATACAAATAAGTGGAAGCATGTACAGGGTTCATATATAGGATGAATTAACATCATTAAGATCTTTATACTACCCAAAAGCAAGCTACAGATTCAATGCAATTCCTATCAAGATACCAATGGTGGCCCTGGCCGGTTTGGCTCAGTGGTTAGAGTGTCGGCCTGCGGTCCAGAGAGACCCGGGTTCGGTTCCCGCTAAGGGCATGTACTTCGGTTGCAGTTTGTCCCCGGCCCTGGTTGGTCGTGCAGGTGGCAGCCACTCGATGTGTCCCTTTCACGTCGATGTTTCTCTCTCTCTCTCTCTCTTCCTCTCTCTCCCTCCCACTCTATCTGGACAAAAAATGAAAAAATGTCCTCAGGTGAGGATAAAAAAAAAAAGATACCAATGGTGTATTTCACAGAACTAGAACAAATACTCCAATAATTTATTTGAAACCACAAAAGAAGAGCAACAGTGATCTTGAGAAAAAAGAACAAAGTTGGAGGAATCACACAACCTGATATCAAACTATACTACAAGGCCATAGTAATCAAACCAGCATGGTACTGGCATAAAAACAGACATATAGATCAATGGAATAGAATAGAGAGCCCAGAAATAAACCTATGCCTGCCTTTATGGTCAATTAGTATTTGACAAGGAGTCAAGAACATACAAAGGGGTAAAGATAGTCTATTCTATAAATGGTGTTGGGAAAGTTGGACTAAAATGTGAAAAAAATAAAAATAAAAAAAAAAAAGAAAGAAAATGGACCACCTTCTCACATTACACACAAGAATAAACTCAAATGGATTAAATATTTAAATGTTAGGCTCAAACCCATAAAAATCCTAGAAGAAAATATAGGCAGTAAAATTTTGGACCTTTTTTTTTGTTTGTTTTAGAGAGAAAAGAAGGGAGAAGGAGAGAGAGATAGAAACATCGATGACAGAGAACATTGATTGGCCGCCTCCTGCATGCCCCTTCACTGGGGATTGGGCCCACAACCTGGGCATGTGCCCTGACTGGGAATCGAACCAGTGACCTCTTGGTGCATGGGTCGACACTCAACCACTGAGTCACACTGGCCAAGCTGGACATTTCTTGTAGCAATACTTTCTCTGATATATCTGCTTGTGCAAGGAAAACAAAAGAAAAAAAAGAGGGGGAGGACTATATCAAACTAAAACTTTTTTACAGCAAAGAAAACCATCAACAAAATGAAAAGACAAGCCACTGAATGGGAGAACATATTCGCCAATACATCTGATAAGATGTTAATATTCACAATTTATAAAGAACATATAAAAACCCAACACCAAAATACAAACAATCCTATTAAAAAATAGAATTTGCGTTTATGAATGAAGATCTACCTGTGTGCTTGGTGAACTTAGTACTACTAAAAAAGCTGTGGTACATTTACACAATGGAATACTATTCAGCCATAAAAACAAAGGAAATCTTACCCTTTGTGACAGCATGGATGGACCTGGATAGTATTATGCTAAGTGAAATAAGCCAGTTAGACAAAGACAAGTATCACATGATCTCACTTATATGTGGAATCTGATGAATAAAATCGGCTAATAAGCAGGATAGAAACAGACTGACAGCTGTCAGAGGAGAGGGGGATGAAGACTGGGTGAAAAAGGTGAAGGGATTAAGCAAAAAAACACCACCTTAGAAAGACAACATTATGGTTATTAACAGAGGGGAATGGGACACAGGACAGCCAGGAGAGTGTAAAAGAGGCACTAAATGGTGATGGAAAGAGACTTGACTTGGGGTAGTGAACACACAATACGATATACAGATAATGTGTTATGGAACTGTGTATCTGAAATCTACATAATTTTATTAACCAATGGTGCCCAAATAAATTCAATAAAACATTAATTAATTAAAAAAAAACTAAAAATTGTGGGGTTGGGGGGCTGGAAGCTGGACATTTTGTGACCTTGTGTTAGTGCACTCTTAACCTTGTGTTAATCCACTCTCAACCTTGTGTTAATGCATTCTCGGAAACCTGGCCCCCCCATGTGCCTTGAGCCTCATTTGCATGTGAATAAGGGTGTGTTATCTTTTGGCTTCAAGGTCTCTTCCCATAAAAAGCAAGAGATAGAGCTAGGGTGTATGGTTTGCAGAAACGCCATCTCATGGACATAATTTTCATAAATCCACTTATAACCTGGGGGTACGAATCTGTAAATAAATAGGACTGTGTCCAAAGATCTGGAGTGTTTTGCTCTCTTGCAAAGCTCCCCCTCACTCCAACCAGCATGTGATTGTAGTTTCATTGCATTGCACCAATCCCAGCAGGCCCTGAGACGGCAAAAAATCCCAAAAGAAGCCAGATGGGAGAAAAAACACCTTATCTATATAACTACAAAAATAAAAATTACATTCAACATCTCAGAATACACACAAGCAAGAAGAGTGAAATGAAATTGTTAAAGTGCTGAGAGAAAAAAACACCAAGCTAGAATTCTGCACCCTGTGAAATTATTATGCAAAAGTAATGGAAAAATAAAATCCTTCTCAGAGGGAAGGGGGTGGGTGGGGAGAGATTGACCAAAAAATTTATATGCATATATTCATAACACATGGACACAGACAATAGTGTGGTGAAAGCTGGGGGTTGTGGGGGAAGGCAGGAGCAGGGTGGAGGGAGTCAATGGGGGAAAAAGGGTGGGATACCTGTAATACTTTTAACAATAAAGATAAATTAAAAATAAGACCTACTATGAAGCTACAGTGATTAAGACAGTGTTCTACTTGTGAAATAATAGACTAATAGATCAATGAAATAGACTAGAGAGCCCACAAATAGACCCATGTAAGTATAATTAGCCAACAAGGAATAAAACAATAAAATGTAGCAAATATAATCTTCAAAAAATGGTGCTGCAAAAACTGAACATCCACATGCAGAAAAGTAAATTTAGGCAAATGTATTACCCCATTCACAAAAATCTAAAGTGGATCACAGACCTAAAGGTAAAACTCCTAGAAGATAACGTACAAGAAAACCTAGATGACCTTGGGTAGGACAATGACTTTTTAGATGTATCAAAGACACAATCCATGAAAGAAACCATTGATCACCAGATTTTATTAATTAAAAATTTCTGTTCTGTGAAAAGACAATGTCAAGAGAATGATAAGTTGGGAGGAAATATTTACCAAAGACCCACCTGATAAAGGACTGTTATCCAAAATACACAAAGGACACTTAAAACTCAACAATAAGAAAAATAAAAATAAAAAATAATTTAAAAATGAGCCAGAGACCATAAGACACCTCACCAAAGAAAATATGCACATGACAAGTAAGCATATGAAAACATGTTCCAAGTCACATGTCATCAGGGAAATGCATATAAAAATAACAATGAGAAACCACTGCATACCTATTAGAATGACCAAAATTGGGAACACTGACAACACCAAATGCTGACCAGAATGGAAAGCACAACAGGAACTCTCCTTCATTGCTAGTGGGAATGCAAATGGTGTAGCCACCTTGAAGGACTGTTTTGGGGTCTCTTACAAAACTAAGTATATACTCTTACCATATGAGCCTGCAATAACATTCTTCAGTAATGACCCAAATAAGTTGAAAATCTAAATCCATGACAAATCCTGCATAATAATGTTTGTAACAGGTTTATTTATCACTGCCAAAACTTGGGGGGAAAAACAGGTTCTTCATTTAGTGAGTGGACAAACAAATGTAGTACATCTGGGCCGTGGAATATTATTTCCACTTAAACGAAATACATTATCAAGCCATGAAAAGGCATGGAGAAACTATAAATTCATATTACTAAATGAAAAAGACCAATCTTAAAAGACAACCTAGTATATGACTTCAACTATATAACGTTCTGGAAAAGGTAAAATTATGGAGACAGTAAAAAGATCAGTGGTCGCCAAGGATTGGGAAAGGGAGACATGAATAGGTGAAGAATAGAGGATTTTTTAGGGCAGTGAAAATACTCTATATGATATGATATCATAATGATGGATTCATGTCATTACATATGTTTTCAAATCCATAGAATGTACACCAAGAGTGAACTACAATGTTAACTATGTGCCTTAGGCAACTATGATATGTCAATAGAGGTACATCAGTTGAAACAAAGTACAAGTCTGGTGGGTGTGTTGATAATGGAGGACACTATGTGACTGGGGACAGGGAATATTTGAGAAATTTCTGTACCTTCCACTCAATTGTTATGAACTTAAAACTGCTCTAAAAATATCGTCTTAGTAAATAAAACAAACAAAACTGAAGCTGACCAGGAAAAAAAAATGTATGAAGGCATTTTTTTTTATTCCCCTTTTTTTCTGTAAGGGTCATTTTACAACTCTTCCAACTCATGTTTAAAAAAAAGAGGAATTTGGGCCCTGGTTGGTGTGGCTTAGTTGATTGGAGCGCAGTCTCATACACCAAGAGGTGATGGGTTCAATTCCCTGTCAGGGCACATACCCAGGTTGTCGGTTCCGTGTTCCGTCTTGTGTGTGGGAGGCAACCAATTAATGTCTCTCTCTCTCTCTCTTCCTCTCTCTAAAATCAATTTTAAAAAGAGGAATTTGTATTTAATATTTTAAAGCAAAATATATTTATAGTGCCATAGTGTATTAATAGGAAGGACTACTGTATCTGAAAGTCAAGAATACAGAAACATTCTCTCTGCCTTGATCATTCTAACTCAGTCATAGGTAAGTAACAGCCTGTTGGGTCAGATGGGCCACTTTATTCTTATTTTCCAATTTCTGTGGCTAGAATAGTGACAGAATTCAAGGTCCCTACATGAGGCTGTTTCTCTCTTCTCTCTGAGTGCGCTGTATTAGGGTTTGATTCAGGGTCATAAGTACAAGGACTGCTACAGAGAATCTAACTGCATGCTTCCACTTATATTTATCAGATGGTCATAAATGATAAAATATCAGGAATTGCTTGCTACATGAAGTTACTTATTTTTGACCAACTAAAATTTTGATAATGTCTGTTAGAGCCAACAACTTAATATTTCAATTGTATAAGTTTTTGCTTCATGTATTTCTCTGCTACATAGGTTTGTGCATAAACATATAGGATTACTCTGTGTTCCTCATGGACTTGTCCTTTTATCATAATCCATTGTCTCTCTCTGTCTGTTAATCTTATTTGCTCCAAAATCTATCTCATGTGATATTAATATAGACACTCTTACATCAATTTAACTAATGTTCTCATGATACACCTTCTTATAACTTCTTACTTTCAAACTCATTTGAAGTGAGTTTCTTATAAACAACACAGAGTTAGGTCTTGTTTTTTCATTCACGCTGCCATCTTCTTCCCCTCCAGGATTGGGATAAGGCAGAAAGGAAACTCAAGAAACTCACCAACATGGCATACCTCATGTTCCAAGGACCTGATCCAGATCCAGTGTGCTTACTTTTTTCCAACTTTCAGGGACTGCCTTTGTGTGTGTTATAATTAGAGAGCAGGTAAAGTTATGTGTACTCCACCTTTCCAATAGCAAAAAATATTGATTAAAAAAAAATTTGCTATGATGATGGCAGGTGGAGAAAAAAACCTATTTTAAATTTCACTGTCCTAAAATAATGTTTCCGCACATAACACATTTATATTGCATCTGATACAGAGTTAGAATACAGACCAGAAAGAGAAGATGGCCATAAAGGACATGAATGTTTGTTGTGGAGTTATGTGAGCAAGCAATACTTAATCAGCCCAAACTCTCGAGCACACATCTAAAAGCCCATCTGTAGAACGTTCTACCAAGTAGGAGGCATTGGACTATAAAGAGAAAACTGAAATTAATTGGGGTTTAAACCATATGACAGCCAGTGATTATCAGTCACAAGTAGTCAAAGATAAGATGTCCTGAGTTGTTTTGATAGCTCGACAATGTCAGCAAGGGCCCCAGCTTTTTCTGACCTTTTCCTGTGAATTTCCCAGTGTGTCCTCCTTCATCTTCATGACTGCAGACTGACTACTGGTTTGGCCAAATCATCACTTCCAAGCACATTACGTTCAAAGGCAGGAATAAGAGCAAAGGTTCTAAGATAACATCATTTCCCTCACATGCTTCTCTCCTACTGATGGAGACAAAAATCTTCAATAAAACATGCCTAAACTAGCATCACATAATGGCTAATTAGCCAGAACCTAACTGAATTCCAGCTGCAAAGGAAGGTCAGGGGGAAAAAATGTATCTAAAAGAAAAATACTGTGGGGTAGGCATGGGAGAATATGTTTGCAAAGGCCAATAATCTTCACTTGTAACACTTGATAATCAACAGTCTGACCCAATGCTACATGTGACGTATTAGAAGACCCATTTTACTGAGACTTCGGCTCATTTCTCTGTTAATATTTCTAGGTGACTGTGAATTCAGAAATTATAATAATTATTTTCAAAATGTATTTCTACACTAATGTTAATACATAGACGCCAAGGTTAAAATCATGTCTCATGATCAGGTTTTCCAAAATGGATTCCAGAAAACCCTAGTCCCATAATAATTTCCAGGAAAATAATTTTTTGAAGGCTGTAAATTTGATAAAACTTTTAGCCTCAACTAGTCTTTGGAGAATCATTGAATATATATTAAAGGCTTTGTGAAGTCCTAAAATTAAAACAAAAAGTTTAAACATATTTAGCGTAGTGTTTTCTAAATGTGTAAATACTTTTCTCACAATTAAAATTGTTGATAATGTATAGAAATCGTATTCTAGAAAATGAATTCTGGAAAACATTGTCTCTGCTATAAACAAACTGTTAGAAGAATACAAAGTTAGTCCCGCTGAATTTACCTAATTTTGTCATTTAAAAAAAATATATATGTTTTTATTGATTTTAGAGAGAGAGGAAAGGAGAGAGAGATAGAAACATCAATGTGAGAGAGAAATATTGATTGCACACCCCCTACTGGGGATAGAGCCCGCAACCCGGGCATGTGCCCTGACCGGGAATCAAACCTGTGACCTCTTGGTACATGGGATGATTGATGCTCAATCCACTGAGCCACACCTACCGGGCAAAAAATTTTGTCATTTTTAATATTTAAAATAGCTTGATCCCTAGAATATCTTTTATTTGTACCAGTAACAACCATTCCACACATTGTTATTTACAAAACTCATTCCTTTGCATTCTCTCATTTGATCACTATAACCTTGGGATTTAGTTTTTATTATAATTGCCTTTTTATAGATGAAGAAAATTGGCCAGGCCAAATAATTCATTTGTTTACCCTCAGCTGAGTGATGGAGCTATAAATACAACTTAGGTTTAAATGTTTTTTCTCTACAACTTACTGCTGGCTCTTGTGCACATTATTTAACATCTCTGAGCTAAGATTTTCTCAGCTATAAATGAAAGATGATTATGAGGATTCAAATAGCTAACGCTTAGTGACCATTTATTGAAGGCATGGCAGAGATTATCATTATTATTACTATTACTATACTATTACTATTACCATATTCATGAGCACACTGCAACTATACCTTAGTGCAAAAATCATTTGGTTCAGTGGAAAGATTTGATTTCTGTGTATATATTTCAACAAATACCTGGCTCCTTCATACACTCCATGAAGAATACGAAGATCTGTAGAAGTTCCCACAGACTTCCTTATGACTTTTGTTTTGGCACATTGTCTTTTCATACTCTTTTCCCTCAACCTAGAATTCCATTCTATTACTCATTTGTGCCAAGAGCTGATATTCATTCTTCAATATATACATCTCAAATGCTATTTCCACTGTGAAATTTTAATTTTTTTTCCCAATGATGAATTACTTTCTCTTCTTTCTGAGTTCTCACTCATATTTTATCATGAATAGAGTATTGTACTTTTCTGTTTACTTTACTGTTTCCTCACTCTCTTGCAAACTTCTTAAAAGCATGGTGCATGGTTTATTCATGTCTGTATATCTATTGTCTGGCAGCATACTGGGAACATGATAGGTTTGTTGCATGACATGTACTATTTTGTCTTTCATAAAATACACATAAATAACGTTCACAAAGTCTTTCCGTGCTTTTTTCAAACACATGGTTTCCGCATATTTTATTTAAAAGGAACATAATAGAAAATGACTGCAAATATTCATCACTAACTGAAAAACAGTAAATTCTATTCTTAGACTAGATCACGTTATTTATAAAATAAATTGAAAATTAGTCAAATGCCTTAAATAAGGGGTGTACTGCTAGAATATCTGTACAGATATGTCTATCACTGGCAATTGTGGTGATAAAAGTTGTTTTTTTGTTTGTTTGTTTTGCTTTATTTGTAGATATATGTGGATATTTTTATTCTGTTTAGTCTCCTTATGAAAATAACCTCATTGCTACATCATATATTCCTTCCACAAATTGTAATGGACTTTTCTACACTCAAGTATACATTGATTTTAAAATAGTGAGCCAAAACAATTACTTTCAGTTCCTTATGGCTAAAAGTTATGAGTCCTTTTGTTGCAGAAATGTTTTTGTGAGTACTATCTCTTTCTGTCCTTTAAAGAGTGTCTGAAATATCCTACGAGTTACCAGGTAGAACTACATACATATCTAAAAATGCTGGAGGGAGTATGACTTTCCAAGTTATTTTTACAGATTCGATGCATAGCATCCAGAATATAGGACATTTTTTGAACACATCATAATTTTAGATCACAGTGGTCTTCAAAGTGGCCTTTGTGAATTTGTGAAAGTTTCTAATTGAATCTGATGGACAGATGTTTGAAGCCTGTGCCTTTTGACTTAGACCTGGGGAGAAACGGTTTTTAAGATGAGCTATGTATTCAAATATGACTCACACATTAGCATCAATGTTATAATGAGTCTATTGTGTTTGACTATGTCGGAGCTCATCTGTAATTCTTTTTGGTGAGGTGAATACCTTGTTGTTACTCTATTGCCATCAATGTATGAAGGTAGAAATAAGATACAACCTAAAAATATTCTAAAGCTGGAATAGAGTTTGCATGTATTAGAAAAATATCCCTTTGTCCAGAGTATTAGAAAAAAAAATTGTGCATGTAACCAATTCTTAATCTCACTAAGGAAATTAGAAGGCAATCTCCCAATCCTGACAGAAAAAGAACAAAGACCAAAAGAAAGAAAGAGGTCTGTCTCCATTTCTTCAATGTGTTGAGAGGCAATAACATCATACTGAAATCTGTGAGATAATCAGAACAAAGAAACCCTTGACAGCATGGATATCAGGTATATCTTTTTACTCTCATGAAGATTTTGGTATCCCAGAGGTACCAGAGAAACACAGAGGGCTGATGGATAGAAAATATTAGAAATTAGAGGGTGGGGGATGTCTCTAGAAATATTGATGGACAGATCATCAAAGACTAGGAGTTTTCCCCCAAGACTTTTGAAATAGCTGGAGTGTCCTATAAACATGACAGGGCCTGATGGGGTGGAGTTTGAGTGAATGGAATTTGATGGAGTGGAATTAAAGTTTGGGATTAATTTTTCAACCAACTCAATATTATGGGAGCATCAAAGATAAATTAAACCAAGTTACAAGTAACAAAGTTTAATATTTTTACATGCATATGTTGTAATGCTCTTTGAATTCGCACAAGATTAAGATAGATCCTCTGTTTCATGTGAACCCAGCAAAGGCAGACTCCTTTTCAGGAATGTAGAAGGATTCTTTCTGAATCTTGAGAGAATCACATTCACTTGCCTGTGTTTTGGAACTCAATCAAGTAAACCGAATTTGTTTGTGTGGATAGTTTATTATGTATGTCATTTATCCATTAAATTACATTTTAAAGGGACACTTGAGGTATCATAGTGAAAAATGAGTCATGGATGATAATCTTCAATGTGCTGCAAAGTCTTTCTGCATGCCACCAAAAACCTGCCAGTAGCTAGTGAATATTCCAGGCATAGGGTTGAAATGGTTAAGTAAATAGCACTTTAGATGAATTATCCCCAAACTCATTTTCTAACAGTATAAACTGTCTTTTGATATCATTCATGTAAGTTTCAGAAAGTATATCCCAGTCACACTGAGAAATAATATTCCCATGCCAATTTCCAATCGCAGTCACTGTAGGTTTACTGGGTAGCTCAGTACCAATTATTTTGAAAAATATTAGAGTTGATTATATAAAGAGACACTGGCTTAAAATGAAATGATCACTGAGAAAGAGAAGCTATTTGGCAACTGTGATGAACAGTAGAACGCATGGCTGAGATCTAATTAGTAAATAACCTTGACAGATTGTAGTCAGGTTCTAAGTGATAAAAACAAAGGAACAGTATTGTGTGATGTTTTTATTTGCTATTAAAATTTTTCCTAGTTTCCTTCACTTCCTAGAGATTATCACTAAATTTGCTTCACTTCCTAGAGATTATCACTAAGTTTGCTTCACTTCCTAGAGATTATCACTAAATTGAATGTTCAGGTACAGATTCAATGTGGTCACTAGAGCACCATTCAGAAATTTCCTATATCAGGATATTTGAAAGCAAAAGGGAATTGTCAAAAAACTTTCAATATAGGTATGATTGTAGAACCCGGTGAAAGGTCATTATCTTGGCCTACTGTACATCTTGTAAAGGCACTAGAAAGTATTCCCATGAAGGAAATTTCTGTACTTCTCAAATCCATAATTTAATATATAAAGGCTAGAGACTGATTGATTTAGAACCTCGAGTTATTTAGAGAATGGAAAACAGCTTTCTCAGACACAGACTCTGGTTTGTCTTTGATTAAACAAAAAGGCTTATTATTAACCAAGAATAATAGTTTACAATAAGAATGACCTGGAGAATGGGGTGCTTAGCCATGTGATTATAATTAGGAAAATTCTTATTGAATTAAAACATGTACAGAAGATTTAACTCTAAGTCCTAAGTGAATAACTCTCTAGGGTCAGCAGTAGCCAGGAGACCTACTGAGCTCTAGGGTTAATGACTTTAGTAAATCACTTTTGAAGTTTCATATACAGTACTTGCCCCAATAAAATATATCTTATTTGAACCACCACCAACAACAAGGCAATAAGAGAACCCTATATATTTGTTGCATATAGGTAATGTTGCATCTGCTCATGCCCACTTTGCTGGAATTTTACATCCTTCACAAGTCCTGCTGCTTAAACAATATGTTCTCCTTTTCATGTAGCCAACTCCATTTGGCAAGCAGTGTCCTGGCCATCTGCAACTGATGCATAACTAGTTTTGTTAATCACTCCCAACAGCATTCACTACTTTTTTTTTCTTCATTTTCAATTAATTGGTCCCAGGTCATTTCATCTTGCAGGGAGCTGCATTTACAGGTGGCTAACACAACTAAGATGACTGACACAAGCTGTTGGATACTTGGGCAGTGAGCACATCCCCAGAACGAGCATGATCCATTAAAGAGCTTTGTGCTGAGCTAAAAGGAAATTCAAAGCACTGACTGTGTCTTGTATTATACACAAACTGCAGGTAGAAGAAAACAAAAACTCAACAGTGCTGAGCTCACTAAGAGGTCCTTCTATCCATGAACCTAGATGACGTTCTTCTTGGTCAATAGTCTAACAATCATCAAATATGAAAGTAGACACACATAGAAATGTGATAGAGGAGATAGGAATACTTTGGGTAGATACTGCATCATTACGTAGGAAATTCATTTCTAGGTCTGTTTTGGATTTTTGTTTTTGCTCTTTTAAAATTCTTAGTGATATGATCCTTGAGGAGCCAATTCTCTTTATTTTCTCATAGACCTTGAGGACATTGAAATGCATCAGTGATCAGATGGCTAAATATGCTGGGAAAGCAAGAAATGGCCAGAAATATGTGAGAATACATGGAATAATGCAAGATAAAACTTCATGTTTTTAATATCACAAGGAAATATTCAGTTATAATGAAAGATTGTGAACATCACGGTTGGCTGCAACAATGCTTTATATATGTAGAGAAATTACATATTGTTAAAATGCATTTAAAATAAACTATTTAATGGTATCCTGATAAGAATTTAGTGAGATGAACAAGTCTCAGTATTTTGTAAATTAAGAGATTGGAGTTTAAACCAAAGGACTGGCATATCCAGGATGACATGATAGATAAGCAGAGGACTGGAAATCAGTCACCAGGTCTCATGCCTGATCTCTGCCCCTTTCTTTTGCACACACACCACACGATTCTTGCTGTAAGTGTGTGCTAAAGGTTTCTGTTAAAAGTGATAAATATCTATGAATCCAGAATATTTTTTACTGTTTAGAATAAAATCTAAATTTTATCATCCAATATTGTGTCCATAATATTCATTTCACTTAATTCTGACAAGAACCCTTCAAATTATATATATTTTTAATTACCATTTATCACAGGAGGAATATTAGACTAGAAAAGTTAAAAGTACAAATTATACAGCTAGTAAGTAGCTGAGCTGGAATTCAAGCAAAAAATTCATTTTCTTTTTCCAAAATCTGCAATAGTTTTTCTGTTATCCTCTGTAGTACCCATGTGAATAATTTATGAGTTGTTTTTAATAAAGTTAAAATAGTGACTACAGTTGATATATTTTGGGCAACAATGTGACACTTGTTACAATTTGATATCAAATTATTATACATATACAAGAATTAAACAACTCTCTAGATGGAACCATAGCTCGCCTTTGTAAACTGCTCAGAAGAAAAGGGTAAAGGAGGAAACCATAGACAAAATTTTTCTTCACTTAAGTGAAAATTGAGACATATCTCAATTATTTCATCATGTCCCTTCTGGTTTCCTTTGATCAAAACTGGAGCTGTTTGACAGGTACAATGTGGAACATCGTGTTTAACATTAATGAATTTGCAAAGAATTGAGAATTAAATGAATTTCTTAATGTGTAGGTCTGATGATCAGTTACAGGAGGTTAGAGAAAGCACTGAAAAGAATATGTCATTTTCAAATAAATAATTGAATAGCTTTTTGGAGTAAAATAAAATGTGGCAGATTAAGAGATCAGAAGATATTTTGACTGATCAGCTTTTTACTGTGGGCTAAATATTGTCATTCCGGTATGGCAAATCAACCTTCTTAATCAATAATAAAAACAGAAAATACTCTCTATGAAAGAATAATTAATTATAAATTAATGAACATCTTCGGCAGATATGATAGAAGTTCCTGTATTCATTCATCAAATATTGATAATTTGCCAGGCACTTTTCTCGCTGCTTGGGATACACAGCGAATGGAACATTCTAGCATGCTTCCCTGGAGGAGCTTACATTCTATGTCCTATGATAGCACCATTCAGGTGATTAGAGATGAAATCTGTACTTCATCTGGCAAAGACATTGCTGTTTCTTTTTCATGCACCTCAGACCTCCTCCCCATGAGTACATTCCGTGAGAATTTTGCAATAGCGTTCTAAACTTCACAAATTTGTGTGCAAATACATTCTAAATCCTGTCTTGTTTCCTCCTGGCAACCTTTGCAAAAGAGCTCATATTTGGGGAATTGTGTTAATTTGTGTTCTAACCTCTATTCCAAAAATAACTTGGTTCTCTTGGGTGGAAAGGGGAGCCTCACCAGGAGCGACCAGCCTCTTTATCTTCATCAAGGGGGACTCCCAACAACTCGAGATCTTTACTGCCTGACGATCCCTATACCAAGGTAGCATTTCACAGGATTTCTGCAATAACTATCTTTGGGTCTTCTCATAAGAGCCCTATAATAGCCATAAATATTCCTCAGGAGAGCAAGATAGAATCTGAAAGCCTATAATAGCTATCATAAATGAATAATAAAATGTAGAAAGGACAAGCCACCATGAAAATGGCAAATGAATATGATGACGCGTGTACTGCACTTGGAGTAATTATTGGAGTGTTATATTTACAGAAATTCCCCACCGTTTATTTATTTATTTATTTATTTTGTGGTGTCTGCAAACATTGGCAGGGGCTGCATACACTGTGAAATCGGTGGGCATGAAAAGAGGGAGTTCAGCACAATAACACTCCGAAAGCTTCCCTTCATGTGTCTTTTAGTATTAAATCAAGTACAACCATCTCACTACACTGACTTCTGAAATTTATCAGTCTTAACAACAAATTCTATGCACCCTGAGCATCAGATTGAACTTTGCTTATGTGCATCAAAAAAAGAAAAAAAGAAAAAGCCAATCAATAGAACTTTTGCACTATCATCAGAACAAGTAACTAGCAAGGAACTTGGACAGCTAAGAAGAAAATAAGATTTGTGTGGGTGGGGGCAGTGGGAGAGTATATGTGTTAAAGAAAGAAATTTTAGCCTGGCCAGTGTTGCTTACTGGTTGAGTGTTGACCCATGCACCAAGAGGTCATCAGTTCAATTCCTGGCCAGGGCACATGCCCAGGTTGTGGGCCTGATCCCCAGTGGGGGGCATGCAGGAGGCAGCCAATCAATGTTCTCTCTCATCAATGTTTCTCTCTCTCTCTCTTTCCCTCTCCCTTCCTCTCTCTCTAAAATCAATAAAGAAAAAATATTTTTAAAAAATTTAAAAAAAAAAAGAGAAAGAAATTTAAAAAATGAATAATCATGCCTTGGCTGGTCTGGCTTAGTGGTTAGAGCATCGGCCTGTGGACCAAAGGGTCGTGGGTTCAATTCCAGTCAAGGGTGAGTACCTGGGTTGCAGGTTCAATCTTCAACCCCAGCAGGGTGAGGTCTTGCAAGAGGCAACCAATCTATGTGTCTCTTTCACATTGATATTTCTTTCTTTCTCTCTCCCTCCTTCCCTCCTTTTCACTCTATCTAGAAAAAAAATCATTGGAAAAATATCTTCAGGTGAGGATTAACAACAACAACAAAAATTTTTTTGAATGAATAATCACTGCATGACTCAGTTTAAGAAGGAAGAAGAAAGAGAGATACATGGAACACTGTGCTGTACTTAGTAAGAAAAGTAATTCCCCAAATTCCAGGGGAAATGGAGAAGTAAGACATATACTTCATGCACAGAAAGTGTGTAAGTTTTCTTAAATAGACGTTTGTTTATTCTGCCAGGAAATGAGAATTATAAAGGACCATCTATGAGGAAAACCAAAAAAATTCTGGAAGACCTAAAAAAAAAAAAAAGAATCCTTTTTCAAATGCCAGAGTGAAAATAGTCTATCAATTCTCACTGACCTGCTGTAGGCTGAAGTCTTAGGCGACTTTTTTCCAGTTGGAAAGGTTTGCATATGGGAAGTCAATTTTTCAAACGAGAGATTAATCATGAGGAAACCTGTAGGAAACCCTTGATCTGCAATGATCTCTGTTTGCTTCCCAGAATTATTTTCATTTAGAAAATACTTTAATTACTTTTTTTTTAATCTTCACCCAAGGATATGTGGTGTGTGTGTGTGTGTGTGTGTGTGTTTAATTGATTTTTAGAGAGAGAGGAAGGGAGAGGAAGAGAAACATAGATCAGTTGCCTCCAGTATGTGTCGTGACCAGGGATCAAACCTACGACACTGTTGCATGGGACTATGATCCAATCAACTGAGCCAGCACTAGAATATACCTTTAGAAGATATATGCTCTAAGGAAGAATTATTTAAGGCAGTTCTCTTGGTTACAGGGTCTTGAGATCTCAGAAACTGTCTTTGCTTGCATTCTAACTCGTTGCTTACCAAAGTCTCTGGCATCTGGCCTTCCTTTTCCATGTTGCTTGTTGGCACACTATGTGGCTTTTTTATACGGATTCGTTCAAATCTTTTCTTGTTTCCGATCTATTTTTTCCATAGAACCTAGATGAACATTCACCATCTACAAATTTCATCAAGTAAAGTTGCTCCCCTCAAAGCCTTCCATAATCTCAGCCAACCCTATCTTTTTAGCCTCATAAATATTTCACACTAGTAAAAAATCATTCCTTGACCTAATCATAAATGTGCTTATGCCTTCTTTGTTTCACATTTGTCTCTCCTATCCAATAGTGTAAATCTTACTTGAATTCTCTACCATCTATGAGTCCATAGTTGACTATAGTGACTGAAAGCGACTTCTAAAATGACTGATTCATTCATCAGATTGTATCTTTGACCGTCTCACATTGCTTATATTTCTGTGTATCTTCTCTCTTAAAGTGTATGGTTAATGTCTGGAATTTATTATTTTGCACATAATTGATCAGATTTGATGGGCTCAGCTTCTAATTTCCTCTAGGTAGGAAAGAAAATGAACATATGATGGTGTAAATTTGATTCCTGCTTTTGGTTCAAGGTAAGTAACTCTGAAGTCTGATTATAATGGAAACAAACATTCAATTGGCTAATTTTTACATTTGAATACTCGATACAAACTCCCCTATTTATTTCTTTATGCTAATGTACCTGACATTGTGTAAAGACTCTGCATTTCTGGGGCTCCCCATTCTAATGAAACATACCACCTAGCTTTTCATAATTCTGTCTTCTCATTTGCACAGTAAACATAAAATTGCCTGCCCATTCTACTACATAAGACTGTTGAGAGAAACAAATGTAATAACAAGTGTCAAATTAATTTGAAAAGTGTATGCAAATGTGAAATATTTTTATATGCTGGTGCATGTTTCTGATGCTGATAAATTAATGTGCCAGTCAGTATTTTTGTTATACAGTTCACTCAAGGCACATTTCTAATTACTTTTTTCTTTTTCTTTTTTCCCTGTACCTATTGGCTTTTCAAAATGTACTGGATACATCTCAGGCTGAAACAATTACTCTTAAAGTATTATGTATAACTCGATCAAAAAGAATAATTTTTGCCTGGCCAGTGTGGCTCAGTGTTTGAGCCATCGACCCATACACCAAGAGGTTGCTGGTTCGATTCCTGTTCAGGGCACATGCCCAGGTTGTGGGCCAAATCCCCAGTGGGGGGCATGCAGGAGGCAGCCAATCAATGTTCTCTCTCATCGATGTTTCTATCTCTCTCTCCCTCTCCCTTCCTCTCTCTCTAAAATCAATAAAGAAAAAAACAACTAAAAAAAAAAAAAGAATTTTGACAATTTTAAATGGATTCATTAAATTCCTATCCTGTCCTATCATCAATATCTTGTAGAGAGAGCTGATCTAGGTTAGCATGTTCCTTCTCTGAATGCTCGCTTTTCACTATTTTATAGCATGACCATAAAATCTGAAAACAGATTAAACATTTTATTATGTTTTGCAATAAAATATTAATAAACCTTGTATTATGCAAATACCTAAATTATAAGACTTGTTTGCCACCTTATATTTGTCCTAGTGATGTCCCATAATGAGAATTGCTTTCCATATCAGGTTTATAAAGCAAATTTTGATAAATGTTGAACAGACTGATGAATGGATCTATAAAGGAGAACCCAAGAGTTTATATTTTATTATTTCTGTCTGATTTGCCTTTCTTTCCTAACCATTACTCATTCAAAGTATTCTATGTTGTAGAAACAGCAGTATGTGGTTCCTTTTCTTCAATATATTGCACCATTCTGTGATCAGCACTAACAGGGCTCATAATCATACCATATGCATGGGTGAGCTATGACTCCAGATTGAGAAAAATAAAAAAGTGTTTCCTCTTAAAATCCCAGTTTAAACCTCAGCTCTTCTTTGAGACTTTTATGGCTTCTCAAGCAGAATTACAAATCCTCCCTACTATATATTCTTAGATATTTGTCTATAGACTACATTCATTGCATTATAATTACATTAACAGTAAGTTTAACTGTTGTGGACCTTGGAGAGTGAGCTTCTGAGGTCAGGAACTTTGAATCATCTTTGGGTCTTCAAAGCCTAGAATATATTATGAGAAAATGGTTAACATATAGCAAATATTCATTTAAAAAGAATTCTTAGGTGGTTTGTAGGTAAATGCAAAATTATTTACTGCATTAAAATGCAAATCTCTTAGAAAATACATTATTAAGTTGAAGATCGCTATAAAAGTTATATCAAAACCCACCTTTCTTTCTCCAGAACGTCTCTTAGTTAATCAAACCAAAGAAGAAGGGCTGTTTTAATCTTTGCTCTCTTTCAAATTTTAGTTTCCATGACAATATGAATCATGATGCCATGGCAGAGGCTAAGTGTAGATGATAATTCAGTTAAATTTACTGAGACCATTTTCTGTGTTTCTTCATTCTTTTTTGCATACTGGCAGAATTTACTGTGGTACATTTAATCAAAGATTAGTTGACGCCTGGGGGTGAATATCCTCAGATATTAGACTTACAGTAATAACACACTTGACAGTACTTGGCAATTCATGGATTTTAAAGTGTCACCATTTTGCTCATTGCACCAACAAGAATTGAGTCTGGAGAAAACTGTTTTATAGATAAAAATTTGTCATTGATTACCATTCATCTCACATTCTCACATTTGCAAGGTTTTATCTCTGCCTCATAATCAGGGTCCTTTTCCATTCCACCAGTGACTTGTTTTTTTTTTTCATTATTGCTGTTTGTCACAAGAGAATTTTACTGTAAAAACATTTTAATACTATACTAAAATGGTTTAAAGCCTTATATTTCATTGTGAATTTTAACTATAATAGAATCCTAATCAAATGAATAATTCATTAATGCCAGGTATCAATAAGAAAGTAATGGAGGTGTCTTGGAGGGCCTGAGAGTCTTAGCAGTGGTCTTAAAGTTACACTATATATGCAAGCACTAATTTCACTTGTAATTTTAAGAATTATATGACTGAGTCAGATTCTGTATTTATTTTATTTTATAAATACATACAAAAATATGTGTATCTATTTTATCTATCTATCATCTATCTATCTATCTATCTATCATCTATCTATCTATCTATCTATCTATCTATCTATCTATCTATCTATCTATCATCTATCTATCTATCATCAGCTATGTCAAACACTTTACCTGAATTCAATTGCTTTCTGCGTACATACATGTTAAAAACCAAACTGGTCATCTTGTATAGTATACTTATTCTATACTCTGTACTTACAAAGTATATCTAAAAATTCTAATCTCTGAGAACTTCATGAATGGGACTATTTACTTTTATTATAATAAAACATATAGGATAAGTTAGTGTTCAGGGATTAAGCATTTCTGGAAGTGATTCTCTAACTATCAATACTAGTAAATATATTCTTTTTCTTTAGGAATGTGTTAATATTAAGTGTTATTTTGGGTTTTGTTTTGCTTACCACATTTTAGAGAATAGGAATAATGAATGTTTGTAAACACTGAGTTAAAGTTCCCTTCCACATTGATTTTAAGATATCAATTAATATTTGATATATAGATCAATTAATATTTTCGCTCAGAATTTTAGCTGTTCTACTTGAAGCTGTTTGAAATAAAGTGACCACAGGAATGATTTTTGCCTAAGGCTAGGAGGACAAGTCATGGGCTTTGTGAATTCTCATCAAGCAACCGAGTAAAAGCTTCCTCAACAGAACAGAGCTTTATAAGGTGGCAGAAGGAATGATTATTACTGCTACTACTACTGTGATCACTAAGCCTGTATTTGATTGAAAGAAAAGAAAGATCCTCTCTGTCTGCTTTGTGAAGTCTGATATTAGCACCACAAACTTTATCAGTGACTTTTTTCTCTAATTTGTACAACTCTTAGAGGTTTTTTTAGCCATTTAGTATTATTTTGGTAAAACCTTACACTATCCACACTGCTACCTTTTGTCTCCAACTTGTTTCCTGGGGATAAGAACATATTCACTTGGGGGTAGGGGATGATTGTCTATACAGAATAGACTAGGTACTAAACAGTACTAATCAAGTATATGCATTATACACATTCAATCATCTGTTATATAAATGAATGTCTTTTTCCTGGTTTTCAATGGTGGTGATGGTGTGCGTGGTGGTGGTGGTAGTGGTTGGGACCCTACATCAAAATTGCATTAAAATTTCAAAATTGCAGGGAAATGTTTTCTCTATTAAAAATAAAAAGAAGCCAATCTAAAAAGAAGATTGGATTATGGATTTTAAAAACTTGGACTAAAAAACTCAGTTCCATGGTTACTACTGGATAACATCAAACAGGTAACTCTATCTCCATGATCCTAGAACTTCTCATATGTGAAAAAAAATAAATAAAATAAAACTCACTTTGAAAGATTGGTATGAGGTAAAAAACTAAAGAAATATAAGAAAGACTCTCAGCATAGTGCCTGGGAAAGGATGGTTTTTCAATAAAGTTTAATAGCTAGATGGTTGACTGAGCCCATCATTTTTTCGAAGACCCTTAAAACAATATTAGGTTAAGAAAAGAAAGAATAAACCCAAAACCATTAAGAAAACAGGAAGACAGTAACCAGTGAGGGCAATAAATTGTGACAGATTTCTCAAAAACAGAAACTGGATGAAGTGTTGATGGATAAAGTAACAGTGAGGAAAGAGCAGCCTAGAGAAGGAGCCCTCGTTACAGCCAGGAAAGGGCTGATCCTCCCAGTGTACCCTTGAGGTTGGACTCAAGACAGCAGGTGACGCCCAGGTCAGCGGCAGCAGTAGAGATGAAAATGGGCGATCCTTAGTCTACATGCAGGACAGGTTCAAGTTCCCCAGTCTTCCTCACAGCATTGACTGTTATAAGTGCTTGGAGCCATTTCTTCCCGGGGGCGGGGTGGGGGAGGGAGTAGATATGTCTTCTTTAAGGAGATTGAGTAAATTGGGTTTAATTGGGTCAAGTTGTTTTGGTATTGGCGATTCAGTAAAGCCCTTGTCATTTTGGCATTGATGCTTTTCTCAGGATAAAAACTGGATCCTGTCCACTCTTCTTAAAATGCAGGGTGGAAGAGAATAGGACCTAAATTTAAATGAACACTTTCTCACTACATAATTCCTTAACCCATCAAAAATACACGTTTTATTTTACACAGTAGTAAAACGTTAAATCTCCTTCAAAATTGTCTTGTGGTCATCTGGGGAGAGGGAACTTTGACACTTAGGAAATGAAAATTCATGTTATTCAGAAGTAACATTGTCAAAAGAGAAAGCTTGAGAAGTCTATTTGAAAAGGATGCTGGTACCATATTTGACTAAGGTCACATGGGTTGTGTAGCATAATATCAAGGATCTATCATTTTGTTCCTATTCACAGTAGTGCTGTCTTATAACAGAGGTTAATTTTTTTTTTCATTTTGCTTCCTATATCATTATGCAGTCCATATATTTATACCTAAGTATTCTGTAGGCTATCCATTCCCAAGATTGAAATTGTTAATCATCCTCAGTAGCCATGTGAGAGAGAGGAACATATGAAGAAATAAGTTAAAATTATATTCCAGCAGGGGAAATTAGAATTATGTTTTCTCTGGCCATACTACAATTCCTAAAGGCATTTGTTCTGGGTCACCATGTAGTTCTAACAAGGTTTTCCCACAGTCCACTGGGATGCTGTAGGGTAACTATTTCCCTTCCAGGTTAAAGCTACCTCCAAACTAAAAATCTAGCAGTTGTCAATTATGCTTTTTTTTTAAAGGTGCAACTAGCAAACTTTAATATTCTGTTTTTAATTCTACCACATTCTACAATTGCTTTCAAGGAGATTTTGGGGGGGAAAAAGTTTCAACTAGTGTACAAAGTAGTCAATATATTAAAAGATTAGTCAATATATTTACCTTTAATAGTACATATATATAAATTAAATTTCTCTTTTACACGTGTGATTGCCTGGAAATACCATAAACCTTCCTCAGTACTATATAATTTTTATAATTCCAGAGAAAAATTTAAATATAGTAAATAAACTATTCTTTGGGACATTTTCATGCTAAATATAATATGTTTATTAAGGTTTAAAATCATAAAAAATGAATCAGTTATTCAATGATTTCTTCAAAGTATAGTTATAATGCAGTCACTCCAACAGGTTGAATTCTCCCTCAGATTACAAGTGAATAAAATATCAAGTATGTAGAGATTCCTTCTTAACATAAAATATTTATATTATGTGTTTTTCTTTAACCTTCTTACATATAATTTTCAAGGGTTTTAGAGACATTTGTCAGCATTTCATTGAGGCTGTTTACTAGCTGAGATTTTCTGAATGATATGCTGACCAGTTCTTCTAGACTAGTCAATGGTGTGTGCTTATTGTCTTTTGTGGTTATGCCAATGACCCCATAATTTAAAAATACGAGTAACTATTTTCCTATTTACCTGGTGTCAAGTTATACCTAGTACTCAATTCTTCTGTCATTTCATAGAAATCTGTTGCCTCTACGGAGACTGAACTCCTAAATAGGATTTGGATTCTGAAGATACTTTTATATGTTGTTCATTATAACTCCAGAACATTTGCACTCAATAAACATTGCATTCTTTTTAAAAAATATATATTTTTATTGATTGTTTTAGAGAGAGAGGAAGGGAGAGAGAGATAGAAACATCGATATGAGAGAGAAACACCAATTGGCTGCTTCTTGCATGCCCCCACTGGGGATTGAGCCTGCAACCTGGGCATGTGCCCGGAATCCAACGGGACCTCTCAGTCCATGGGACAACGCTCAATCCACTGAGCCACACCGACCAGACAACATGGATTCTTTTAAAGCCTTACCACCATGCTTTTCTATTTGATGTTTAAAATTATAATTAATGGATTCAGATAACTGACATGGTTTTGTCAGATGCTTAGTCAAAAAATGTATTTTAACTGAAGTATACAATCTTTATTAGTTCCTATAGTTTTCACCATTAAAGCAAATGTGTCCAAAATATCAATATAATTTAATAGCATAGCTCAAAATTATTACATTTTATGCACATTATTGCCTCATTTTAGAATATTTTATATTAACATTGTTAAATTTTTATTTTTGGGTATCGGAGATTTAATGTATTATGATCTACAATCATTATCCTCTTTTTTTATGCTCAAATTAACAAACATTGGCCTGTAAGAGCCTTTTTAAGTTGGCTTTTGTGTCCTTTTGACAACATTCCATTGATTCTTGAACGCATTCTTGCTGATGGAGAGCAGATGGTTCAGCCTTCCTTTGAACCTATCTGCTGCAGACATAGAATCAGTCATGTCTCCCTGAAACTTTAGTGGAAAAATACCACTAGTAATCACAATCTAACTACTCATTTAGATAGTATTTAGATTCAGCCATCTAGAGTAGCATTGCTCTTAACATCTTCTCATGTACACATCTAAAAAGAATGTGTCTATATTATCCAATTCAATTCTAATCTAATAATATAATTATTTTAATTTTTTGTCTTATCATTATATCTCCTTTCCCTCTTAATGAAATATTACTTTATTAACAAATAAACATAATTACCTATTAGTTGTAAGTGAAAATATGACAAAATACTCCTAAAACAACAATAAAATATTAAAACAATAAATAAAGCGACTGTATGAAGTTCAAGACTTTTCTCCTCAGCTGCTTCGTTCCTAAAGTGCATTTTCCTGTTAATATGCAATGAAATCATTTATTCTAGAATCAGTAATAATTCCTCATTGTGAGTTGCCATATAAATGATTAAGTAGTGGTGATTTTAGCTGTATTTCAATTTGAAGATGTTGATATTTTAACAGTTAACAGTTGTCGTTTTTGAAAGGTAAGGGAATGTAGCAACAGGAAAACGAAGGGTCCTCTATGAGTTTTATTTTTAGTTGGTGGAAAATGTGGTATCCATTCTCCTAATTTATGTCAGAGTTTCATTTTGCCAGCAAATGATCTATCTTTTATGACTTCATGCATAATATTAAGTGAAGAGAAGATATTCAGAAGTGCTGGTTGGATAAACCATTTCTGCCTCTTAATAATTTCAAATTATATTAAAAACTACACATTTTCATATACACAACTTAGTTTTACTAAATCTTGCTGTACTATTAAAATTTTAAATGTGCACTTTGAGTTGCAGGTTTTTATTTCAACTTAACACTTTAGACTTAATTTGGATTTGAAGTGTATAAACCAACTGCTTCTCCCAGTTGGCATTATCTTGAGCCAACACCAACTATAGACAAATTTTTCTCCAAATAAGACCAGATATGAGATATCTAGTATCACATAATTGGCAAAGAAAAATACAGAGAAATAAAATTTCTTGAAATTTAGTTGAAAAAACATTTAATTAATGGTAAACAACATAAAATATCTTTAATTATGGACAACCTTAGAGTAGAAATCCAATTTCTCAGAAGTCTTGAGTAAATACAATATTTCTACTATACAGATACAAATTGCCAAAAGCAAGTAGAAATAATAGAAAAAAATAACCATAGTATTAAAAAATTTAACTAATAAATAATATTTAAAACAATTTTATATTATGCCACTAATATAATTTTTAAAATTATTTGGGTTTTATAGGAATAATTTTAAAAAGACCAATGTTTAACAACCATAATGCATTTTAAATTTATGACATATTTGATTAACATACTTCATATTATGGTATTCTGTATTACATAAAACATTAGTTACTAAGTTCTAGTGTTTAGGTCTAAATTCTTAATTTGTATAAAAATATATTCTCTCAAGTTGCATTTTTTTATTCTGTACAAATATGATCAATACTAAACCCAAAAAAACAAACAAAATTGCAGGTATGTTATAAATTAAGTTAAAATTTAAATATTTTAATGCAATTATGTATTTCAATTATAGTTTGAAATCTGAAATAAAATAATATAAATCTTTAAATTCTGAATAAATATTTTGATAAACAATAAGATTAATAAATCATTCTTTTAAAAAAATGCAGTGGCATATTTAATCTCCATGTTTCCAAAATCAAGCTTTATTGTTCTTTTGTCAACATTGTTGTTGAATACAATTTAAATATGTTTCTATTGGAGCAACATCAGTGGCAATGATGAAATAAGAACCTCCAAAAATCTGTTTCTCTATAAAAGTAATCAAAACACTGGGAAAAAAAATATTACTTTTTCAGAATTCTTGAAATTAACCAAAGGTTTGAAAAAAAGTCTGTAAAACATATTCAAGAAAAACTGCTGAATCTTGGTAAATGCAATGAAATTTATGGCACTTTAACCTGCCTATTTTCTATTCTTCTCTCCCCAACTACATAGTAGGCTTGATTACTGAGAGCCCCACAGTTATAGTGATAGCCAGCAGTACAACCACTGTTTGAAAAGTAGATGGGCTCAAAATCCACATTCCCAGAGAACTTTTAGAATTTGAACTATTTTACAGTTCCCTGGAAAACCACACTCCCAGAGGTTGTATTTATTTCACTGATTGTTCTGTGCAGAGTCTTTTCCTCTGAGCATTTGTAAAAAAACAATCAACAGCAATTGCTTAACATTGCAGCTGTCTGAGGTAACACAGTGGGGCAAATAGGATTTGACCAAAAAACTTAGAAGGAAGAGCTAGAAGATAAGATATCCTTAGGGGGCTTTGACATATGTATGGAAACAAAAAAATAATGCACCTGTGTACATCTGTGCACATACCCAGGAAAGACCTGAGAAGGCCCTGAAATCTCACTTCAAGATGGCCATGAAGCTCTGTTCATGAAAGAAGTTGAAGCTGAGGCAGACCTGTAGACTGTCTGCCTGAGAAATGAGTGTATGATCCAAAATGCACAAAGAGCCCCTTTGCAAAGGCTTAGAGACCTATTAGTTCAAGATTTTTTTTATGTACAACAATCTACACAGTCAAGAAGTTTAAGAAATTAAATAAGATAAACTCAAAGACATTCATATCCAACATAATCAAACTGTAAAATGACAAAGACAAAGAATCTTGAAAGCAGTAAGAGAGAAGTGAGTCATCACACAGGAATATTTAACATGACTAACAGTCAATTTCTTATCAGAAACCATGGATGGTAGGAGACAGTAGAATTACTTAATCAAACTGATGAAAGAGAAAAGATAGTCAGCTAAGATTCTATATCCAGGAAAATGAGTCTTTCAAAGTAAAGGAAACTTTAAGACTATATGTAAGATTAAAAAAAAAAAAAAAGTATCACAATCAAAGCTTGTCTTACAAGAAATGCTAAAGGGGAATCCTTAGGGCTGAAATAAAATAACACCAAACAGTTACTCAAATCTACATGGATACATAAAGAGATCTGGTAAAACTAACTATATGTGTAAATATAAAAGGCTATTTTGCTTGTAATCTTTTTTCTTCTCCCATATGGTTTAAAATATAGCCATACAAAGCAATACATGCAAATCCATTTTGAGGGGTATATAATGTACAAAAATGAAATTTGTATGACATTAATAACAAAAAGAAAGGGGATAATGGTACTATATAGGAGATACGTTTTTGATAAAGTTGAGATTAAGTTGGGATTAATTCAAGCTAGCATATTATAATTAAGATGTTAATTGTAATCCAAAGGAAAACCACTAAGAATAAAATTTCAAAAAAATATAGTAAGTGAAACAACAAGGATATCAAAATGATATACTAGACAATGTCTATGTAATGAAAAAAAAGGAAGTAGTGTAGGATTAGAGGAACCAAGAAGACAGACATAAAGAAAACAAATAATATAATGGAAAACACTAATCCTATATTATCAGTAATGACACTGAACACAAATGGACTGAAGATTTCAATCTAAAAACAGAGATTAGCAGAATGGATTAATAAAAGATACAGATTAGCAAATGGCTTAAGACGAAAACATGATCTCGATATATGCTGTCTGTAAGAGATAAACTTTAGCTTCAAAGACACAGATAGGTTGGAAGTAAATGGCAAAAGAGATCTGCAATGGCTATGCCAATATCAGAAAGAATAGAGTTTAAGTTGGAAAGTATTTTTTAAAGAAAAATAGAAAATATTATAATGATAAAAGAGATTAATCCATCAGGAAGCTGTAAAATTTATAATCATTTACACAATGTTTGTAAAAACAGAACTCCAAAATACATGAACCAAAACCTGACAGAGTTGAAAGGAGAAATAAGAAACTTCAACAATAACAACTGGAGACTTCAACACTCTATTTTAATAATAGGTAGAACATTTAGGTCAAAGATCAACAAGGAAATCAAAGACTTGAAGAACTATAAAACAGATCTAACAGACACCTATGAATTGAGATCCAAATATAAAACCTTATGTTTATGAACAATTGATTTTCAACAAATGTGCCAAGACAATTAGATAGGGAAAGAATAGCCTTCAATAAATGATGCTAGAACAACTGGACTTGGACCCCTACTTCATATCTTATACAAAATACAAAATTTACCAAAGACCTAAACTCCCAGAAAAAAAACAACATGTGTAAATCTTTGTAACATGGAATAGACAATGGTTTCTTATATATGACAATAGAAGCACAAACAACCAAAGAAAAAAATAGATACATTGAATTATGAAAAATTTAAATTTTCTTGTGATTTAAAGGACACCGTTAAGAAAGTGAAAAGACAATGTACAGAATGGGGACAAATATCAGCAAAACAAGTAAAGGGATTACAATTCAGAGTACATAAAAAAAAACTCAAACTCTCATAATACAACAATAAAAATGAAATAACCTACTTTAAAAATGGATAAAGTATTTGAATAAACATTTCTCCAAAGAAGATATAAAAATGGCCAACACATACACGAAAAAATGCTTAACACCAGTAATCTTTAGCAAAATGTAAATCTAAACCATGATGAAAGACCATTCCACATTTTACTAAGGGGTCTATTTTAAAAATTAAACAATAACAGTGTTGGTGAAGATGTGATTTAAAAAAAAAGAATCTCAATACACTGTTGGTAAGAATGTAAAATGGTACAGTTGCTTTGGAAAATAGTTTGATAGTTGATTAAAGTTAAGCTCTCAGTTACTATATAACCTAGCAATTCCACTCCTCATATATACTCAAGAGAATAGAAAAGGTAGGTTCACTCAAAAAGTTGTATATAAATGTTCATAGTAATATCATTGACAATAACCCAAAGGCGACATAACACAAATGTACATCAACTGAATAAAGGATAAGCACAATGTGATATACCCATACAATGCAATATTATCCAGTCATAAAAATGGATGGAGTACTGATGCATGTTACAACATGTATGGATTTTGAGAACATAATGGCAAATGAAAAAGCCAAACACAAAGGATGGCATGTCATGTGATTCCATTATGAAATGTCCATAATCGGTAAATCCATAGAGACAAAACACAGTATTGGCTCCCAGGGACTGAGGGGAAGCATGCATGGGAGTGACTGCTAAATGATACAGCATTTTGCCCGGCCAGTGTGGCTCACTGGTTGAGCGTCGACCCATGCACCAAGAGGCTGCCAGTTTGATTCCTGGTCAGGGCACATGCCCAGGGTGTGGGCCAAATTCCCAGTGAGGGGCATGCAGATGGCTAGTTGATGTTCTCTCATGGATGTTTCTATCTCTCTCTTCCTCTCTCTCTAATGGCAATAAAGAAAAAATTTTTTTTCAAAAATGACACAGCATTTATCTGTGGGCAGTGAACATTTCCTGGAATTTGATGTGGCAACCGGGACACAACTTTCCAAATATTCCTTAAACCATAGTTATATACTTTAAAAGTGCTGAATTTTCTGGTATGTGAATCATATTTCAGTAAAAGACAATTTTAAAAAGTTTGCTCTTTTTCCTTTTCTCCTATCTTTTCAAGATCTGTAGACTCATTCACGAGTTTTTATTTTACTACTTCCACTGTGGATAGTTATCAGTCCTAGCTTAAATTTCCTAGTTGACCTCAAAATTATACTAGAAAGAGAGAGCAAGAACGATCAGGGAGTGAAAGAGATAGGTAGAATTACTGGACTGAAATGGTTTCAATTCACATAATTTTTAGCATCATAAAATTCACTTGCATAATCTTTCTGCCTTTCTAGCTAGACATATAAAAACATATTAAATAAGATCATTCAAACACATTCTCTTTATTATACTTTTACCAGTGAATGTTGCTTCATTTTTATCAAGTACCTTTTAATTTTTACAACTGCACTGACCAGGAAGTCCACCACTTACCATGTAGGGCTCTTAAGTAATTGAAGTGCAGTGTGTGTGTAAAAGACCCTGGCTTTTGCGGACACTATGAAATAAAATGGAATGTAAATATCTCATTAATAATGTTATATTTATATGTTGAATTGATAATATTTTTATGTATTGTGTTAAATAAAACTTGATTAATGTTAATTTAGTCTTTTTTTTTTTTTTTTACTATGGCCACTAGAAAATTTACAATTACCTATGTGGCTTTCATTACATTTGTATTGATCAGCACTTGTTAGAACATCTTCCTACACAGACAATCGATCTTGCAACCTGAAATGTCTGATCATCATTCTTAATTCAATAAATTTAAAAAATGTGTGTGTGACTCCCAGCACTCCAATCACTACGGGAGTGAAGGCATGCATTTATCTATGAAAAAAAGAATGCCTCACACATGAACATGGAGTTACTTACAGTTATGTATATTTTAAAATTGTCATTTACCTTTCATTATCTCCAACTCACATACGTTGTTGTAAACTCTGAATGAAGGTATCAGGATATCTACTATCTCTACCTTGTTGGTTTCTGTAATTTAAGGTTAATATAGGAGGATTTACATTTGATAAACTTCTAATTTACTAAAAAATACTAGTGATTAGTGTTGAAAATTGTATTGGATTGTCTCTATTTCCCCTCCATTGTACATTTCTTCACCAGGCCATCACCATGGGTGTCTGATTCTACCAGGCTGCACCACCAGGATGTCCTGCCCTCCAGCTTCCAGTTGGGTTTGGCCAAGAAGATCAAGAAGAAAGAAGGAAATGCCTGGCCGGTGTGGCTCAGTGGTTGAGCATCGACCCATGCACCAAGAGATCACCAGTTTGATTCCGGGTCAGGGCACATGCCCAGGTTGTGGGCCAAATCCCCAGTGAGGGGCATGCAGGAGGCAGCCAATCGATGTTCTTTCTCATCGATGTTTCTCTCTCTCCCTTTCCCTTCCTCTCTCTCTAAAATCAATAAAGAAAAAAAAAATCTTTAAAAAACAAAAAAAGAGAAGAAAGAAGGAAAGAAACTCTGGGCATTTATTTTCCTGTTTCTCTCACTAGAAACCTCAGTTTGAGCTTGGCTGTGTTTGTCTGCCTAAGACCGGAGGTTGAAAAGCAGCCCTGTTTTATACCTGTAGTCCTCTCAGTGGAGCTGGTGCAGACTGGCTGTCCAGGCTCCCAACTGTGTCGCTCCATCATTCCTGTTCCCTTCTCCCCGGCTACACCTTGGGGCTGCGGCCCTGTTTAAACTCTCTTCAGCCACCTATTTGATACACCACCTGTTACCTGCCAGGCCCTTGATTGACACACAGAGTAACTTTTCTGTGTTGTCCATTATTTCTGCAGTGGCCTTTTCTAAGGACTCAGTGTATTTAAGAATAAGTCCTGAGGGGACTAATCTTCTAAAGTGCAAGATTGGACCTTTGCTCTTAGAGGCTTGTAAAGGTACCTAAAAACTTTTATGTCTACTTTTTTTGCTAGGTCCTTAATATAATTTTGCAACTCTTCCTGGATATCCTTGTAAGAGAAAAAGATTTTATTTTCTTTTGCTAAGCTTATTTTTCCACAGAGGCTATATCTGGCCAGGATAGAAAGTTTCCATGTTGTTTCTCATGTGTCACAGAATATCATCTCCTAGATAAGTAGTCATCATATAGCTTTGATCATGTATCATTAAAATGAATTTCAAAAACAGTGGACCTCATCACATATTTTTTTTTAACTTAACACATAAAACATTTTATCCAAAGTTTAAACATAGCTGCCAAGGATGTTATTTCTATGCATTGTAAACATGAATACTTAAAGCATTGCTCTCACATCACTCAAGCATATATGCTCAGTGGTATCAGAATACCATAGCAATTTGACATCATTATCATCCAGTTTAAATACTGATGAAAAATCTCTTCATCAACAAATGGGAATTATATATCATTTTTCTCTTCTCCTTGTGCTCATATTTCTATTTCATTTCCCACACAGAATTTCAATTTAATATAGTATATTTTCATTCTTGAAAGTATTTTATTGATCCTCTTTCATATTTCAGTGAAGAATATATATATATTCTTCCCCATAACATAGCTCTATGTGTTAAAAAAAAATATTCTCTTGGTTTGAGGTCCGATTTGATTGCAAATCAACCAAAATATATTAAAATTCTAACATATCATTACTGAGATGATATAAGGCCGAATATAAAACTGAGAAATCATTGTCTCCCCTGTGACCCCACAGGATGGCTCACAGGTAGAGGGCCATATGACCTGGTACAGACTTGGGCTGTCACATTGCTGAGGGAGCTCTGAAGAACACACTTAGCAGTATCTGGACAAGAAAAGATGGAAGGGAGAAAGGAGGGGAGAGTGAGGGCGTGAGCTAGGAGTGGAAGAGTATTTGGTATTGAGTCAGAATGGGAAAAGTGTCTCTAAGGTCACCCTTCTCCCTGCATGAAGAAGCCTGGGTAGAAGAGCCTGAGAAAGACTTCTGCTCAAGGCTCTGACAGAGAGACTTAGGAATGAAAACTCCAAGAGCTAGGAATGCAAATAAAACAGCAGGACTGTGTGTGTGTGGTGGGGTCGGGGGCGGGGGGGCAAAGCTTGAGTTCCTGACTGTAACTCCCTTCCAAGGCTGCAATGCATGGGCTGTGCAACTGTCTGGTGTGGGGATGGCACCATTTCTCCCTGAGGCCTCCCGGGCAAAGCCTGTGTACCTCACTATGGACTTGCCCTAAAACATCACACATGGGTATTTAACCAGGAGCCAGACTCAAACGTATCTCAAACATATCTGTCACCAAACATTATGTTTACTATTTCAACTGACAACTAGATCAAGTCATCTTTCAATTATGTTAAAGCAAATGTTTCAGTTGGCATATCTAAAATGTATAGAACCTGTTTTGCAAAAGTATTTGCCCTCAATTTGTTAAAAAAGGTGTTTAGGAAAGAAAAACCCAAACTCAGTCAAATCAGATGCCTTCACAGTCAGATCAGTTTTAGAAAAGTATGTGTAATGTAGTTGTAGGACATGGAAATCGATCCTATTGAACTATTTATACCCTTTTACCTCTTCTAAGATCATGTACCCACTGTGTGTGAAGACTGGCATGACAATAACATAGGTAGTAAATGGAAGAGTCAGGACACAGATCCTGGCACACTGCTTGGAGAAGTTCTTTACCACACACCTCCGCCTGAGGGATAGGTTTCAAGATGTGCCTTCATAATACAATTTGGCCATATAAAGAATAAAACATTTTACTTCCCACACTTGTTTTCTTAGGAAGTGGCTGGACTCCATCTAGCAAAAATGGATATAACTCAGAAGAATAATGTTCACAATGAAAGCTGGGCAGCAGATCAAGAGTCACAAGTCCAGGCTGAACCACCAGGAGAAAGGCAACAGCGAAGTTCACTGGGGAAGGCAGCAACCAATGCTGCCGCGGAAATGCATTATTAATATCCTGAGAGCAAATAAAACGCTGTCTGGACTCCTACACAGAAGTCTTTTGATGGATTCAATGGGAAATGAAAAATTGTGTACCTTTTAGAAGAAAATAGAGAAAAATAGCTCGATGTCCTCAAAATAGAGGAACATTTCTTAAAGAAGAAACTAGCAAAAAAGAACACCAACTTTTAAGGAAAATGTCATTAAGCATTAAAAACTATATTTTTAAAAAACTGTGTTGAGAAAAATTCTGTTTCAAATAAGTGAAAATAAAAGCTATACAATGATGGCCAGAGGGAGGGGACAGGGTGGAGGTGAGCAAAGAGGGGGGTAATGGAGAACAGGGTCAATAATAACTTTTAAAAAATAGAAAATGTGTAAAGTTGAATTAATATATATTATTTGCATATATATATATATATATTAAATAAATCAATATGAACAAATTACTATGCTCACTAGAAAAAAAAGATCAAATATATGAAGAAGACATTTGTGCAAGAGGAAACCCAAATAATACTGGCAATCAACAATATGCAGATTACTCAGCAACAAAGAAATCATTAAAACTCTGTAGTTTCTAAATATTTTATATGTCTGACAACTTCAGCTCTTGGCAAGAATTTGGAGCAATGATATGTCGGTTGTGAAAGTATAAATTGTGGAAAGCAATTTGATAACTAGCTTGGCAGTATCTAGTAAAAGTGAAGATATATGCATATACCTATGACCCAGCAATTATATATATATATCTCCAAGAGAATCCTTTTTGATACTAATAGGTACACATTTATGTAAAAGTGTTTATTGGAGAAATGCTTTTAAGAAAAAAACCACACACAAAAATCTTAAACATTTTTCAACTTCAGAATAAAGGACGCAGAGTAAAATATACTACACAGCTGCGGAAATGAATGATCTAAAATGAGATGTAGTAACATGGATACTCTTAAAACGATATGAACAATAAAGCAAACTGGTGAATGGTATGCACAGTATGATAATATTTAAATAAAGTTATAGTACATAAAAACATGCTATGTGGTGTTTAGTGACATTCATTTCAGAATTCGGGAATAATGAACCATAAATGTAGAATGGTCATTAGCTCAGATAGGCAGAGGACAGAAAGAGGGTTGGGAGCAAGTGAGTGATGTCCATAGGTACAGAACTCTGTTCGGTACCTTATATTTCTTAAGCTGGCTTGTGGAAACTTGTTTTTCTCTATATCATTGTTCACACAATTTTATAATTTTTTTTTTCCTTTGTTGATTTTAAAGAGAGACAGAAACATTGATGAGAGAGAACATCTATTGGCTGCCTCCTGCATGCTCCCCACTGGGGATCAGGTTCACAACCTGGGCATGTGCCCTGACCGGGAATCGAACTGGTGACCTCTTGGTTCATGGATCAATGCTCAACCACTGAGCCACACCAGCCGGGACTGTTCACACAATTTCAAATACAGTTGACCCCTGAGCAATATTGAGATTAGCAGCGTGAACTTCACATAGTAGAAAATCTTCATATAACTTTTGGTTCTACATTGGCCATTTGTATCTGGGATTCAACCCACCCCTAATAGAAAAAACAGTGTTTTTGATGCGTGATTGGGAATCCAGGTTTGAAAGCCGTGGCTGGGTATGTGAAAAAAAACAAAAAAAAACTGTTTTCCATCTGAGGGTGGTTGGATCCTCCCATATGAAACACACAAAAACAAAGGGCGGACTGTATTTATTGAAAAAAAAAAACAACTCTGCTTATAAGTAAACCTGCACAGTTCAAACAACGGTTTCAAGGGTCAACCTTAATGCGTCTAGAGGGTTGTCCTTTAGGAAAGAAGTAGATACCAGAGGCTATACAGTATTGTGGGGCGTGTCAAAAACTGTGATGGCATGATTGAAAAACAAAGAGAGAGAAAAGCTGCCCCAGAAAGTCAGCATTCAATACAGAATACCACTACCACCAAGAAAAGGCCTCATCTGAGCGATAAGTAAGAGACTCCAAGAAAATTGGGGTATCTTCTTACCAGTTGTGGAATTTTGTTTATTCAGTTACTATCTCAGCAAAATTTCAAAAATGTGAATGGTTACGTTTGTAATAAAGAGCTCACCAAGCTGGTTGCAAATGCCAGCGAGAGAAAACATCATAGAACACTCATCCAGACGAATTCCCTTTTCTTGTTATCCAAGAGAAGTGAAAAAAATATAAGTAATTTTCCAATCACTTCTGTGATATGAGATAGTGTGGCACCTAGACATTACTGGATAATGGTTTTCCATTGCTATCATTTAAGTATGTATATGGACTATAATGTAGTTATTTCAATATAATGTAGTTATATCAATCTTATAATCATTTCTCTTTACTAACAGAAGACTGTGGCTCTAACATATTTCCTGTCATATTCCCAAAAGATACTATTTTCTATATTTCTTTACTCGTATATCCACTGACATTGATTTCCTTTCCTTCTCAACCTTGTGTTCACAAATTTACCCATTTCAAAATATCTAATCCCATTCATTTGTCCCTCTCCTCTTCCTTTCCTGTCGCCTGCTTAGGTATACCTTTATCTTTCTCTCCTACATATTAAACCACCATTATATCAATTAACACCCTCTTTTCTTCTCTTAAATTATACCCAGCTAAAACTTCCTGATCCATAAAAATACATGCTCCTTTGCAAACATATTTCACTTCCACTCAACTCACCTTCTTCCCTGCTCATCTAGAAGAACCTCAACAATATAAGGTCTCCACAGGGCATAGTCCAAAGCAAGTGTGGATGGATGAAAATGAAAGTCACATAACCACCTAGGTTGGTATAAAGCAGGGATGGAGAACATCCAGCCTGCGGGTCACATAAGACCTGTGAAATCATTTGGTCTGGCCCTGCCAAGGCAAATACAGGCAGGACTTGAAATTCAATAAATCTAGGAGAGCTTTTTTTCGTAGCAACATATATATATATATATATATATATATATATATATATATATATATATATACACACACATTTTTTTTATCCTCACCCAAGGACATTTTTGCATTTATCTTCAGTTAGAACGGGAGGGAGAGGGGGAGGAAGAGAGAGAGAGAAATATCAATGTGAAAGAGTCACATTGACTGGCTGCCACCCACACGACCCCAACCGAGGCCAGGGACGAACTGCAACCAAGGTACGTGCCCTTAGCGGGAACCGAACCTGGGCCTCTCTGGTCCACGGGCTGACGCTTTAACCGTTGAGCCAAACCAGCCAGGGACATAAATTTATATTAAGTGAATCATAACAATAACATACATTTTGATGGACAAGTAAGGAACATCCATATACGAATACATGACAGGACAGACACGTATGCTTCTTGTCAGCTGCCCATGGCCCATCTGCCTGTATTATGGTGACTCAGAGGACAGTCAGCACCAGGCAGGCTGGGAGTGCACATGTTGTGAAAGTGTTAACACACTGTGGCAAAACTACAGCTTTCCGATGATGATGAGATGAGATGTGATGAGAGGATTCTTCACGACATTAATGACCTTTCCTCCAATGATTGATGATAATGTTGTCAACAAAGAAGTCAACACAGACAATAACTCCAATCCAGCCTTTATCCACATGTCTATGATCAATAATCCTCACAAACAATGAATATCAGGTGAAAATTAAGGAAATTACAATATATGGAAAAGACCTCAAGAGTCGATGATAAGAACGTTGGATGTGTTTCAAATCCAAGATGCAGAATTAGAACAACGATCAAAGCAAAATAATCACGTTGCCGGCAACACACACACCGGATAGTTATTAAAACTTAAGTGGTGTGACATCCTACAAATGGCAACTTTTGTCATTGGCAGCTCAAAGAAAAGTTGATGCAGAGTGTCGATCTTTCCAAAAGAAATGAACAAATGATTATTTTTTGTTGAAGTCAAAGGCAAACCTGTGTGCCTAGTTTGTGGCAATGCATTAGAAGTAATGAAAAAAGCCAATCTGGAATGTCATCACAGATCAAAACATGCTAAACTCAATTAATTGGGAGGCCAAATGCATCTGGATAAAATCAATGCTCTTCAGTGAAGTTTGGAACCAAACAAAGCCCAAAGTGAGTAGAAGGAAGGAAATAATAAAGATTGCAGCAGAAATAAATGGAATAGAGTCTAAAAAAATACAAAAAACTCAATGAGACCAAGAGCTGGTTCTTTGAAAAGAAAAACACCCTCTAGGCTCCCAGTAGCCCCACCCTCCCATCTTCTGGTGGCCCAGCCCTGCTGAACTCAGGCTCCCAACAGAATTAGGAACAGATTGAGTTGTGTGACTCTAAAATGGGGGCCCTTTTTCCCTCATACGCTTGACTGGTACAGAGCCCTCCTTTCACACGGCCAAATCTTGATTTGTTTGGGCCTGATAGATTAAATCTGTTGGCCACAGTCTGAGATTCCACCCAACCACAAAGATCTGTGGGCACCAGGTGGTGGGCAACCTGACTTGGTAACCCTAAGACTTTTCCTGAGTGACCTTAGACCTAGCACTAGCACTGAGTTGGACCCTGCATCAATCTGGTGAAAACCATTTCCTTCTACCTGGTGGCTCACTGAAAACTACCTCATGCAACTTGAGTACTGCCAGAGGCTCTTTCAGTGACAGAGCCTAACCAGCAACCAGCAATGAGAAGATTTTAAGAAACTATTATGACCAACTATATGCCAACAAATTGGACAACCTGGGCAAAATGAATAAATTTCTAAAAATATACAATCTTCCAAAATTAAATCAAGAAAAATCAGAAAACCTGAATAGACCAAATACAACTAATTAAGTTGAAGTAATAATAATAATAATACTCCCAACAAAAACATCCTGGTACGGAAGGCTTCACAGGTGAATTTTACCAAACATTCAATGAATATTTGAATGAATATTGGATGAATATGTGTAAAAAAAAAAAAAAAAAGAAAGAAACTAGACTACCTTCTAATGCCAATCATAAAATAAACTCAAAATGAATTAAATACTTAAATGTTAGACTTGAAACCATAAAAACCCTAGAAGAAAACATAGGCAGTAAAATCTCGAATATTACTTGTAACAATATTTTTTCTGATTATCTCCTCCAGCAAGGGAAACAAAATGCAAAATAGGCAAATGAGACTATATCAAATGAGAAAGTTTTTGCACAGCAAATAAAGCTTCAACAAAATGAAAAGACAACCCACTGACTGGGAGAGTATATTCTCTGATACATCAGATAAAGGGTTAATTTCCAAAACATATAAAGAACTTTTACAACGCAATACCAAAAAATCAAACAATCCACCTAAAAAAATGGGCAAAGACCTGAATAGACACTTAGACACTTCTCCAAAGAGGACATACAGATGACATACGAAAAAATGCTCAATGTCACTAATCATCAGAGTGATGCAAATTAAACCTACAATGAGGTACCACCACACACCTGTCGGAATGGCTACCATAATTAAATCAACAAACAACAAGTGCTGGTGAGGATGTGGAGAAAAGGAAACCCTAGTAAACCATTGGTAAGCATACAGAATTGTGCAGTCACTTTATTTATTTATTTTTTTTTGAAACTTACATAACTTTATTTTTTTTATTATGTTTTTTTTTATTAATTTATTTTTGTTACAGATGTTTCTCCTTTTTTCCCCATTGACACCCTCCTCCCCATCCCTCTACCCCTTCCCCAGCTTTGTTGTCCATGTCCATCAGTTATGCATACATGCGTATAAGTTCTGTGGTTTATCTCTTCCCTCCCCTCCACCCCCTCTTCTGGGGGTTGTCAGTCTGTACCCTACTTTCACATCTCTGGGTCTACCCTGTTCCCCATAGTGTTATGTTTATTATATTCCACAAATGAGTGAGATCATGTGATATTTTTCTTTCTCTGCTTGGTTTGTTTCGCTTAGGATAATACTCTCGAGGTCCCTCCATGTCGTCTCAAAGGACAAGAGATCTTTCTTTCTTACAGCTGCATAGTACTCCATTGTGTATATGTACCACAGCTTTTTTATCCATTCATCCACTGATGGGCACTTGGGCTGTTTCCAGATCTTAGCTATTGTGAATAGTGCTGCTATGAACATGGGAGTACATATATTCTTTCTGATTGGTGTTTCAGGTTTCTTAGGGTATATTCCTAGAAGTGGGATCACTGGGTCAAATGGCAATTCAATTTTTAATTTTTTGAGGTAACACCATAGTGTTTTCCACAGTGGCTGCACCAGTCTGCATTCCCACCAGCAGTGGACTAGAGTCCCCTTTTCTCCATACCCTCGCCAACACTTGTTGTTTGACGATTTGTTGATGGCGGCCATTCTGACAGGTGTGAGGTGATACCTCATTGTTGTTTTAATTTGCATCTCTCTGAGGATTAGTGATGTTGAGCATTTCTTCATATGTCTCTTAGCCATTTGTATGTCCTGTTTGGAGAGGTTGGACAGCTACATGCAAAAAAATGAAACTAGACCATCAACTTACACCATACACAAGAATAAACTCAAAATGGATATAAGACTTAAATGTGACTCGTGAATCCATAAAAATCCTAGAAGAAAATGTAGGCAACAAAATTTCGGACATCATACGCAGCAGAATCTTCACTGATACATCACCTAAGGCAACAGAAATAAAGGAAAAAATGAACACATGGGACTACATCAAACTCAAAAGCTTCTGCACAGCAAAAGAAACAACCATCAAAAAGGAAAGAGAACTCACTGTATGGGAGACCATAATTGCCAATGATACATCAGATAAGGGGTTAATCTCCAAAATATATAGAGTGCTCATACAAATCAACAAAAGGAAGACAAAGAACCCAATTAAAAAAATGTGCAGTCACTTTAAAAAATATTATGAAGTTTCCTCAAAAAATTAAAAATCAAACTGTCTTTTGACCCAGTGATCCCACTTCTGGGCATATATCTTAAGAATCCCAAAACACCAATCAGAAAGAATATATACACCCCTGTGTTAATTGTAGCACTATTTATAATATTCAAGACTTGGAAGCAGCCCAAGTGCCCATCAGTGGATGAGTGGATAAAAAAGCAGTGGTACATTTACACAAGGGAATACTACTCAACTGTTAAAAAAAAAAGGGGGGAGAGTTTTATCTTTGGTGATAGCGTGGATGGACCTGGAGATTATTATGCTAAGTGAGATAAGCCATTTAGAAAAAGACAAATACCGTATGATCTCACTTATATGTGGAATCAAAATAGAAACAGACTCATAAATACAGAGAACAGACTGACAGCTGTTAGAGGGGAGGGTTTTGGGGGGGTTGCATGAAAAAGATGAAGAAATTCAGCAACCCACCCAAAAACTCGTAGGCAGACACAGTATGGAGATTACCAGAGGGAAAGGGGGGATAGTAAATGAAGGCAAAGGGAGGATAAATGGTGATGGAAGAAGACTTGATTTTGTGTGGTGAACACACAGTACAATATACAGATGATGTAGTATAAAATTTTACACTGAAAGCCCATATAATTTTATTAACCAATGTCACCCCAATAAATTCAATTAAAAAAAAGAATATTTATATTGGCATACAAACTTGCCTTATTTCTTCATATTCTTTAAGAAACCATTCCTTTTCTCCAGACTTCTTTCTAGCTATTACTCCATTTCTATGTTTTCCTATATATATCTATAAACTTTTGAAAGAACTAGCTACACATATTCACTTTCTCATTTGCCATTTACTCCTCAATGCTCTATATTTTAGCTTGTTTTTCCTTTATTTCATGGAAATGTCTTTTATCAAGATCTCCAGAAACGTTACTTTTGCCAAATTCAATGATCATTGTCCTAATTTTACTTATCTACAGTCTTTATCACAATTGAATGTTCCCTTCTTCCGAAAACTATCTCCTCTCTTAGCTTCAAGAACATCAATCATATCCCAGCTGGTGTGGCTCAGTGGTTGAGCGTGGACCCACGCACCAGGAGGTTGCCGGTTTGATTCCCGGTCAGGGCACATGCCCAAATTGTGGGCCCAATTCCCAGTGGGGGGCATGCAGGAGGTGGCCATTTGATATTCTCTCTCATCTATGTTTCTATCTCTCTCTCCCTCTCCCTTCCTCTCTCTCTAAAATCAATAAAGGAAGAAAAAATATTAGGAAAAAAAAAGAACATAGATCATAACTTGGTTTTTCTTATAATCTTTCCAATAATTTTATGAACACCTTCATGTTGGTGTCTCCAGGGCTTATTCCTCAATTCTTTGTTCTTTTCTGTGTTTGCTAATGACTTTTAAAGTTCTTGTTGGATCTCTTTACTGCCTATTTTAATGCCAACTTTTTTGTTTTATTTACCATTGTCAAAAGTAACATGTCCACAGTGGACATGATAATTTCTCCTTATGAAACTTGGATGTGTTTCTTATTTTAGTAAATGACACAATCATTCTTATAGTGTCTCAAGTGAAAAAAAAAATCTCTGGGGCTTTCTTTCTTTATCTCTCTCCTCTATCTCTCTATATCTAAAATATTGGCAAGTGTTAATGACATCATCAGATAAATTTTTTTTTTTTTTTTGCCTCCTTATATTTCTATCCAGTGCCACTATTATAATTCAGGCCACATCTTGGCTAAAATGTTGCCACAGTCTTTTATTGGTTTCCTGATATTTACTCTTGTCCTCCATACTCGGATCTGCCAATAATCTTTAAAACACAAAGTAGTCTGGGTCATCTTTTTTTAAAGCCGTAAATCAGATTGTCATAACTCATAAATTTTTTCTATTGACTTCTCATGGAACTTTGACTGTAATCTAAGACCCTGTACATGGCATAAAAACAGCTGTCCCTAAAGTACCTTTTCAACCACACTGTAAACAACTCTTACTCCAGTTCTCTATGCGGTAATCACTCTGCACTCTGTAGATTCTTTAAATACAGCAATTCCTTTCTTATCCCAGCACAAACCATTTGCACTGCCTGGAAGGCGTATGTGTGTTCATTACACAGTTGTCTCCTTTTTTCACTTCATGTCTCATCTTAAATGGCACCTATTCAAAAGGCATATATTGCTTTTCCTCCCATTTAATTGGCTGCCCTCTCACCTATTTTTCTCTATCACTAAAATCTTTTCAGTTTCTTCAGAGAAAAATATTTCTAATTTTACAGTTATTTTTTTTTGTTTGCATGTTTATTTTCTGTCTTACTCATTTAAGAACCAAGTCTCTACTAGAACTTTTTTATTGTATAGATGAATGGACAATAGGCTATTATAGGTTTGAAATAACTCATATGTTTACAAACAGCATTTTTTGTGTCTAAACTTAGAGATGATACATATGCTTCTTTGACTTGTCCAGGGCTTCTAGCTATACCACATATATTACATTTATTGGAGTGACATTGGTTAATAAAATTATATAGGTGTACAATTCTATAATACACCATCTGTATATTGGATTATGTGTTTACCACCCAAAGTCACTGAATCTTTGGGGACTGTTTTAAATGTACTTTCATACATATAGTTAACAACCCACATCATTTTATATCATTTTTTTAAAAATTCATTTCTATTTAAGCAGTAATTTCTGCCATGGAGTCAGCACTGGTCTTCAGGGCTGGCTAAAATGAGCAACAAAAAACTAATAAATATAACAAGCCAGTTAGTTTAATTCCCCTTTTGTTATTGCTAATTTGGAAGCAAAATGTAAATTCTAATTTCATTGACTTTTTATAGGAAAAATAAATTAGTAACATTCCCTTCCAGCAAAATAAAGAAACCCACATGGTTTCTATTTTTACATGAAACCCACATGGTTTCAGTTTTTACATTGCCTTTCATCGTAATTTTAAACTACCCAAAACAATTCAGTCAAACAATCTGTGTGCTTTTCTCTCTGGGGAGCTTGCTAAATTTGCAATTGAGATAAGCAATCAATACTCACCTCTGCTAATCTGTACATAAATATTATTTCAAAAGGAAATTCCTTGGAGGAACTGCTTTATGGAATGTAACTTCATTAGTAAGTAATGGATTACTCTATTGTAGGTTTTCTCCCATCACGCTAATTTGGAAACTGTTAATTGTCTTACATTTCTTTTATATGGTAAAATGAATGATATGGCTATATGAGAATCGACCTCGTTGTAATTATGCTTTCCATGAGCTAATGGTATTGACTTCATTTGACTTTCAGGTTCACATTAATCTATTTATTATAGAATATTTACAGAATTAAATTGGAATGGAATTCATCCTCATATCTTCTTTGTTTCTTCAGCTTTCATAGGTCTAGTCATAGAGAAAAAGGATATCCAGAATTAAAGAAAAAGATAAAAGTACTGTGTTATCTTTTCTCAGTGTTCACATAAATACTTTTTTACTGTTTTCTATGAGTTTACATAGAAGATTACTTTTCTTGAAAAGAGAATAACACGATATACCTCTTGATTCACATTAGAACATTTGATTTTCCCATTAATAAAAGATTTTTCACTACTGATTTTTATGTATTTGCTTGGTTAATAGGGATCAAACCCTGATTTTTTTCCTCAAAATACATTAACAACATTTTCACCAAAGTATCAGAGTACCATAGAACTTTCGATATAAAAGAGACAGGAATATAATTTAACTAAAATGTATAGATAATGAAAATAAAGCACGGAGAACTTTAGTAACTTGGATTAGTCCACACCACTAAGATGACAGGATCATAATTCTGGAAGACTAAGAGGAGGAAAGTCTTACCTTTTCCTACCTGGAAATCATCTTGGATAGATGGAAATGCTATTATTTGAGAAATAGTCATGAAGAAAGTGGCACTGATTTTTAAACTAAAATTTAATTTATATGTTTACAATTTCCAGTTAATATTTTCAAGTTAATATTGAATTTTCCCAGTAACCAATTTACCCATTGTAATATGTTTGTCACAAATGAATGATGAACAATAGAAATTATGGCATTGTATCTCCAACTGTTCTTCTGAATTCCTGCCTTAGTTTTCTATTGCTGTATAACAAATCACCAAACTTTTCATGGCTTCAAACAAGATGCTTTTATTATCTTACCATTTCTGTGGGAAAGGAACCTAATACCTCTTTGCTGAGTCCTCTGCTCATTTTGTCACCTGACTGAAATCAAGGTCAGTACCTCAACCTCCTGCCACTCAAGGACGTCGTCTAAGTTCAGTAACTGTTAACAGAATTCAGTTCCTTGTGAGTGTAGGACTGAGATTACTACTTTCATACTTGCCATTAACCAAGGTCTGTTCTTAGCTGTTAGAGGTCACCCACCATTTCCTGCCACCTGGCTCTCTCCACTCCCTTAGTTTGCTCCTTTACAACCAATAGGAGAATCTATGCTGCTGCTTCTTGACTATTAACTGTGTTCCACTGATAAGATGAGGTCAAACCAAGAACATGTCCCTCTTGATGATCTACGTGTACTGCTTAGGAGCCTTAATACCATTTGCAAAAGTCCTTCTGCTGTAAAATGTAACAAAATCACAGGAAATATACCCAATTGTGTTCACAAGTTTCGTAACACTCAAATGGAGGATTTTATTTAAGGCTATCCACCACAGGCTGCAAATCTTAGAATTCTGCCTATCAAAGTTGCCAAATGACACTGTAATATTAATATTTAATGCCTAAGTGAAAGGTAGCAATAAAATGACTAAATAAAATGAATGGCCCTAAGATGAAAAGTGTAAATAAAATGAATCACCCTAAAATTGTTTTGTAATTCCTATCTCTCCAAGCCTTAATAATTAAATATGATAAAAAGATACAAACTTTCACCTATATGATTCATGAGGTCTGAGGATCTAATATGAAATATGGGAAATATGGTTGATAACACTGTATTGCACAATTTAAATTTGCTAAGAGAGTAGAACTTGAATGCTCTCACCAAAGAAAAGTAAAAAAAAAATAAGTAAAGAAAAAAGATAATTATGTGAGGTGATGGATGTGTTATTTAACTAGATGGGAGAGAGGGAATTCTTTTACGATGCATATGTATATCAAATCACCACAGTGTACACTTTAAATATCATGTGTCAATCATACCTCAATAAAGTCTAGATAAAAAGAAAAACACATATATCTATTACTCTTTATTTTAGTTTTTCCTTCATAAAAGGCATAATTAATAGAAAATTTGCCCAGATTTACAAAGGATATTTGTTGATCAAGTTCAGGCTGTCCAAGGGAATAGACCTCTGTTAAATGAGTAGTACGTACACTATATTGTTGGGGGTTAACAACATTATTTCATTGTTGTTGAAAACAAAGGGAAGGGGAAAATTTTTCGTACTTAGAAAATGTAAAGCAAATGACAAAAAATGGTTATTAAAAATAGAATTGTATTCAACTAGGAAGTGATCCTATACTGAACTTTTTATAGTCTGTCTGCAGGATTCTATTAAAATGAATAAAAGAGCAGAGAATCTTATAGAGTGCTTATAGAAATCAGCAAAGAAAGGTTTTCCAACCGTGACTGGCCATGTGACAAGTATTAGTAAACTGCCTTCTGCTTGACAAGTTGTCGTGTGTGGGATCAAGTCATCTTGTTTATGAAATTGTATGCATGCTCTGGAACTCATAATATCTAACTGTCAAATCCTCCGAGGAAAAGTAGAACATAGAAGCATTTTAATTTATCACAGGTCCATTTTAATCTTGATTTAAAGAAAAAAAATCACAAAAGCTATCATGTCTTCTTGAAAAATGTAGAACTGGGAGGTTTTGTCTCTGTTCCTTTAGGCTTTCTAAATTGTCAAGAATGCCGGCAACTGTTTAGATTATATCAGTGAAAAAGATGACTAAGTAAGTACTTTGTGACTCTTTTTAGAATTCTCTCTCTCTTTTTTTTAATCCTCACCCGAGGATATTTCTGCATATATCTTCAGATAGAGTGGGAGGGAGAGAGAGAGAAACATCTATGTGAGACATATTGGTTGCCACCCACACGACCCCATCCGGGCCAGGGACAAACTGCAACCGAGGTACGTACCCTTAGAGGGAACCGAACCCGGGACTCTCTGGTCCGCCGGCCAACGCTCTAACCGATGAGCCAAACCGGCCAGAGCTCTCTTTTTATTTAAAAGTGTTTTTCATAGATGGTATACTTCCAGTATGCTTGTCAGTTTCAAATCTATTCATTTAAGGCATTAATGAGGAGGGGGGACAATGTTGTGTTTTCTGATATATTTACCAATTGAATGTTCTTGTAATTTTTTTAAAGATAACCTTTTTTTTTTCAGAATAATCATATTTATATCATGTAGCTTATATTAAAGAGCATATTATTCTAAGAGTAATAAGCTAGACACAGAAAGACAAATACTGTATGATTTCACTTATATGTGTAATATTTTAAAAATGAGGTCATGGAATAGGTGGTTGCCAGGGGCTGAGATTTGGAGAAAATGGGTGATGTTGGTCAAAGGATACAATGTTCAGTTATAAGATGAATGAGTTCTGCGGATCTGATGTACAACATCATGATTATAGTTAATAATACTCCTGTATACTTGAAGTTTGCTACAACTGTAAATCTTAACTGTTCTCAACATTGTAACTATATGAGGTGATGCATGTACTAATTAACTTGATTATAGTAAGCATTTCACAATTTCACAATGTATGTGTATATTAAATCAGCACATTGCACATCTTCTAAAACTCACATTTTACCATCTAAATATGCAAATACTAATTGTCAATCATACCTCAATAAAGATAAAAATAAAAATATAATAATTCTTCTGAACATAAGAGTATTTCCAAATGAATTTGATTTTATAGTCTGTAGTACATACCGAAGGTTCATTTCTGATTTTCTGGTTCTGGTAATAGCAGGCCGAATATTTAGACTACAACTTCCTCTAAGGAAAAGAATAACATCAGGATGAAATACATTATTAACATTTTTGTAAGAGTATCAAGAACTAACGAGGCAGTGAAGAAATATCACAAGAAAAATGAAATTCAGAGAAATAAATGAATTGTAAATCTACTTTTGCCCTGAAGACATATGCAGATTTTAGGAATCTGAACTTTCCACTGAGTGAGGCTGATTGAATTCAAAGCATAAAACAACTAGAAGCATTGAATCCAAAAAATTACCTTCCCCATCATATGCTAGAATTCAAAAAACAACACATTTAGGATGAGACTGATAAGTGGAGAAATGTTCTCCCACAGAATTTGCTTAGACAAACTAGGACACCTTAAAACATGAAATTGGTTTAAGCTGGTTTTGTTCACAGATTCTTGACCAAAACAAGTGCCTAAATATTCTGAAGGAAAGGAAACTTCAACCCAGACCTCACATTATTGCCATAGATAATATTTGAAGATTAATGTCCGTCGCGTGTCAAGGATAATCAGACACAAAAGGAAAAATAAAATAAGATACAATGTGTGATAACTGCAGGGGAGATAAAAAGAAAACAGAAATAAATCATCAAAATTTCAACTATCAGAATAAAAGCAAAGAACAGAAGAATAACTAAGTTTGGGTGTGACAACAAAGTCCTCAAAGAGGTGTAAAAGTTCAAGCTATGTTTTGAAAAGATTAATAAATAAGGAAATGCAGGGGGCATCTGTTCTTAAGGAAATGTAAAAGCATGTTCTTTTCCGGAGAGAATTTAAAAATAATAATATGTGTTTACTGTAGGTTGTGTCGTGTAAAAAAGAAAAAGGACAGAATGTGCAATAGAGTCAAATGCATGAGTGAAAATTTGTAGGGTTTACACTGTATAAAAAGAAATTTGGAATTCTGTAGGAAAGAGACAAACTATTAATTAATGATGGGCAAAGGATATTAATGATCAAGTTTTCATTTCAAAAAGATTATTCCAGAAACAAAGTAGAAACAGATCAGAAGAAGGCAAAATGAAATTAGGGAGACCAGTGAGGGGGTGACACTATAAATGCAGATTATACACAGGAGAAAGGAAAGAAAAAAAAAACTGCAATAAGGCAATACCAAAAGGTATTTAGAAAGGAATATATCTGAGCTATATTAAAAGGAAGTATTAATACAACACTGTATTGTTCTAGAGAGGAACTATAGACAATTCACAAGACTCAGTTTGAGATTTTGCCTGGACTCAGGGGCCATTCATCAAAATAAGGGAGGGAAGAAGGAAAGTTGGAAGGAAGATAAAGAATATATTCAGAATTTATTTTTTATATTAATTTTAGGTGCTAATAGAAAACTCATAAAGAGCCAACTAGTAAACAGTATGTGATTTTAAGACTAGAAATTTAGATTTATAAGTTATAATCATGGTAGCAGAAGTCATGAGTACAATGGGATGGCCCAGGAAAATATACACATTACATTGAGAAAACAAATAAGGGTCCAGGATAATATACCGAGAAATAGCCAGAATTAGCCACACTTTACAAGTGGATAAAGGATGAGAAGTCAGCTCATTTCATTAGGTTATAAATGTCAAGATTGTTATATCACAATAACAATAGCTACTAAAATGAGCTTATTAATTAATATAAATATGACCTAGCAGATTTCAAAAAAATAATCAAAATACACATTTAGAAATGTAAAAAACAACAACTAATAGTTAAAACTCCATGAATTGATTTAACTACAGATTAGACACTGCTAGGTAAAGAATTAATGAAATGAAAAATATGTCAGAAGCAATAATCTAGAATGCAACAAAGAGACAATTAGACAGAAAACTTCAGGGGTTTAAAATATGGAAGGTAAAGTAGGAAGGTCTTACAAAATATAAACATTTAGTAAGAGAGGAAATAGACAAGAGACAGGGGATCTTAACGAGAGATAGAATGGCCCTGGCCGGTATGGCTCAGCGGTTAGAGCTTCGGCCCGTGGACTGGAGAGTCCTGGGTATGGTTCCCTCTGAGGGCACATACCTTAGTTGTAGTTTGTCCCCGGCCCTGGTTGGGGTCGTGTGGGTGGCAACCACTCGATGTGTCTCTCTCATGTCGATGTTTCTTTCTCTCTCTTCCTCCCTCTTTCCCTCCTGCTCTATCTGAAGATAAATGCAAAAATGTCCTCGGGTGAGGATAAAATAAATAAATAAATAAATAAATAAATAAATAAATACAAGAGATTGAATGGAAATGCCCAGAACTGAAGAAAATGCTAGATTCAATAAAAATATACTTAACCACCCAAATCTCAAGCAGGATAAGTAAACTCATATCAATATCAATATGTAGAACACAAATAAGTAGATTACGAAGGCAATCAAAATAAAAAGAAGTTGCCTTCACATGAGAGACAATTGAGTTTCTCAATAGCTGTCTCCTCAACAACAACAACAACAAATCTGGAAAAATTGTAAATTTGAATGCATGTACCAACATGGTAGTAAAATATCAAAAGCAAAATTTTACTTAGTTTTATTATTTCATTAATTAATATTAACTGAGTGAATACAGTATACACCACGTGGCTGTTTAACTTAAAAATGTTCCCTTCTCTAATTACAACTCTGAGTGGCTATTTTTGTGCTGTATAAATCAGTCTCTATCTTTCATAGCTAATGTACCAAATAATTTGATTTTTCCTAACATGAATACTCAATTTCTTTCTTTCAGAAATTAAATTTGCAAAGAGATAAATGGAGATGGGAACTTGAAGATGAGTTCTGGATGAAGTCCGCTACTGAGAAGATTCCTCTTAGCTTATTTTGTTTCTAAACAAATACAACTAATAAAAAAGTTTATTGACTCTTTCTGAGCAACAGATAATAATAAGATATATAAAATATGCATATTTTATATCTATTGAAATATCAAACTGATCAGTAATGTGATGCCATATAATAAGTAATAAGTGGTATGCATTTCTATTATTGTAGTGATCCTATATATAAATGCTATATCTAAAAGTTAAGGTACACAAGAAAAGTCCTAGTCATCAATTCTGACTTTCTTATTTGTCTGTGTATATGTGTTATGGGGGAAATGAGTACCTGTTTTAAGATGGAAAGGACCCGTGAGAGTCTCCCTTCTGATATGATGGAATTCTACTTACCAATAGGCATGTTCCCTTTATTCAAGCAGCTCAATTTGAAATGTGAGAAAGCAAGGAAAAAAGAAGCAGTCTGTGTACAGACTGTGTATAGCAACTGTACAGTCTTTCAACAAATTCTAACACCGAGAGTTGACAAAGACTTCTTTGAAGATATGATACTGTAAATCAGCCTTGAGGGTTACATTTGAAGACTCATGAGCAATATTGGAGTTAACACAGGAGTTCAAGTTGACAGGATGAATGTGGTAGAAGATCTGAGGCATGAGAGTACTAGAGATTCTGGTTGGAGAAGTGTTGGAATGATTAATTCTTCAGGCTGGGGAAGAGAAGGCTGAGAAATCAGGTGGGAGTTCATACATTAAGGAATTCTTCTCAACAGTGATAGTCAAGGATCTAAGTATCACCTGTGGATTGTCTTCAAATGACACATGTCCCTGTTCTGGAAATATTCCCAAAACATTCTTTATACACATTCATTAAAAACTGAGGAAAACATTTTTTATTTCATTTATTTATTAAATATTTCTTTATTATTGATTTTGGAAAGAGCAAGGGAGAGAGAGAGAGATACAGAGAGAGAGAGAAATGTTGATGTGAGAGCTAAACATCCAATTGGTTGCCTCCCACATTGTCTCCAAACCTGCAACCTAGGTATGTGCCTTAACTGAGAATTGAACCCCTCATCTTTCAGTGTACAGGATGAAGCTCCAACCAACAGAGCCAAACCAGCCAGGACAGGAAAACATTTCTTAAAATTAGGATACTCCACACAGAGATTGGAGAGAGAGAGAGAGATGGATGGAGAGAGAAAGACAGAGAGAGAGAGTATTTTAAATAAGTATGAGTATTATCCAAGTAGGCCACTTGGTGATAAGGTATGTTTAAAATGTGTGCTATAGCCCTGGACAGTTTGGCTCAGCCGTGAGTTGCAGCATTGGCCAGCAAACTGAAGGGTCCCGAGTTCGATTCCCAATCAAGGGCATGTATCTGGGCTGCAGGTTTAATCTCAACCCTGGTTGGGTTCTTGTGGGAGGTCACCAATTGATGTGACATCGATGTTTCTCTCTCTGTCTCCCTTCTTCCCTTCCACTTCCACTCTATCAAAAAAAAAAAATCAATGGAAAATATCCTCGGGTGAGGATTAACAACAACAATAACAAAAATGTATTATAAAAATTATTAGATTTAAGTATTTGATTAAAACTTCATGAATACTCTCAAAGATAAATGTAATTTAAATCTATTATCAGCATTTAAACATTCTATTCCAAATGGTTTAAATTTTTTGAGGACTGATCAAAAAGATAAGATTGATCATGAACTAACAGAAATTGTAAATTTTGTTTCAAAATACAATGATATTAAGTATTGTGGTTTCTGTGTGAGGATGACCTAATTGCCTTTAAAATGTATTGATACCATTTAGGCAGCCAGGATTAATAAACTCTTGCCAATATGAAACTATAATTCATATTCTGAAAACCCTTTGTAGTAAAAGTATCTCCTTGGTTAAAGGAGAACATAGAAGTAATACTGACGTCTTTTTGAGAACAAAAAGGCATTTATCACAGCTACTTTGCAAATCAATACCATCTTATTTGGAAAACCTTCATTCACAATTTTTAGAAATTCTTAAGACTTTAAAAGAGAAAGCTGAACTTTTAAATATTTAATGAATGAGAATTCTCTAATCAGATTAATCATTCAAACAAGACTATTCATGGGAATTAAATTCATTTCAGAAATCTACATGAATTTTTTGTTTTTGTTTTATTTTTTAGAGAGAGAGAAAGAGAGACAGAGAGACATCGATTTATTGTTCCACTTATTTATGCATTGATTGGTTGATTCCTGTATGTTCCCTGACTGGGGATCGAACCTGCAACCTTGGAGTATGGGAACTATGTTCTAACCAATTGACCTACACAGCCAGGGCAGAAATCAATGTGTTTTAAGTAATAAAATAACTTTTCATACTGTGAGAAGTCAATAACTTTTCCCCACTTCTCTTTGCCACAGGAGGAATTTGTCTCTAAGGAGGTAAACTAACTTATTGATCAAAAAACTTGAGAATAATAGTTGACCCAAGCCACTGCCAATGATGACCTCAGTGCTACTGCTCCAGAGCCTTAGCTCAGGAAAGGGAAGCCTTCACCGCCCAGCAACCCCACGACTGGGCACTTGTGGAGTTCATCAATGTACTCATTAAAAGTAAGAATAGTGATGTTTTCTTGGCTTTCCTTATTGTTTTATATTATTTCTCAAATTAAACATTTTTCAGGCAGTAAAGAAAAATTCCACTTACTGGGCACTGACTAGAACAAACCAACAACACATGGAGATGATGTAACCTACCTCATCATTCTTTTGACGGTATTTCTGTAGCTCATGATTCTAACTAATATGTAGCTTGTAGATAAACAGCATGTCTGTATAAGAATTTGAGGGACTAACTTTAAAAGAAGCACACTCTGACCTTTAGGCATTCCAGCTCCAGGAGATTTGCTGACCTACAACTGCAATTCCAGGAGGACATAAAACGAGGATGAGGAAGACCAGGATGACACACACTAGACCATCGCTTGACCAGTTTCAATGTGTTTATCAGAATGGACTGTGCTGGCCTGCACATGGAGAACTACTCATTCCCTCCCCTTGATCTCTTTGTTCTGGTCTCCCTCTCCTTCCTTATACAAACCTCTGCCTGTACTGAGATGTTAAGAAGAGGGGACGAGAGTCCCCCATTCTTAACTTGAATAAGTCATCTTCCCTTACACCAGCATCTGCCTCTCGATTATTGGCTTTGGAAGCTGCAGGCAGCTGAACCTGAGTTCGGTTTCTATAAGGTGCTAATCATCCAAATTTTACTGCTCTTTGAACGAAGTTCTGGGAAACATTTTAATACTTGATTAGTTATTAGTTTATATTACTACTGTGTTTAGTTAACAGTATAGAAATAAATTATTTTCTAATTGTTTGAGTCCAATTATTGTACTTCTTAGAACTGGAGCCAGCTCAGAGGAATTTGGCCATTTGGTAGCTTCTTTGTGTTTCCTGATCTGGGAAACTAAGAAAATGCTGCTTTTGCAAGGCTCCATCTTTCCAAACAGTGGGTGCAATTTTAGAATATATGGCTAAAGTGAATGTCTGAGCAAAGGTTGAGTTTCAAAGTGAATAATGGATCAAAAGCAGGTTTGAAACTAAATAACAGATTAAAGACAGGGATTGTTTTCAAAAAAGTGATATGAATAGCTACAGAGTATGCTGTCAGATTTTCTCTAAGGTTTCAGAGGAACAATCTTTTTTTTTCCCCCTCCAGACCTATGATTAGCAGATTCAATTCCATTTTTCCCAGTAACTGCAAAGATAATGTGTGTAGCAGTAATTGAAAACGTCCAAAATAAACCTTAAATACAGTGTATGAGGCATAAGTTAAGGAGGATAATGGGATGGAATGTGGGAACTAAGAACCTTGAACCTATATATTTCAGGTGTATTAGTGTGAACCAAGGTACATATATTCATAATACACACACACACACACACACACACACGTTAATGACAAAGCAAAGAGAAAGTACAGAGATGCGTAATGTATTCTTAAGTGGTTTGTATTCAATATGACTAATTAATCTATTGAAAACCATGTTTGTGCACAGAATCAAGAGTAACCAGATATTTATCCTTTTGCTACAAGAATCTATATGAGATAGAGGTCAGACATTATAAAGAAAAGTCAACATAAAATTAAAAGATATAAATAATACTGTAGTGTGATAAAGGACATGAAAGAAACCTAAGCCAGATAATACTCAGTGTTTCACACACTCTCAGCAAAATGTGCTTGTACCAGCAGAAATAATGAGAATTAAAATCCATAAACTCAATAGAGTCTCTGCTCTTATTGTGCTATGCAACCAGATGCAAACCCAGGATGACATGGCCAATGTTTTTCCTGCAATCATGCCAATCAGAAAAAAAGAAAAAAACATGCATTACCAGAATTAACGTGCTGTGTGACTCTGTGACTGTCCCTCCAAGCTGTCAGTCTTCTTGCCAGTACTACGGCAGTAGCATTAACCAACAGGAGTATGGACTTATTTCAAGCCCAGGTGTTGAGCAATTTGAAATGCATGAGTTCCTTGTTGTGAAACAATCATTCCCTCTGAGGCTTATATTGTCCTCATCACTCCATGGACTATGCACATGGTGAATGTGCATTTGCTTGCTTTCCTATATGCAAATTTCCAGGAAGACTGGAATATTGCTGTTTGCTGCTCTCTGTACAAGTTCTTGCAGCAGGAATCACAAAGACAAGCTGCAAGAAAGTAGGGAGGCAGGCACTGAATTCAAGACCGGCCTAGAAGATTCTGCATTTACGACATTACCCATGAGCAGCATCAATGCAACTGAGGGCCTTTTGTAGTGGGAAGGATAGGGCAGCTGGCTCACTTCCTCCATGTTTCATATTTTCTACCTCTGCTACTTTCTAAATAAACATTTGCTTGTATTTGAGTCTAAACTCTGAATTCTTTCTTAGCCAGAATCAAGTACCGAAGTTGTTGAACTGAGGTCCAGTAACATGCTGGTGCCATTTCACTACTAACAAATTGACCATGCATAGTCCATTGGAAGGTCTTGTATAGGAAAATTTTATAGCTGAAAAATCTGTTCTTTTTTAGGAATAAGCAATTTATAACGAAAAACAAGAAACCAATTTACTAGACTGACAAGATTTAGTAATGTGACTAGTTTTTTTGATAGAAATATAGGTCTGGATTCAGTCTAGGATCAAATACTTGTTCTACAGCTCACTAGCTGTAAGCTTTGAGCAAGTATGATAATAATATTTGTTAACACTGTTAAAGTGATTTAAATAATGCCTAGAATACAGTGTATGACCAATAGAAGGTAATTAGTATAGCACTGTTGTTTTGTTCAATTTAATTATATACATATCTGCATTACCTTTAGGAAAATATAGGAAAAAAAATGGCAGAGTGTACATAAGAAGTTAAGATACATCTTTAGTCCAGCCGGTATGGCTTAGTGGTTGAGCATCAACCCACGCACCAAGAGGTCGCCTGTTCAATTCCCGGTCAGGACACATGCCCAGGTTGTGGGCCTGATCCCCAGTGGGGGGCATGCAGGAGGCGGCCAATCAATGTTCTCTCTCATCAATGTTTCTCTCTCTCTCCCTCTCCCTTACTCTCTCTGTAAAATCAAGAAAGGGAAAAAATTTTAAAAAATGAAAAAGATAGATCTCTAAAATCCTCCCTAAAATTCTCTATAATGATGATTTATGATGTTATTTAGAAAGTCCATTCTCACAGCTATAAGGACATTTTATTTTTATTTATTTATTTTTTTTTTGGTTTCAAGCAGTACTTTTTTTTTTTTTTTTAAATATAAGTTCTTTGGTTTATTTCTTCCCACTCCCAACCCCCCTTCCCTTTGAGGTTTGTCAGTCTAACAACCAATTTGTACTTCTTAATCCCTTCACCTTTTTCACCCCTCCCCCAGCCCCCACCCATCTGGTAACCAACAAAAGTTCTCTGTATCTATGAGAATGTTTCTGTTCTGCTTGTTCATTTTGTTTGTATATTCAGTTGTTGATATGTATTCATTGCCATTTTGTTTGTTCATATTTTTTTATCTTTTTCTTCAAGAAGACCCTTCAACATTTCATATAATAATGGTTTGGTGATGATGAACTCCTTTAGCTTTTCTTTGTCTAGGAAACTCTTTATATGGCCATCGATTCTAAATGATTCTATGACTTTGCAGGATAGAGTAATCTTGGTTGTAGGTTCTTGCTTTTCATCACCCTGAATATTTCTTGCCACTCCCTTCTGGCCTGCAAAGTTTCTTTTGAGAAATCAGCTGACAGTCTTATGGGAACTCTCTTGTAGGTAACTAACTTCTTTTCTCTTGCTGCTTTTAAGATTCTCTCTTTGTCTTGAACCTTTTGCATTTTGATGATGATGTGTCTTGGTGTGGGCCTCTTGGGGTTCATTTTGTTTGGGACTCTCTGTGCTTCCTGGACTTGTATGTCTGTTTCCTTCACCAAGTTAGGGAAGTTTTCGGCCATTATTGTTTCAAATAGGTTTTCAATTTCTTGTTCTCTCTCTTCTCCTTTTGGCACCCCCAAGATGCGAATGTTGGCACGCTTGAAGTTGTCCCAGAGGCTCCTTACACTATCCTCATTTTTTTGGATTCCTTTTTCTTTTTGCTGTTCTGATTGGGTGTTTTTTGCTTCCTTATGTTCCAAATCGATGGTTTGCTTCTTGGATTTACCTACTCTACTATTGAATCTGTGTATACTATTCTTTATTTCAGTTAGTGCCTCCTTCATTTCTGACTGGTCCTTTTTTATGCTCTTGAGGCCCTCTCTAAGTTCACTGAGGTTCTCACTAAGTCCACTGAGCATCCTTATAAGCAGTATTTTGAACTCAGCATCTGTTAGGTTGCTTAACTCCATTTCACTTAGTTCTTTTCCTGGAGTTTTGTTCTGTTCTTTCGACCTGTTTCTTTGTCTCCTCTTTTTGGCTGCCTCCCTGTGTTTGTTTCTATGTATTACTTAGCGAGAGGTATAGGGCTAGCTGAGACCAGATGTTGCTTGTTTGAAAGAATTTAGGAAAAGCTGAAGCAGGATCCAAGACAGGCCAATCCTATGGTAAAGCAACTGGCAACAGCTTGGGTGGGCCTGAAAGCTGGGTGGGGCGAGGCCTCAGGGAATCACCAGGGCGGGGCCAACAGTGTGAGCCAGGTTGCTGGAGTCCCAGATATGGTGGCGTCTGCCAGCCCAGGGAAGGGCTCACCAAAGGAACAAAAGCTTCTGATAGCACGTCTGTCCAGGAGAAAGCTGCCTCTCCAGCCCTCGATCCAATGCCAGACAGCTCAGTTCTTCCCCATATGACTCTGGTGCCCTTCAAGCTGCCTCCCACACGCTGGAGCCTGGAGGGAGAGAGTCTGAGTAAATCCGTGCGCAGGCCCTTTAAGAGGAGCTGCTGGGGGCTCCAGCTGCCTCAGCCTCAGTTCCCGCTGGTTTTTCCAGCCAGAAATTATGGGGACTTCTCTTCCTGGCACTAGAACCCTGAGCTGGGCGCCTGGTGTGGGACGGGGACCCCTCTGTCCTCAGGGAGGACCTTCCCAGCCGAGGTGTCCTCCTAATTTTTATCTGCCACACGTGGGTGTGGGACCAGCCCGTCATGCCTCTGCCCTCCTACCAGTCTGGATGCAGCTTCTTCTTTAATTTCGTAGTTGTAGGACTTCCATTCAGCTTGATTTCAGGCGGTTTTGAATGATGGTTGTTCTGTAGTTTAGTTGTAACTTTGATGTGGTTGTGGGAGGACGCGATACCGCGTTTACCTACGCCGCCATCTTGACCGGAAGTCCAAATATAAGGACATTTTAGAAACAAAGAAGAATAAAAACTAGTTTTAAGTAATCCATTGATAATGTACATTTATGAAGGCTCTGATATTCTTCATTTAAATATTTGTTAGAAAAACTGCCTTATGACTCCCAGAAAGAAGTTTTAAAAACTATGTTAAACATATTTGCATGTACATGGATATATAAATAAAATATGCCCCAAAGCCTTTTTGGAGCTATAAGCTAAAAATTTGCCCATAAGATGAGTTTCTGAAGTGAATATTTTTATGGCTAAGGTATAAGTCCTGTACCTTAATATAGCAGCAGAAATACTGCTGGTCTCATGAATTTAGTAAACACTTCCCCTGGAAAAGTATTCACCCATTGGAAAAAATATATCTGTGCTAAAAGATACATAGTCTTAGAAAAACATGATGCTAATAGAATTTTCAGTGCAAATTAAGGTTGCTTCTAAAACAAGGAACAATGATCAACATATTTGCAAGCATAAAAAGAATTTTGAATTGCATCTGTAGCTTTGTTTTCAATTATAATACAACAGTCATTCATCCTATTATAACGGAGTTTGTGAGCTCTGTTAGCTCCTTATTGGTGCTATGAGACAAACAAAACAATTGCATATTGTATGTTAAGCCTGTTCATAAAATATCTGAATTTGCTCCCCATCTCAAACTGTGCATTAAATGTTCCAAAGAGCAGGAGGAAATTGTCCTTACTCTCCAAGCACATCATGAGTATATTTCAGGAATCACTTCTAAGACTATGTGAAATTGTAACAGAAAATATTGGTCCTCCACTACAGGAATTTTTTTCAATATTTTTAAATCAACATAAAAGATTAAAGTCTGCGTTTTATAAAGGTGGGCTATTTAGGACCCTAAAGATGTATTTTTTTTTTTTACATTAAAAGTTCAACAACGTACATTCTCTTCTAACACAAAGTCTACTAGAAAAAGATGTATTTTTATTGACTTTTATATATTGAGATAAATGAGTGTGCGTAATAGTTACTGAGGTGAATGGTTGTCACTTTCTACTAATTACATCCTTTTTACTGAGACATATTCCTAACTTGGTTTTTGTGGTTCTCACTCTCTGTCATGAGCCTTCATACTTGTTATGTGAAGACAATAGATCTTTTTTTTTTTTACTATGTTTTTATTGATTTTTTTTTTTTTTTTAGGGAGAGAGAGAGGCGATAATTGATGTGAGAGAGAAACATCGATTGGTTGCCTCCTGCACACCCCCTACCGGGGATCAAACCTGCAACCCGGACCTGTGTCCTGACCTGGAATCGAACCGGGACCTCTCAGTTCATTCCTTTCGGAATGACACTCAATCCACTAAGCCACACCGGCCGGGCAGGAAAATAGATCTTAAAGGAAAGTTAACACTTTCCACTGGTGCTCATTCTTGGGTCATTGTAAAGATAGATTGTGAAGGTCACGGAATTGGAATATGGACAGTGAAGAGGCAGGAATGGTCCTGCTCACCCAGGTCCCAAGACCCCTTCCCAGTCTGCTTCCTCTCCATTCTTGACCTTGTTGTCACAGTCAGTGCTTGCTCCCTCAAGTTTTCTGATTTGAGAAGGCACCTGCACTGTGCTCAGTCATGGCTAGACACAGTGAGAAGAGAAGCTCGGACATGCCACACAATGTTTAACTCTACCTGCCATTCTTCCCTCTTCTTACGGGAGGCTTCCATTCAGGGAAAAACAGTTTCTCCTTTAACTAGGAACAAGAAAAACTCTTAAAATTAGGTGTCTATCATATAAGGGCATCTGAGAAACAAATAGCATTGATGGGAAGTTATCACTGACCAATCAATCAATCAATCAACAGTAAAACAAGAGTTTGATGTAATAAGTTAAAAATAAAACTGTCAAAACTTTACCTCAATGATGTCCCTCAAGTGTACCTGCAAGGTGATGTCTTACCCCTCATATTACCATAAAGGAGAAAATAAGATTTCAAATAAATAAATGAAGTGAAAAGATACAGAAGTTGAACTATAACCTAAAGGAAATGTTAGGTGTTGAAAACAGACATATTAACAAATAGGTAATTAAGGTAAACTAACTCCAGGTAATCTTTCATCTGAATAAAAACTGTCAGCAAGGACACCAGAAACCTCATTTTGACAATGTCTGTAGATAGAAAAGACACTGGAGTGGCTCCAGGACCATAAGAGCCCCGGCTGGAGAGTCTGGTGCTTAGAATTCAAGCTGTAAGAAGTCCTTGCTTTTGTCCATTCATATCTCTTTGCTTGTCTCTGTTTCTTCAAACATGATGGCCACTTGTCTCCTAAGACCCATTTTCTTCACATAATATAGAGTGTGGCTGACAAATACTTTATGCCTACGTGTCAAAGCTCATGATTCAAATAAAAAATAAACCTCACTTCTACCTCTAGTTCAGGAAATTCAGAGAAAGGGCACAGATTTTTTCCATTTTTTGAACCAAATGGGCAGGGTGATATGGTTTTCTGTTTGGCCCTATTTGAGTCATGGGTCCACCATATGATGAGGCTGGACATCAGGAATGAGAGTTACTCAAGACCACATGGACAGAGTATCCTTTTCACAAAGGGATCTTTGATGTAAATCTTTTTATCTCCAGCATCATTTCTATATCAAGCTTCAGAACTGTTTTTATTTTTTGCCAGTTGGCCATTTCCAGAATGCCTTATTGTGAGCTCGAAAATTAAAAGCATTTTTGCAAACATTACATTATATATATAGATTCTCCAATTCTTAATAATGACTACTAGACATGTTTTCTCTGATAAACGAGTAAGGTAGGAAGAAATGAGAACCAGCATATTATATATTTTCAGTGTATGTAAATCTATATGAATATATTTATAAGTTTAAAGATATTTTAAATGTGTATATATGTCTCTTTAAAGGATTTTTAACTTAAATTTAAATATCTTTGCATACTTTCTGCATATTCTCCCTGATTTTTTGAGTAAATTATCTCTCAGATTATAAACAATAATATATTGCTTCTTTTCTTGAAAACTTTTAGTCTATTAAAGAAGAATGCACAACCGTGGCCAGTTTGGCTCAGTGGTTAGAGCATCGGCCCACGAACCAGAGAGACCCAGGTTCGGTTCTCGCTAATGGCACATACCTCGGTTGCAGTTTGTCCCCGGACCCGGTTGGGGTCATGTGGGTGACAACCACTCGATGTGTCTCTCTCACATCAATGTTTCTCTTTCCCTCTTCCTCCCTCTCTCCCTCCCGCTCTATCTGAAGATAAATGCAAAAATGTCCTCGGGTGAGGATAAAAAAAAAAAAAAAGAATGCACATATCATATAGCAAGTAATTCATAAATATTGAACCAAAGATGATATTAAACCAATATCAAGGTTCTATTTGAATTATCAGCTTTAAGAAAATATTTGAATTATCACACGTAAGTGACATAACATTCAAATAGAATGTGTGAAACTTATTTGGAACCTGATACAAATAAATATACTGAAAAGTATCCTTTGTAGAAAACTCGAGTAAATTCTGTTATGGACTGTGTATTAAGTAATATTAAAGATTTATTGCTAACTTCATGAGGAATGGCACTGTGGTTACATAAAACGTGTTTTCTTTGTCACCAACAATCCCATCTCCATCACGTGGTCCTGAGCCCACACTGCCATGTCTGCCTTTTCTCCGTTTTGCACTTTGATCACAGTGAACTCCTCCATCCTTTCCCAGTATGCTCAGTACAACTGTGTTCCTTTGAATCGTTCAGGGAAAAGGAGGGAAAAAGAAAAAGAAGGAAAAGCGGTGGAGAGGAGAAACAAACCTACAGCTATGTTAAAGAAAACTGAGTACTATCTTTAACCCGGAGTGGATCGCCTACTGGTGCTCATGGGTTCATAGAAAAAGGAAATGTATCCCTGTTAGATACATAAAAGCAGGCTATAAATTCACACTAACATTAATACAAATACGTTATGATTCTTCTTAGATATTCTGTGCATACACTATATACCTCAATCTCTCTCTCTCTTTGAAATTCCCGTTCCATTTTCAGCCTTCTCTTATTAAGCATTGTAAGCCATTGTTGTTGTTTTTTAGTAGAACAGGGCTCAGTGGGACATGCCCTACATCCTGATACGAATCTGAATGCTTTTTTCCCTCCAGACAGTGCTAGGAAGTTCATTAGAAACATTTTCTTCTTTATTGTTCATAGTGATAGCTAGCAACATGCCCTTCCATATGCACAGGAAAGTCTTTCAGAATCTCCTGCTCCGGGGAAGCCTTTGTCCACCAGGAGCAGCTCCAGGACTGGACCCAGCAGCTGGAAAGAGTAACTCTTTGGCCACAAACCGCAGCAGCAGACCGGCTTCCTATACACACATTTTTGAGGGTATCATCCACCAAAGCATTTGTGAGTTGCCAATTTGCTCGAGCAGGGCATCATTGAGAAGAAAGCCAGCTTGATTGTTGACACATCTCTCTCATCATAAACCTAATCCTATTCTTTGGCCAGGTCGATAAATAATTATTTGAGAAGATAAGCCTCGTGTTAAAAGTCTCAAAATGATTTTACTTTAATTTACTAAGTATCTATAACATTTGAACCAAATGGTAACATTGATGAATATGACCAAAAATTGCCATTTAAAAATATATTCCACAATTATAATAATCATTAAGTTTAGCCTTCCTTATTTTTTCAAAGTGTAATCAAAATAAAGGTTGAGAATTAGAAAGGAAATGAGACAAAAAGAGACACCCCTCAAAAAAATAAAATAAAAGGAATTAGGAAAATGGAGAAGAAAGAAAGATCAAATCATGATTAAGGGAAGAAGAGAAAAAGAGATGAGGAGAATGATAATAAAGGTAAGACAAGACAAAGAAGACAGAACAAAGAAATTAGCGGAATGACAAAGAAAAGGGAAGAAAAGAGTTTCTGAAGTTGTATGTATGCTCATATTTTTACCTTATCTTCTTGTCCAATTCTCAGTGAGGTGCCCATCTTGGAATCATCTTGAATTATTCATCGTTCAGTTTTGTGAAAAATGTTTTCATACTATAACAGTTTTTATTGATGTTAGAGAGACAGAGGAAGGGAGAGGAAGAGAGAGAGAGAGAGAGAGAGAGAGAGAGAGAGAGAGAGAGAGAAGTCAAACAGTTGCCTCCCATACTTACCCCAACCGGAGATTAAACCTGCAGCCTGGGTATTTGCCCTGACAGGGAATCGAATCCATGAGCCACACCGGCCAGAGACATACTGTAATTTTTATGTTGTGTCTCAAAACTCATCAAAATCTTTGCTTATAATTAGAATCAAATATGCAGTTTTACCACTAATAATTAATGTATAATGTATCCAAAATGTTGGATGTGAACCATTATTTAGCAGAGTTTCAGCTTCAAAGATGCTTGTGAGATACCATAGCTTCAACCAAGAATAAACTTGAGCAGTCTATTTTCAACTCTATATTAAGAGAAGACACATTACAGTGATTCATTCATTTTCTCTGAAATAGTTTCAGTCTCTCACTAACCCTACATAGGCATTTTCAGATAATTTTAAAATAGAGATTTTGTTCATGCCATAAAAATGATCTCTAGAATGACATCAATTTTTTCTTTCTTAAGAAAAGCAAGAATTTTCTTTTATGCCTTTTTATCATTATCCAGATAATAATTTTCTGCTGCTTGTGTATTTACTTCAAGAACAAATATAATATTATGTAGGATAATCTATATATTAAAAGCACTATTCAGATAGTGACTAATTCTTCTAAAATGTTTCCAAGTTCTTATTGTATGTAGACAGTCTATGGTATTATGTGCAATGAGGTTTTTAGCATTAAAAAGTGTGGTTCCTTAAATTTATAATGTACTGCTTATAACACATTTCTTCTCTTTGTAAACAAACATTCTTTGGTTCAAGGGAATTCACACATTTAAAATGTTTTTACCAAATATTAATTTGCTCAGAGTAACCATATAAATAACAATATGTTATTCAGTGTTCAAACTTGTTTGAGCATTTAACACTTTTTTCCTAGGATACTGATTAATACGAAAGGCTGATTTCTATTATTTAATTTGGCTAGTAAAAAAGCAGAAATCCAGAAACATGAATAGACCTTAAAAACACAGGGTTCACCCCTAAATTGGGTTTTACAGATGAGGAAAAATAGTTGTGTATTACAGGTGTATGTCTAGTAGATTGCAGATCTCTGTGTTGTGAATTCCTAGCTCTAATGTTTTGTTTTTTGTTTTTAAATATTACTCTTTTTATTGATGATGACGTTCTCACTCAATCTTATTTGTACAAATCTACATTATGAATATATGAAGTCAAACAATAAGACCACATCTAGACTAAATCCACCAGATAAATTCATGCTAGCTATTTACTTTGATGAATAAACCTGTAAGCAAACATATCTTGCAAAAAACAAACAAACAAACGAACAAAAACGCAAACCACAAAGTTAAAATGACAGAGGAGGAAAGGGGGGACAAGAGACTAGAGAAAACAGAAGAAAAAACAGTAGAGGCCTCACAATAGTCATGAGCTCCAAAAATTTGAATTGTAATATGAAACTGAGATAGTTTGGGAATATCAGGAACAGCCAGAGACACTGAAGGAAAGAATGAAGAACCATATGATTTCACTCATATGTAGAGTTTAACGAACAAACTGAACTACCAAGCAAAATAGAGACAGACTCATAGACAGAGAGCAGGCAGACAGCTTGGGGAGGGGTAGTATTGGGGGCGTGGAGGGATTAAACAAATAAGAAAAAAAAGAGAGAGAACTCAGGGAAGTGGAGAATGGTGTGGTGATTGTGGGGGCAGGGTGGAGGTGGAAGAGGGCATGGAGGGGATAAATGGTGATGGAAAAAATAAAATAAATTTTTTAAAAAGGAATGAAAAAAGGTGCCACCAAATTCAGGATAAAAATGAGTTTTTAGTAGAGTAGAACTTACAGCAATGTTAAATACTTATTTAATGTTTGAGTACATAAAACGTTACCCAAAAATAATTTAGTCAATCAACAAGTTCAGGTTGTAGCGTAGGACCCAATCCTGGTATGCTAAGTACTTAATTTCACACACTGTGCCGGAGTGCAGGGTTCCCAGTGTCTATACTTGCTGGCAGAGAGAATTTTAGTCCAGAGAAACTTTGTTTCTTTCTTTATTTGTATTTGTTCTACAAGTAAATTTTTCCATTTCTAAAGGGTACTCAATCTACACAAAAGCTATATACCTCTAAAATATATTATTAAGCACCCAAATCATGAGCTTGAGTCACACTGTCCTGATTCAATCTTGGCTGTAACCAGCAATATCTTACCCAATGTCTGTGTGGTACTGAGCAAGAAACTTGCCATCTCTGGCTCATTTTCATCATTTTTACAAATGGGAGAGGAGTACTTCTTGACTTATCAAATTGTGAAGAGTGAGTAAGATAAGGCATATAATGGATTTGAAACATCACCTAACTCATCAATGGCCAATACATTGTATTTGTTGTGATCCCAACAAGGAAATAAAACAAAAATCCTCTCAGATGTATTTACCTGAAGAGAAGTTAATGGAGAATCTATTTAAAGATGTGTGTGGAAAGTTCAAGGAGCTAATAAGGAATATGAGACGCTCATGGATTAGCAACAATAAGGAGTCCTTACTATACCTAGGTGTGAAGAGGGAAAAGAGGAGCTAACAATACCAGTGCCTGATGAGAGCTGGAGCTGTGGATCAGGAGAGTGCTCCCCACTACTTTCTACCACCATCTGCTCTGGTTGAACCCAAGAAAGACGAAGGACCACAAGTGAAACAGGGCTTAGGAGGCAGCTGCCTAGAGTTCGGAGCACAAAGGAACAGAGATTATATGAGGAAGGAGAGGAGGAAATAAAGTTTTATAACCAGAACATTCTACTTCTTCTGTCATTCTGCATCTATTTTTGTCCTTTATTTGGATAAATGTATTTCATCCCCCGAGAGGTTCTTTCGGCCATCATGTAGGATGATGTCATTTCAGTCGTACTGCCATCTAGAACATAAATTGTGACATAAGCCATAGAAAGTACATTTCATATAAGAAGACAGGGAAAGGACAAGAAGAAACAAATACTTAACATAAAATATAGCTGCAACAATGCCTACTGTAGCAGCCCATAAAGTCTAAATTGATGACCATTGCTTTCTTCTTACATCACCTATTCTATGTTCCCCTTAACCTCTGTCAGCACCCCAAGTGGTCTGGGTTCTTTACACACAACAGTGACCCAAGTCATCATTTCTGTGACATCTAAGATCTTAATGATCCTATCCTCAGTGGGTTGCTGCAATTTAACTTTTGGTCATTCTTATTCAAGCTAGATTGGTAAAATGTGTGTCAGTGAGTCTCCTTGTCTCAAAGCATAGGTTTCTTTTACCCTTGTATAACAACCACTCAATTTCCCTTTAATAACCGGGATTTTTCACTTCTGCCAAATCAGTAACCCTCTTCTCTGCTTGCAGTGTAGTGGCATAGAAGCCCAAAAGAGCCTGAAATAGTCTTAGCTTCGAAATTACAGGAAGAATGGCTATACTCCTTCATGAAAACATTCCTCTCTAGCATTGCCATACCTGCCATGTCTGAGGTTGTAGAGATACAAACTAAAGGAGGAAGTAAAACTTCTGTAAGTGGCATAAGCATATTGTGTGTGGGGGGGCGGGGGGGTGAGAGAGAGAGGGAGAACAACTTGCTTCCCAGACCTCTGCTCTCTGGCTGTGAAAGACATACCACCATATGTAGATTTTAGTTTAAAGCTTATTCTGAATCTCGCAGGACAGCATTCCTGTTTTAGGAGATGCTTTGCCCTAGTTGATGCCACAACCAGGCATTCTGTAGCCATTGCCCCACTATATCAGGTGGGCTGCTTCAATGTAATTGGGAATATGACTAGAACAGTAACATCTTTGAACATAAGCAGGATGCTGTATGTCTTCCACCAAAAAAATGAGTTTCTTGTTCAGTGTCAAAGTTATTCTTCACTTGGTTGTCAAAGGTCATCGTCATCTCTATTAGGCAGTAAGATAGAAAGGTGTACTTCTCCCGCTGGAAATTGAAGGTGAACTGCTTCTAATAGCCTTCATTGATTGGAATTAAGAATGTCCTTTTCTATGTAAGATGCAAGATGCTGTTTATGTTTAAAAACAAACTGTTTCAAGGGAAGTCCTCTAAAAGCAGCATCTGAGATAAGGGTTCAAGGGCATGCAATGAATTGTGTTCTTTTGAGAAAAGGACAGGCAGGATAATGTGGGGAAATAAGTTATGACAGGAATGATCTCAGCTTCAGTCTACCTTTAGGCTGATCCCTGTGACAACTTTGCACCATGATTTGCCTCATGGAATCTATCTCACTATTGAGGCAAGGGGGCTGGACTTTTGTAACTCCATGACGTGGTACCTCTAAACATAACACAGTACCCCCTAAGATAAAGAGGTCGGAATTTCCAGGAGCACAGAAGTAACTTCCATTCAGCAGAGGCCATCTCTCTTGAGCAGGAGCATTTGTGGACCCTTAGCATCTAACGTGCCCAGAAGGTGTGATGCACAGGGCAGGTAAAGGGAATCTGGTGGGGGCATCTTAGTAGGTTGCCCAGATTTTTTATTCCTAAGGACCCTGATATCAATTAGTCATTGTTAAATAGCCCGGGCTGTCAAAGCACTCTGATTACCAATTGATCTCTGTGGCTTCTCGTGGTTATGTGCTGTTTCCTTACCTCTGTCTCTCAAGGAGCCAATTATTGAAATCCTGAAACACAGGTCTACCTAACCGACCATTATCTGCAACACAGAGTTCAGCGAAGACAGAATTCTCCAAAGGATGTTGGTACTTCTTGCAACAATGCATTTTTCAGTGCCCTGGTGAGAGGAGTATGGAAGTTGGTATGCAGAGGCCGTGGCTGAGTGATTGATCCTAATAAAATCACGATGGCATGTTCAGCACTGCGTTTGCATCTACTTTTTACCTTAAAGTGTGTATTTAATCCTATATGGTCTGTGAAAGATAGTCTTGAGTCTCAACCTTATTGATCTAGGACACTTTTGAGTATAAGCTTCAATGGGCCAACAAAGCAAATTATGTGAGTCAATCCGTGGTCATGAAGCATAAAAGCCACAGTAATGCTATATCCCCGGTGAGTGTAACCAACACCAGAAAGCCATCCTGAGAGTCTAATTCTTGGGGGTCTGTCCTGGTGTGCCATTTATTATATCAATAATAGTCTCAAGTGGGAAGATAATTCTACTAAAAGGATTAAATGAGAATTTTAAATGACCACACCATTTAAATATCTGTATCCCAGTGCAAAGGAACCAACAATACATGTTAAGATGCCCAGAGACTAGCATAGCAGGAAGCCATTTCCACCTGTTGGCCTATTTTGTTGTTGGAGCCTAAGAGCTGACATTTAACCACTGCCAGACTGCTGGATTGAAGCAGACAGGAGCAGAGGAAGAAACAGCTGACTACTTTCTCATTCCCTCTTATTTCTGACCTATGTCTCCCATTGACTGCAACCAACTGCAGACCGAAGTCTAAGGAGGATGGAGCGATAAAAACCACTGTGACACAGAGCAGATCAGAGAAAGGGGAGAATAGATCTTGTTGGGCAGGTAGAAAATAACCGGCATATATGTGTGAGCTGTTATTGCTGTTTTATTATTATTGGTCTGTCTTCAGTCTTATTTCTACTGCTTCTAGGCCACTGGTAAGCCTAGTGAGCCAGGCTTTCAAACAAAAATAAAACTAATTCTGTGACATGGGTTACACTGAAGAATTTTCTTAACAAAAATTATCATTTGACTTTAATTTCTTTGGGTTTTTGAATGAGTTGGCTTATAAGACTTTATTTCCATATGACAGTACCATATTCTTCGAGGGGCTAAAAAGTAATTCATTATAGAATACCACCGTTATAAGTTAAAACTCTAAAAAGAATAATCTGCCATTCTGTTGAGAACATAAATAGGTGAAGAAAATAGTCCATATACCTGGAAAAGTAATGTGAAAGGCAAGACATGAAAGAAATATGTATTGCTGGATCAGGGCAACATCAAATTTGGACAAGGCTTTCCAGCCTTGAAAAGAAGCAAGGGCTAAAACTGCAAAATATTTTCTAATTTTCTAACTTTTATTGGACCTTCAGTCTTGTAAATTGGATTCCCTAATTGTTTAATAATTTTAGTTAATTACATAATATTGAAAGGTAGCTACAGCTTGTATTTAAGCAAGCAGATTTAAAAATCAGGACAACATGAGTTCTCATCTGCCCAATCCAAAGCTTGTTTCTTCCACAGAGAAGAGAGAGGATTCATGTGGTCATGGACGGATAAAGAAGACTTTTGTAAAATGACTAGATTTTCCCCCTCAAAGTTAATACTTCTATTGGTTCCTGAAAATGTATTTGAATTTCTCTCCTCCATTTAGAAATGGATCTAGGAAAACATTTCATCTTGTGTGTGTGTGTGATCCAGAATTCCTTGTATTAAATTGCTAACAGAGATATATTGTTTAGAAGTACTTTCTGTCGTTTTTGTGAGTGGTTGGCAATGATTCTGGATGATTAGGTTGGGAGGCTACAATGAGACACGACACCAGTGAACCCTACAAGGTGCCCCTGTCCTTGACACAGGCAGCTGCTCACTAAATTAAGATGTCTTGCATCTTGGGATAATGATAACTGTTACATATTTTTAAATAAAACCTCAACCTTATACTAGCATGATGCACGCTAATCACTGTATCACTGTGAAGCTTATTAAAAATGAATGAAATTAAATGACCAGCTTTTCATCAACATATTCATAAGACTATCCCCCTCTCCACAGTGGAGAAGTACTCTGCAGGCTCGGATCAGTGCCTTAAAGGCTCCCTCAGTATGCATTGACACAGTGGACCATAGCAGCTCTGAAGGAGTCATTATAGTCTATCATGTCAATGGTCTGTGCCTGAGAACTCCCTTAGTATGCATTGATACAATCCACCACGATGGCTTCAGAACATACAATTATGATTTCAATGGAGGAGCCATAATGGTTGCATTAAGATTTCAGCGGAAACATATATACTTCTTGCCCAATTATAATGACTCAGATGGGTTTGTTAGAAAAAAATATATTTTTAAGTAAGATTGGGTCCTTTCAAAGTCATATTTTTGTTTCTCCTCTGTGTAAAGAGTTTTATTATTTTACGCACACAAAAATAAATAATCAGGTATAAATGTACTGACAGGTTGACAAAAGAAGGTAAATAATAACAGTAGTAACAAGACAATAAACATTTATCGACCACATGCTAAATTGCTGTTCTAGGTGCTGTGCTCCTTATTTCAGGGGTATCACCTCACTTCATACCAAAATTACCCCTGAGGTTAATGCTATGATTTTTTCCTTCATCACACATAAGGAAACAGGGCCTTAGAAAAGGTAACTTGCTGAAGGATCTACATGGTCAATTACTCTAAAAAAATCAGTATAACACTTGAACTAATCTTACTTTGTCAATTATATAAAATTCAAATTTCTGCATTTCAGAATTCACATAAATGATACTGCCATACAATCAGAGTTGATTAGTAAGCAGTAATGTAGATATAATAAAAACTTTAAAAAATCAAGAGTAACCTTTTGCAAAGCCTTCTCAAAATCTTCTTATTCAGTCCAGCTGGTGTGGCTCAGTGGCTGAGCATCAACCCATGCACCAAGAGGTCGCCAGTTCGATTCCGGTCAAGACACATGCCCAGGTGGTGGGCCAGATCCTCAGTGGGGGGCATGCAGGAGGCTGCCAATCAACATTCTCTCTCATCTATGTTTCTATTTCTCTCTCCCTCTCCCTTCCTCTCTTTCTAAAATCAATAAAGGAAAAAAAAAAACACAACAACTGCTTATTCAGTTCTCCTAACAACATTAGAAAAAGCTATGATTGGTCCCAGAGTATGAATGTGGAGATGAAAACACAGATCTCTGACTTAGGTCCAGGTTATTCAGTATGCCTCAAGGACAGCAAAGCAGCCCAAACCATCAGCGAGTGAAGCTGAACTTCCCTGTGTCACTCCCCATATTCACACCTCTCCTTCTAATGAAATCTTAAGCAAAAGTTTAATATAGTCAAAGAGCTGAGTTTCTCCTCCAGCAGTCTGTTTACCTCACATTCCATTCTTATGTCTGTTTTTTAAAGGAACTCCTCACAGTTCAATGATAAAAGCAGTGCTTTAATTTTAATATTTAGCAACCTGAGTCTTTGTTCAAGATAGAATTTGAATCCCACATATACACTGAATTTGTGAAGGTGATAAGTAGAAACAAGTTTGTACACCCACATGTGTTCTCATCAAACTATTGGCACTCGGAAAAGACACAAACTTTTAAATTGGCCTCATTAGAAAGTTCCAGGTGAGAGTTTTCCTCCGGAAACCAGAGATTTATGACACTCAACTAGGTGATATTCTTCCCAATGTGGGAGGGGTCATTAGCATTCAGTTTTAACAAATATTAAATATCATTATATCATGTAGATAAAAGGAAGTTTAGTCAATATTCAATTTATTATGATATAGATAAAGTTTAGAAACACTTTTGACTGGGAAGAATTGTTTTGTATTTACCTCATATTGTTGTAGCAAGGACCTTGAGCCGACCAGTGATCCATGTCATTTACTAAACGTGTCACATTAGAATAGCAGAATAATTCACAGCCAACAATAAACACTCGGGGCAGCTGTAAGCAGCCTCCTCTGTAATGTCCAAACAACTGCGTATGACATTATGCATTAATATTGCTAACCCTGATAGTAACCCTTTTCATAATAAAAGAGTCCTTTTACCCAGAAAACAAATCACATAGAAATGTCATAATGTCCCAGAAAAAAAAAACAAAAAACTGCACATGATTACAGCTATATATTGAAGGTGGCCAAACAAAAGAAAAATAATTTGCCATCTTGATTGTCACAGTCAACTCAGGTAGAAAGAGAAGGGCTTCTGAAAAATAAAATTCAGGCAGAAATATGGTGAATATTATTTTTTTAGGTTAGGCTGTGTGCTGCTTAAATCTAACTGGGGAATTCGAGCGTGCAAATGATATTCATATTAACCTGTAAGGGTATTGCTGAAAGAAATATGTACCTATTTTTATCATAAATGTTCCATCTCCTATACCCCCTAGGAAAAGGTAGAGGACATTCACCTGCCCTGAGAAACCAGTTGCGACCACAGTAGCGAGAAGACCGTCCCTGGGTAATGATTGATGCTCTGAGCTCACTGTGTGATTTGAGACAGGCATCGCTGTGTTTCAGTAACTCAACCAAAGGCCTCAGATTCTGATCACTGAGAAGAATGCTATTTGCTCCTTTTTACCCTCGCAGGAATTTTGTGATGTTTTGAGATATGATGTCTGTTAAGTGCTTGCTTAGAAAGCGAGTGATTTATAAACACGGATCTTACAAAAGAAAGCAGAGCTCTTGACAGTCCTACGAAAATGCAGTGACGGATCTTGCTCTTTCCAGAATGCAACCCAATCTACTTCTTTTGAACCAGGATATTAAAAGCTTGGTTTTTAAAGGTGTGCATAATTAAAGAAGAAAAAAAGAATTAAGAATATATTCTGAAAAATCATCAGCATTTGAACATTACTGTCTTTAGCTGTAAAAAATGTTTAAGAAGTATATATTATTGTTGTGTGGAGAAACTGCTTTCCAATTTGATTTCAATAATGATATGTACATACATTTACACATAGACCCACATAGAAATATATATATATATGAATATATATACATATATGTGTATATTGAATATAATTTCTGAATATGGCAGGTGTGGAGGATAGTTATTTTTTAAGCTGATCTGATTTAGAAAACTTCAGAATTCAATATGCCTTGGTAGATAGACAATCTTTTTTTTTTTTTTTTTCCAGTTGTGTTTCTGGCTAACTAGTTTTATGTCCCAGTGGCACAGCAAATATCAATGCAAACAGTCCGATGCTCCTGCAAAATAATGCATATTATTCTTTTCTTTAGAATTTATAGAGAAATTTATATTTAATTATTTTACTTCAGACTCTTCATAAAGCAGCAGCATTCTCATAAATGGGATGGAAGGCAGTACTCTTCATAAAGGTTGCCCGCCGGCCTCTGCATGTTTAGGGATATAGTCAAGAACTCCAGTTCCAGAGAGCACTTTCTTTCCATAATTCAATTGCACTAACAGTCTGCACATTTTCCCACAGGGGTCCCCAAATCTCCAGATCATGTTATTCAGCTTGGTTACATAGTCAGTAGATGGTCTAATGATGAAAATAATTATTTTATGTAAAAAAAAAAAAAGAAAATGTTAATTACCATTGCTCAAAGGCCAAGATACTGTTCAGGAAAGATAGCATTAACCCTGATCTGTCCCTTTCTCATTTGACCTTGTCCTCTTCATCATCTTTCATAGCAGTTAATTGAAGAATCCAGGTCTTTAATTGAATCTTCTATTGATTGAAATATTAATATGTTATGAAAAGGTACAGAGTTTATGGATTTTGTCAACCCCTAAATAGAATTAATCTTCATTAGTTTATTTATTGAAGTACTTAAAACAATTTGAGAAAGTCTAGAAAAATCAAGGCTTTGTATAGCACTCTCATTTCATCCTCAAAATATAGATATCCAGTGACCGCTTTCCAAGACCTGCCACAGCTTCTTCTGGCATGAAGGTGAGACTTCGAGAATTCTTTGCCAACAGCCGAAAGGCAGATTCCCCAAAGGTTGGGACAAGCAGAGGAGCGGTTTTATCTCCTCTATCCCTGGAGGGGCAGGATGCTCCAAAGAATAAAAGGGTAAGTGACACAGAGAAACCCTGCTCATTTACATAGATGTTCCAAGGAGTTCAGAGCACTTAATATATCATCAAGTCAGTGCTCAGAGGCAAACTGAATTGACTGTATTCCTGTTTTCAGTTCAGTCAAGAGAGTAAGTTAGGTACCTTAGAATCTGCAATTAACTTCTTCAGGGCACTGGGGTATCATTGAGCCCACTGCAAGGGCAATTTGCTAAATTGTGCTCTAGTGACCAGAAAGAGAGAGTGAAGTCCCCAAGTGCTAACTTATTCCCAGGAAGTCATTTACACACTGGAAGATTCCAGCTAATTAGACCCCATTTACCCCACATTGTGTTAGTATGGCCAAGCACGCAGAGTCTCAAAATCAAAGTTACACAAATACAGCCCAGACGTTGCATTTGGTACTCAGACACCAGTGTGAGTTTAAAAAAAAGTGTGACTTTAAAACGTTTGTGGTGAACCATGTCTCTCCAATGTATAAGTTATTAGACTGCTTGTGATGTAAAGTTATATATCTATAGTTGCCTGAAGGCTGAGAAATTTAGAAGTTTAACTAATGCACACAATACAAAGCACACAAAAGAACAAGCTTTATAACCTCCGTCTTCCTTGTTCTTGTTAATTATGAGCTCAAGAGAGCATTCAAAATTAAGAAATAATCCCATAGAATGCATTTGTAGAATATATAAAAGAGATTCAATGTAGCATTGTCATCAATGGGTAAATGGAAAAAGAAGGTGTGAGATAGTTACAGAGAATAGATTAGTGGTTATCAGAGGGGAAGGGGTCGGGGTGGACGGAATGGATAAAATGGTGATGGGTGGTAACTAGAAGTTTGGTAGTGATCACTTCGTGTCCAATTATAATGTTGCACACATGAAACTTTTATAATGTTATATACCAACTTTACCTCAATAAAAAATATATATAGCATTATGTTCCAAAACCAGAGAAGCAGCATTCACAAATTTACCTCCCTGTTCTATTTGCTTGTTTACCCTGTTTAAATTCAATATTATCTATTCTCTGTATTTACTATTGATGGCAAACACATTGCTAGCAGAATATATGAAGATAGATTTTAAAAGTTGTTTTTGTTTTTTTATTTGTCATAAGGTATGAAATAACCAGTTATATACTATGTATGGCTCCTTAAAGAGTTCTTGGAAAATATGCAATGCAAATTTATTTTCCATTTATTACGTTACATACAGTGCTCATAAAAACTGGAAAATATTTATTTTCAAAAGGAACATTATTTTAAACATATATTTTATGCTTGCTGGTTCAGAATTAGCAATAAGCTTAAAAATTACATTTATTTAAACTGTGTAAACTAGTACGGCAGGGGAACTACGCTGAGCGTGCAGTTGTGATAGAAGGGACATTTAATCTAACTGCCCAAGAATGTTCCCTACAAAGGAGAAAAATTCACACTGACTTAAAAAAAAAAATCTCCTCTGGACATTGTAAAACATTTATGTTTAAAGAGAATATGTATGAACAACCCTGGAGAATTGCAACACCAAAATGAGGTCGAGTTATCCTTCATTTTTTCCTGTTATATTGAGTAAAATAAAATGAAGAATTTCAATATCAAGCAGGAAGTTGGTAAATCTATTGTCAGTCTATGTGGAAACTATTTTTCTTTCAGTTTATGGTACAATATTACTGCTCCTGCTAACGCAGTCAAATGTTCAAGTCAGTTATAAAACTTTGGTGTAAAATAACAAATAAATAAAATACTTTCCCTATAACTATATTCTAAAATCAAAGTGAGAGAAATACAAAAATAGAGAAATAAAAGAAAAAAGAGATAAGTGAAATAAATACTAACTAAAGCCAGTGAAATAGTCCCCTTACCCCTCTCCAAAAAAAAAAAAAAAAAAGCTTTCACTAACTAACTACTTGATTATGGCTTTCTTCATATGATTTGAATGTCAGGGTCAGTCTTTGGGGAACCATATTCTTTCTTTTCAGCTTTGTTAACAGATGAACTGTTTAACAGCCTTATTGACACCATGACTGAGGCTGGGATCTTCCGACTGAATAATGATATGCCCTAATGGAAGCATATAATCCTGAGATGTATTCAAAGTAACATTTATAAAATTATTTCTAAAACTCTGCACAATATCAAAACTATATTTAGGGCTGGCAAAATCATGTCTAGAAACAAAATGTGTATTTCTTGTCTCAATTTTACTAAATATTGAAAACCTATTATGTGGTGTTTTCTGTTTATGGTACACAAATCCAAAGATTAATAAGACTCAGAATTTAGAGTCTAGCAGAGTAAAAATCCCACTATATATTAAAAGAATAATTATAATACAAGGCACAGATATTAGAAAATCTAAAATTTGAAATGGTTTCTGCAGAGGGTTTAATGGTGATTAGAATAAAAACAAGGTAACCACACCTGATGTGGTGGAAAGAGCATGGAATTCAGACTCGGGAGAGATCTGGGCTCACATCTTGGCTCTTCCAGTAATATTGGTAATGATTGAAATGATGGTGCAATAAACCTCTTAGGGTCAATTATTAAAGTATTAGAATAAAAAAATTGAGTATAAAACATACAAATTGAGTTCTACAGGGTCCTCTGAATTGCACAAATTATCAGGTTGTGTAAGGGGGAAATCCCAACCACAAAGACAATGGGCAAGGAGTCAACCATCCACAGACTCCCTAGTTGCTGAAAGTAGATAAGGAGACTTGGTGGATCAGAGCAAAATAGCTTGTTACCCACAGTTTAACATACAGTAAGAGCACCAGTATAGTAGTATCAATCCACCTTGCCCTTAAGTTTCACAGGGTGACATCACGGACTCACGTGGAGTGTATGCACCTAACGTATTGTGCCACAGCTGAGGACTCCAGGGCCGAGAGTCCAGCCCTTCCTGTAGCTCACAGCAAACAAACCAGACCCCCTCCTTTCGTGAGCAGAAATTGCATGGTAGACATGCTCTGCTGACTTCGACCTAAGAGTTGCTTAAGTGACCAGCTACAGAAACTGCTCAGTATCTGGGAGAATAACACTTACCACCTAGCACACTCAACTGGGAAGTTCATCGATGCTCAAGGTCCATGGCAGACTGCCTCTGTCAACACCAGTGTCAGAATGATGTGGTCATTTTTCATATAAATATTTTGAAGACATAAAAATAAAATAAAACTCAAGATTTATTGTTTAGTTAAGTATCACTGTGAGGGAAGGAAGACAAACTTATAACAAGTAAAAGGAAAAAGCAGGTGGCTGTGGAATGAGAAGGACGAGATGAATCGGTAAATGGAGGGAGGAAGTAGGTAAGGCAGTGTCTCTCAGCTTTGGCACACTGACCGTTTAGACCATAGCACAATGACTTCTGGGGCCAGATAATTACTTTGGGGGCCTTTCCTGTGCATTGTAAGATAGCTAACACTCACTAGATGCTCATCGTCCCTCTCTCTGTTATGACAACCAAAAATGTCTCCAAACATTGCCAAATATTCCCTGTATGGGCACAGGACAAACTGCCCTTAATTGAATATCACTAGACTGGGAGAAAGAAATAGAAAAGTAGGAGTAAAAAAAAAAATTAAAAATAGAAGATTAAAAAAAAAAACTAATCCCTTACTTTATACTCACAGTACATTTTGACAGATGTATACATGTACCATTATTCTTATTTATTTTTTAATTCTGAGACATCAAAAGCTTTATAATTTAAATAATTTGCCCCAAACTCCATATCTCAATGACAAAGTTAGTTTGCGAAGAGTTTGACGATTTGACTGGAAGAACACAGTTCACTGACTGCTAGCTGCAGAACTGGGACACCAAGCTCACTGATACCTATCTGCTCACTAGCATCTGTGGAAGAACTAAAATTACAAAATGTGAGACAGGAATTTTTCTTTCTCACCATCAGAAAAGGCACATTAAAAAAAAATGGTTTTGTTTTCAAGAAACATGCCAAAGAAAATACTTTCATAGTTTTTCTAAAGTTCTTATCATTATTAAAAGATAAAACTCTGAAAACTAAAACAAAAGCCAGAGATACATTTCTATTTATCTGTATTCTTTTGGAGCCCAATGGAAAAATGATAAGATAGCTAAGACCAATCAAAGAACACTAAACAAAACTGTTTTGCAATGTGTCTCTTTCAGAAGAGTCAGTTTTCCCAAACGTTCCCACACTTCAAAATAAAAAGTCTTATTAAAAGTCTTTGTCTTTTTCTACAGACAAATTTGCTAAAAATAACACACAGCTAAATAATTGAACTCTTATCCAATGTGATAAATCAGGGTCAGCCTTTCAGCTGGAAGTATGTTCCTTTGCAGGAATTGTGTGATACATTCTGCAGGAAACTAATGACTTATAGAGACATACAGACTTGAGCTTTGCAGTTCAGTAATAAAACCAGCCCAAATTTATTTTTTATTCTGATCAATGCCTGGCTTATCCACAACATATAAGTAGGACCGATCTAAGTAATTTTTCATTACATTCCCAGTCTCTGAGATTTGAGCAGAATGATCTGAGAGAAGGTTGTTATTCTTGGGAGTTTTCTGGTACACTACATATATATATATCATCAACCCAGCAGTCTCAGGAAATTATTAAAACTGAAGTTATATGCAGAATTGTGCTAGTTTAAAGTCTATTTTTGTTCACTTGTGATAGCCTGTGATATTTAAATTATTTATTTCACATAACCCTTACAGGAAAAACACATAACTATACGTAATTCTTTTTTTAATTAGCCATTTAAATTGAATTGTAATAGAATGTGATTTTGTGCCTACAATGACTTGAATGCCCCCAACTTCCTTTATTATGAGTCAATATGCATGTATTACCACATCAGATACATATTTGTCTAAATATTTAGATATTGATAGTGGAAAAATACAAGGTGGAAAATATATCATCTCCACCTTCCAAAGCATATAAATGAGCAGGAGAGAGACAAAATAATTATATTTAAATATAATAAAGAGAAGTGTACCATTAGAGAATTGCAAGGTCGGCACTATGGGAGCACAGAGGGAAAAGAGACATTCTGCTGGAGAAAGAACCAGTGGACTCGGGGAGTCTGAGCATGAAGTAAGTTGGGGAGATGGTGGGAGGTGAAGGAAAAGATTGCAGAGTCAGACTGTCTGGTTTTGTAGGCTCTTGCGAGGACTTGGGTTTTGCTCTGAGTGAAAATGACAGCCCTGGGAGGGTTTTGAGCCAAAGAATGAGATGATCTGATTGATGTTTCAGCAGCATCAGTGGTGACTGTGTTGAGAATACACTAAAGAAAGAGACGAGACTATAAGCAGGGAAGGCCTTTAGGAGGCTAGTGTGCTTGTACAGGAGAGATCAAGACGGTGGGAACCAGAAGAGAAGAAATCATGGAAAGAAGGAAAAGTTGTTTTATTTATTTATTTATTTATTTATTTATTTATTTATTTATTTATCTAATATGTTTTTATTGATTTTTTTTTTTTTTTTTTTAGAGAGAGGAAGGAAGAGAGAGATAGAAACTTCCGTGTGAAAGATGCATCAATTGGCCATCTCCTGCAGGCCCCCTACTGGGGATCGAGCCCGCAACCAGGCATGTGCCCTGATGGGAATCAAATCGGGACCTCTCAGTCCATGGGACAACGCTCAATCCACTGAGCCACAGCAGCTGGGCAGAAAAGTTGTTTTAAAAGAAATCCCTGGCCCTGGCCAGTTTGGCTCAGTGATAAAGCACTGGCCTGCAGACCAATGAGTCCTGGGTTCAATTCCAGCCAAAAAAATGTACCTCAGTTGTGGTTCGTTCCCAGCCCTGGTTGGGGTCATGCAGGAGGCAACCAGGCAATGTGTCCCTCCGTCGATGTTTCTGTCACTCTCCTTCTCTCTCTACCAGAAGATAAATAGAAAAATATCCTTGGGTGAGAGTTAAAAAAAGAAAAAGAAAAAGAAATCCCAAGCTTCTGGTCAAGGTAGCAGAATAGGTAAATGTGGTACTCACATCCTCCCACAACCACATGAGAATTACAACTAAACTATAGAACAACCATCACTTCGACCTGCCTGAAACATGTACTATAAATAAGGATATAAAGAAAAAAAATCACATGGAGACTTATAGGAGGAACAGAGACAAGGAATAAGATGGTCCAGCACCCCTGTGTGGCAGATAAAAATTGAGAGGCATATCTTCACTGCAGAGGTCCTCCCTGAGGAGCAAGGGGTCCCAGCCCCACGCCAGGGCCTACAACCCAAGGTTCTAGTACCTGGAAGAAAAGTCTCCATAACTTCTGGCTTTAAAAACCAGCGGTGATTGTGACTGGGTGAGATGGAGAGCTTCTGGAGTCCCAAGCATTTCTCTTAACAGGCACACATACAGATTTACTTGAATTCATTCAGTCTGAGCTCCAGGGCTGGGTTATCAGCTCCAAAGGCATCAGAGACATACTGGGGGAAACTAACTGTCTGGCATCAGGGAGAGAGCTGGAGGAGCAGCTTTCTCCCTGACAGAAGTGCTGGCAGAGGCCACTGTTCCTTTGCTGAGCCTTCCTCCCACAGAGCCAGCAGGCAGGTGCCATATCTGATTCTCTATCAACCTGGCTACCACTGTTTTCCCAGCCCTGGTGTGCCCCTAAGAACCCACCCTGCCCAACTTGTGGGCCCAACACAAGCTGTTTCCAGTGGCTTTTCCAAATAAATGACCTGTCTTAGCTCATGCTTTGGATTTGCATAAAATTTCCCAAACAAGAAGCATCTGGCCTCAGCATGCCCCATCCCTTTCACTAAGCAGCCCCAGGCCCAGCACTAATGGCAGCTGACTTTGTTTGCAGCTTGGCCTCTCCTGGGTACCTCCAAGTCAAGCACAATATGCAAATTTCTTTGTAGCTCATGCCTGGTGGCCCTGAGCAGAACATAGGCAGCAGCTGACCTTGGCCTGCACCTCCAACGAGGCCCCAGAGCCAGCACATCCAGTGGATAGCTTCAGATCACATCGAAGCACCACCCAAACATCCCCACAAGGGACACAATCAAGGGGTGGACTCAGCAGGCACCAGAGACCCACTGAAATAAATTATGTTCCATGGGGTTTGCCCCTGCACAGCTGATCCTCCACAGTGGTCACAGCCAGCCCTTGCTATCGATTGACCTGGTGGTAAGTCTCTCCCATTGACATGCCAACAGCAATCAAGGCTCAAAAATAACAGGTGGGTGTACATTCCTGGAGTTACTAGCTTGGGTGAAAGGGAGGCCATGCCACTGGAACCTACAGGACACCTACTACATAAAGCCATTCTACCAAGACCAAGAAATGTAGTACCTCTACCTAATACATAGAAACAAACACATGGAGGCTGCGAAGATGAGGAGACAAAGAAACATGTCCCAAATGAAAGAACAAAATAAAATTCCAAAAAAGTACTAAACTACATGGAGATAAGCAACCTACCAGATGCAGAATTCAAAACACTGGTTTTTAATAAGGATATTCAATGAACTGAGAAGAAGAGTAGATGAACTTAGTGAGAATTTCAATAAAGAGATAAGAAACATAAAAATAGAATAAGAAAATATAAACAGTCAGAAGTGAAGAATATATTAACTAAAATGAAGAATGCATTATAGGGAAGCAGTAATGGAGTAGATAAAGCAAAGGATCAAATCAGAAATTTAGAAAAAAGAAAGCAAAAAATACCCAATCAGAACAGAAAAAAAAAAATGTGGATAGTTTAAGGAGCCTCTGGGACAACTTCAACCATATCAACATTCACATCATTGAGGTGCCAGAGGAACAAAGATAGAGCAGGGAATTAAAAACCTATGTGAAAAAAATAATGACAGAAAACTTCCCTAACCTGGTGAAGGAAATAGGCATACAAGTCCAGGAACCACAGAGAGTCCCAAACAAGATAAACCCAAAGAAACCCTGTCCAAGACACATCATAATTAAATGCCAAAATTTAAAGACAAAGAGAGAATCTTAAGAGCTGCAAGAGAAAACCAGTTAGACTGCCAGCTGATTTCTCAATAGAAATGCTGCAGGCCAGAAAGGATTGGCAAGACATTTTCAAAGTGATGAAAATCAGGGACCTATGATCAAGATTACTCTACTCAGCAAAGCTATCATTTAGAATCAAAGGACAGATAAAGAGCTTTCCAGATAAGAAAGAAACTAAAAGAGTTCATCACCACCAAACCAGTATTATATGAAATGTTAATGGATCTTCTCGAAGAAGAAGAAGAAGAAGAAGAAGAAGAAGAAGAAGAAGAAGAAGAAGAAGAAGAAGAAGAAGCAAAATTATGAAGAATAAAATGGCAATAACTACATATCTATCAACAACTGAGTCTAAAAAAAACAAAACAAAAGAAAGAACAAGCAGAACAGAAAGAGACTCACAGATACAGAGAACATTGTGATAGTTGCCAGATGGTAGGGGGATCAGGTTCAGGATGAAAAAGGTGAAGGGATTAAGAAGTACAAATTGGTAGTTACAGAATAGTCATGGGGATGTAAAGTGCAGCATAGGGAATGTAGTCAATAATATTCTAATAACTATATATGGTGTCAGATGATTATGAGATTTATTGGGATGATCACTTAGTAAGTTATATAATGTCTAATCATTGGCTTGGTTGTACACCTGAAACCAATATAATATTATGTGTCAGCTATAATTGAAAAAATAAATTATTTAAAGTAAAGGGGAAAAAAAAATCTCTCATTAGTCAACCAAATCTAGAAAAAAAATTGAGATCTGAATGAAAACTCTTATATGCTGCCTAAGATGTCTGAATTTTATTATGTGGTCAACTGAGAATCTCTGAAGGTTCATTTCATTTTAAAATACTTATAAAGACAAATTTTAAGAAAAAGATTCATAAAAAGTATGTGTCAATAAAAATTAGAAAAGTAGTATGATAAATAACATTAAAATAGAGAAGAGATGAAAAACTAAGTATGTAAAAAAACTGTAATGGATCCTTTAAAAATAGTAGTAAAATTATATGTTTCTAGAAGATCAAATCAAGAAAAGGGGGAAATCACACAAATAACTAAATACAATTTAGTGATAAAGGATATATTAATAGCAATATAAAAGACCAAGTTATTAATGGTCACTTTGCACAATGCATGTTAAAAATATAAACCTCTTAATGACATCTGTAGACCAATAGTTAAAGCATTTCTGGAAGAGTGGACTGTAATCATAGTTATGTTTCAGAGGGTGATATCTTTTGTACAATAAATTTTAGAGAGTGAGATGAGATATCAAAATTGATGAGCACTTTGAGAAACTACCTGAAGTTATGAGGTCTTGAAAATTATTGTTGCTGTGGAGTTCAATAAATAAGAAAAATAAAAATATGATGCAGGCAGGACAAGCAGGATTTGGTTACTGCTTCTTCTGGGATCACAGAAAAGCAGATTCCTAGTTTCCACCCCTGGTGAAAACCATTAATAGTATTTGAGAAGTCAAAAGAAATAATTTGAATGGGAAAGACAATAAGCTCCGTTTAAATATGTTGAATAAAGCATGACAGTCAAGTGGAATGAGGTAAAAATAAAGGGGAAATGGACTTGGAGGAACTATTCATCCCTGATACATTTTAGGTTGAGAAACAGATCATTTCATTGGTCACAGAGATAAGTTAAAAGAAACACAGGGCAGTGTGGATGGGCTATCCAAAGTATTTAATGTGGTGAGTCAAGGCTGGTGCCTGTGCCTGTGTGTGTGTGTGTTTATGAAAAAGAAAGGGTACATTGTTTCATGAATCAGCTTGATAGCCCATGACTTTTCTACCCTAAGATTGCACAATATGGTAGAGTATAAAATGTGAAGCTGAGATCAGAATCTGAGGGTTCCTTCACTACTGCTTTTTCTTAGGTATGGGAATTCTAAGTCTTCTGGGATCTAGGGCATCACTTAGTATTTTATGGGATTCAAATTGGCATAATGTTTTGAGAAAGCACACATTTCAGAAAAATGCAGACCATCATAAATATAAAATAATAATTTGTTTTTATAATATACAGATTTTCTACTCACTAATATTTACTTCAAATGTTACATGAATGGTATATTATTCTCACCATTAATAATTGTCAGCTTAGCAAGTAATACTGTACATGAAAATATTTCTGTGATCATTCCAATCCACTCAGTAATTTTATAAATTGCATTTATAAATTTTATATATATATATATGCAGTTTATAATATATATATAGAGAGAGAGCAGTATTTCTAAAAATCTCCTTTAATAAAGATGTTCATGTCTTTCTAAAATTAAGTAAATGAATGGTAATATATAATGATGAAGGAAGTCATCAGGGAAATAGAGGATTAACCTTTATTCCTGGTTTAATTTTAATTGATTTTTTCTTTGATTTCCATCTAAAAAATTTTTTTAATGTTTTTTCTTAAGAAATGGAAAGTTATTTTAAGATGTCATTTGGTTAAGCCTCACTAGATCTAAAAGGAAAAGACGGGATAGGATTTTTTTGAAGGTATATTAATAGTAGTTCCAGTAATGATGAAATTGGCATTTCATGGTATGAAAAACTGCTTTTGTTCTTTGTGGAGTACTCAGTGTCATTCTCCTTTTGTCAAAAAGTAAATTAAATAGCTTAAAGAGGCTTTGTGCAGAAATGTTCAGTTCTTTATTATGTTCTAGAAGGTTGAAAATACAGATATTGCCTTTCTTTGCAGAAGGCAGTACAATAACTCTGACAAGAACGTAAGCAGAGTTGTTAGCAAGGCTAAATGCAAATAATATGGTTAAAGTCCTAGCATGGGAATAACTAACACAAGTGTGATCCCTTAGTATCATGTGTTTAAGATTTTACTTATATTACTTTAATTCAAGGAATTGTATTTGATAAAGTTTCAAATTTAAAATAAGCTCTCTTCCATTTGTGTTCTTGAGTATTTAGTCTAGTAAACTGGCTTCCTTTCACTTCTTAAACCCTACTTAATGATTTTTCAATGGTTTAACAAATGGAAGATTTATTTCAATTCAGTAAGACTCGAATGTCTCTTACCATTACAACTAAAAAGACCTGTAACAAATTAACACTGAGACAAATCCAGTCCATTTGCTTTATTTTCTGAACAACCATGGGGTATTACATGAAACTCCACAATGAGAGGCAAAACTTTGGGGAAATCTGCCATGTAAGATCTTGAGCATATGAGTTCCTCAATTATTTCACCAATTTAATCTCTTTTCACTTTTATTTTCACTCAATATTATTGATTCATGAACCCAAGATGTTTTAGAATAAAATCCACTATTTGCTCTTATTAATAAAAAATTAGATGTTCATAATGTTTAGTCTAGAATTTACTAACTCATTCATTTAGTGCAAAAGTCAATCTTGTTTCATGTTATCTTCAAGACGAATTTGATCTTATTCTTAAATAATGATAACGCTTAGAGGTTTATTTGGGGCCTATCAATATCAAACACCATTGGGAAAGTAATCTATAGAGATGTTTCATGACTTATTTCTCCACTTCATGGACTCTCACACTGTATATTTTATTAGGGAGGAGCCAGAAGAAAATAAAAAGGAAAAATATATACTGAAGAACACAATCTATTAAACCCCAATTAAGACCTGGTTCTGCAATGCCTTTGTCAGCAATTCAAACCACTTGAAGAAATCTTAAATTCAGTTCTCACAATAGACAAATTAATCAAAATCTAAAAGCTAAAAATTGTCCAGTATTTAGAAGCAGGTGTGAAAAATTTACTTGGAAAAGATGCTATTGAATCTCCTGAATGCATTAAATGTTATGTATTGTGTTCATTACTAGTCTTCTGTTTATAAGAAGCAATTGAGATTTTCTGGTATTTTTTCAAAAAAGCAAAAGTTTTATCAGGGACTTCCATATACTTCCAATACTTAATAAAAGTACCCATAGTGTAGTATAGATTACTTGAAATCTCCTTTCTCTGAAGCAAGAATTAGTTATTTTGAATATAGGAACAACCTCAATGAGCATTGATTAAGTGACTCTGTGAGTGTGTGTGTGTGTGTGTGTGTGTGTGTGTGTATAAGGCAGACTGGGAGACGAAAGATTGCTAGAAGGAAGGAAACATTGATTATGTACCTAAGGATTCCACAACATCCTAAGGAAAAAAAAAAATTAGTATTATTACTTCAATTTTTAAAGCAAAATTTTCTGTTTTGTAATTATGTTTTTATTAATTTAGAGAGAGAGGAAGGGTGAAGGAGAGCAAGAGAGAGAGTGACATCAATTGGCTGCCTCCTGCATGCCCCCTACTAGGGATTGAGCCCAAAACTCCAGCATGTGTCCTGACCAGGAATCCAACCAGCAACCCTTTGGTGCACGAGACAATGCTCAACCAACTGAGCCACACCAGCCAGGGCAAGATTTTCTTTTTTTTTTAAAGTTTTAATAAATGGTGCTCAAGACTTGCTAGTGTATTACCCCAAGTAGCACAGACAATGGATAAGAATCAAATCCATTTATAGTTCACTCCACAGCTATCAACGTGAAGATGCAGTACTGGTTTTCTTGAATGATGATCTTCAAGTAAGAACAGCATAGATGTATTTTAATCTTCTCAACTCTAGAAATCCAGGAATTTTTAAAGATCACTATGTTTTGCTAACTTGATTAATTTTGAATATAAGCTTACTGAAATATTGTTTTAATTTATCTTTATTGTTGAAAATATTAGCGATGTCCCTCCTTTTCTCCCCCCATTGACACCCTCCTCCCTGCTCCCACCCTCCCCCTGCCTTCATTACACTCTTGTCTGTGTCCAGTGGTTATGTATATATACATATAAGTTCTTTGGTTAATCTCTTCCGGCCCCTCTCATCCCCCTTCCCTCTGAGGTTTGTCAGTCTGTTTCTTACTTCCATATCTCTGGGTCTATTTTGTTCATCAGCTTATTTTATTCATTATATTCCACAAATAAGTGAGATCATGTGATACTTGTCTTTCTCTGACTGGCTTATTTCGCTTAGCATAATACTCTCCAGGTCTCTCCATATTGTCTCAAAGGGTGAGAGATCTTTCTCTCTTACAGCTGCATAGTATTCCATTGTGTATATGTACCAAAGCTTTTTTGTCCACTTATCTACTGATGGACACTTGGGCTGCTTCCAGATCTTAGCTTTTGAAACATTGCTTTTATTTATACTCAATGAAATAAAGTGCTTAACTTTGGAAAGGTGTAATTTGGTGCTTTATTATTTCAAGAATGCCAAGGGAAATCACAAAATAATGCACCTTTACACTGTTCTTTAACTACGAACAAAATTATAAAAACTATCCTGCCAGAGATATATTATTTTTATAAGGGCAAATATGATATTTACCCAGGAGAAAATCACGTTTGAAAAATGAGCATTTGGAAGCTAACATTGTAGGATAATTTTAATTTCACTTTTAGTTGGAGGTGACAGTGATCCTCTCCAGTTGTCTTTTAATTCTTGGGCTTTTTTTTTTTAGCTTCCAAAATTTAGATGTCTATACATATTTTGAATCCTGGTGATAGCTGTATTACAGATTTAAATCTGCACTTAAGTTCTATTTTTCTTGCCTTGACATATCCCACCCAGCTGAGCTATGGTTTTGGTTCATCGTAAATCATAGTAGGAAGAACAAAGTGAAAGGTTCTGAATAAATGAAATTAATTTTTCTAGTCAATGCTCTTGGACAGAAGGAACCTGAAGCTTCAAGGGAAATTCTGTGTCACCTATAAATTCTCTGTGGGCATATGCAACATAATGGGTAAGGAATATGTTGAGGAAAATATTTACTAAAGGGTTCTTTAAGTTAAATATTTATGATCCACTACATTTATGGATTCAAAAAGGATTCAACCACAAATTACTTAGTCTTGCCCGGCTGGTGTGTTTTAGTGGTTGAGCATCAATCCATGCACCAAGAGGTCGCCGGTTCAATTCCCAGTCAGGGTACATGCCCAGATTGTGGGCCAAAGCCCCAGTAGGGGGCATGAAGGAAGTGGCCAATTGATGTTCTCTCTCATCGATGTTTCTATTTCTCTCTCCCTTTCCCTTCCTCTCTCTCTAATAATCAATTTAAAAATTGTTTTTTTAATTACTTATTCTTCCAGGTTAATCAGTCACCTCTGTTGCTTTTAGGACATATATGAAGGAAAAGTAAATAACAGCCCTAGGAATTAGGTAATGAAAGTTGTCCTTCATTCAAACAAATTCTTCAAGGTAATTAGTTTGGGACATGCAATACTGGGTTGTTAGCTCTTATCTTCTGTACTAACTTGCCCCTTATTGGCTTCTCCTTTATATGGACAAATTCCCATACCCTCTCTTCTTTGCAGCTGCCTATATACAACTTCCCCTTCACCCATTTGTGGTTCTTCTTACCCTTTCATTTGACCAAAGTTAATAACCATCTTTGTTAGTTTCCCCAGGTAATGACTATAACATTCAATATTTTTAAATACTTACAGGCATTGTTCCAAGTTTTCTACATGAATTATTTTATTTCCTCCACATGGCAACTCTTTGAAGTAGATAATAATTTCATTCTCATGTGACAAGTGAGGAAACTGAGGCAAAACAGAATATTTGGAAATGTCCATGACAATTTTTATTTGTAATTAAAGTTTGCTCCAGGACCCCCTTTCTGTTAAATCCCACCAAAGTTTTTCCATCTGCTCTTCCCCTGGTACTTAACTCTATCAATAGATGATCCTCAGAAGAGTTACACATCATTCTTCTGGGGTGGGTTGTAAGAAAAGTATCTAAATTCCTGGAAAGATACATTAAAATCGTTCTCTGGTTATTATGGCTATGCCATCCTAGAGAAATACTGCTCCTTAATCAGTTAGAAAACTAAGTTACATCATAATTATTTTTTATAAGTCTATCATCTTTTAAAATGGAAAATTGCTCAAACAAAGATCCCGTCCCTTGTTTTATGTGAACTACCAATTATGATGACTAGGACTTAGGAAGTGTAAAATTTTATGAAATTTTTATTTTCTTAGCAGTTTGTGCTTGAATTCTCTTGAAGTGGGAGACAAATTTTGATGCAAAGAAGCTTTGAGAATTCCTCTGGAGATATAAGTTGGCCTGAGGCTCAGCTTGCATTATATATTTCACAGGAAGTGGTTTTGCATACTAAAGAAGACTGGTCAGACTTACAGTAAAATCCCCAGGATGGTGGCAACAGAGACCTTGGGCAGAATAGAAATATCTATTGGGGATTAATTAAATAGTTCTCTCTGTTGTGAGCAATGATCTGTTTCCCTTAAGATATTTTCAATAAGCTCTATGGGCTTACTCACTAGAGTGGATATTGATGGTGAATATGAAAAATCACTGAGGCCTGATTCTGTTGGAAGTCAAAGCAAGAACACTGGACTTTTTAGAAAATTCTTCCTACCTCTATGAGTGTAAAGAGGAAAATCAAACTGAGCAAAACATTGCCACATATATATTCATAGAGAGATGAATATAGATATAGATACGGATGTGGATATATCTCTAGATAGATAGATATATCAGCACTTTCCAGTACTTTTAATTTTCAAGAACAGACAAGTCAAAAGGCATGAATTGTGATGGCTTTTCAGCAGTATTTGGGCATAGAGTTCTGTTCCTAAGTAAAATTTCAGTGGAGCAGCAACAAAAGTTTGAGTATGTCAGAATGACTAGTAAACTAAAAACTAAAAAGCATGCTAAGAAGGAGAAGAAATAATAAATTGCAAAAGTAGCAGTAGAAGCAAAGCTGGAATTTTCCAATTTGATGCACATACAAACACACAAATAAAATCATGGCATAGGCATTAGCTCATTTACTTGGTACTTGTGTGTGTGTGTGTGTGTGTGTGTGTGTGTGTGTAATATAAAACCATTGTACACACATTATCTCTTTAATCTTTACAAAACTCATTGAATGCTATAATTCTTGTTTTACAAATAACTGAGGATGAAAGAAGCTAAATGTCATCCAAGACTGTATTTACTAAGCCACAATATAAACATTCTAGAAAGAATTTCTTCAAAGTAAGATTTATTGGATTCTAATATCCATGCTTTTAATCTCCAAAATAAGTTATCAATTGATAGTGATTACATATGTTCTACCAAATTTCATTTTGAAACAACATAGAGTAGACCACAATAAGCATTATTTCTAAATGTAACAAATTTAGGAAGGTGGCTTCTCTGATAAAGAGAAAATACACATTTTTTTCCTGAAAAATATTAGTCAATAGAATCATTTTTCTTGCTTCAGATACCTGAAAACTTGTTATTGAATGTATTTTGGCAATCTTAAAATATTGCATTACAGCATTTTCATGTATTTTATTTCCTTAATGAATTTTTATCCCTTATTTTCTTTCCCCCAAGCTCTCAGGTAAATCAAGATTAGTAAAAGGCTAGGGGAATGGATTTGATTTTCTAGTAATCCTCCTTCTTCAAATTATAATAAAGACTTTTGTGAAGTCAGGTGGCGTAATTTATTTGAAATCCTCAATAGTTGTTCAAACTATAAATGTTGTCACAACAATAGCTATAGTCTATTTAACACATACATTTAACTGTGATTTATTTATAGGGAATGGAAAATACTGATCACTGTACTTAGAATTTTTTTAATGTATATAAAATTGATTGAAAGTTTATAACTGACACTTGGCAAAGGAGCTAATAAAAGAGAGGTTTTTGGAAATTTCCAAAAACGAAAGCTCTGTGAGAATATTTTTTGCACAGCAGATACTACCAGTGTGCAAAGCATCCCACACATAAAAGTCAGTTCAGCCATACTCCTGTCTCAGAAGAGAAGGGAGAGCTTTTGGCTCTTAACTCAAATGTGCCCACTTATTGCAATCAATGGCTAGGAAAATTCCAAATACTTAATTCTAATCCTTTACAACCAGTGCTATTAAGTCATAATCTAAATTATAACCGCTATGATGATTGCTTCACACTTTGATTACAGGTTACGCGATGAGGAGGCAGTGATACAGGTGTTAACGATCATTCTAATGGACTCTCCATAAAGTGTTTAGCATAATAGGGCAAATGCAGCCCAGAATGTGATAGAATTTCTTCTGTATATTTGAATAATGCCAGAGAATGCCTTTTTGAAAGTTTTTAAACAATTCTTTAATAAAAAATTATACTTTTATTTAGACTTTTTTGTTACCATAGACTCTAGAGTATATCAAAAGCAATCATTACAATTACTATTATAAAGACCGTCACTATTCTTGAATGTACGATGTTAGAAACAAGCGGAGGGAACCAAAACACATTCAGTGCTTCAGACAAGCATTTCCCCCAAATGTAATTAACCATTTAAGTTCAAAAATACTTTAATTAAGCAAAATTATTTTAATGCTTCTAAGGGGAAAAGACAAAATATTTATATATTTCAGAAAGACCTTCCCTCGTTCTGTTTTGATTATACAGCTAACTGAATTTACATGTATAGCTTAGGTGAAGGACATATTTCTGTTTTACCAATGAAAAGTTTTACTTTGTTCAAGGAAAGGCACAGGACTACTTCTTTCTTCTCCTTCTCCTCCTCCTTCTTCTTCCTCTTTGCTTTCATTAGAAATGATGCTTTTATAAACCCACAACATTTCAATGTACAATGAGACAATAAACATCGTTTCTCCAGTCTGAACTGTTACAGGTCACATGCTGCCTCTTAGTCATTATATGATGATCAATGCCTGCTTAGTGCCTGGTTCTCAAATGTTCCAAAAGCTGAAGTGTAATTGAATTTGTGGATGAGGAAATTGAGACTCAAAGAAAGAAGCTATTAATCTAGGCCTCACAACCAGTGAGAAAATGAGCCAGACAAAAGTGCTAGCTTTTGGAATACTAGTTCATTATGGTTTTCTACTGTAAGTATTAATTGATTCAGGCAAATCTTAACATGGTAAAACAACAATGTTTTATTATGACAAAGACATCATTTACTGCTTGTTAAATGTTAACGGACACCAAATAGAAACTTATTTTAGCTCGATTCTGAAACTACCAGTGATGAGAATGACAGTATCTACAAGTTCTCTAAACTCTGCCATATAAAGTATAATTTAGTGTTGCTGGCAAATGTGAGTTAAAAGACAAACCAGCAAGACAAACCAGCACTCCCTAGTTCCTTTTGTGCTTGCCGAACTAAAACCACTGGAAGCACAGAAATGACTGGCTATTGATACTTTGTGGAATTGACAGAGGAAACTGAATTATCTGTTTACAGAATGCTAACTAATTTAATTGAAACTTTAATTAAAAGAGCATCAAAGTACATATTTCCTTCTAATAGACAGCACCTGCAACATATGAAAATGGTTTGTTTGGACTGCTAGATTTTCAATGTTACAGAAGCAATTGACTATACCCATATGCCCATTAAATATATTTCCTGATGAAAAAAATGTAGAAATTGAAAGATGTTTCATTCATGAAAACTGATGAAAAATTACTCATTCCTTAAAAAATTATTTGTGATATCTAATATAGCAATGTGAATATCATTAATATCCTCCCTGAGATCTACTGAGTTTGGACACAAAATTAGTATTCCAGGTTTAATATTTTGTGATTTTTTTTTCCTTTTAGATACTTAGTAAGGCCATGGCCGGTTTGGCTCAGCGGTTGGAGCATCAGCCCACAGACCAGAGAGTCCCAGGTTCGGTTCCTGCTGGGGACACGTACTTCGGTTGCAGTTTGTCCCCAGCCCTGGTTGGGGTCATGTGGGTGGCAACCACTCAATGTGTCTCTCTCACATCAATGTTTCTCTCTCTCTCTTCCTCCCTCTATCCCTTCTGCTCTATCTGAAGATAAAATGTAAAAAAAAAAAAAAAAGATACTTAGTAAGAAATCATTTGGGAAAATTACCTCATATCTTGAAATGAATATCATAAATTGCACTCTACAATTGTTAAAAGTATGTGAATACTGTATTACTCAATATGCTAATTTATTACAGGCAGCCTCATACACCTGCCAAAATAAAGTACAATGTGTGTGATCTAATTCTCTTATAAAGAAAACTTCTAGAAATTTCCCAAGCATCTATTACTAAATCTGTCCACTGACATAGAAACAAATTAATATTTACTTATATATTATAGAGATGAGAACATGGTACATATTAAGGACAATATTCTTATATTATCAAAAGGAGAGAAACATAGTTATATTATAACATATTATGTTAACAAAATAGATGAGGAATTTAATGATGATTATAGGGGAAATACCTTAATAATTTAAGTTAATAAAATTATTTTAGTTCAGTTTTAAAATTTTCATCTAAGTTGTTAAAAATGAAAATGAAAGTTATTTCTAAAATGAATTAGGAGCATATTGTCATTATTTCTCTAGTTATAAATTACCGACATGATACAATGTAAAAAGAACCAGAATCTCAAATATAATTTAAATTACTTTAAATAATTCTTGTATGTCATCCAGAAACCTGATGAGCTCCAAAATGGTAATTTTGAGGTACCAAGGACACAGAGAAAAGCTGTGATAGAGAGGGATACACAGAGAAGAAGGATAGAAGAATAGAAAGAGGGGGAAAGAGCCATAGATGAAATAAAATAGGTAAATCAACAATAGCAAAGAGAAATTGAAGATTAAAGCTGTTTTTTAAATAATTCTAAGCACATCAATAGCATAAAATTTTGCCTTATATATTTGAATATATCAGATAAGAATATAATTTCCCTAATCATTTAGGCAATTGATTCAATTATGCAATATGTAGTGGAATGATAAAACAGACTCTTTAAAGTAACTACAAATTCTATGAATATATGATTTCAACACATTTTTTTTAATTAGCTGGGGGAAATAGAATATATTTTTGTCAACTCTGATTTTTGTTTTTCCCATTAATTTTTTTCTATAGTAGATTGTATTGTATGAGCTAATTATTTTTTAGTTTACATTGAATAAACTTATATTTACTTTCCATTATCCAAGTCAAAGTTATCATTGAAGGTCTTTCTCAAATTTTACTAACTCTCTCATACCTCTTCTGATGTACCTTGAGTAAGCCATCACTGACTTTAATGTCTATGTAACCCATTTATGTACAGTAGTACTGTTGTGGTGCCTCTTTGACATCTCTCCATTATCTGCTTCATTCACTGCTTCTGTCTCGAGGTCTATCTCTTAGCAATCCTCCACCAATATCTCATATCCAGCCATATTGATATTAAGTAAAGTTTTTCTAAGAAACTTCTAAGAATTTGTACATTTACCCTTTCTATCTGGATTGCCATTTCTTTTCCTCCTTCTTCCTCGTATTTTTCATTTGAATGTCTCCTGCTCATCCCTCACAATAATGCCTAGTCACCAACTCCACCAAAAAGCCTTTCCTAATAACCCAACTGGAGGCAGGTGTAGCACCTCTACGATTGCATAACACACTAGCTATTCTTACTCCACGAGGAGAATTGTTTTCTATCCTAGGATGAATCAATGAACACATTGTAACTAGCCCTGTGGCTAATTTAATAGAACTCAGAGACTTTCCAGAGTTTACCTTTGTCCTTAAATTCTGAACTGGTTTTATTACCTTTACAAAGCATTTCAAATTGACCCTTGGAGAGTATCCACTTGGCCAATCCCAGCATCACCCTAGGAGACAGTTTCTCAGACCCATACCCCTTGGCCTGTGCCCGTTATTCAAGAACTTGCACTACCCAGCTGTAGCTCATTGCTTTCCAATAGAACTTCCTTCAGTAATGAAAATGTTCCAAAGCTGGACCGTCCAGTACAGCAGCCGCTAGCTACATGTGGCTACTGAGCACTGGAAATGTGGTCATTGCAATCATGGAACTAGAATTTATTTTTTAAAACATAATTGAAATTTAAATAGCCACATGTGCCTAATGGCTACTGCATTGGGCAACATAGGTCTAGAATCTTGGACACAGGTTTAGGTACTTTCCATGCAAATTAATCAATGGATTCCTTTATGTCTTGAAAAATGGAATAGCAGGATGTGAAAATAGAAAAGAACTTTAGGAAAAGAGTATTGGAAGGCATAAAATAAAAGAACATCCTTTTTTATTTTCTCATCTTTACAATAACAAAATTGGACTATGTAACTACCTGAGTCCCATTCCACTTTAAAATTGCAAGATGCTGCTTTCATCCATCCATTTTTTCACTCATTAGTCCATCCATTCTCTCACTGATCATTTATCCAACTGATATGCCTTCTGAGGTCCTACAAATGCATTCGCTGTGCTAGAAACTGGAGATATAAAGAAGATTCCATCTATCATAGTTTGGACGACGAATGAAGAACTTATTTTTCTAATTAAAAGAACATTTTCTTCCATCTCTAAAAAATAAGATATAGTCTTTCCTTCAGGTATCCCTTTTTTTCTATTTTAATATTAACTTTTCAATGCTCTGTCTACATTTAATAAGAAAATATTCCTGCCAAATGTTTACTTTATTGTTGGCTCACGACCACAACTTTAAAATTTGGGGGTAAATAGCATGGACCCTTTTTCCAAATCAGGTCTCTAGCATATATTAGCCATGTGGCTTTGTGTAAGCGACTTCTCCGAATTTCAGGATGTTGTATGTAATACATAAAATAGAATAATAATAATAATAATAATGTACATACACTCACACCATTTCCTGTCAACTTCGGATCTTGTATTCTTAATCACTGCATTATTTTAAGTACTATGCTTTTCTGACAATTAAATGAGGTATATACAAGATACACCTAGCCGAGTGTCAGACACATTTTAGGCACCAACACATTATTATTTATCCCTCTTCTCGTTACACCAGCAGAACATAACGAAGTGTGCAGGCAAGGGGCCGCCCTGCCACACTTCAAGCCATTTGCTAGCTGAATGAACGTAGGCACATCACCTCAACTTTCTCTGTGTTACAGCCACATCCATAATGGGGACAATAAAAGTCCCAAGTCCATCGGGCTGTGGTGAGGATCAAATTTAGTTAACATACATAGGTGGGCAAAAGTAGGTTTACAGTTGTGAGTACAAGAAACACAGAGTTTATTCTTTTATTATTATTTATTTATTTATCACTGTAATCTTTGTCTTATTATTGTTGTTATTTCATATTCTTACTTATTATTTATATTTTAGGTAAGGACGGCTGGTAATTTAACCTATTTTTGCCTAGGTTATATAAAATGTTTAGAAGAGCATCTAACACAATATAAGCACTCAGTAATTATTAGTTTTATCATCATCATCATCATCATCATGAAACTTTCTGACACTTGCTTCTAAACCTTCTGCTTCACAGGGCTAAAATGGCAGGCAATGAATATAAATTTTTTAAAAATTTTGAGCATGGAGGAATACTTGAAATATGCTATTTACCCTAAATGGCCGTGGGGGCAGCATTGTGGTTTGGCGAAAAGGACATGGACTTGGGAATCAGACAAATGTTACTCTTTGATCCTCAGACTTCTCATCCATAAAAGAAGAAGAAAGTGTGTGCCCCCATCTCACAGAGCTGTTTGTCGTTACATGAGGCAAGTGTGTAAAGGATCTAACACATGCTCTGTCAAAAAATAAATCCTTAATAAATATTACTTCTCCATCCTGCTATTTTAAGCAACAGTTACTAAATGCATTTTGAGAAATTCAGAAGTACACTTTCAATGCTATCAAATTATATTTGTTCCATATTTTAAAAGATAACCCATAATCCCTAACCTCCATGAGGATATCTGATTGTGCATACATAAATATGTATTTAATAAATTGGTTCATTCTCTCATCTATTCCCTTGCAAAAGGCAAACTCCAGTTATGGGACCTGTATGGTCCATTGGATGGAAAGCTGAACTGGAAGTTAGGAGCCACGGCCCACGCATCTGTTGGGTTCTTCGTTTCCTGGTGTCTATTACAAACATCACTTAATTTTTCTTCACTTCCTCCAGCTGTGAAGTAAGAATCATAATTCCCCACAGGAAAATGTATATAGTAAAGGGAGATCCACAGATGAGATACATGTTCTTTCAACCGATGAACTTAAATTCTCTTCCTGACTTCCACACCATGTCCGAAGTACTGATGGTATCTAGGTTTGGCAAATGCACAAGGACACATATTCAGAGTCAGGACTACAAACAGAATCTGAGCTACTTTGTTAACCCCCAAAATGACCACATTACATGCTTTGCAAATGCATTGTTTTTCTTTTCTACATTTCCCATGCACAGCCTGGCACAGACCTAATAATTTTTCAAGAGCCGTTTTAAATATCAACTCATCTTTGAATGCTTGGCCAAAATCCATTGGCTCTGTCACACAAATTGAATCTCCCCATCCATCCTTCTTAATTCTATAGCATTTAATTGGTGTGATTAGGATAATATAGGATCTTTATCACATTGTATTATAGTGTAGTTGTTTACATGCCTGTCCCCATCCTGAACTGGAAATTCTGTGATGGCAGAAACCTTTTTGTTTGCTTCAACGAGAATCTGACATATGGTAAGTATTCTACAAATTTTATTTGAATTAAACCGAGATCTTTTTAAGTACCTGACATTTCCTCTAAGCTATTTTACCCCATTGAAACAAAAACTATTATTAAATAATTATATTACTGGATAAAGACTCTGTTTTTGTTTTCCTGTTTGATGATAATTTGGAATTTCTGATGTAGTCAGTGCTAAACCGAAGGTCAGGAAATCTTTGCAGTAAAAGGGAAGAAATGCTTTTAAATTAATAAAAAATGAAGCATTATCAAACTGCCAGATCTATTCTGAGCAGATGTATGAATATTCACACAAACAGTAAACACGCACATGTAATTTATAGAATTAGTACAATGTAAAAGACAACAGTTTCAAATAAAATTTCACTCATGGTTCACAACTTGACGCACACAATCATAAGCTGACTCGACCTTTAATTAAAACTGCTGAGCCAAACATTATTATTGACATGAAAAATATCAACTGATCCAATGATGTTATATTATAAAGTTTCCACAACACAAATATTTGTTCTATAAATAAATAGCCTGGGCACTTAGTACTGGCTACACTCTTTGTTTCCAATGTATACATTTAAGTTGTACCTACATTAAGCCAAATAACTGGTTAAATGAGTAAACTAATCTTTCTTTCTCTAAAATTGTACTACAGATTTTGTTCCATCCCTTTCTGTATAACAGGAAACCAACCTTAAGACTAAATGTTTTGTAATGTTAATTGGAAGGAATAAACACATTCTAAAAAAAAAAAAAAAAAAATCAGCTGTTTAATGGTCTTGGCTGTGCTGCTTTCCAATTAGTGCTGGGTCACTAATTAATTCTTTTCCAGGTGCCCAGGCTTCCTGAATACCAGCACTGGGCCAAGCTCTCTCGATCCTTTCACCTTATGCTCCAACTATATTAATGACTTTGACCTTGCTCCGATGTGGACAGCAGCTTTCTCAATTTGGAGAAAAAGTATTCTTTCCATTTATTTGTAAGAATGGCACAAATCATATTAAACCCAAACAGAGCTTTATTGTCATTCTTTGTTAGCCATGTTCTAACAAATGCATTTGGACACTGGCTTCTTATGCCTATGAGGCTTGTGTTTTTCCGCCTGTATTTCTACCAAAACACCTTAGGCCATCTGGGACATTGTCCTACAGCTTGTTTCCTCTCTTGCCTTTTTTTCATTTTCTCACTCTTTCAATTTTATGGTTTTCTATGTTTTCAGATTATTGAAGCATTATCTTCACTAAGAAGCAAAGGCCCCTCTCTGTAATATTCTATGTCTTTAAATAAATCTAGCTTTCATAGCTACATTTGTTTTCAAGAAAATAGTGCCATTGCTGCCTATAAATATTTACTTTATTACTCACTAATTCATTAATACAGGATTACCTGTTACTTCCCACTGTCATATCATTGATTTGTTCTTCTTAAGGATAGTCAGTGAATACAACCATATTTAAATACCTCACCCCATTCCATCTCAACAGTGTTTTTGCATTATACATTTCTCTACCCTTGCATCCAGGTATCTATCTATCTATCTATCTATCTATCTATCTATCTATCCATCATTTCCCTAGGCAATTAATGGACTTGGCAGTCAGGTTGACCTGCTCTGTGTGTCAACTTTATTTCTTCCTTGTTGAAAAGTTTCTGAAAAGTCACTTAACCTCATTTGACCTTAAATTCTTCATGAAAAAAATGTGGATGAAAATGTATACCACTTTGATCAGCCTCTCTACAAAATTTTTTGCCAATCCTTACCATCTCTTTAACTTTCTGTGTGTGATCTGTCTTCTTGATACCCACACATACAATTAATTGTCCAAATCTGGAAACATTTTTGTGTAAAGGAGGGTGCTACGAACTATTTTGCTGGAACAATACAGGTAAACCAGGACTGTCTCGGGTAAACCATGAAGTATAATTAACCAATGCAAAGTGCACCCTGTGTTTTTGCACTTTTATGTATTTGTTAATGTCGACCTTTCCTGGAATGCCTCTTCCTTTTCTCCTCAAATTTCTGTTCAGCTCTCATTCCACAACCACACTGCAGTTCTTTCACCTTTATCCCGCCAACATTCCTCTTCCCATGCAAGCACAGCCAAAATGAAGTCCCCGTGTGTAGTCATACATTTCCTTTTGACGTCACTGACCGTATGTAACTCGTGTATTTAGTATAAATTATCTCTATCAATGGATTATTTTTAATAGTTTCCCTTTAGAATATACCGTTTTATGAAAGTTACCTAATTGGATACGTCTTCTTCTTTTTTTTTTTTTGTATTCTTCATGGTTTCCAACATGTAGTTAATCAATTAGTGGGCATTCATTAAATATTTGTTGATTGAATTGTTAGTTTTTATTGTTACATTATGTCTATGTTGGGTTGGTGGGTGAGCTGAATTATTTTCTAAAATCATTCTACACTCTATTACTTCATGGCCTGCCAAGAGTCTACCAGAAATTTTCAGAAATATGTATATATATTTAAGAACAAAAGTGAGGGAACACAGTGACTTTCAACCACTACAAATTAATCCTCAGCATATTAGATTAACATGAACCTGAAAATAAAAAGAAAGGAAGAAAATGAATCGACAACATGTAATCTAGCCACAAATGTAGATAAGAACATGCTAATCTCTTCATGATGAAAGGGTAGTAATGTGACCTAATTTTTTGTATTATTTAGACACATTTTACCTCCCATAGAGCTCAGTTAGTTTCTAACACTCTCAAGATTAATCCCACAATCAGAATGCTCATCCTGGAGCTCACAGGAATATGAGAATTCCGAAGGACACTCTCAAAAGAAAGATAAAAACAAAACAGAATCTATTTATTTTATTCCTCATTTTTGTAAAATTTTCTTTGAAAACTAAAAGTTGGAAGCAGCAACATTTGATGGCACCTATTCTTCTCTACCTCTTTTTTGTAAAGTAACAATGACGTAACTGTGCGTAATGGTCTGATTACATTTGAGACATGGCTGTTGACAGCTTTTTATACCCGAACTCCCCCTTCCCCTTTGGCCCCACGTCTGGTAAGATAAGAAAGCCCAGGTTCTCATTCCTTTGCTGCCTGAAGCCAAGTAAACCCTGGCCTCTGTATGAGAACCCTCATCCCTGGCCCAGCCCTGACCACAATAAAACCCCAAAGCTGTCATCCAGGGTCCTTTTTCTGCTCTCTCAAGCCATTTGTAGACCACTTTTGGAGCCTGCCCTGCTATCCCTAAAAAGCTCTCCCTCATATTGTGCGAGAAATAAGTTTTATATCATTTTGGTTCAAGTGTGTAATCATCAGTCTTGAATTCCGAACCAAAGTTTGGATGAAATTCCATCTTGCCCTGCAGTATGATCACAACACTGTGTGGGTTAAAACTAGGGTTACAAGACTCTGAATTTATATAGCTATGTATGCTTCTTATGCGGGTTATTTACACATCAACAACGAAAGAAGGGGCTTCATGACAGATCCCGAAGATTTTAAAGGACTGTTTAGAAATACTAGGAATTACTGCCAGCCAATTAACAAATTCTTAAAAAGACACAACTTACTAAGATGAGCATATACTGGACTTAGGGCCTATTTTCTTTCCATACGGAATACACTTACCTTGTTATTACAAAATGTGCTGTCACAGAGGTAACTGTCAGAGAGCTGGGCCTTAATGGAGGTAAGAGTGTCAGTTAGTTATAAGGGGTTATTAGCTCACTTTGTTAACAAACATGGAAACAGTGATTACAAAAATTCAGTCTTGGTGGTTTGATGAAAATTTCATATAAGCTGAGTGTTATTTCATATCATCATTTGCAGTTGCACAAGAAATTAGGAAAAACAATGATGTTCATAATTTTATACTATTAAATATCCTGAATATTATTGGCAAAAAGAAAATTATTTATTACATTGTATAAAGGCAAAGCAAAATAAAGCCAAATAGTACAAAAGAAAGAGGAGAGGACACAGATTAGATGATTAGATAGATAGATACATAGATAGATAGATAGAAAGACAGACAGAGAGAGAGAGAGAGAGAGAGAGAGAGAGAGAGAGATAGATAAAAGTTGGTACGAGATGTTTACCAACTAATCAGTTATGAAATTGAAGCCCTTTTTTGATTGGCGTGTATGAGGCGGTTCTAGTATAGAATTTGTATACAAAATATAAAAAGGTCTTAATATTCAATATAACTTTGAAGATAAGATTTCTAGTATCAGTCAAAAATTAGTCAATTTAGAAGTAAAGACTGAATTTTGGAATTTCTAATGTAGTAAGAAGTAGAAAACATACATTTAATAGTAAACACAGAGACAGAAGAAGAAAACAAGGGTGATGTGAACATAAAGCCTGAGTGTGCCCTGGGGCACAAACATGAGGGGCCTATATTTATTTTGTTTTCACAACATATCAATGCTTTAGTTATGTGAGCAACTACAAAATAAGGGTTTTTATAGTTCTTCTTGAAAGTATATAAATGGCAGTATTCATTGCAAGGATTGTTGGACCCTCAATGCTTAATTGAAACTTTCCTCTTGTAGTTTTTGTCACACAAGGTTTTCATTCTATGAATAATGAGCATGTAGTGTTGATTTATATGCTCACTCTATTCTTTGGGGTTTTTGTCTTCCAATACAGTAGGGGAAAGTCACTGATTTAATAGTTAAGAAGCTTCCCGTGCTCTGGGTTTTTTAGTCACCAATTGTCCTTACATAGATCATTCACTTGCCATTGACCTTTGTTTCTTCATCAGTAAAAATGAATAAAGCTTTGATTAGATGAGTTCTTCATATTCCATCTTTCCCTGTTGTGTTATTTTCCTTAATATGATTTTTTAAACATCCGTGGCCTTATATATAAAGAGCTCTCTAATGTTTGAGGATATATTCAATTTTTCCAAACAGCAGCACAATTAAATTAGATGATATTAAAAGCAAAAACTTCTAATAAAACTTATTTATTTAATAAATGTGTAGTAAGTATATATCATGTGTCATCTCAAACTCAACAAATGTAGACCAGAACACTTGATTTCTGCCCCTTCATCTAGTCTGGCTCAGTTTTCCTTGTCTCATCAAAGCACATCAACCATCCCATTCCCACTTTCTCAAGTCAAAAATCGAGGGCCTGGCTGGTGTGGCTCAGTGGTTAAGCATCAACCCATGCACCAAGAGATCTCCAGTTCAATTTCTGGTCAGAGCACATGCCCAGGTTGTGGGCCAGATCCCCAGTGGGGGGTATGCAGGAGACAGCCAATCGATGTTCTCTCTCATCGACGTTTCTCTTTCTCTCTCCCTCTCCCTTCCTCTCCCTCTAAAATCAATAAAGAAGAAAATAAATAAATAAATAAATAAATAAATAAATAAATAAATAAATAAATAAATAAAATCGAGGGATAGCCTTGATTATTTTTTTTCTTTTCCCTACCAGATCCACTTCATCAGTACATGCTTTCAAGCATATTTTAAAACATATAGTCAATCCATCTTATTCTCCATCATTTGTTACCTGGTGTTCCAATTGGTTTCCTGCTTCAACATTTGACAGCTCCCCACAAAAATTATACCAGCCAGTCATCTTCTGAAAATGTATATCAGATACATTCACCACCTGCTTAAAATCTGTCACTGACTTTGCTCTGTGCTTGAAAAAAAAGCTGACTCTGTATCCTGCTTACAAAATCCTACAGACCTAGACTCTGCCTTTTCCCCGACCTCATCCAATAGTACTCTCCTATCCAGCCATTTGTTTATGCTACACTGACTTTCTATGCATTCAACAGTTCAACTTTTTTTTTTTTTTTTTTTTTTTTTTTTTACCGTATAGTCTTTTCACCAGCTGTTGTCTGTGCCTAGAATGTTTTCCCTCCTGATTTTCACATTGCTGGTGCTTTCAAGACAATCATGTCTTCACTTAAATGCCATTTTTCTGAAAGGCCATCCACCTCTGACCACCAATCCCAAGTAGTCACCCAGAAGCACACTATGGCATTACTTGCTTTAATTATCTCTGTAACACTTGTGTCTATCACATATTCCTTCCTTCTTTAATTATAAATGTTTCCTTTGTCTTCCACTGGAATTTAAGTTCCATACAGACTGGCAGCTTTCCACTCTTGTTCACCACTGTCCCCAGACCCTGAACAGTGTAGGAATGAAGGACTGTGCCCATATAGTTGCTCCTCTTGGGAAGCTGTTTTCAGCTTTATTAAAGTATAATTGTCAAATAAAAATGTAGGATATATAATGTGGTGATTTGATATATATATATTATGAATAAATTTTCCCCATTGAATTAATTAACACATCCAATATCTCATATACTTATGTGTGTATGTATTTATGTCTGTATGTATTTATTTTGGTGAGAATATTTAAGTTGTACTCTCTTAGCAAATTTCAACTATACAGTATAGTGTTATCAGCTATAGTCACCATATTGTACATTAGAACCTCAGACCTTATCTATCTTATCTGAAAGTTTTTTAAAAACTTTTTTTCTTTATTGATTGTAACAGAGAGAGGAAGGGAGAGGGAGAGAGAGCTAGAAATATCCATGAGAGAGAACATCGATTGGCTGCCTCCTGCATGCCCCCCACTGGGGGTCAGGCCCACAACCTGGGCATGTGCCCTGACCAGGAATTGAACTGGTGACCTTTTGGTGCATGGGTCAATGCTCAACTGCTGAACCACACTGGCCGGGCTATAACTAAAAGTGTTTGTTATTTTACCACCATCTCCCTATTTTCCATACTGCCCCCTAAACCCCTGCAAAGAGTTTTCTACATTTTTTTTTTTTTTTTAGTTTCTCTGTCTGATAGTTTATTGTTGATGTATAGAAACACAACTAACTTTTATATATTGATTTTGTACTCTGCAACTTCACTAAGTTTGTTTATTACTTCTAAAGGTTTTATGATGGAGTCTTTAGAATTTTCTATGTATAATATCATATCATCTGAAAACAGAGACAATTTTATTTCTTCCTTCCCATTTAGATACCTTTTATTTCTTTATATTGTCTAACTGCTCTGGCTAGGACTTCCAGTACTATGGTGAATTTGCGTCAAGTGAGTACCCTTGTCTTGCTCATGATCATAGAGGACAAGATTTCACCTTTTCAGCTCTGAATATGATGTTAGCTGTGGGCTTCTTGTGCCATATGAAACATTTAGTGCCATATGAAAGCCTACTAATGGAGCATGAGCTTTAAAAAGTAATGACTGACAGTGAAGTTTTTCTCTTGCTGCTAGGCTGGCTACTGGAACTTGAAGTTTCAAAATGCTTGGGAAAATGACTACAAATAATAGATTCATAAAGACATTCTAAAACATTTCATTGAATGTAGATTTATGGATGTCGTTTGAAAAAAATCAGTTTCCATTGTTGATATTCATAACTAGTAAGCCATCACATACAAATAGGTATAAGTTAGGATCGTTCAGTCACAATACAAATTCATTCCAATTGCCTAAAGAGAATGTTATTGAGAGGATCTGGGTCAGCTCACAGAATTAAAGGAAAAAATAAAACTAACTAAAAGCGGTACTACTATAGAAAGGTCATAAATTAGGGTAATCTTGAGAATCTGATTAGTTTGTTTAACATGTCTACTAAAGTTAACCAATATTATCAATACTCATGATTTTCAACAAGTTTTTGAGATCCTTTTAAGTTTACTCATTAGTTCATAGAGAATGAACATGAACTTTAATGCTGTAACAATGCCAAATACTGTTTGCATGATTCTGAACACTAAAGTTACTTAAACTTCTTGAGCCTCACAGTCCTAACTCATGGAAACAGGGTCTTAAATATTCTTTCATGAGTATCACTGTGCTGATTACATAAGAGAATGTAAATAATAGCACTTATAGGCATTTATGTACCACATAAATTTTAGTTGTCATTGCATTCAAATTTCTATAACAGCAGACAGAGTCCTCTGTTTCTACCCGCTTGGTAAGGTATTGTTTCCTAGAAACATCCATGAGAGAGCTCCCCATATCTTTAAATGACAGTGCCTGTTTCAGCCTCACTTCAAGCTGATTGTACATAGGGTTCAAGTACAACTACTGTTGTTCTCTCTCGTTGACAATTATTATTATTTTTACATATAATTCTGATATTCTTCTGTTGGATTTATAAGATGGTGAAATTTGGACTGTGTCTATGCTATATAAGATTGACATGATGCCAACTGGGTGAGTTATATTTAGATAGTTGCATGAATAGAGGGTAAGAAAGGTATAACTTCTTTATTTCTTTATATTTCTCAACTTAGCCTAGCTCAAAAAACCCAACTTGCAATCATCAGCTGCAATCCTAAACTGGCCATTTCAAGTAACGTAGTTACTTCCAGTTTAAAACAGTCTCTTTCAACAACTACTTTATCCATTCTGGATTTCTCACCTTTCTCTTCTTTTTTTTTTTTCTGTAGCTCATAACTGAGTTCCATCAATGTGGAAATCAAAATCATTATGGCATTCTAAATTCGGGGGATCATTTTTATAAATGAAAACGCTCTTTCTTTATGGAGTATTATTTACTGGTAGGTGTCCCACAATAACCTTCATGTGTCCAGTTCGAACGTTCCTTCTTCGTCTTCTCAACCATGAACCTCATCTGACTTGCCATATCACTCCGTCACTTCTCCATTGCTTGTTCGGGGTAGGAGGCTCTCAGGAAACTTGGAAACATTGGCTGTGTTCTCCTCACCACAGTGAAGTGCAAGGAACTCTGGACAGCTCTACACAGAGGACTTTGTCTGCCCCCATCCCCAACCATGAATGCTTTATGTTTTAGGAGCCATATTGGAAGAGCCGTATCTCCCAGGCTACATTTTAGGAAGCTAGGCAATCTTCCTTTCTGCTCTGAAAACCCCTCAATTATAAGAGGTTTCTATTGTTCCCCACACAAATTAGGAAAGTGGTCCAAGAGAGCAGATAGAGGAGCTACACCTTTTCAGGAACCATCCAGCCTCTAAATATCAATCACGTATCTGTCATATATCTTCCAATTGATCTCTCTTGTTTTACCATCTGATTAAGCTTTAATATACCTTAGTGCAGAAAAAGAAAAAAAAAAAAAGACTCAGGTCACAGTACATTCTTTCCTATTACATGTCTTATGGAATAATCTCTATGCTTTTAGTCTTCTTAATCTTTGGCTCTGGATATTTAAAACCAACTTAGAATTGTAAAATGTTCTCTCTAATACACTCCTGCCTGCTGCAAACAAAGGCCGTGGATTTCAGGACAACTGATTCTACTATATGAAAGGTTAAAGTCCGTGGTTTGCCGTGTACAGGCATGCTTAATAGCAATCTCAGACTGTGAATAATAATTTAAAAAAAAAGGATTTATTTAATGACGAGGGGATGAGGGATGAGGATATCCAAAGGGAAAGGCTACACAGCACGGAGCCATGGGGTACTGGGTCGATGATGCAGCCCCTAGGAGTGGAGTCTCGTCCTTACATGCGTCCACTGGCAGGAAGCTTTTGTTGTCAGAGGGTTTTGAGGTCTTGATTGGTGGGTTTGGGCAGGGCATTGGGTCTACAGGAATGTGGATGTGCGATCAGGTGCTTCTTTGGCAGTTTTTGTGCCTTGTATGGTTTGATTCCTGGTGTCTGGCATTTCCTGTCCGGCCAGTTCTCCTGTGGCAGGAAGTTTGGTCTTTGTTCTCCTGTTGCAGGAAGCTTGCACAATAGCCATTAGTAATTATATTGCTGTGTAAGTCCTAACACTATAGATTTCCAAAACATCAATATGAGCCCCAAACTCAAGAATGAATTATCTCCATCTCAAGGACATTTAGAATTCCTGACTGTGTGACTATTTTGGTGTAGTATCGAATAGCAGGATATAAAGCAAGGATCAGCAAACTATGGGCCTTGTGTCTAATCCAACCCATCAGCTGTTTTCATAAATAAAGTTTTATTGCAGCATAGTCCTGCATTTCTGTATTGTCTGTAACTGTTCTCAGGCTACCATGATCAAGTTAACCATTAGTCACAGAAACCATATGGACTGGAGAGCCTAAAATATTTACTATCTGACCCATTACGGGAAAACTTTGCTGACCCTTGATATAAGCTTAATTTTATATCAAAATATAACATCACTATATAAATTAAATCCATTTCTTGCTTTTCTATAATTCATCAGCTTAATTTTAGTAATATATATCACATCATGTTCTTTCATATTCAATAAGTGAATTCCTAAGTAAGAGCCTTAAAATTGTCTTCAGGAGACTTGGAATACACAAAAGGAATTAACGTTCATTGAAACATAGTATGCTATTGCGTTATTGTGATAAGAAAGTTAAATAAGTAACTTCATTAACCTGGGTTCTCATCTTATATTTGCCAGATAGACATCATCAGAAGAGATGTGTCACAAAATATGCTAGTTACTATATATAGGACCTTTCCTTCATTTTCCAGCTCTTACACCCTAACGATTCATAAGCAGAGACCTCTTAGTAGAAATGGCATAATCTGACATTGTATTGCATTTTGTATTGCAAATTATATTGCATTTGCCCAGGTCGGTGTGGCTCAGTTGGTTGAGCTTCATCCTGTGCACTGAAGGGCCACTGGTTTGATTCCTGGACACATACCCAGGTTGTGGGTTCGATATCCCCAGTCAGGGTGCATACAGGAGGCAACTGAATGATATTTCTTTCTCACATTGATGTTTCTCTCTCTCTCTCTCTCTCTCTCTCTCTCTCCCTTCCTGTCTCTCTAAAATCAATAATAAATTGTTTTGCCTTAGATGGAATGTAATTTGAGTTTTTTTATTTTTGTGTGTTTTTTTTGTTTTGTTTTGTTTTTAGTTTTTAAATTCTTCATTGTGCAAAAATATTTCGATGTTAATAGTTTTACAGAATAAATAGAATTATGGCTTTTTGGCACTTTCTTTTTCTTGGGAGAGGGGCCAGGGTTATGATGTATCTCCCCAATGTTGCTACTGTTTTCCTCTGTCTTACTTGTTTTTTTTTTTTGCATTATCAGTCAAACTTGAAATTTGGACAGATTTTTCATCCAAGGTCCCTTTCAAATTTACAATTCAATGGTTTTATTTAAATGGGACTTGTTAGAGAAGCCAGATTTACTGAGCAGTCCTGTTTACTCTTTAGCAACTAAACAACAAATATTTGTTGCTACCCACTTTACTCTTAATTTTGAGCATTCTGTTGCTATAAAGACAAGTGGCAAAGTGTTTTTCTAGGGGGAAAGAGATCAGTTTTTCTGATGCATCCACTTTCTCAATCTAGGGCTCTCTTATTTTTAAAATGAGTATCTATGCTTAGTCATCTTTATCTATAAGGTTTTTTTATTCCTTTTACAATAAACGTATGCGCCCTATCGTCATCATTTGAAGTTGATTACCTTCAGAGTCTAGCATACCACTTATAGGTGTTTTTTCTTAGCTTAGGGATCATGAATTAGTAAATTCTTTCATGATGAACATACCTGTAAATGGTATAAGCTCTTTGAGATTTGATCACAAATAATTTCTCAGCACTTTAGCTATCTCGTTGAGCAAAAAGGAAAAAAAATGTTCTTTGTTACCTCAGACACTCTAGAACTCAATTTTGAGACAGAGGTTAATGAAAGAAAAAATTTAAATATATGTTCAAGAAGAAGAGAAAGTAAGAACAATAAGGGAAAGGTGTTATCATTTTTTTTTCTAAAGAATGTTTTATGTATCACTACTAGGCTACTGTTTCATTGAGTATTTGGAGCAATGGTTCATAGAGTGAGAGACCATAAACTACATTCTCTTATCTTTAATATCTTCTTTAAAACAATTCTGATAAAAATATTTTAAAATTTTACTTAAGCCTGGCCAGTGTGGCTCAGTGGTTGAGTGTCGACTCATGAACCAAAAGGTCATCGGTTTGATTCCCAGTCAGGACACATGCCCAGGTTGTGGGCCAAATCCCCAGTGGGGGGCATGCAGGAGGCGGCCAATCGATGTTCTCTCTCATTGATGTTTCCATCTGTTTCTCCTTCTCCCTTCCTCTTGCTCTAAAATCAATAAAGAAAAAAAAATGCAGCATGATTTTTTAAAATTTTCTTTTGCTGAAAAATGCAGTATCTGGGAACTACTTACCAGAATGACTCTTGATTTCTCTACATTTTTAAAAAAGTGATTCTTATTAGCAATTTAAGAATTTGCTCTCCAATAATGTATCCCAATCTTGGACATTTTTTCTTTAAAGCAAAAAAAGGAACATGTCTACTCCCTCTTGTTGACAGCCTTACAAATATTTGAAAACTGATATTATGTTATTTTAGTCTTCTCCTTCCTGTGTTGAACATTCTTCATCGATACAGCATGGTTTCCAAATCCCTCATTTATTTTGTTTGTTCTTGGTACACATCAATTTTGTAATATACTTCTTAATATGAATACATTACTGTACATAATGCTCTCTACATGTTTATGTATGTAATAATCTACAAGGAAGCCCTGGACAGTGTGGCTCAGAGGTTAGAGTGTAATCTCTCACACCAAAGGGTCGCAGGTTCAATTGCTGGTCAAGGGCACATACCTGGGTTGCAGGTTCGATCTCCTGGTTGGTGCATGTGAAGAAGGCAACCTATCAGTGTGTCTCTCTCACATCAATGTTTCTCTTTGTCTCCCTCCCTTTAATCCTCTTTTCCACTCTCTCTGAAAAAAAGAAAAAAATCAATGGAAAATATCCTCGGGTAAGGATTAACAACCAAAAAAATCTACAAGAAAATCTTTACAATATTCTAGATTTTTTTCAGCATTAATCTTTGTGTTCAAGGAAGGCATATCCATAAATTTATTTTTGACAATATTGTAATTACATGTCTACATGCAGATCCCATTAAAAGAGCAGCTCAAATTAAAGTTTACTTCTGCACACTCTGTCTAGAATGCAAACTTAATTTAGATTGAACAAAAAAAGTTGTTTATTTCACTAAATATATATCAATTCCTAAAGAACAGCTAGATCTGGATGACGCTGTTTCTTTTTCAACTCTAGTGTTCTTTGCCCTTGCTTTATTTTCAAGCAGACTATCTCTATTTCAAAGGAAAGATGACCACCGAAAGCCCAAAATTAAGTAATCACAATCTCAGAAGGAGGAACATCTAACTCTAAATGTTTATAGAAATCATTCCAATCAAACTTGATTGGCTTCACTTGGATCATTTGCCCCACCATGATCAACCATTTACCCGTGGAAAAGTTTTGAGTGACTAACACTGATCTCACACCCACATCTATGTTGCAGTAGGTAAGGCAACTTGATTGACAGTCCAATAGATGGAGGAGGTTTGCTCTTAAAAAGAAAAGACGTTTTGCAGATCAAAACCTAACAGAGTATTATTTTATTCACTTTACTTAATTTTGTATTAATAGATAATACTTTCAAATTATTCCTTAAGCCTTCATTAACTCAAATAAATATCAATTGGTGAACATGTCACACTAAGGTCTAGGTATCAAAATAAGACAAAAGCAACCATGGCCAGAAAAAAAAAAAAAAAAAAGCTAATAAAAACTAATCCTATTATTGTCATATATACATCTTGTTACCAGCTCTAACACAATTTTTAATTTGTTAGAATTAAAGTGTCCTTTGTTGCATGGCTAGTGTAGTACAGTGGTTGAGCGTTGACCCATGCACCAAGAGGTCACCAGTTCGATTTCCGGTCAGGGCATATGCCCAGGTTGTGGGCCAAATCCCCAGTGTGGGACATGCAGGAGGCGGCCAATTGATGTTCTCTCTCTCATCGATGTTTCTATCTCTCTCTCACTCTCCCTTCCTCTCTCTCTAAAACCAATAAAAAAAAATTTAATAAATAAATAGTCCTAAGTCATTGTAAGTAGTTCCTATCATTAAGAGTTATATGTTCCTGATTTTAAAATGTCAATCTTGCACATTAGTTATTCATGTATTCACTCATTTAACAAATATTTGTTGAGTTCCTATTCTATGGTTGGCATTTTTTCAGGGCTTGAAATATAATATTGAACAATTGCTGCATGATTTACAACATGACAGGGTTCAAGCACAACGTGGGCCACATCTTAATTTCTTATTTTGCCTCAGTTGTGATAAGAACTATGAAGTAAAAACATACATAGATTAAAAAGTGAGGACTACAATACTCTCTGGAATCAGAGAAGACTTTTTGGAGAAATGGGATTTAAAACTTAAGATTCAGTTAAGAAATAAGAGTAGCTAAGTAAAAGTGTATCTGTGCATCTGTGTGTGTTGGTGGTCGATGAAGAGGAAGAAAGTCTTTCAGGGGTTCGAGTTCTTTGGAAGACCTGAAGGGATGACAGATACATTGCTATGTTGAAAGAGAGAGGAGTTCAGATATCAAGAAAAAGGGGGGAGGGTATATGCCCGACTATGTAGGTCTTTTTGAGAATATTTTTATTCATTGAATTGCTTGATGCAGAAGAGTAACGTGGACAGATTTGTGGTTTTAAAAAATTACTATGTTTGTGTATGGGGAATGCTTTTGAAACCCGGTAGAAGATCATAACAATAGTTCTTTAGAGAAAGACTGCTTAGAATATGTTGGCAGCCATGCAGGTAAAGCTCTAAGATACACGAATAACTGGTCTGAGACCATTTTTGGAAGTAGAATCATCAGAACTTAGTGATTGTCTGATTTTAGGTGCACATGTAAATATGACTCACTCTTTTAACTTAATGTTAATCATAATTAAGATATGTTTTTAGATAAAAGTAGCTGCTTATGTTATTTATTATATTACACGAGGAACCTAATTAGCTACTGTGATCTGAATTTTTTACTGGGTAAGAAGTTTACTAAAACATTTTGAAAACAATTTCTCCTCTTTTGGGATAATAGTTTATTTTGTGGCTTCAATAAATATGATATTTTATATCTGAGAAGCTGTACTATATCTTTAAATTTAACAATCACTATTCTCTCTCACTGGATTTTTGGCAAACATACATTTTCTCAGAGTAAAGGAATAAGAAAAGTTATAAGAAAGAGAAAGACAGTTGAGAAAAATAAACAGCAGAACAAGGACACCCAGGGGGAACATGAAGTCCACCCAATTTTAGGTCTTACCTAAATTTGAAATATCCGAGGAGACACCTCTATATTCAGGAGAAACAGGTATCCAAGCATTCCTAACTCTTAAGGTTGCATTGACCTCTTTTATACACTCCACAGTTCACACTTATTCTTCTCTAACTGAAATTGTCTGACTGTACAGCAGCATTTCCATGAGCAATGACCTCCCTAAGACTATACTATTTCTTTTTTTCTTTCTACATAAAGGCTTAGCAATAATAGCATATTGAGAATATATACAAATATACACATATATTTATATATGAAAACATAGCATGGCTGTTTCAAGTGTTTCGCTTATATTAACTCATTTAATCTTCACAACAAATCTTCGAGGTGGTTACATTGCTGTCACTGATTTTCCATTGAAGGGATAGTGACACAAAGAGGTCACAGCTCTTCCCCGAGGTGGCTGAGTGAGTACATGGCAGAGCTGGGATCTGAGAACCCATTGTTTGGCTTCAGAGCTTAAGCACTTGATCATTTGCTCTATTAACCCCAATATACCAGGTACAGGAACAATAGCTACAGTCTGTGGAGGGCTCTTTACGCCAGACACTGATGGTTAGAAAAACTTATCTTGAATCTTGAAAACAATCTAAGTAACATTAAAAAAAATTTTTTTTTCTTTATTGATTTTAGAGAGAGAGGAAGGGAGAGGGAGAGATAGAAACATCAATGAGAGAGAACATCAATTGGCTGCCTCCTGCATGCCCCCCATTGGGAATTTGGCCCACAACCTGGGCATGTGCCCTGACTGGGAATCGAACCAGTGAACCTCTTGGTGCATGGGTCAATGCTCAACCACTGAGCCACACTGGCCAGGCTAAGCAAACTTCTAAGTTAGGTATTATTATCTCCATTTTCAGAAACAGAATTGGTGGCTCAGGGAGCTTCATCTGTTTGACATGGGTCATATGACTAGTAAAAAGCAGAGTCAAACTCCATAGTCATACATGTCTGAATACAAAATATCTTCTCTTTAACATCAAAAAAACTCAGATCCTAGTTTTAGCTGTATCACTGACAGTATGATCATGAACATCACTTTTTCTCCCTAGCTTTAGTTCACTCAACTACAAAATAAGTGATTCAAATGTAAGTAGTCTTAGGATATGCTTTGGGTATTTGTTATAAATGCATATGTCCCAGTCAATCCTGAATAGCTTGAACAGGCAGATCTGAAGTGAGGGTCCAATCTTTTGCATTTTGAACAATAATCCCTAGAGATTCCAGTTCAGGTGATATGCGAACTGTGCTTTCAGCAGAAGTACCTGACCTTCCCATGAAATAGTTGTTAACCAAATGCTGCTTTTGCTTTGCTCTGTTACTTTGATTGAAATTTAACAATCCTAGAATAATCCACATGGCATCTAGGACACTTGGACACTGGACACTTAAAGTTAATAAATATTAATATATGCATGTCAGCTCTGTAAGTAGAGAGTTTATAGACCATACCCATAACTTTATTTGATATGCAGACTTGATGCTACCACCTAGTCTAGATTTTATTCACATGATATAAGAATTGCTGCCACAGTGGGCCAGCCAGGGTCCTCCCAGGACCCATTTCCTTTTCTTCTTCTTCTCTCTTTTTTTTTTTTCTGTTAATCATAACCCAAGGATATTTTCCCATTGATTTTTAGATAGAGTGGAAGGGAGGGAGGGAGAGAGAGAGAAACCTCAATGTAAGACAGACATATTGAGCCCTGGCTGGTTTGGCTCAGTGGTTAGAGCATCAGCCTGTGGACCAGAGAGTCCCAGGTTTGGTTCCCGCTAAGGGCACGTACCTTGGTTGCAGTTTGTCCCCGACCCCAGTTGGGGTCGTGTGGGTGGCAACCACTCGATGTGTCTCTCTCACATCGATGTTTCTCTCTCTCTCTTCCTCCCTCTCTCCCTCCCACTCTATCTGAAGATAAATGCAAAAATGTCCTCGAGTGAGGATAAAAAAAAAAAAAAAAAAAGACGGACATATTGATTGGTTGTGTCCTGAACGACCCTGACAGGGGCTGAGATAGAACCTGCAACCCAGGCATATGCCCTTCTGTCCGCAGGCCGACACTCTAACTGCTGAGCCAAACCAGCAAAGACCAGGAGTCATTTCTTTATAATTTATTCTAAAAATTTATTTTCATATTATAATTATCCTTAAATATCATTTAGGAAACACATCTATACCGAGCAAAATCCTTAAATCGCTGTTTTCTTCTATATTAGGTGTACACTTCTCGCTCTTATTCTCAGAGTTATTATGCGTCTAATTATGAATGATTTCTCTGTCTTTATAATTCCATGTTGCCCAAACCACATCTTGCACGTCAGCCAGGATTGTCTTCTCATTATTCTGGGAACAAATATACTTTTCATTCTATGACTTGGCCTTTCCCATTTGTACCTTCACTTTCCCATTCTTCTTGTTCTTCAAAATCTGGCTCAAATCTCATGTTTTTGAAGACAGTTGCACTGATTCTGATATTAAACTACATTTTGTTTCGTATTATTTTTCACTCCTGACCTAGTTATAACCTTCCTGAAGACAGAATCCTCACATACTCTAGAGCAGTTTTTTTGTAAGTCTGCTGGTCCTGAATCTCAATCAACATTTTTTAACTACAAAAGAACTGAATGGAGTAGAATAGAAAGCAAAGACAACGCCAGACTGTTTCACTAATATAAACCTAAGTTTCTTTCTTGAAACTTTTCTTTCTGTTGAAATGTGTGTATGTATGCTGGTTCACAATACAAAAATGTATTTCTTAACTGTCGATCGTAGTTCTAGAAGTTTGAAAGCTATGTCTATAGAACCAAACACAGCATTGATCACATAGAAACTCAGCGAGCGTCAGTCCTTTGGCTGAAACAACTCCTAACTAATGGTAGGAAACTAGGTCCACTGCTGGACAAAATAATCGTATCAGTGTTAAAGCGGTGTACTAAAATATGCTATCTTCAATTATTTAACAATTGCAAAGGAGGAATTCAGGTTACAAATATAATATGATTCATTTAACATCATTTAAACTTTCTATTATTCTGGTTTTTAAATGTAATCTCCTCTCTAATGAAAAATCAACTCCAGGTTGTAGACTTCACAAGACCAGAAAGACTAATAGGCTTGTGTTATTATTTTTTTTAAACCATTAAGTAAGAAAGGGATTTAAAGTTGACCTAATATATTTTAGTTTAATGAGTTTCAGACTTTGGGGCTTTATCACACTTCACCATAAACATCTGAATTTTAAATCTAATACTTCTCTCCATGGGATTGTCTATAATCTAGGAATAAGGGTTGGTGTCGAAAGTGCCTAATTTCAGAAACAAGTCACCACTGAAGGTTGAATTCAATGAAATCAGTTGATAATGAATGAACTTCATATCATGCACATGTTTCCCTGGTTTCTATTTCAGCAACAGCCTTTGAATGAAGCAGAAAAAAAATTGCAAGAGAATAAGGGCAGGTCTTTATTAACTAATATTCAGTGATATGGTAAATTATGGAGCAATATGAGTGGCAATGCTCTCTGAAATATCATGAGTGACTGAATTAATCACTGCAAAATTCTGTTACATTTTCCCCACCCAATGTCTCAGCAATTTTTAAGTGATAGCATTTATAATTGTGTTTCCTGATGTCAAGATTTGTATAAAGAGAGATTTAAAAAAGTGTTTTTGTTTATATGTTTCTGTTCTGTTTTGTTTTGTTTTACATAGTGAATAGGAAAGTCAAGACAAGACAGAACACATACAAATATTGCAAATACAGCAGACAGGAATTTTTTGAGAGCAACGGTAACTTGTAAAATAGTAAGGGCTTTAAAGTGTCAGGGCTGACAGGAAGTGAGACTTAGCAGGGGTGGTGAGGGCATCCGTGGCCAGTGCAGGGGTTTTAGATAACCAGGCATGACCAAACACGGGGACGCAAAAGCCTGCACGAATCACAGATCACATTTCACTTGGGAATCTGAAACCTTTGCATTTTAAAGTTGGAAGAGACTTAGTTCAACACTCTCATTTCACAGAAGAGGAAATTGAATCATGTTCTGCTAAGTTATACAGGATGTATTCCATGTTGGTAAAAATTGCAAGCAGCTTTTCAGAACCAGGGTTACACACTAAATAAAATATACGTTGGTCTCCCTCCCGCAGACCGCTTCCCGCTGCTTGTCCTGCAAACCCTCTTTATCCTTCACTATCGGTTATGCTTTATTTTATTTTTATTTAACACACTAAGTGCCTTTAAGTGTTCAAGTAGAGTACTGGGCTTTGGAAATACATGATCCTCACCTTTAGGAACTTCATGATCCAATGGGTGAGAAAGATGATACAAGCGGATTTTCCGTTAAAGCGACAGCTCAGCCATTCGCCAAATGCATGGAGAACATGACATTTAAGCTGAGTCTTAAAGCATTGGTAGAAGTTAATCAGATTTTTATAAGGAATATGCAATGAAATAGTGTTTTGTTTATATTAACCTGGGTATATACAGAGGTGGTGGGGGGGAGAGACTTGCTATGTAGGTAGTGATTTAACTACAGTAATCTAAAGTCTATCCTATTCAATAGACTTGTTTTTCTATCTGAATTTACTCCCCAAGTGGTCTCATCCTGCCTCATGATTTTAAGGACCATATACTTGCTGATGGACACCCTAATTTATACCCTCAGCTTTCCTTCTTCCTTGAACTTCAGACTTGTGTGTATCCAACTGTTTACTCAGAATCTCAATTCAGAAGTCTAACAGGCATTATTTATATAATATTGTCAGAGACCAGGGTTTGCAAGGGGGTTTCGGTGGTGAGGAAAGCACACGGAGCCGACATCAGGAGGGATCCACAGACAGCAGCAGCCTTGTTCAATACACTAGCGGCTTTTACAGACTCAGCGGCGGGATACTTCGCGTGGGGCGGTGCACGAGGCAGTGCGTGGCGCATGCGTCCCAAGCTTTTGCTGTTTCCTGGTAACATGGTCTGCACAGCCAGTTCCCGGGTCATGACCTGAACCACGGCCTCTATCAACAAGCTGGTTCCCGGGCCCTAACGCTCCACCCCCTAGAGGCTGCGGTGTCCGGACTTGACCCATAAAGCATTTCCCTGCGCCCAGAGCGCACAGCAGCAATGCAGGCTGCAGCACAGAACCATGAGACCTCCAGCGAGGCCCGCCAGACTCAGGAGGGCCCATCTCCAGGAATTCCCCAGCTGGGCCCACCACTGTGTCAGGGGGTCTTCCTGGAGAGCCTGTATCGCTGAAACTTCAGCGTCCATTTCTTTCAGGGCTTCCTGTATCTGCTGCTGGTGGCTGGGGACATAAACACAGCATTCAACATGCAAAAGGCACAAGTTCCTCCCTGCACCGGTCAGGAGGTCTAAAGCCATCCTGGTCTGTAGCACTACTTTACACATTTGCGTAGTTTCATCTATCAGCAAAGCCAGGGACGTAGGAGTAACATTCAAGGCTTGGGCTATATGTTGGGCCAAAGCTTCTACTTGCAATTCTACAGGTATTGTTCCACCCCCAGCTATAAACAAAGCCAGGGGATGCAACCACCAGGCAGCTCTTTTCTCTTGGTGCCTCTATGATAAACAGGGTCCCAGGTAGATGTGAGGCGGCCCTGTATGAAGGGGCACCCCCATGTACACCGTCTCGTCCAGTGGGCAGGAAGGTATGGCCATCCATACCGTCCACAGATCCAGAGGGCATCGCCAGGTAAGAAGTCAGTAGATTTGGTGCCTACTAATTTCCTTCCATCCCACCAGTAGTTGGTATTCTATCTACGGGAGGTATTCTGGCAATTCCTTGGGATCCAGCCTACCGTACAGTTAGGGACAGTGTAATTCACTTGCTCTATACAGAAAGGAGCTACTTGCAATAATTCTACATGGGTCCCCATCATCCACCCCCAATACTGTATACAGCTTTCCCGAGTAAGGGGGGTTCATTGTGATAATTCCGGTGCAAAAGAATCTCAATAACCAGGCGGCGGGCGTTCCATTCAGGGCCAGCGCGGTTCCAATTGCGGAGGGCCGTCCAATTCTCGGTCATAGCTGGGGCTACTCACCAGGGAAGGCCGTCCGAAGTGTCAGATGGAAGCTCAGTACAGACCCAGCAATGTGACACATCGTACACCTTGGCGAAGGTGTGCTCCCAGGACAGCAAACTGTTCCCAGTGGTCAGCCTGGGCGGTAGACAAAGCAGATAATGAAACCATCATTGGCAAACCACAACCTTCTGGCAAGATGCATGCTACCTGCTCATCCTGCAATAGGATGGTAGCTTGTAGAGGGGACCCTCCCAGCCGGTGATACCACATCTGCTGCAGTCGGGGCGTAGGGGGCATGGGCTCCTCTTCCATGTGTACTAAATATAAGGGTATGGGCCACAAGCGAAGGGCTGGTGCACCGCGCAAGAGGGAACCTCTTGCCTCAGGAGGCAGCTGGGCACGTACTGTCAGAGGTCAGCATCCTAACCAAGGAGTGAGTGAGAGCCCCTTTTCCAGACCTTGACCCTAGGGTTCTATCAGAGCTACCCAAGGGGCCTCACAGGCTTTCACTTGCCAAAGCCACGTCCATCGCGCTGCATGTCCAGGCACCACCACTGTGGGAGCAGGTAAAATAATGGCATTTCCACCCAGGGAGGGCTTTAGTCAGTTTCCTTTCCAGGTGACATCTGCAGTATGCGGGTGGTACCCTCGGTGACTCTGTCCAGAGGGGCTTTACCTGTTTTCCGCGGCTGTTCATTCAATAACCTCACTTCTATGGGCAGGTGTCTTTTCCAGTGCCTCCAATGATGTGTTAGGGCTCGTAACTTTTCCTTCAAGAGCCCATTGAATCTCTCTATCACACCTGCAGCCTGGGGTCTATAAGGGACATGTAACTGCCAATCGATGTCATTGTCCCGTGCCCAGGCTTGGACCAAGTGGCCTATAAAATGAGTTCCTCTATCACTGGCTATAACAAGGGGCCTCCCATAGGTGACCGCCAACCACTCCAGAGCTTGGAGGGTGTGAGGCTGATCTGCCTTGGCCACAGGGAAGGCAAACCCAAGTCCTGCAGTAGTGTCAATAGCAGTTAACACATACTGCGCTCCTTGGTCCTCAGGCAGTGGTCCAATGTAATCTATCTGCCAATTTTGTAAGGGTTGGGCTCCTCGGGGAATTTGCCCCAGTTTCAGTGGTAACCTCTGCTTCAGGTGGTGTTCAGCCCACCACGGACACTCACGCACAGCTTGATGGGCTTTAGCTCTAGTTACAGGCAAGCCCCAGGGCTGGGCCACCAGGCCCATGGTTCGTGCACCAATGTGGACCAATTTCTTATGTAGCCAGGCGGCTACCGCAGCTGGTTCCGGAGAGCCTAGAAGGGCTCACACACACACCAACGCATCGGCTGAATCATTTCCAGGGGCCTGCAAGGGCTTATGCCCTGATACATGGTAAATCACCGCTCCTTCTTTCAGACCCCATTCCCACAGATGCTGCCACATATCCTTTCCCCACAGGAGCCGATGGCCTATAAGCCATTCTTGAGCTGCCCAGCCAGGCAGCCATGGAGTTAGGCCTCCGTACACCACCCAACTATCGGTGCACACATGCCCACGGCTGGCCAGACTCTTTCATTAATACTATCCACATAGCTCTCAGTTCGGCCCACTTCAGCTCCTGTATCATACCAAAAGGTATCCGTGGCGGCTTGCGGGGCCACCGCCACCCACGTTGGAGGTTGGCCTCGGCAGGAACCATCAGTATACCAAGCATCTGCTGGAGGGGGAGGTTTCCCTCCTCAAAAGGGCTGGGGCTTTCCTCCGCTTCCGCAGAGGGCTCCTCCCGTTCTGCCCTAAACTGTCTAGGTCCCAGCAAGGAGTGTGTAGCTCCTGCGTCAAGGGGCTGGCAGAGAACCGAGCTCTCTGTTCCAAGTAAGCTTCTCACTTTGTCAAAGTGGGAGTCTGGGCCACCCCTGTGCATGGTTGAGTAGCCCAAGACCGTAACCACCCCTCCACGGGGTAGGTGGTTTGCACTGTGACAGGACAAGGACCATTGATACCCTCACTGGTTAACAGGACTGCATACACCACCAACTGCTTCTGAATGAGGGAGTAAGGACTTTCACCTCCCTTCCACAATTGTGACCAAAACCCAATAGGATTCTTCCGAGCACCTTGCTTCTGCCAGAGACCCCACCAAACCCTGAGTCGTCCACCTGTACAGTCAGGAGGAAGACAAAGCCGGATCCACGACTGGCAGCATCTGCGCCTGGGCCACCGCCTGCTTCGTGGCCGGAAATGCTTGCTCCACGGCAGGAGACCAGTTCCAGGCCTCCCCTTGCACTGTAGCTGCTGCACTTGGGTTGTAAGGTCCTGGATGTCTTGGCTGGCATGTCACAAGCCAGCCAGGAACATCCAAGCAACCCGACCCGCAGCCTCCCGATGCACCATGGGAATATTCGGCTCCAGCATTTCCAGAGCCTTCTGTACTTTGTCAGGCTGGGGACCTACAGCATCCCAATCTTCCAGTGGCGTCCAGGTCTTCAGGTATACGGCCACCCGTACCAGGGGGATTCGGGGAGCCACATCCCGTCCACCTGGGGCTGCTCCTCACTGAGGGTCATTTGGGTACTCACCTCACCCTGCCGACTACGCCAAGTGTCAGAGACCTGGGGTTTCAGTGGTGAGACACCCAAGGTAAAGAAAGCACATGAAGCCAACATCAGGAGGGTTCAACAAACGGCAGCAACTTTGTTCAATACAGCTAGCAGCTTTTGTAGACTCGTGTGGCGAGACACTGCACAGGGCGGTGCACGAGACAGTTCATGGTGCACGCGTCCTAAGCTTTAGCTGTGTCATGCTTGTATCATGGTAACCTGGTCTGCGCCTGCGCTGCCAGTTCGGGGGTCCTGTTCTGAACCACAGCCTCTCTCAACAAGCTGGTTCCGGGGCCCTAACAAATATATATGAAAATAAGATCGGCGATTGCTTCCCAAGCCTTTATTTACTTACTGAAAACTCCCCATATCCAGTTGTTGAGGTAAAAACCTTAGAGTCAGCCTAAACTTCTTCTCCTTCAACCCAGATCTTCTAACTATACTTTCTTAAGGAATCTCACCCAAATTTTACCATCTCTGCTGCAACTATCAAAGTCCAGCTGACCTGGATATTACAATAGCTTCCTTGTAGGTTTCTCTGTGTCCACTCTTGTTCCTTCCAGTCTATTCCCATCATAGCAGCCAAATAGATCCCATTAAAAAAGTGAGTTTCTACATCATTCCTTTGCTCAAAATGCTGGAAAACTTCCTCCTATCACTTAGAGTAAAAGCCACAGTTCTTACTATAACCACGTGGCCTGCCACGATCTGGGCATTTGTTATTTCTTTGTTCTAACCAACTCCTCACTCCTTTCTCACTCACTTCTACCCATGAGGCTCTCACTTGTTCTCAAACGGAGCAGGTACACTCATGCCACAGGATCTTTGCACCTGCCATTGTCTCTACTGGGAATATGTGCTCCAGATATTCACAAGACTCATTCTCTTGCTTCTTTCAATCACAACTCAAATGTGACCCTCTCAACAAGGACTTCGCTGTCCAGATAACCAAAACACATGTTACATTGTATCTTGTTTTTGCTTTGGTTTTTTTTTTTTTTTTTTTTTTGGCAGAAGGTATTGTTGTTACCATGCATTAGGATGTAAGATCTGTGGGGACGATGCTCCTTACCATTAACAATCAGTTCACACACGTTGGCATGACGCTCTTATACTTCTCTGGACCTTGACTCTGATGTTTTTAAAAAAATCAGTTGGCATTGTGAATCTCACATTTTATGTAAATCTCACATTTTATGACAAAGGAAAGCAACAAGAAATCATTAATATTTGATAAAAAGAAGTCAGAAATAACTGAGAGGAAGCAAAAAGTAGAAAGGCAAGTGATGAGAAAGATTGATCCAAATGAGTGAGCAATTATTAAGGAATCTTGCTTGAGCAAGAAATAGTCAGCATTGTAGGGGGCATTAGTTGAACTAAGGAATCAGGACTGATTAAGAACAGCTGGTAGAAGGAGGAGCCGCGTACATAATCACCCTATGTGAATTCAATAGAATTGACTCAGATTATCCCAGTAGCCGCAGCTACTTTCTAGCTCCACAAGGCACTTTTAGAAATAGAATTAACTCTTTCTGTCATTAATTTATTTGATGTCCTACAAAATTATCTTGAAGTAGCTCACAGATGTGTCTTTGCTAGAAAATACCCAGATTCATTATGAATACTACAAGAAATAGTGCAACTCAAAACAACTTGGAAACAAAATGCAGACTTTTCATTTTCCCCTTTTTGCTCCCAAGAAAATGCCAGAAGTTCAAAAGTATAAGTCTGAGAGACCCATTACCATATTGCATGTTGAAATGCACTTTGTTTCTGAAAACTAAATTATTTTCAGTGTGAATTTCACATTCCTACCAGATCTCCAGAGGGAACAGGTAACTTTTTTTTCTCTCTCTCTTTCTCTCATTGCTACTGACTTAAAATCACAGAGACCCGGAAAACCTGAATTAAATTTGTGAGGATTATGTGGATTAGTACCTCAGCATAGCACACATACACATTTGCTCTCAAAAAGAGAAATGCACAGTGTGAATACCCACAGGGAATTTCTATAGGATCTATGCCAGTCAGAATATGTCAGCAAAAAAACTTAATGAGATTAAATAATATTAAACAAAAGGTAAAGCAAATCTACACCTACAAATATGTCAGAAAAGAGAGCCCTCTCACACACAAAGTTCTTTTTTCAGCATAGAAAAATTTATTCACAATGGAATAATGAATCCAATTATTTGAGGGGGGGGGAGTTGTAATATAGAAAAATTTTAAGTGTTTTAGAAATAAAAGAAAAAGGGGCTCGTTATATTTAACATATTTATTTCAGATTTAGACTTTTACATAAATTATTTTATAGTAGCTTTAATCATTTGAAATATTACAGAACAAGATAATAAAATATGCTGTATGACTTGAAAAAACCCAGATATTACTAGTTTCCTGTAATGAGCTAATTACTTGAGTTAGAACATGTCAGCTGCTGTGCTTCCCCCAGAAAGTCGTGCTCATATCATGGGATTTACAATTCTGAATTGTGAGGCCATAACTCATGTCTTCACATTTTCGTATAAAGTGCCATGTTTCAGCACCTTATGCAATATTAGTATATTTAGGCCATCGGACCAGCGTTGTTGGGTCATGATAAATAGTGTTTCACTGGCACCAAGCTGAGGGTATTTTAGCCAAGTACTTCTCAACCTTGACTCTGAATACAAATTGCCTGGAGATCTTGTTAAAATGTAAATTATGATACAGGCCTCTGAGGTGAAGCCTGAGATCCCGCATTTCTAAGCTCACTCAGGTATGTAATGCTATGGACCCACTGCCACTCTACAGATATATAGCAAGTCTTTCCAACTTCGTTGCTACTGACCTTTTCTTATCATTAAAAATGTGGAGCTAAATACACAAAATTGCACATCACCTCACTTTAAGACAGGGCTCTGAAATTTGTGCCGGAGGCAGAATTAACATGTATTGATGAGAGAGTGATGATCAAAATACTTTGCTACGCAGTAATTCTACCTCTACATACTTTATTGCTTTTCCTCCTCGAAGAGAGAGAACGCCTTTACAAGAATGAACCCGGAACAGGAAGTGGCATTAACGAAGCTACGCATAAAGCCCCCACATTACAGACCAGTAGGTTGGTCTTTTGATGTCAGTCTCTATTAGCTTCGTAAAATATCGGTGGCAAACGAGATTTAGTTCTAAACTTTGACCATCATTGCATGATATGATGTCAATGAGGACATTTTAAAATCTAATTTCAGATCTACATTTACCAAATGTTTTTAAGATTGAATTTCCTAATTTTTTGGTTCAGGTTACCACATACCTTCCTCAGGCCTATGATATGTATGCCTTGGGTCTCTGAAATGTCATATTCAATTGCATTAACTTCTGGAATTGTGCAAAGTTCATAACATGTACACAGTGTTCAGGTAATTAATTGTTTAGCACATTGTGCATCATTTCCATGGTTACATATAAAACATAAGTAACTGCATATTTTCCTGAAATGATATTTGCCTGCATTGGTATTGGATAATGGGTCAGATAATGTATCACCCCAGTGACAGGATCAACAATACCATTAAAGTGGCTGTAGATACTAAAGAAAGCCATGGAGTGTTATATATACACTCAGAAGAATATGGATTATGGAGTAGTACAGAAAGCAAATTATGTGAACTCACATGCTGATTGTAATTGCTAGCCCCTCAACAATTCAACCATCATCTTCATATTTAGGAAAGTACAAAAATAGCAAAGGCAAACTTCCATGCAAATGAGTCTACTTTCTTCCCTGTCCTCAATTTATCTTTTACATTGCATTTAAAGCCCCAAGCAAAGCAATGTCCTGAACATGGAATTGTAACAAAATGCAAGAACACGCAATGCCAACTGTGATCCAGACCACGGCCACTTTAACTTTAATGACACCTGGAAAACCGAAGGCATTGTCTACAGTCTGTCAAAGTAATTTCTTATGAAGACTTCAGGTACACATTGCTAGGAAAGGAGATAGCAGAATCACTCCGACTGCTTGCTGCAGATGAGCAAATCTTTGACCCCAGATAGCAGACCTGAGGCACCAATGGTGAATTCTCCAGCTAGAAGCACAGTGGAGCTATGTGGAAGAATATAATAAATATAATACAAAAGAAACTTACACTCAGCTGGTGTGGCTCAGTGGATTGAACGTTGTTCCTTGGACAGAAAGATCCCAGTTTGATTCTCAATTAGGGCACATGTCCAGATTTTGGGCTCAATCCCCAAACCTGGACATGTGCCCTAATGTAGGAGGCAGCCAATTGATGTTTCTCTTTCACATGGATGTTTTATCTCTCTCCATTCCTCTCTCTCTAAAAAAATCAATAAAAATTTTTAAAAAAAGAAACCTACAGGTGCTTTTTTTTCCAGACAGAAATGATGAAGGTAAGCTATTAATTATTGATAATAGTATAACAACAGAAAATACTATAATCTGAATCAAGGAATTTAATGAAAGATAAAAAAAAAACAAAACAGGTTAAATAATGTTTCCTAAGGTTATCCAAAATAAAAAAGTTTATATTTTTCAAGTGATAGCATCAGACAATTACACATTCAGACAATATATAGCCATTTTGTGGCTATACATTTATATGCATACAGTTAAATATACAGAATGATACAAATCATGTACACACATTTTACAGTTTATTGTCACTAAAAAAGCTCATTTCAAATTATAGGAACATTAGCATTACACTATTGGAGAATCAGTCAATCTTTATACCATGTTCATGAAAATAGATTCATTTTCACCACTGGCTATGATCTGTTTTGGATTTTGCCATTTTCTACATTTCTGCTACAAAAGCTGGTCAAGATATGCCAGACAGTTAGACACTTTAGTGGCAGAAAAAGCAACCGACACAATATGTAGTGTTGTTCCATCTAATCGAAACAATTTTTGCAAGATAAAAATATTAGCCTCAGATTCAGAAAGGATCAATACAAGGCCTAGTATTTGCTTAAGACAAAAGTTTGCTTTAATGTTGAATTAACAATATTTTATGCTGAGCTGAGTTGAATGTGGAGAATCTCTTTGTGCTGCATGCTCCTTTATTTTAATTGCCCAATTAGCTAGGGCTGCCTTCTTCATGCTTAACAGGAGCGAGCCAGATCACTTTAGTAAGCAGCACAAGGGTTAGGTCTGGCAGTTTACTCATGTATAACTAGAAAGCAAATTACCCTGAATTCTTTATAAGCAATATCGTAGGAGAACCAATATCTAAAAGTCTAAAAGTAATGAAAACAAAAGATTGATGTTAAGAGTGCATTACTACCACATATGCATAACGAATGGACTCAGACAATAGTTTGGGGAAAGCGGGAGGAGGGTGGGAGTGGGGAGGAGGGGGTCCATGGGGGGAAAAAAGGAGGGGGACAGCTGTAATACTATCCACAATAAAGATTTTAAAAAAGAATGCATTACTACTTTACTCATTCTTTTTCATCATTTTTTCAAAGAACATTATAAAAGAATATAATTCATCATTAACAGGCCACTTTGAGTAGAAAATGGAAACTATTCTATAAAAGCAGCTTTGTGAAAATTATCACCTCCAATGGAAAATAGAGTCAACAGATACAAATATTTTAAATTTAAAAATATCTGAGTTCATATACCTCATAATAACTGAAGCTTTTCCACATGACCTTGAAGGCAGCAGAGAACCTGAGCCTCCCAGGCATGTCTCCACTGGGCGGGGGCTTTCATGCACTGTGTGTGCAATGGGACTCATGCATGGTCATGGAAACAGTTATTGCAGCACTGAAACATAGTTGGCTGTTTTCAGAAACCTGCCACTTGTCGTTTTTGACAACAATCTATGTTAAAGGAGGTAGAGTTCCACATAGAAACATTTGCCCTGTTGGGGGGACAGTGAAAATCTTTCCATCTGATTTTGCAACATTCCTGAGTTCTATTTGCACCCCCACAAGAATCAAAAAGAAGGATAGAAAAAAAGGAGGGGGAAATGTGAACAGATTATATTAAGAACCAGAAAAGATATACACTTTTTCTTAACTTGAACTTCACTATAACAAATCACAAGCATTAAAGCAGCTTAGGTATTTAGTATAAATTTGTGCACTGACTGATGAAGTAGATACTGTTTTGACTACTCCAGTTTGAAAGTTAAGGCGGAAATAAGGAAGAGCTAAAACAATTAAGCTTTTTGTATTAAATGTGCTGCATCAGATCATAAAGACATGGGCAATTTCTGCACTACCAACACCCAATGCAAAAAGGAATATCAGGGAAAGAAAAGCCCATGCAAGCTATATGAATATATAAATGATTTGGAAGCTTGAAGTGTAAAAGAAAAATATGATAAGAAAAGGAAAGGTGGTAAATGAAAAGAAGATTGCAGAAGACGCTAAGACAAATAATAAGACATTTTTCAAGCATGGAAGGAACAAAAGGTCAGCGACAGAGAGAGTGTAGTTTCTTACAGATGGCCAGAGCAATTTACTGACTGAAAAGACAGGCATTGCTAAAACAAAAATCAAATGAGTTCATTGCCTTTCTATTCTCACAGAGGACTTGCGGAACAGAATCAGAAATAGACATAACTCTCCGGGGAATAAGAAGAAAAAAAAATCCAATGGAGGACTGCACTGTGCTGAAACAAATGCCTAAAAATAAGATCAGTTATTTTTTTCTTAAAACAAAGACTAAAAATTGCTTATAGCGTTAACTAATGTATTATTTTACAGTTTTTAAATGGAACTCTATAAGGAGTTGTTGAAGCAGAAGTGTAGTAGATTTCCATCAGCCCCTTTTCCAATTTTGTGAGGTAAGTGACTAAAATTGGGGCAGTCATGGGACAAATAGGCTCCATTTGGAATCCATGTCCCATTAAGACAAACAACATTTGGAAACAGTTTCTGTCGTGGTCCTAAAATCTGCATCAACTGCAATGCAGAGAAAGTCCCTGGGTGATGGGGCTTTCCCCTGAAGTCACCGTAAGTTCCCTCGTACACTGGGCAGTGGCACCAGAAACAAAACAAAAACAAAATGAAAAGGGAGGCCTCAATAGAAAAGCCCACGCTAAACAGAAGATTTCATGTTAAAAATATGTGTACCCCACAGCAGAACTTTTACTAAAAGAAGTAATGCCAGCATAAACTTTGCTTATGTTAGGACCCCGTGCCCACAGCGTGGCCTCTTGGATCACTAAAGTGACAATTTAAATATCCAACTAGTCTTTGATATTAAATACTGAGAAGTAGCTTGATCGCACGTCCAGGTGGAGAACAGGAGAGCCGAAAAAATCTCACTAATACTCTTTTGGCAACAAGTAGCATAAAATAAGTAAATAGAATGGGGGTAAGTCAGCCTTCAAAAGGCCTATGAAGACTCTAATTAAAAGATGTAGAATATCCCTGGCCGGTTTGGCTCAGCAGTTAGAGTGTCAGCCTGTGAATCAATGAGGCCCGGGTTTGATTCTGGCCAAGGTCATGTACCCTGGCTGCGATTCTTCCCCAGCCCTGGTTGGTCTGGGTTGCATGGGAGGCAACCAGGTGATGTTTCTCTCTCTCTCTCTCTCTCCCTGTGTCTCTCCCTCTCTCCCTCCCTCCTAATCTGTCTAAAGATAAATGGAAAAATGTCCTCGGGTGAGGATGAAAAAAAAAAAAAGGTGTAGAATAGACTGTTCCAGTTGTAGAAGAAATACATACTTTTGAGAAATAAACATGTATAGCAGGAAACAGAAGAAGACTTTAGACACTATTAGACTCTGTCTGATTTGTGCTTTTTGTGTGATGAGTATAGCCATGAAGAGTACTGACATATTTTCCTTTCCGTCTGTCTGTGGGACATATTCACAGGATGGGATAATGGGCTGGTTAATTTTATGTGTCAACTAGGCTGGGCCTGAATGCCTACATATTAGGTCAAAATTATCCTGTATGTTTATACAAGAGGTTACGCGATGAGATTAATATTTAAATCAGTGGACTCGAGTGAAGCTGACTGCCATCTGTTATGTGGGTGGGCCTTATCCTGTAAGTTGAAGACCTTAATAAAACAAAGACTGATCCCTCTTGAGCAAGAATAAAGTCTGCCACAGGAAGCAGATGACAGCCTTTGGACGTTAAGTATTAATACAACTCTTCCCCGAGTCTTCAGCCTGCTGGCCTGTCCATCTGGTTTCGGACTCATCACGCCCCCACAGTCACATGAGCCAAAGGATTATGATGAATCTCTTGATCAATAGATGACAATAATCTATTGATCGATAGATAGATATATAGATAGATAGATAGATAGATAGATGATAGATAGATAGATAGATAGATAGATATAGATATAGATATCTAGTTAATTCTGTTACTCTGGAAAACCCTTACTAATATATATTGCAAAACTGAGCAACATTGGGCAAACACTGTATATGAGAGTAAATTTTAAATCCCTTCAAATAAACCTGGCCTTGTGAACAGTTAAGGTCCTAGCGTGAGTCGTGATGATGGGCCTGTCTAGGTAAGTTGCCCCATTAACTCTTTTACTCTGAAACCCATCCTCATTATTATTTGACCTGGAAATCAGAATCCCTTCAAAATTACAGGCAGCTTTAACACCCCATTGAAGCACTAGCCAAATAAGGCAGTAAAAGGAAGTGTATCTAGAAACTAGAGCCAATTTCAAAGAGTGATAAGAATTCAAAACTGGAAACTAAGAGAGAGAATTCAGATTCCACAGCAGAAGGATACAAGAATATTAGCTCTTGCCCTGGCTGATGTGGCTTAGTTCGCCGAGTGTCGTCCATGCACCAAAAGGTCACCAGTTCAACGGGTTGATGCAGGAGGCAGCCGATAGATGTTTCTCTTTCTGTCTCTCCCTCTCCCATCCTCTTTCTCTAAAATAAATAAAAAAAACATATTGTTTAAAAAGGAATATTAGCTCTTTTTCTTTTGACAGGAAACTCCAACCCTAGGCACTAGTGGTTCACTAGTCGGCTTCATTTAAAACTGACCCATGTTAAATTCTTTCTCCTGAAGGTTGGGATGTAGGTGGAGCCCAGCCTGAGGATTCTTCTACTCAATGGTTCTGAATAGCAAGATGCTCAGATTTAATCAGGGAGCTTTAATTGAGGAGGTCTGAAGTGAGGTCTATGCTTGCATATTAAAAAAAAAGTATTAATACTTTTGCTATAGGTTTTGGTGGTAGATTTCTTTACAATACAGAAAAAAACATTTTATGAAGAAAGTGCATGAATAATTTAAGGAAATAAAAACAGATTAAAATTAAAAAGAGAAAAATGCATAAGAATAGAACATATATAAGAAATATATTAATGTCATATTAGAAATAAAAGATAAAAGAGAATAATTCTTAAGTCTTAGCCATTAAAAAATTAAAGAGAAGAAATGAGGCATGAGCCATGCCCTTCAATCACAAAGTGGAGAAAAGCTAACCATCAACCATAAAATCCACAATGCACTAGTATTCTGAGAAAACAAAAAGTTTTTGAGCTAAGCGATGAAATTTGGACATTTACTTATATTGGCAAGCATTACTCTAATAAAAGCAGGAAGAGTAAATAAACACTAAAGAAAATCAAATTAGTCATGACTGTACATGACAGTATTTTCTGTGTGTTTTAACAGCAACAAAAAATAAAATTCTGGTTCTAAAGTAAACTAAAATAAATAGTTTAAATAAAATACTCATAGATAATTGTATTTAATATTTTGCATAATATTACATATTTTGAATAATAGTTTGCATGTATAAGTTATGACCAAATTATGCTCATTAGTAAATAATTACCTTAAAAGCATTTTAATAATCAAATAAAAACAAATGTATAAATAAATTTGTTATTTAATTCCAACTTAAGAAAAAATAAAGCAAGTTTAAGAATAAGTGAAATAACCATAATTATAATTATAGAGATTAGTTATAAAATTAAAATATGTCCCAGAGTAACAACTTTTATATGAAAATGGTTAAAGTTATAGTTAGATAAGGGAAACAGAAATATACACAAAAATGAAAAATAAGAACAACATTATTAAAAACTGTTATGTATTACTTGAACAAATTTATGCTAACAAATGTTTAAATTATAATAAAATAGATTTTATATTAAACAATGAATTTAGAAATGTATTTAAAAATACTATAAAACTAAAACCCAATTATTATTCATGAAAAATATCAAAACACTTTTAAATAATAAGAGAAATCAGAATATTCTGGTTTTATTCATTTTATATGAAATCTCTGTTAAATTTTATATATCTGATCATTCTTTATTTACACTTCTTCAGAGAAAGTAAAAGCTATAAAGTTTCTAATACATTTTATAAGACTACTATGTATGCAAAAACTGTGCAAAAGAGAACAGATTAATCTCACACATTTTATAAATATTTTAAATCAGGGGTGGGGAACAATTTTCTACCAAGGCCCATTTGAATATTCATAACATAATTCGTGGGCCATACAAAATTATCAACTTAAAAATTAACCTGCTATATTTGGTGGCTAGGCTAATTTGGTGAGGCATGGGAGGTTAGCTGGTATTGATTTCATGGGCCTCATACAGCCCGTGGGTAGGACGTTCCCCACACTTGATCTAAATAAACTACAAGCAAATCCAGCCAAAAAATACAAGTTATAATCACATAGAATGTATTTCAAGAGTTTAATATTTTATTTCAGAAAAATATATTATAATTAACCATGCTAGTGGGCCAAAGGTAGAAAATCCATATGATCTACAGAAATGCCAAAAATGCATTTGATACATTTCAAAATCCATAATTTAAAACTACAACAACAAAAAGGGTAGAAAATTGCATGTTATTACTTTAAAAATAATGTCGCAAAAAGAGGTGAGACCGATGAGGCATTTCAGTTCACTGTGAATGCTCACTACCATTGACTGGTAATACCCTCTAGTCAATGACCCTCCTCGAAGCAATTTGTTACAGATGATGTCAGGGCCCGGATCCATCTACAAATATTTTGTTTTTCCTGAACCTCTTTTTAATTTCCTTTAGTAGAAAATTTTATCAGAAATTGACACTTAAGTATATAAATAATTGCTACTAGCAAGAGAAAAATTAACTGTGGGGAAATATCTGTAGCATATTTTCAAAGAATTGGTATCTTTAATTTATAATAAATAGCTATATGTTATGTTTATAAACAGTGTGGAGGTTTCTCCTAAAATTAAAAATGGAACTGCCATTTGACTCAGTGATCCCACTTCTGGGAATATAGCCTAAGAATCCTGAAACACCAATCAGAAAGAGTGTATACACCCTTATGTTCATTGCAGCACTATTTACAATAGCTAAGATGCTGAAATAGCCAAGTGCCCATCAGTAGATGAGTGGATAAAAAAGCTGTGGTACATTTACACAATGGAATACTATGCAACTGTAAAATAGAAAGATATCTTACCCACTGAGGCAGCATGGAGGGACCTGGAGAGTATTATACTGAGCTATATAAGCCAGTCAGAGAAAGACAAGTATCACATGATCTCACTTACATCTAATGAGCAAAATAAACTGACACACAAAATAGGTCCAGAGGCATGGATGCATGGAACAGACTGACAGATCTCAGAGGAAAGGGGGGAGAGGGGAGTGGGAAGAGATTAACCAAAGAATTTATATGCATGTATCACCCATGGATACAG